>CM021767.1:48866425-49065847 GCA_011076525.1 Nettapus auritus | reverse complement strand
GCTGCCGGCAGCGAGCCCTGGGGAGGGCCGGGCTGCGGGGAGAAGGGGAGGGCGGGCGGCCGTGCTCTTGGGGCCGGCGGGGGGCCGCAGGCCGCGTCGGGGGGTGGCTCCGCCGCGCGGGGCTGGAGGGGGCGGCCACGGCGGCCCGAGGGGGCCCGGCGCCGGGCGTTTCTGCTCATCCTCGCTGCCCTGCTGCTGCTGCTGCTGGCGTGTGTTCGCACGGGGCCTGTGCTGCTGGGCTCGCCCTGCCGCTCAGGGAAAGATATCTCCCCCGGCTTGTCTTTGTAAAAGCCCTCGGCGGCTGCTCGCTCCGCGCCCTGCTGCGTGCAGCCCGCTGCCCGCCGGGGGTGAGGTTCGTGCGGCCCCGGCGGTGCGTGGAGGGAGGGTGGCAGCCGCCTCCTCTGTGGTCGTCCTCTGTCCCAAAAGCACAAGAATGCTACTAAAACGACCTTGGTTGGTAGGCGAGTTAAGCTGGAGGACTGAGAAATGCATTGGCAACCTTATTCTGTCTTATGCTCTGCATCTAAATGCCTATGTCTGTTTCTTTCCGTACTGGTCCAGCTTTGCTCAGACAAGAAATGGATTCAGAGGGTAAATTGGGGTTGTATTGCTAGCTGAGACCTTGTGGGGTATCCATCTCATTGTTTCCCAGAGTTGGAAAGTGTTAGAGAATAGGAGAACCCCAGCAGAATGGTCAAAGACCATGCAACAGCAGTGTCTTTGCTTCTTGGATGTCCTTTCTGTTTGGTGCTAAATTATTCTCTTACTCAATTAACTTCTTGGGTTTGGATTGTATTGCTCATGCCTCCTACTTTGATGTTAAAAGTTTAATGGGAAAAGTAGGTGCTGAGTAGGTGCTGCAGTGCCTGGTTGGAAACTCTCCGGGCAGGATTTCTGCATGTTCCTAGACGGTCCGGTTTTGGACCTGTGTCCCAAAGGGCTTTTCCCAGTACCTTTGAGCACACGGCTGTAACAGCGTATGAATGTTCGTCTTTGAGTCAACTCCTGCAGCTGCTGTGCGTTTCAGATCGGTTACAAACGTATGCTTTTGTATTCAGTCCGGTGGAACTAAACAATAATAACAAAAGGCATAATTTCTTTCATACTGATAGACCTGATTCTTTGGCGAGCTCTCACAAGTAAAGCAAATGCTGTTTGTCTCTGGCAGTGAGATCCAGTGGTATGGAGATGAGAGCCAGAGAATCGTGTGTCTGGTGGTCATTGTACTGGTTACAATTCTCTTTCAATTTCCTTAACTGGATAATGAGAGTAAACCTGACTTGAATTCTTGTAGGTGAGATGGTTAGTTTAAGTATTCCCGAAAAGACCACAAATAGTTAAGGGAGAGATTAAAATGAAATGAGGGTTACAGAGGAATCCTACATAAGACTGTGCACTCTCTAGACTCAATATTGAATGAAGGAAAAAGACTGAAAAATCTTGTAATATAAACTGCTCTAAAATGAACCGAGGGAATTAAAATGGAAGGGGAGCTCTAGATCTTGACTTTGCAAGCTACTGTTTTTAATAGTTTTGAGGTGACATTTGGTCTGCCTTTTTAAAAAAAAAAAAAAAAATCATTATAATCTGTTAATGCCACTTGAATCTAAAATACCCTGCTGCGAACCTTTACAATCCGTAGAATATCGAATTGAGTAGACGGCACTGTTTACCGCATGTCAAACATTGATGTGAGCTCTTAGTGTGAAATCACAATGAAACCCTGATGGGTGCAAACTTAGGCCATGAGAACAAGAGGTACAATAAGGTAAAACTCAGACTGGCGCGGTTCCAGCTATTCGTATAAAACTGAAGTTATTGGTTCAGGCTGGTTGTTGAATAGCGATACCTGGTTCAGGCGTAGTTACGTAGGTGCCGGAAGGTGAGTGATGTGATGCTTGTTTTTTTTGAAGTTTAAACTTTGTATATTTAGAAGTGTCTCTAGTAGAAGTGGTTGTTTTCCAAAAACCTTGTGGGGTAGAGAAGTGTGTTGGAGTGACAGAGTCTTTGCAAATAGGATCTCTCTAGGAGTGTGCTGTATTTTCGTAGCTGTAATGCTCTTACAAAAACTTGTTTTAGCTGAGTCACTATTGTCATCGGCCATGGAATGTATTTGGATGGGAATGTTCAGCTGGAGTCGGTGGAAAAAGTAATAGCTTCGTGCCCGCTGACATTTGGAGAAGGCAGTCTAAATTATATTAGAGATCAGAGATTGGTGACTCACTGTACGTCCACAAACCCTGCACAAACTTGCAGTGCAGATCTGTGTTTTCCAGTTCTTCCTTCAAGTTAAAAACATTGAAAGAGCTGGTGTAGTGTGTTCCTAGCTTCTTGTCATCAACTATTTGAGATAGGTGAGTTTTTGTTCTCTTTAGAAAATAGTGTTTGGTTGTTTTGTGGTTGTTTGGTTGTTTTTGAAATGGGATATTTTGTACTATTTCCGTTGCTTTTAAAACCAAGTAGTTTAGAAGGGGGAGAAGTCAAACAGGTATCACAAAAAGTCTTTAATTTGATAACAAAATTAAGTAGCTGGAAATGGAATAGGTTAAAGTTCCTAATAGCTTCTCTGATCTCTTTCTCCAGTTCTTTTTGTTCTACTTAAAAAATTTCAAACTGTTTTAGGACAGCCCCCATTGTTGTACTTCACTATTATCTAATGCAACGGAGGTGCCTGTTAAAACTTTTGTGTACTAACTCCTTTTGCTGTACACCGGTCAGGCTCTGTGCTACTAACAAGAATATGTTTTTAAGAGGAAAAAACACCCTTATACATGCAGAGTACATTACATCTGCATTTCAGTTTGTCTTCTTGGAGAGCCGTTGTGTTCACGTTCCATTTCCCTTAAACTTGCTTTCTTATTTTGCTATGGGAACTGGTTCAACTTGTGTAGTAAGACTTGAAGTAGTATTATTAACAAAGATTTTTGGCCAGATCTCTGTAAACATACAGAGGTCAGGAATTCTGCGGCAACATGTATGAATTAAAATATTATTTAAGAAGAAGGTTTTATTTTTGGCTTCTTTTGGGTGGCTGAAACTGCCTACTGTAATACGGGTTGCATTATTTGTTTGCAATAGTTTAGGTTCTGATTTCTAAGAAGTGGCTTATTTTCTTTTCTGTTTTTCTGTAGGATTTGTAAGATGATGTCTGGGGACAAGGATAACGTTTTTTTTTTTTGAGTATATAACTTCTGTTCTGTCTCTTTAAGTTTTAACAATAATTAATGAATTAACAGATGGAATAAGCCTGTTACGGTAAAGACCTTTCTAATATTAAGCAACTGTTTAATAAATTATGTCTGAAGGCTGAAGCTGGATAAATTTTAACTAGAATTAAATGCAGCTTATAAAATAATCCAACTTTAAATATATTTTTTTTCTTAGTTCTCCAGCTGTTGCAGTCTTTAATTTAAGTTTCATGCATATTTTTCTTAAAAGGGTTGTGGTGAGCCAAACCAAATAATAAAGTGAAGCAGGTTGTCGTAATAACTTTTAAAAGTCTTGTCTAGCCTTAAATGTAAGTAACAGTCTGGTGTGACTAACAGCTAACAAAAAGCTAGAATGACAGAACTTAGATTGCAGTTGTAAAGTCTATTAAAAACGTTTATTTTTTCCAAAAAAATGCAAAATATTTCACCACTTGTAGCTCCAGATAGTATAAGAAGGTGACCTGTTCAGAGGATTGTACATATAGCAAGTAATCTGTACACCAGAAATCAAACCAATGTTTCTGATCTCATTTCTTGCAGAGTCTGCAGCAATCCAGGGGTCGCGCTGAGCTCAAGTACAGAAGTCTCTTACACATGAAATCTACTGGCTCTCTAGCTGAGTCTGCCCTGTCACCAGCCAAACAGGTAGAGTGCTTTTGTGCCCGAGCCATGCAGCAAGCGTAGCTGGTCCTGGTGCGGTTGTCCTGTGGCAGCGTGAGGCCAAAGGCACATTGAGGCCTTTCGGTTTCTTCTTCGGGGAATGTGTAGGAATGAAAGAAAGCATGGCAGATCTGTCACAAAAGTACTCTAAGGAAAAGCAAAGTAGTTCAGGGTTTGATTTTCAATGTTCTTGGAGATTAATAGCGATAGGGAAAGTGTTGGATCATTCTGTCACACCATCTGTTGTAAACTGGAAATAATCCAAACACATGGAGCATCATTGGAGGGTCCACTTCAGTCAAAGCAGTGTCAAAGCTTCGGTCAAAGCAGTTTGCTTTATTTTGGGACTTTTTTTCCCCATTTAGAACTATTTTCTGGCTGCAGTGATGTGGGAGGAATTATCTCACTGAATTCTATGAATGAGAGGAAGATGGTTTGCCATTAGGGTAAAAGGAACTCTTAAAGTGTTATTAAAAAGAATGCAAAATACAGGTCAGCTCCTTTAATAGGATGTGAGGTTTTAGGGAGGTGGGTTTGGGGGGAGGTGTAGATAAGGAAAAGCTTTTCTTTTTAAGGTAAGGTTGACATGTAAAAAATTGCAATTTTTATAGTTCTAATGCTCACTGTTTTTTGCTTTAGTTAGATTTTTTTTTTTTTTTTGAGGTAGATGGGTAACTAAATTATGCTTCACAAAGC
The DNA here is from genome assembly GCA_011076525.1 of Nettapus auritus. Classification (NCBI taxonomy): domain Eukaryota; kingdom Metazoa; phylum Chordata; class Aves; order Anseriformes; family Anatidae; genus Nettapus; species Nettapus auritus. The sequence continues at coordinate 49,061,282 of CM021767.1, read as the reverse complement.
AGTTAGTACATACCAAGGTTTTGCTTGTTCCTTTGATCCTAGAAGATCTCTTGATAAAACTAGGATCTTGCAGGAATATGTATGCCCTGTGTTTTTCCTTGCAATTAGAAGCCATGTTTTGAGCCTGACCTTTTGGTGCTTCTTCTGTGTAATATGTATAAATTGCCATAGCCTATGATAATAATGGTGAAAGGAACATCCTACTTGTCAGGTAGTTTCAGCTTCAGTAATTGAAGCTTGTTATGTATTCAGTGATAAACAAAATAATCAACAGTATTTGTATCCCATAAGGTTGACGTTTTAAGTGTGTCTTCTGAAAGATCTTTACTTCCTGAAAGTATCTGTGGTGTAAACCAGTTTGAAGAACTACAAGGGTTCATAAAGTCCATGTCAGGAATTTGTTTGGTATCAGAAAAACAATAACAAGAACTATTGCCCCATATATGAGATTTTATAAGATGGCCACATGTACTACTCTATTACCTGTGCAGCTGAGGTACCTACCTTCTAAATTTGTCACCTGTTAGTTATTTCAAGTTAGGCACTAGCAGTTTGCAATGTCTGTTGTGCTTCTTAATTTGCCACTTGAAAATGTAGCTGGAAATTGGCGTAGCATTAGATTAACTTGGCTCTGTTGTCCATTGTTGCTGTAGAGAGACATTTAGAGTGAGATTTGAGGCACCCAGCTCCCTAACATGAGGATAAATGCTGTACTGTTTTTGGAGAAGCCTCAGAATGGGGCGATTTAACCTTGGTCTTTGTGGAGTCTTGATGATTAGAGTCAGAGCTGCCTTTTGTTGCTCACCTCAAGCAGCAATGGCAACTAGAGGTGGTGGCAACTGCTATTCCCCTGACTGAAATTATATTAGAAGAGATCTTGTTGAACCTCTAGTTCATGTTATTCATTGGTCATTTGAAAACTAACACATCCCCCCATGCCCAAAATACAAACCAAAAAATTAACAAATCCTAATACCAACCAACAAAAAACAAAACACAAAGAAAAAAAAAAAGGCATGACCTGCAAAACAAAGTTAATGTGGCTGTTTTGTAGATAGGAAAATTGTTATACATTTTGAGCAAGGTAGCTGTGACAAGAAAAGGTTACGTTCTTGAAGACTATGGGAATTGTGTAACACATTTTGTAGTTAGATTTATTACTCAGGATGAATGATATAGTTCTCCCATGCATGGTAGGATATAGAAAAAAATATATTTTTTTTTCAATAGTTATCTATAGTACTACCAATTCTAGCAGAATATTCTAAAGCTCTTTTTTTTTATATTACTCTCTTCCTCTTTCTTATTTAACCACATCTTTTATCTCCATTTCACTTGGCACTTCACTCTCTGAAATTCAGTTTCCACATCTTATCAGACTTACCTACTCTTTTAGCCACAGACCTGGGTAAAAGATGGAAGGTTCAGGAATAGTGGGTTGTCTTGTACAATCTCCAAAACAACAGGGAATTTTTTAGAATGGTTTGCATATATTTGGCTGCTTGTGGGTGGATTTGGATGCTCCTAGGAGTTTAAACCTGTAGTACTGCTTGTGTACCTCTGTTCTACTTCCTAGAACCAGTAATTTAAGAACCTGTTGGACTATTATTTAGTCAAATTTGATAGAGGGAAGAGGTTCAAAGATAGTTAAGCTTTTATAGGTTTGGTGAATGAGAAGTGTCTAAGTAATGGAGGTTCTGACTGTGGCAATAGTTGCTTTGATTTCCTATCGTTTGTCCCAAAGAGTTCATGTAGGGGGAGAGTAAGTAAGCAGACTTTGGGTTTGGTAACACTGAGTACGTTTCCTTACACTTTGTGGTATAGGAGACAGAGCCCTCGCAGCTGAAGTATTGTGCAGTGACTGTTTGAAACTCTTATTATGCTATTTTAATGTTTGTGTTAAAACAGCAACTGAAAATCATGTGGCTGTAGCAGCTGGAATTTTAATCCTTTTAATTATGACAGATTTTCAAAGCATGTTCTGGCTGATTTGGTCAGCTGACTGTATAGTATGTACAATAACATCAAGTGATTGCACAAATTCTGAGAGCAGTGGTCACCTCATTGGAACTGGATGTATTTTTAGGTTTCTCTGCTAGTAACAGTCAAGTGTGTGTACTTAAGCATCTCATATGAACTGAACCTAGTTGCTGACACTGTGCTCTCAGAAAAGGACAGCTGTTCCTTCTTGCTGTAGTCATTGATGTGACTTTCTGTATTCTCACCAAATTGTGGCAAGGAACACAATGGGGTGTAGACAGTAAATCTTACTGATACGTGTTTTAGTGACAGGAGTTTTTCTAGGATTTTGAGTGTCAGAGTAATTGAAAGCTTTGGACTTCATTATGTCCAGAAAAAAAAATGTTTATGTTCCCTTTTTCTTAATCAGTGCATCAAGGAGGTGATAAGTTCAGTGGTTCACAAAGTTAGCTTACAAAATTGAGTGAGAAGTGGCTATTTGTCGGTAAATGAATATGCTAATTCATGAGGCTTTATCCAGTTTGATAGGGTAGTTTGGTTGATTTTTTTTTCCTTTGGTTTTCCTTTATCTTTTGGTAATTGAATTATATTGAAAGCCTCATTGAAAGTCCCAGAACTCATTAATGGCCAAAATATTCATTGAGTTTGAAGGCCAGGTACTCAAACTGAAAAATGCATGAAAAGGACATTTTATTTGTGTGTGTGTATGGTCTCTATAAGAAGCTATAAATAAATATGATATTCTGACTAAATTAAAATTCTGCAGCAGGTGCTGTGAAGGCTTGTGCAGGATGCAGAATTTTATTGAATGTTATGCTGATAGTCTACTGATGTCCAAAGAGATTTTACAGTCCTGTCTTTTAAGGAGACAAAGGACTCGAATTTTAAGGGAAACAACATCTAATATCCTCCTTTTTTAGAGACCAATACCATTTGAATTTACAAAGAAGTAAGAGGATAGGTTATCTCAGCAATTTATTTGATCACATGCATAACTTCTCCATAAAAAACAACTGCAAACATCAGTTATAGAACTAAATTATCATCCATCTATTGGTAAAAGTGGTATTTTGGTGTCTGCTACAGTCTTTATATACTCTGTTAGTGATATTTAATGTTTTTACCAGATTCTCTCTCCTTTTCTCAGACTTTGAAATTTCATTTGTTTGTACAAGATGATTAAGTTTTGATGAATGTTAGTTTATGTGTGAAAGGAGTCTTGGAGCTTGAGAAAAGCCAGTATAATCACACCACTCCGGTTTCACAATCTGAGTTGTGGAGACGAGGATAGTGTGCTAGGGAGGAGGATGTTTTACTGTCTTAATAGAATGTTCCTCTGTGGAAGCTCACATGGGCTATTTAAAGGTAGTATTTAATGATGGTTGACTAATTTAGGGTATGTCTACACAAATGGTGCAGGCAAACACGAGCTCTGACTGCCTTCTGAGTAGTCTGAGCGTGAGCCAGCTTTGGCCCAGAAGCAAGGCAGCAGTCAGAGCTAGCACAGGGGTGTGCTCTAGATGGCAAACCTGCCTCCTGGTCTAGGAACGGCTCAGCTCTGGCCATCTTAAAGCGAGCAGGGGCATAGCTTTTTGCAAAGTAGATTTTTTTTATTTATTTTAAACATAATTGTGGGTTACTGATCAAATTAAGCCTTGCTGCTCCCCGACTGTTTGTTTTTATGACTGTGTTTAGACTTACGAAGCTAGGGCAGGGCCCTATGAAGGCTTTTGTATTATCAACCAGCATTTGTCCTTTTTAAGGCTCTTTCCATTTTGTGTTAAGCACTTTAAAATACAATTTTTTTCTTTTTTTTTCTCTAGCAACAGACTACTGTATTTGGCAGGAATGACTTAAACAGAGGGCATTGGTAGAAGAACTACATATTAAATTGCATTCTCAGTCCAGTAAGTTTCCCTTTTTGAATCTGTACTGAACATTTCTTGGCTTTTTGCAGTAGATGCCACCTGACTTAATATGCAAGGTTAAAGCGGGTTGTGTGCCAGGAGATTTTGCTGAAACATTTAGCAGATTAGTCAGTCACAGAGTTCAGTGACTGATGCACTTGACAATGTGTGATGAAACAACTTATTTGTTACTCAAATACTAAGGTATGGTGGGGAAAATTCAGCTGTGTTTTGCCTGCTAAGCACATATGCTTCTTTGTTAGTGTTCAGGGGAGTGGGTGGCTGAAACATTTGAGTTATCCAAATTACGAGGGATGGAGGGATGAGGGCTGATTGGTACTTAAAGTTGGCATGAATTTCAAAGCACTGAAAGAATACAACTGAGTCAAGCATTGCATAAAAATCTATTTAAATGCTTTAAATAAATTAACGTGCAGTGTCTTTCCTCTTACCTTCAGTTTGAACAAAAGGAATAATACTAATCAGTTTAATTTTTACTGTTTAGAGTATTTTTAATTTAAGAGGTTCTAATAAATTAAAACCGAAGCGTTTAGTGTGACAACACTGCATGAGAGCATTTATTAGAATAAAATAAGGAACCGCTTCAGTTCTATTAATCAGATTCTGCAAGCACTTTGTTCATATTTTTTTTTTAAACTTCGTTTTGGAGAGTAGGTAGTGAGGAAAAGATAGAACTGAGCAAGGTATTTTTGAAACAATCTTCTGAGATTTGACTCTGTGTAAATCACTCTGGTATCTCTGAACTGTAATCTCAGAGGTGTCACTTCTGCAATGGAGGTTGTTGGAGCCCGGGGGGGGGGAGGGCTTGGTCCTTTGAGTGGGCCTGCACTCCAGCTAGTGAGGAGTTGCAGAGCTTCTGGAAGTATGGTACAAAAATGTAACACTTGTGATATTTTTATTTTTTCCCCCTTACCACAACAAAGAATTGGGTTTGTGTTTCCATCAGTATGTTATGATAGATTATGCAATTAAATTTTATTTGGATTTTTATTGCTGTTTGGCCTAGTTATGTGAAGTTGCCATGCTACCCTTACACTTTGAACTGCTGGTATTGTAATTAGGGCAGGTCAGAGGATTAACAAAAATTCCTTTTGTGGATTGAACCGGAGGTGCATAGGTAAGGGGGCACTGTTGGGCAGTATAGTTTTGATGTAAAGGTTTTGAGAGAAATAAATTGTGTGGTGTAATTGCTGCCTTTATGGAAAAACTTGTATAAAAACTATGGAGGAGCTACAGGCTATAGATGAAATAAAAACAGAAGAGTGAAGAGCTGTTATATGGACTGCTGCCTGTTAAATTTGTATGTGTGGAAGAAACGGACACAAATGGAGATTGAGATGCATGCCTTGAAGAGAACTGCATGAAGAGGGTGCTGGAAGCATAGGTGGTAGCAAGCAGCCCAGGCAATAGGCTGCCTCTGTTTAATTTAAAGATAAGGAGATTTAGCACAGATGAGAGTGATTCTGGCTTCTTTTCCCTCCTTCTGGTGTAAGTTTGGTAGTTTATGATTTTAGGTAATCAGCCGTAGTCAATGAGCATGCTTTGTTTCTGGTTGAATCATCTATTTGGAATAGACAGGAGTAAAGGGCTCTTCCTGAGAGAGGTTTCAAAAACATTTTTTTCCAAGCTGCATGTTTCATATCTGGTGAACATGTGCATAGACTGCATTGAACTCTGATACAAATACGTTAGCTTAAATTTATGGGCGAAGTTTTAAACACTATTTCTTTAAGATAAAATATCACCTCCTTGTTCTCTTAACATGAACTGATCAGAAGCCGTTTTGTGTTAATATGTATCTCTTCATATACCTGAAGAATGCAAAACTGCAAATAACTGTTGTTAAATATTAACAATACTGAGTTAATATTCCATGTTTTTTGTCTCTTTTTCCTTCACTCAGAATTGGATTTACAATCATGGAGGAACATCAGCAACATGTACACTGCGTAAACTGTGTCAGCCGTCGCTGTATGACCAGACCAGAGCCTGGCGTTTCCTGTGATTTGATAGGCTGCCCGCTGGTTTGTGGAGCAGTTTTTCATTCATGTAAAGCTGAGGAACACCGCATTTTATGTCCACTTGAAAGAGTGCCTTGTTTGAATAGTGGCTTTGGATGTCCCTTCATAGTAGCCCGTAATAAAATTGCTGATCATCTAGAAGTTTGTCCTGCAAGCGTGGTATGTTGCACCATGGAGTGGAATAGATGGCCGGTCAGTTACGCAGACCGAAAATCTTACGAAAATCTGAGTAAAGACGTTGATGAAGTGGAGCAGCTAGATATGGCTTTAGCCCTTCAAGACCAGCGCATGTTACTAGAATCACTTAAAGTAGCAACTATGATGTCAAAAGCGGCTGATCAGATGTCAGAATCCAGAGAACAAACCTCTGTCAAAACGAACACCCCAGATACGGTGTGTTCAAATGGCTTGATACCTGTAGATGAAGAGTCCTATGGTGCACTTTATCAAGCTACTGTAGAAACAACGAGGAGTTTAGCTGCTGCTCTGGATATCCTGAACACTGCAACCAGGGACATTAGCATGTTAAATTCAAAGCTCAGCACTTCACATGAAACGAAAGAAGATGCTGAGATTAAAGAACAAGCCTCTAATGGCGTTATTCAGGATAATAAGTCTGATCACGAATATCCAGATGAAGAAAACGTAGGAGCAGCTGGGGGAGTTGGCTTGGATAGCCTGAGTCAAAATTCACAAATGGAGCAAAATGGTTCTAGTGATATTTGTTATGATGTAGTACAAAATCATGACTTAAATCTAAACCTCAGTAACTCCTCGCCCTTGTGTAATGGCTTTCATGTAGAAAGCGAGTGTTCAAAGGTGTTGGACCAGAATGAAGATCTTGGTGTTTCTAATTCAGAACCATCCAGTGTAGCAAATGGTGAATGTACTGCGTCTCATGATGAAGCATTGCAGTCTTGCAGCTCCTTCCCTGTAACAGCACAACTTAAAGAAGTAATACCAGCTGATCGCTTAGTTAATGGTAGTGTTAATCATGTAGTACTTCCCCATGCTAACGAAGAAGAAATTTTGGAGAGACAGGTGGAGCAGGAAAGACTGAGAAACGTAGATGCGTTTTCACTTATGCGGCATCGATCATACAAATTCCTTGTTAATCACTATTGGTCAGCACCGAAAGAAGACAAAGCTGTTGATACATCAGATTTGGAGATAACAGAAGATCCCATGGGTCTTCAGGGGATTGATCTAATCACTGCAGCTCTGTTGTTTTGCTTAGGAGACTCTCCTGGAGGTAGGGGGATATCAGAAAGTCGCACTGTCGATGTGTATCACGTTGACTTTGGGACCCAAACGTTTTCTCTCCCATCAGCTATATTGGCCACAAATACAATGGTGGGGGAAATAGCTTCAGCTTCTGCGTGTGATCATGCCAACCCACAGCTCTCAAATCCAAGTCCATTCCAGACACTTGGACTGGATTTGGTATTGGAATATGTGGCTAGATACCAAACAAAACAGCGTTCAATGTTTACATTTGTTTGTGGACAGTTGTTTAGGAGGAATGAATTTTCTTCGCATTTTAAGAATGTGCATGGTGACATTCATGCTGGCCTTAATGGCTGGATGGAGCAAAGGTGTCCATTGGCCTATTATGGGTGTACATATTCTCAACGAAGGTTTTGTCCTTCAACACAAGGGGCAAAAATTATTCATGACCGCCACTTACGGTCATTTGGAGTTCAGCCTTGTATATCTACAGTATTAGTAGAACCAGCGAAAAGCTGCTTAATTGGACTACACAATGACCATTTGAGTAGTCTACCTTTTGAGGTTCTGCAGCACATTGCTAGTTTTCTAGATGGCTTTAGTTTATGTCAGCTTTCAAGAGTGTCACGTTTAATGAGAGACGTGTGTGGAAGCTTGCTTCAAGCACGTGGAATGGTGATACTGCTTTGGGAGAAGAGAAAGAACCCAGATGGAAGTTCCTCTTGGCAAATAAAAGAAAAGGTAAGTTATATTTTCTTTCAATGGTGAAAGGAAAAACATTTGATTGCTTATATTTCTGCTTTTTCTCTTAATATTTTCCCCTGTCACTATTGGTGTTATTATTTTTTGATATAATATCCCTTCAAGAAATACATGATCAAATGGAACAATTAGCCCAAATGGCTAGCAGGTTGGTTGAGTCTTCCACACCCTTCAAGAAGCAGTAGTGTCTGCTCAATTTTTATTTGGTGGAAATTAACATTTTAAAGTCTTGGGAAAATTGGAGGTTTTAGCTGTTACTTCATTTTCTTTAATATTAAATATAATATTAAATATGTAACTGTGACAGTGAGAAAGTCGTCTAAAATTTGCATCTCTTGCCTTTATGCTGTTTAAAGTATTTTTTTTTGTACAACCGTTCAGATCCTATCCATTGCCATGACACTGAATGCCTTAAGCATGTAAAAAATTGTTAAAACTTTGAGTGACCTTTATATATTGGGTTTTTCATTTTTCCTGCTCCCTGCCCTCCTCCAAAGTGCAGAGTATCTGCAGCAGTCATTTGGAATTGCAGAAGATGATTTTTTCACAAATGGATTATTTTCTGATAAAGTAACTGTCATGACCAGTACTGATGGTCATGTAGTACTTTGTCATTTACCTTCTGATAGAAAAAAATACCGATAGATAGATAGCCTGCCTTTCTTCCCAGTATTCAGAGTTAACTTAGAATCTGAGTCAGCCTGAGACTGACGATCCAAAATTTAGAATTGCTTGGTTTTGTCATGTTTTTACAGATTCAAAGCACATCCTGGATGTAAATACTTACTTTCCTGCTCTGAGTTCAGATATCTTAAAAGATTTTGAGCCTATGTACAACTTGTTTTCTAGGTTTGGCGGTTCAGTACAGCTTTCTGTACTGTGAAAGAGTGGAAATTTGCTGACATCATAAGCATGGCTGACCACTTGAAGAAATGTAGCTATAATGCTGTGGAGAGAAGAGAAGAGGCTGTTCCACTGCCGTGTATGTGTGTAACACGAGAACTCACTAAAGAAGGACGTTCACTGCGCTCTGTTTTGAAACCTGTACTTTAAATATTGCAACCACTCCAATTGCACACACACTCAAGCACCTGATATAACCTCGGTAATATTATGTGACACTTTATTAATGTACTAAAGATACTTTCTAGCTAAATCTACTCTGTCACTGTGTATATAAGGTTTGAAGTGACATTTATTTTTTATAATTCTGTTTAGCTGGAAAGTAATGAAAGTTGCCTTAACGTTTGAAAAATTTGGAACTTGCTGGACAGGGTAGTTTTATCTAACTTATATAATTTAAAAAAGGAATCCTAAGGTGTGTTTTCTTATTCACTGGTGCCCATGTTGCTGTTGACTGATAACATTTCAGAAATGGCCTCTAAATGGTATGCACATTTAGATAGGAAACACTGAACTGTAGTGAGACAAAATCCTGACCAAATGCACTTTCTGTATTTGGTCTATTTTTCTTAACAAATTATAATCCAAATATTTGAAAGGCAATGAAGAATTCAAAGCTCTGTAGTAGATGTCTCAAACGCTCAGCATTTAAGCACATCTTTTCTCATGAAATCAGTGTTCTAGTGCTATTCCTAGTTAACAGGTGATCTAGGATAAACTTTTTTTTTTTTTAATTTTTTAGGAATGATCTAAGTGAGCTCAGATTTACAGCAGCTTAATTTTTAGTACATCTTTCTTTTGACATGTCAAAAATGATTATTTTTCTTCTGGACTATTAAGAGTTACTTCACTTTTGGGAGCAAAACTTTTAGAGCTAAAAACATGGAATACTAGTTTTTATTCTCACACCTACAATGACATCTGATTTAAAACGTTTCTCCTTGTCCTGCAGTTGGCTGAAGGTTAAATTGCTTGAGCAGAAAGAAATTCAAACGATGTGATGAACAGTTACGAATTTATAATGCAGCTGATGAAAGGGCTTTACTTGTTTTATGGTATTGTGAGATGTACTGTCTCCTTTTCTGTTAATTTGTCTATGAAAATGCTGCTTTTTTGAGGAGCATTTTAAATTACTGGTATGTATATCAAATGTATCATCTTCATAAGATGAGACATCATTTGTTAATTGCATAAGGCGTATCAGAAATGTATGTTCAACCACATCCGTTAAATGAACAACTTCAGTTTGCTTCCAGTCTTCCATAATAAAAGATCTTACAAAGCATTTGTGAATAGAGAATACATGCTATGAAAAATGCCCTGGTATAGCAAAACTGTAATAACTTGAACTGACTTTCCAACTTGTTTGTATTAATGTTGGTATCTCTAGCTTGTTGCACTTAGCAACTGTGCCACAAAGCTAAAACAGAAACAGACCAGAGCTTGGAACAAAGAAATACAGTACGTATTTCCATTATAGGAAAAAATAAGAGATAAGTAATGAGGAGATGTTTACAAAAATGGCTAAATTTATTACTTGTAAATTCTGTACTGGACAGTTGTTTATGGCTAGTCTGGCTGCAGTTCACAACTTTGGTATCTGTGCATTTCCCATTCTGGGTCAGGTCCAGCTAAACATTCACTGCCTTTTTCTATCCAGAGTGCTAAGGGTGCCCAGAAAAAAAAAAAAAAAAATCCAGTCCTTTAGTGCCATGAGTTGAAATTACAAGAGCTTAAACAGAAGCTCTGCCTGGATCTTGAAACTAGATGTTCTCTTTCTACGCTTTCTCTTTTTTTTGGTTGGAGAGAGGAAACAAATAAACCATCTGGAGAAGTTAACAATATTTGTGGTAATTCTTAGCTGTTACCACGGTTATGTTAAAGAAGAATCTGGGTTTGTGTACAAATCTGACAAATGAGGTTAAAACCAACCGGGTTTTAGGTAGGAATTATATTTAAAAAAAATAGAAAAAAACACTACCCCTTTCTCACAGTTCATTGAAATGGTCATTACCCACAAATTTGTCAGTACAAGGCAGGAGACAGGCTTTTATCAGTTCTTGTCTTTTTAGCTCTCATGGCTCCTCGCTGCTGCTCTCCAATGTTTAAAAGTAGTTGTGTGACTGGAACGATCCTGAATGCTGAGGAGTTTATGGTTGAGTTTACAGCTAAATCTACTTTAAAACATCTGTCTTGGGTTACTGATTCTTTTTTTTAGTCAGCAATGTGGTGGTTTTGGTACTTGGCATTCTTTGTAACTACCCAGAACCATAAGTGATAGTAGGTGGGCATGTGTCTTGGTTCCTTAGGAAAAGAGGGTATCCAGTTATAGGAGCTGGTGTTAGTAGAATCTCACTTGTAGCACAGTGCAGATCTACATCTAAAGTTTCTGTTGTTGCTCTATTAAAATTAACTTTTTAAGTACTCAGTGTTCTTCTTAAGAAATAACACTATTTCTCAATACATGCACTTTTGTTTTCAAATGTAGATACAGGCTTTGTTTTGTTAAATTAGTTCATTTTTTATGAGAATCCAGAGCTATTAAAATATTGATGTTGTAAACAAAATCTCTGCCTTGTAAACTGCTGCAAATGCAGGAATACAGTATAGTTAGGATAAAACCATTTCTTTACACTGCTATGCAGTTTGTAAAACATCTACAGTGTATAGTCAGTCTGTCAAAATGTGGCTTGTTCACATTTGCCCTCAATTTTAAAAATGTTGTATCCCTTTCCTGGTACATCTTCCTTACACCATACATAGACAGCTGTTCCAGTCTTTCTTTTACTTGATACCACATTGCTACTTTGTTTAAAATATTATGTTTTCAATCATTATGCAATATTTTTTTTGCAATGTCTGTTAAAATCCTAATAAAACTTTTGGAGTTTCTCTTTTAGTATGACTACTTCTGTTTTTTAAAGCATATTACACCAGCATTTCAGCATTCAAACATGGTGCTTAATGTCTGTCTTTAGGATTCCAGTAAGTACCTGAAAACAAATTGCATAAAGAAACCTGTTTACAAACATTTAAACATTGCATAACTTGAAAGTGATTAAGATACATTCACTTTAATATGAAGATCAGGCATTCCTTTTTAGACTGTAGGCCCATTTCTGCTGCTTTTGCCTTGCATTGTATAGATTTTCTTCCACAATTAAACTATGTTAACACCCACCAATCACACCTTGTGGGTTTGTGGGTTTTTTTCTTAATAGTAAATTGTAGAGATTATCTGATGAAGATAGTATCCATGTATGATGCCTGTTTGCAAAGAACATTTTCAGTTTACTGGCTCATGATAGTTTTCCTGTAGGAAGCTGTTGCTTAAAATGATCCAGAAGTAAACATGCAGAGTGGCTTTTAGAGAGTAATTGTAGTTCAGATCCTTTGTGGAAAGACAAAACGCAAAACAAAACCTCACTAAAATGGAAGACTCTATCCAGGAACTGATCTCTTGTCCTGCCATTTGTTAGAATAAGTGTACCGATGGTCTTTAAAAATGCACCTGTAGTACATAAATCTGAAAGTTTAAAAATAAATAAATAAATCTAAACTGTGCTGAGTAATGTGGCATGACACAGCTTACTTAAAACACCATTGCAAACTTTGGGCTAGTTTACTTTTTAAACAAGCATAACAAAGGTGCACATTAGCCTTTTGTTTTTCTCTCTTTGTAACTACATTTAGATACTCTGCTATGTAAGGAAATCATTTTTGTCTTGCTTTAACTTTCTTAGCACCTCAAGTATTCCAGAGGGTTTGCCTGCTACTAGCCTTCAAATGTTATAACTTGTTTTTCTAAGTCTCCTACTGCTAAAACTGTCTTCATTTGGTCCTACCTGGTGAGTGTACTTTCCCAAATCAAGATTTAAATTAGGTGAAGAGTTTGATGCTTGCTGTAATATCAGCTGATTCAATTTTTTTTTAGTCAAAAGGTCTGTTCAGGCATTTTGATCACCTTCAGATGAGCAAAATGTAGTGGTTATTTACAGCATGGAGAGGAAATAGCATTCAGATAGTGTGTATAAACGAGTTGTACTATGTCTAGCAGAGACAGTTGGAAGAATGGGATTTTCATAATGTGACTGTGCATGTGGAGAATATTGTAGCAATAATCCAAACTGGAGAGGAAAAACAAATGGAGAAATAGGCTTAACATAGTGATGGCATCAATTCCCAGCACAGGGTCTTTCCTGAGGGCTTGTCTTTATGAGGGTGCAGAGGGTTTCAGGCTTGTGCGTGATGCAGCTGTGTTTTACTGATGATTTATCAGTCTTTGTGTGATAGCAGGAGTGACCCTGCTGCTACTTTAGCTCTTATAATATGCTTTAATTGTAAGCTATCTCCAAGTGCTGCCTGTATTCCCCAGTCTGCTCTGTTGAGTGCAGTTCTGTCTACTGAATGCAGGTATGTGTTTGGTGTAGGTTCTACATGCTGGTGTCAGTGGCAGTATTTGGTAAGGATAATAGGAAAATAACGTCCCGATAAGGAGAATTCATCTGCTTGATTTCATCAGTAATTCCCAGAAAATGGGAAAAAAAATGTATTAGGAAATAGAAGGAGCAAAATAAAAGCACTGATAGCTTTCACTTGCTAATAATTTGCTAATAGGCTGATAGTTTAGAAAACATTTTGAATCATCGTTAGATGCACTGCGATATGTGACAAAAGAAGTCCCCACCTCTCCCATTTTGACAGACCAAATTCTGCAACCTGCAGGGGTGGATAAGCATAGGTAAGCAGACCTAGTAACAATCTCTGGTCACATGAAAAATGTATGCAAAATGAGCATATATGATTTTAACTGCAAAATACAGAAGAAAAAACAAAACAACAACAAAAAAAAAACTAGGACATCCTCAGGCACAATTCATATAAAGCAAGATTTGTAGAATCAAACAGGAAAATGTTATTTCTTTCTTAATGCTATTTCAGCGGTCTGTTTAGTCAGCTTAGTTTCATACTAAACTGTGCTGACATTTTTCATTAAAATCATAAAATGAATATAATATTTAAAATTGTTTAAAATGTAATATGATTTTAAATAAATGATTATAAATAAGATTGAGTTTGACAATGTTATAATGTAGTACTGAACTGAGTATTTTACAATATTAAAATAGTGGAACACAAAAACTAGATTATAATACGTGCTTTTTGCTTAAGATTTACCTCTTTTTCCTAAGGTACTTTTTGAAGCATGTAATATAAAGGGCTATCCTCAAGCTTCTTGTGATTTAAATGGAGGGAATTCTGCTCAGCAAGGTGAAAGTTGGGTTGTATTAGTATTTTCACGTGAACATACTGACAAAGCAGTAGGCTGCGGGACAAAACTAAGCTGATTATGTGACTAGCAAAGGAGCAATCAAGGACCTGGCATGAATATATGTTGGACTTTGCTCAGAAGTGTTAATATTTGATAGTTACATACTGTGTAATCATTTGAGCGTTGTGTACTCTTTAGTATTACATTTATGTCATTGTGTTCAATATGTCATTCTGGAGGCCTTGGCAGCAAACGAAGCAGGAAATAATGTGTCGCTTAATGAGATTTGAACCTTGGTTAAAGTAAAACTATGGCTGTTATGCACTGTGGCAGCTGTTTATGAGCATCAGCTGTCAGCTTCATTTTTTGTTTCAAGAGTAAGGGAAGAATGGATGCCTTGCTGTGTGAGCAAAGTGGCTTTACTTATATAGCGAGAAGAGTTTCATATGGTATCTAACTGCACATGGATTTTGATGCAGCTTGATTGATCTTGATTTAACAATGCAGGAAGATTAACTTCCCAGCAGATGGGATTATGCACAACACAAAATTGCTTCTGTATTTTGTTATAAAACGTGTTCAGTCTAAGTGACCTGTGACTTGGACTTCAGTTAACTGCAGTTGCAACTTGTAATCATATTTTTCAGCTGATGTAATTTTTGTTAAACACAGCAGCATTTATATTAAATATTTAGAAAATATAAATTCTCTCTGATGGATTTCTGTTCCTTTATAGAAAGTGTGTTCATCAACATTTGTAGAATATACTGGCAAGTAAATAGAAAACTCAATTTCTTTATTTTGTTCCTATGAAATCCACATGTAGGTAAGAAAGTGCATCATTTTACTGATTTATTTTTTCTTTACAAAGGTGTGATTGGCAGTGTTAACTTTTTGTTGTCCCTTTGATCTTCAGGTGAAGCTTAAATGATGTCAGAATTGTTGATCCAGCTGCTTATTTTGTTTGACAAGTTCAAGCATGCAAATAGCTGAGAAAAATCTCTCCCGGCTTTTAGAGGTAATTAATAGGCTGAGACCATTTCAAGTACAAGATGCTGCCATTGATGGTCTTTCTGATTGTAGGGGGTTCATTGATAAGATTCTAGTGTTTATTGTACACTCCAGGGGCAATATGATAATCTTCTAAATCCTGAGCTGAAGATCAGGGAGAAAGGCAATTCTTGTAGATAGCTATGATCCTCTATACTATTTTGAAACTCTTCGGTTTTCTAGGAGTCATGTTGAACCTACAAGTCTTACTTCATGTCAGTGCTTGCCTATTCAGTGTTTTGTACTTCATGGCTTTTTAGTTTTAAGTGCTGTCCAGGTTTCATTAAAAAATGCTTTTTTGCTTAACAGGGAAATCTTAACAAAAATGCAGAATATTTAATTTCCTATATAATTGAGCATTTACATTTCGAGTAATTTGGAACATGTACCACATGGATATCACAAACAAACATTAACCAATATCAAAATCTTCTTTTCCACTCAAGGTGAAGCACATTGGTACTACCTCTCCCACCCACTCTTTGTGAAGAGGTGTTTGACCTTGGGGACTGATGTGCCTGGTTACATTTATCTGTTGATTTGCCTTACAAATGATGAACATGCAAATGCTTTGTAACCTGTCAAGCTAGTGGACAATGAGATCATGAAAAACTTCCTCAGTCTTTCTGGGAGTAAGGGAGGTGTGTGTGTGCACTCTTTATACAAATGATTATAGATCTCAACAAAAAGCTAGTTCTTTTCGTCTGTTAACCAGTCATCCTCTGCTGAGCCATGAGTTTTCCTGCTGTTTCCCCATGTGCTGTGAGGGGGAGTGAGAGCATCTTGGTGGACTGCTGGCAGCCAGACAAGGTTAAACCCACCACAAGAACAAAACCTATTAGGAAACACTTCTCCTTTTTCTGTCTGTGGGAATTTTTTCCTTGAGCGTAGTTTTCTCCACTCAGAAGAAATCTTGTGCATGTAGAATAGTCGTTGGAAGGATGCATATCATTCATCTGCATCTTTACAATTTGCCATTTCCAAGGGGACTTGGAAAGAACCTACAAGGGCTTGGGAGGATGAGATTGCAAGGTTTACTGTGTTGGTCTATGCCATATATGAGACAGCAGGTCCTGTGACTCAGCAAGACAGGCGAGCATCATTCCTGCTGCATGTGGGAGGGAAGGGCCTGACCATGCCCATGCACATCCTAGCTCAGACTAAAAAGGGTTTGGTTCTAAATTATGGGATCCATATATATACTCATAGTACGAATCAGTAAAAATAGCACTACTCGAAAGATTTTGCTTTTAATAACCAACTTTCTTGTTTCCTTTTACTCAAGTGGTTGAACGGTTCTTTTTCAGGGTTTTGTTGCAGAGTGGGTGTTGAAGCCTTAATTACATTTGTCATCAGGGTTGCAGTACCATTGTGTTGATGGGATAATGTGGGTTGTGTATTTTAACATAACTCAGAATATCATTCAATTGGACAATTGGAAAGCTGTATGAAAAAAAATGTTTAATTTTTCCTTCTACTTTGGAATGAAGACCAAACTTTTGTTTTGTTTTGTTTTGTTTTTGTCTTTTTTTTTTTTTTTTTTTTTAACAGTTACAGAGTTGCAGCTAAATGGTTTGGGAGTATCATATGTGGAAGATCCAGTTTGCATTGTCTCCAGATCAAGCAGAGAAGGAACATTAAATAATAAGCCTCTGTTCCTCACATCATAATCACTGAGAGAGCTGGTACCAAGTTCTCTCTTGCTTTCACCTTTCTCTCCTCGCAGGATGAATGATGTTACATTATTTCACTAGATCAAATAGTCCCAGAATAACACTGGAATGAGAAACCTGTGGAAAATACTTACCTTGTACATAGGTGTGTTACAAGGTCGTAAGTGAAATAAAAAGTCAGTAAGAAATCTTCAAAATAGGTGAAGTATATGTGATAACTTTAGTTTTCTCAATTAGTCAAGGTAAATGGTAAACTACTGTGATCACAGGTAGGCTCTCAGCAAAAATGGGTTTGCCAAGTGCTACCCTAGACAGGGCACAGCTGCCTCATGAATATTCTGTTTGAACTTTGAAGACCCTTTTTAACTGACAGCAGTTGGATGAACAACTTGGTGTGAATTAAGGTAGTTAATGAGAACAACAACCAAAGGGGTTGAGTTTGTGGTGACCTAACAGAGATAGGAGACAGGTTACAAACGGCCAACTGAAGTGGGCTGTGCTACTTTGATTATGGGAAGATAGCAAGCCTGCCTTCAAAGCACAGCTGGTTAGAGTGACTGCTTGCATCTGTGGATATAATGTTTTGGAGTTGTGATCAAGCTGAAAATAACCTGTGGAGAGAGTGGAGAAAGTATGGAGAACATTACCAGCTGCACGTTGTTATCTGGGGACCTCATCCACGACAAGGGAGTTAGTTATCTGCTCCCAGACCTGTGGTGACCATGGAGTTTATAATTGCAAGCTACTGCTGTATAATGAGTTACTCATTAATGAGCTGAGACGACATGGCAGTCAGCAAATGTTATACTTCGCAGCTGGAGCAGACTGATGGAATTTATCTGGTCATTTACCACAACCCAGCTAATGGCGCATTACTCCATAATAATGTGATTGAGGAATTACTGTGGGATGTGCCAAGAGCCACAATCTAGCTCATACTGTCAGTGATCCCGTCATAACCAAATGCAGATTTACTCTGTAATTTCTGTTTCCCTCTGTGGCATTAAATGCTGATCTATTGTTTTTTACATCAGTGCGAATGGGATTAATAATAGAAGTCACTGATTTTATCAAAACACTATTTCAAGCCAGTACTAAAGCTGCTGTTATGCTTCAAGGGGATGTTCTGACAAACTCATCCATAATGCAACTTGGGTGAGGAAAAAATAGTTTTTTATTTATTGCTCCCTATGGAGCACATAGACGTAATCACATTAAAATGAAGTGAGAAGCTATAACTAAAGTAATTCCGTGAAATTCATGCAGAGTTCGCTTTATGTTTATTTTGATCAATATATCAAACATGTCAGTTTCTATTTCCCTGAATTTATGCAGGTGGCAATGTTTGAACAAAGATGTGCTACAGCAAAACAAGTGTTAATACAGAAAAATAAATGTAAGACAAAAGTAATCGTTCTCCCGCAGTACTCACAGAAATGTTAACAGAACCTGTTTACTTGGAAAAACTGCCAGCAACTTGTTTATCTGACTTTGAAGTACCTGAGTGAAAAATGATGCCAGCTGGATTTGTTATGTAAATAAAACTTTCAACAGATTTTTGAGTATTTTTGGTTTCAGTAGAACAGTTTTTAGTTTGTTAGCTATGGGAATATATGTTCTGTACGTTTTCATGTTTTGGCACATGATGATTCTATTTGTATAATTACAGAAAAGAGGTGTTTGTGAGGAAATGAGTGAATTCCATTTATTTCCATGCAGTTTTTAAAGCGGTCTAATCCAGGTCAGACTGGCTGCTGCTTAAAATGTGTCTCAGTTCTAGCACAAAGTAGTTCTCTAAGTCTGAAATAAGCTCTTGTAGGTGATAATGTGCAATTCATCCATCGCTCTAGTCAGCTGCCAAGAAACAGTTCAGTAGCTTTCTCTTTATATTTTTCTGGTTGATGACATGTCCCTAAAGAAAAAGCTGTTATATTTGCAAGTGTTTGTGAGAAGCAGAGAGGATTTGCAATGTTCAAAAAATATAATATCCAAATCACTAGCTGAAATTTCATTAGCCACTTAAAATTGATTTTATTTGATTTTAATTGATTTGAACTTCAACAAAACCCATATAGCTTTGCAGACAGTTCAGCAGGGAAATGCTTAGCCTCTTAAATTCTACGTAGTCCAGACAGTGAACAGTTTGCTTGCATTATTCTCTTTTCCTTCAAAATCTGTTCTTTTGTTTGCATTGTTCTAAAAAATAATATCCCATTGGCTGTCCCCAATGGGACTCCTAATTTGAAGTCATATTAACCTAAATTGCATATGTACAACACTTAATAGGTTTATAAATAGCAATTAGCTATGTTTTCATAAAGTTAAAACTTTTACCAATGCTAAATACCCAAATATGAGGTAAAAATTAGAAAATGAAATGTATGTTTCTAAAGAGACATAATCCTTTATGTGTTGATAAAATCAAGAGGGTACTGTTTTATCTGTTACCTCTAATAATTAAAGTCTTAGGTTTAGACTTCTAAATCTGAATGTTTTTCCTTAGAGTCACTTTGAATCTTTCTCCTGTTAAGGGAAGGCACTGACAGCCAGTATTTTTGCATTTTACACTTTCTAAATATGAGGAAAGGAACACCCACCTTCTAAGGTTTAGTGTTTTAAACATGTCAGAGGATCTCATTTTTTATGGAGACATGAAGACCGGAATGACATGAATACTGATTTGTGTTCTCTCCTTAAAGAATACAAAAAGGAGGAGCATTGGAAAATAAATTCAATTTAGTTGTTCCAACAGAAAATGCTTCCTTGACTCATTTAGTTTGCCAGGCAAACAACACTGGACTCAGCTTTTGTAATATTAAGTCTAGAAAGATGTAAGGCTCGTGCTTGTTCAGTAGAGATCTTTCTGGAATAAAAGAACACTGAAGTTCTCCTTCAGATGATTGTTGTGTATGGATGTGGTAAGCCTGCAATTGCCATTTCATCTGCAGTACGTGGCTTTGAGCAGCCTATAGCATGGATTATTCAACTGATTGTGTGGTGCAGCAGGCTTGATTTTTGTAAAAGCTGTTGATGTTTGCAGCTTTGCCAAACTGTTTAGTTCCATCCTACAGCCAAGTGGTTGATAAATACCAACAAGTATCCATAGATGGTTTCTAAGGGAACCTGCATATTAACATAAAAACATTAACTATGCCTTTCACATGCATAATCATGTGTAGGTAATATAGTTGAAAGTGCTGTCAATTATTTTAGTTTGTTTAAATATTTCTGTATATTAATAGAGTTTATATACTTCGAAGGAAAAAAGTGAACAGCAGAAAATGAGGTAGTTCAGAGATAAAAGGTAAAATAAGTAGTCTGTTATACTTGGAATGCAGAGTTGGTACCTCAATTTATCACTGTGCCTGACTGAGGAAGAACTATGTAATAGCACTGGTAATATTCACTAGGTTGGGACTGATACTCAGAAGTTCTGATTATGGAAGCAACAGATGGAGTTACCACATCTAGATAGTTGAAATGCTGAGGGATAGTTCATCTTGTGTACCATTTAATGCAATCAGGGTAGTGAATGTTTACAATATCACTGATAACTAAGGTAAAAAAAGTCTGTTTATGCATTCATACCTACAGTATAATTGAAAATAGCTTATTTGTTGCTTTCACTTATGTCATTTTAAATGTTGATGTTTGCTAAGGAAATCTAGGAACTGCTCATCATCAAGTGCTCCATTGTGCTGCTCCTGTCAATTTGGACTGGCCATCACGCCAGTCTAATAGCTTTCCCTTTTCTTCTTTAAAAATATTTTAACCACTGGGATAACTGTAGTTAGTAATAAATTAAGAACTCGTAAATGTATGCAGTGTAAAGAACTGTTTTTTAAACAACATTAAGCTCTTGGGAACTTGGAACACAATATTCTACTATTTGTGCATGTAAAAGAAGCAGAGCGTGCTACGTAGAATGGTTGCTTGGCTGACAGTAACTGAAGAGTGCTTTAAATTTGCATTGGACTAGTTCCAACAGTCTCTATATAAACACATTTAAAAAAAATCCATTTAATTGATTTACGGGTAGGACCTTGAAAAGTGAGAGATCAGAGCAGGATTTATTCTATAAGTTTCCCAAATGAGGAATTTGCTCAAACAAGAACTAGTTTTGATAACTTAACAAAGCAGTTTTACTTACTTATATTTCTGTACAAGTAAGGGGGATAAGTAAGCTTTTATAAAAGCACCTAATCACAGTAATAACATGTTTGAGGTCATGAGTGATATACTCAAGGACTATTCAATTTTTGTCAAATTAATGCCTGTTACTAATCTGTGAACCTATAAGCTTTTCTGTTCAGATATACCTCAGAACTGGAGAGGCTTTTGGCAACAGGATTTTTATAGCACTAAGTCTTCCATAATGATCTTAGCTTGGGAATATTGTGCCTATGTATGTGTACAGATAATGTAAAATAATGGAAACCAAGAAGGAAACTCTAACTAGTATAATTAACAATAGGTGCTAATTTTCAATACATTTAGAAGCACTGGGGGAGGGAAGAAACATAAATTTGAGACAGTTTGTACAATTATATTTTCATGCAGTGAGGATCAAAAAGTAAGTACTGACGAAGATCCTGTGATTTGTGCTCATACCTGCTCAAGACAATGCAGTATGTACATGTAATATACAAATATAACTCTACAAGGAGAGTATTCATATGCTGCCAATGAAGTACATATTCCTATACTTCAGAGACTGTTACAATATTGCTCATTAACATGACTGGTTCATGTATTCACCAGGTGGATGGTGGATGTCCAAAACATTATTCCTTCCAAACAGGTGGAGGGAAAAAATAAAAACAACCAAGAAATGGTCTGCTAGTGACTTACAGCCAAGGTACAGCTCTTGAGTAGCCAGCTGTGGCTCTGTGTTGGGACTACCTTGCGGGACTGGCTGTGCTAATGGAAAGGCATCTGTGGGAGAACTCAAGCTCCAGTGGAAACAGGTCACTATGGTACACAGCAATATACACACACCAAATAAAGTAGTAGGAGTCCCCTGTCTATGATCTAGTCTCCAAAGTATGTCATACACATCTTCTGTCTCTTGGCTGCAAACTGTTGCCATGACCTGTGGAAGGTTGCTATGTTTCATGCTGTTTATGTGCTCATTCTAAGCTGCGGTTCATATTTTCAAGGTTTTTTTTTTAATGGTTTATTTCTGTGTCCGTTAAGTGAATTCTGTGAAGCTTGTCAGATCAGCTGAAATAATGTTTCTTTAAAAGAAAGACAAGTACAGCTGACAGACTGGTGAATACATGAAACCAAGAAGATGAGGAAGCAGCAATGTATTGGATCAGTACAGTGGTACAGCATCATATTGATACAAGGAAAGAAGATGAAGTAGATAGATATTCAAGATCCCTGTATGCTGTTATCTACCTAAGCACTAAATCTACTTCTTTACTAGCTTTGGCTAGTGATGTAATCTCGTGTGTGTGATGGGACTGTCAGGTAGGAGGCAGTGTGATTTTCTGGATTTTTTTTCACTCCTCTTGCCCCTTGCATTTTAAAGATAATTGCTTGATCCTTCAGCAGTTTCAGCCTAAGGCTTTAAGTTGTGATTATTTTGTAATATATTTGAAGAAAGAAAATGATAAGGTCAGTCCCCAATAAAATGGATTTCTTGTTTTACGAGGAGCATATAAAAAACAATGAAATCTATTGCTCAAGACCATATCGAGGACAAACTTTTATTGTTTAACTTTCCCACAGTTGTTTTGTAAACCAATTGGAGTGTTCTATCACCTTCTACACAACAGAAACTGGTTTGGATGTTTTGTTTTGTTTTGTTTTGTTTTGTTCCTGAATGCAAGAATAATAATTTAGTCATTTATAAAGTGATGCTAAGACTGTAAAGACCATGCCAAATATTTTGCCCTCTGATGCTATGCGTGACTTGGTGAAGTCACACATAAAACAGTTGCAAGAAAAATGTTCACAAAATGAAAAACAAACAGTAACTTTCTCTTTATGTGGCCACAGGAGTATAACATACAGGAACTTCCTGTCAACAAGTGATTTGCTGGGGGTCCAAAAATCCCTGAAGCTATGCTCAGTTACAGATGGTGCATTAGTTAGGCTGGAACACAGCTACTACAGTCTGTGCATCTGCTTTTGAAAATGGAAGGAGTGCATAAGTCTCCACAAAGAGTGCACGTTATTCTACTTAAACTGTTATGTGGCATGTTACTTTGGGGTCAGATTGCATTCTCTGGAGTGTGCTTTAATGGAATAAAATTGTGGTATTCCATGTCAAATGCTTTATATTGTGCCTTGTTGCAAAAGGCCTGAAACTCTCTTTTTTCCTGAGATAAGTATTTTAATGAGAAACCTCACACTCCGTTGGTGGTAAAAGGCTGGTTTCAAACAGCGTACATGATCATGAGTACCAATTTACTGTTCCATACCACTTTTCACTTGAGAATCTCAAGGTACTTTGCAATCATTAAATCTTTACTCCTCCCTTAAGAGTTCACGGAAGCCCTCTGAGTAAATCTTTTGCCTCTTTTCTGTCCCTTTGTGCAAGGTCAAGGAGCCACACTGATGCTAGAGCTACCAGAACTCCATCTCTGCTTGGGGATGTACTTCCCTGGCATGGACGTCCCACAAGAAATACATAAGGCTGCCCAAGACCATCCATCCAAGAACCGTGTGGGTAACTTTTTGAAGTAGGAATTTAGCTGTGTTCTGGGTTTGTCTGCAACATTTGTTGGTATCTGGGCACTGATGAGGCTGATAGGGCATACTGAAAGGGCCCTCTGGTGAATTACATGGGGACTTTCTGCAGCTTCCAACATATTTCAGGCTGAGGAGGATGCAGAGATGGCTTTTTGTTTTTACTGGATTTATACAAACCAAACCCACTAGAACAGTTATGTCTGTGTTACTGTAATGTTATTGCATATTTACGCTGCCTAGTTACTTTTTAAAAAAAAGGAACTGTTAAGTTAAGGAAATATGCTATACCAAACTCTGTGCAAAAGTGAAAAAAATCTCCTATAGTGTCCTACCTGTTACTTGAATACAATTTTCCAACACAGTTCCTGAAATGGTTAGTCGTGCCAGAATTCCTTAGCTTAGTCTGCAGAAAAGGCTGCTATTAGCACTAAGCAACTAAAACAGCACATGGAGTTATCACTCCCCTGAAACAGCACCTAAAATGAAAGAAATAGAATAACAGTGCTTATCTGGTAACAGGTTCTTAAAATCTTTAAGCCGTTTTCAGTCTCCACACTTTCCTGCATAATACACAGGTAATCCTTTTTACCAGCAATACTGTACAGTGTGCTGCCTTTCTCTTTCCTATAACTAGAGCAAACATTTGGAAATTGCAATAACACTTTCTCAATATCTTTGCAAGAAAGAAAATAACCTAAAAAGGGAAGAAAGGCTAGTCTAGGAAGGAGCACAGCTAATCTAAACATCAACCAAAACTTGCAATCAGGGAAAAAAACAAAACAAAACAAAATCAACCACGCCTAAATGCCTTCCCTTCTCCAACCAGATCCTTTCAGGATCTGTGTTTTGGTTTTGTTTTTCAAACTCTGTCTTCACTACAGATTTCCCTACTTGGAAATATTGTCGTTTGAGATCACTCAAATGACAACAGATAAAGCTGTGCCAAGTTGCAAACAGGCCCGTGGTATAAAAGTTTGCAATCAGTAAAGGACATGCATGCTACAGACACAGGCTGCCCTACCATGGAAATATTAAGTTCATCTATCATTTCAGTAGCGTTCATGTTGTTCAGATAGCTGTGTGCTATTTCTATATTTAGTAGACACTTCTCAAATAAGAAAATTATGAAGAAAAATTCAGCTTGGAAAGTTGAATTGTGGACAGTCAAATTCTAGATTACTGTCTTTATTATAATTTCAGCCAGTGATACTTTTGCTGTAAGTAAGGGCTTTACTTTTCAAATTTCCTGAATGTAACAAATGATTCAAAACTCTTGAGTTCATGAAAATAACAGGACAATTTTATGCCAGGAAAAGACAGTAGAAGAAATCGTAGGGACTTCTGTAGCTTTAGGAAACTACAAACACTGCTGTGTTGCTAGTTTGTTGTTAGATTTGAAGCAGCTCTAGGCTCCCACTTAGTAGACTCTGTTGGTCCAAGTATACTGCTAGATCCTAATGTGTTAAGGACACAAAGGCACAGTTTATATTATCAAAATTCAGACAGGCCACAGTGTTCAGATGGTAGTTTATTCTCCCAGGAATGAACGGTTAACACTAGCTTCTGGGACAGTTAAAAGCAATTTGATTATTAGGGTTCTGGCATGTTTACGCCAAAGCTTTTTGATGGGACTTGTAAGGCTTGCCAAGTTGGAACAAGGACCTAATACAACAAAACCAGGAAATGGTCCTGTCTAAGTCTGTGGTTTCAGAAGATGACCACCTTATAGGGAAGGCTTTTAGGTTTGAGAATAATGTTGAGAACTGCAGGGAAAGATTGCTGGTCATGCAGTACGAGGATAAGGGGTAATTTTGGCAAATGAAACTTGTTTAGTGTTAATGTTTTAGGGTCACACTTAAAACTAGATTTAGGTTATAGCAATGGCCCAACAGTGAAATGTACATCTTCAGCTCCTGCAATCCTAAATAATAACAGCATATGTAAGCCCCACCATCGGCCTTTGACTCTTGCTAAAATGCCAGTTTAGAGATGAGAAATCCATAGATCACGCAAAGCCAGCAATGGAAAAAACACACATTTTAATTTGCTTCTGAGCTTGAAGCCAAAACTTACAGTACCTTTAGCTCACCAGTGAATTATTAGGTCCCCAGATCTAATGATATTCCCCTTCATCCTGCCTGCAGACCTCACCCAGTCCATAATTTGGTAGTATTCTTCAATAAATATTGTTCTTTCTGTGCTGCCCCCAACCCACAAGACTCCAGAGTCCCAAGTCAATCTCCAGTTCTAATTCTTATCTCAGTCTTGCAGCATTCAGCAATAAATACAGTTTTTCATCCTTTCTTGTTTTCTATCCCAGTGTTAACCATAATCTGAACTATAACCAGAGTCTGGAAATTTATATAGCCATTGACAATCCAACAACAACAACAAAACAAAATCAAACAAAAAGCTTAAGTCTTCATTTACTACTCTGTGAGAATGGCCCCCTCATTTATTTAGGTATAACCTAGGGACCCACAACTGATAGTCATTTACCTCTCTCAGTCCCAAACACTCATCTTGACTGTGTGGGTTTCTGAGGGAGGAATGTGCAGGGAGTCAAGCTTGTCGCTTCCTGCCATCTTTAACTTTAATACAACACCCAATATTGGCAGGCCCAAAATGGATTAAAGCAGGAACTGGAGATGAAATGGATTAAACTAGTTTTAAACCTAGGATTTTGCACAAGACTAAAAAACTTCTTATGGCTCCACATGGCTTACAGGTCTAAGGTGAGGACTTGGTACTTACAGACACAAAGAAGTTAATGTTTGTCTTAAGGTACATATGTGTTGGTGGTCTTTTTACATTAAGGCTTAGACAATAGCCAGGAACTAAATTATCGGGTCGTTGGATCCTTTAATTTCTTGGCTTGAATTGTGCCTGGAATGAACAGCAGCATATGGTTTTAGATAGATGCAGGATGCTTTTAAGGCTACCTTCAGGCTTGAATTCTGGGACAGAAAAATTAAGTTTATCATTACATTCTGCATTGCCCATAATACTAAAATGAAGGCATATGCTAGATATTTGAAAGACAATTATGAGATAGGTTATGGGTGACTTAAGGTTGAGCAAAAGCAAGGATTAAAATGAGCTGCTTTGTTCGACAAAAGCAGCAGTGCTCCAGCGAGGGCCGGTGCTAGCAGAAACGCAGGGAGGACTGCCAGAATTCCCTCAGCTTTGGTTACGTCTGGGACAGTGGTGGCATGTCACTTACACAAGTTCAATGAGGATCAGTGAAAACGAGCTAAAGCATTCTTAAAAATAAATTTGGCTGCACACACTCTTCAGCGTGTCATCACCACTGAACGCAGGAAGCAAGCAGCCACCTTCTGAGGCAGGACGTCTTTTGACTTGCTGAAAGGCTTTCATCCTGTTCCCAGAACTTGACCTACATAAAGTTACTGCTCCTCTGTTTCTGTCCTTAAATGCTTCTGCAGTGGGTGTATTCGGACAAGGACCGTCCTATAAATGGTTGGATCGCATCCTTTTTACTCAGCCTTTGTATAAGCCCTGAGTACTGCTACGGGCAGCAGTTGCCAGATTACAGCCAGCAGGGCAGACCTGAATGCATGCAGTTGGGAGGTGTTTTTTAGGAAGCTTTGTAAACATTCCTCCCCCGTGCTTCATGTGTCTGGGTGAGAAGATATAAACAGAGCAGATATCAACGCCCTGAACATTCAGGTTTTATTTGAGACTAAGCCTCGAGAATTGCCTGTAACGCTGCACTGAGTGAAGCAACTCCCTCAGGTCTAACGTGCAACCCGTGCCCACGGGAGCTCAGCCGGGGGGCCCAACGGAGCCGCCCGTCCCCTCAGCACCGCCCCGAGGCGTTCCCGTCGCCGTCCCCGTCCCGCCCCGGAAGGCCGCCGGCCCCGCGACACGGAGCGGCCCCCTAGCGGCGGCGGGGCGGCCCGAGGAGAGGGAAGCGACGGCGGCGAGGTCCCCGCAGCCCCGTCGGGCCGCCATGCTGTTCCGCTTCGGCGTGGTGCTGCCGGGCCGCATGGCCGAGGGCGACGGCGCGCTGCTGGTGGCCGGCTCGCGGCCGGAGCTGGGCCAGTGGGACCCGCAGCGCGCCGTGCCCATGAAGCCGGCGCGGGCGGCGGCGGCGCTGTCGGCGCAGGAGCCGGCGCTGTGGCTGGGGGAGGTGCTGCTGCCCGACGAGGAGGCCGCCAGCCCCTTCTGGTACAAGTTCCTGCGGCGGCAGGGCGGCCGCCTGCTCTGGGAAGGTAACGCCGAGCTGCGCTGTCGTGACGGCCCCTGGGGGCTGGCTAACTTAACCAGCGGAATTACAGGGAAAAAAAAAACAGGGAAAAGCTCTGTCACGTATTTTCCAGTCCCTTTGCTGTCTCAGTCCTGCTTACATCGAGCTTCTCCCCTGCGTTGTCAAATGCTGAGTAACTTCAGCATTCAGGCAGCCGACCGACTTGAGGCTCCGTGAGCTGGCTTCGTGGGCCTCGTTTAGGTACTGTGCATGAAGTAACACTGCAGAGCTCCCAGTTTGCCTCTTGTCACTAAGGGAAGGATCAGACCTGGTGAATGAAGGACAGATGACCCGAGAATTCATGACTTTGGTAACATAAAATAGCTTTACAGTCCATGTACAGTGGCACATTATAAAGCAGTTTCTTTTCATCCGTTTTAAGGGCACATACCATGTTTTCAAACTTTTATATGGCCATTCTGCCGTATAAACATAAACATGGATATCGTCATAACTACCGCATTTGTTCTGTGAAAATCCTGTTTACGTCATGAAGTACTACTTACATCATGTCATAGAAAATGTTTTATTTTTAGTTACTATAAACCTTACATTCTGCCTGTTTTAACCATGTTTTTCTTTTGCAGACATGCAGGAAAAGTGAATTTATGAAATAAAAATCTTTGCGTCTGTCCAAGGAAGCAGAATTGGGTCTTTTTTTTTTTTTGAAGGTGCCAAGTTCTACATAATGTGTCAGTGAAGTTGGTGTATAGAGAGTTCTTCGCCACCCATGATATAGAAATAATCATAAAAAGAAAAGAAAAAAGGTGTTCCAGTCTGTAGAGAATCTGTAATTGTAAGGTGATGGTTACTGTCTAGTTCAGAGTAATGTTCCCTCAGGATGGTTGTCCATACCTGGGAGTGCCCTTTGTACATGCAGTGGATTGTCAACACAGACTATTCTTAATACTCTGTAGTGCTATTGATCCAGTTTTAGGATTAACCTGTATGGAATTTTGTTCATGTCATTGCATATGCTCAGCAGTTTGAGCTTACAGGTTAGCTAGAATGACAGAAGATAAACTGGAATATCATCCAAAAGCATTTTTTTTTTTTTTTTCAGTTAGTCACCCATATTAACCCCTTTTCTGTTATTTACAAAAAATAACTATATTCGCTTAAATCCTGACGTTTATTGTCCTTCATAGCTCCCGTGAAGGGTGTTTAAGAATGTTTTTCTATTTAATAAAATAAAAAAGACTGCAAGATATTACCATTTTTTTTCTAATGATTTTGTTGAGCTGTAGTTGAAGAAAGACATCTACTAAAAAAAACAAAACAAAACACTTTTTTGATAAGTAAATGCTGTACTTTCTATGTTTAGTATTCTGTGTGTTCAGAATGAAGATGTGCTTTGGGAGACACTCAGCAGTTACAAAACATCTGCAAGAAAGAAGACCTGGGCATGAGGGATAGAGGAAAGTGCAGAATGACACTTCCTCTAAACTTATGAGTTGAGGCATTCATGTATAACCAGGGAAACACTTGACCAGTTACAGATGTCAGACATTTACATATTTTGAATGTGAAATAATACAACACTTGACGAAGTGTTGTAATTAAGAAAATTACTTTCATTTTTTTTAATTAATATACTTTGCATGAGAATTCCACTGCAAATTATGCATGTTATTTTTACAACCCTACAGCATATGTTGCATCATATATTTTAAGTATAAATTTAGCTCATCCTCACAGCATTCAACGTGGTAGGGAAATGGAAACAGATGATGGGGATTTGTTTCTGTGGACTAGAAGAGTCAAAGTCTTGGGCCAGTATTTGGTGGCTTTGGGGTTTTGCCAGATGGTCTGATAGGAAGCCTTTGGATCAGGCTTGGCCTGTGGGAGGGTTGCTGGCTTGCTACCTGTGTCTTAGGGGAACTAGTTTCCCTCTGTAGGAGGATGGGGTGGGAGAAGAGACTTATGTGCCCCCAGAGGGTCAGATGCTTTCCTCTGCTCGTGCATACTGTCCCAGGGTGATGATGCTGGTCTGAATCCAGGGCTTCTAAAGCTGTTGGGCTCTTCTGTCTCAAATCATGATTCCTGCATGCGCTGTTGTCCAAATAAGGTTTGTTTGGGAATGGTACTTCGCTTACCTGCTGGGAGTCCAGATGAAAGGCCTAAAATTCAGGAAGATTTTGAACCATGCTGCAGTACTTGTGGAAAACTGGTAGATGGTAATGAGCCTCAGAATCTGGGAAGAGTTTTACCCATTAGAAAAAGAAAGGAATGTATGTATTTTTTATTTTTATTTTTTTATTTTTTTAAGTTTGGAAAGTGTATTGTGCCTGATGTCAAAACTAAATAAATACAAGATGGAGCTTATGGCTTATGCTTGCATTTATTCTTGTGAGTTTATGCCTGAACACTAACCGTGCCTTTTTTTTTCTTTCCTTTTTCTCTGGCCTAAATAAATAATGCAAGATATAGGTACTACGTAAGATGTTCCATAAAAGAACAGATGAGATGCCAAGGGTATGCCCCAAACTGTGTTTTGATATGATTGAATTCAACATCCCGACACACTTTCACATAACCATTGGTTTGAGATAGTGGGTGCTTGCTTGATGCTTTGCAAATGATAGTGTCATGCCATTTAAATCTTGGAACCTAGGTTTTAGCAATTTGTGAATGTGAGCAGAGCCTTAATTCCTTACCAAAAAAAAAAAAAAAAAATGATTCAGGAGAGAAGAGAAAAGGAAATGTCTAGTTTGAATTCACTTGTTACTATTGTTCTCTGTGGTTTCTTGGAGGCCCCAAGCAAACAATACAACACAGTTCAATTTAGAAACAACTATGCTGCGCAGCCTCTGACTCCGTGTTGACCTTCCAATGTTTCCAGCTCATGCAAGCTTGTTAGTTACAGTATAAGCCCTCTGTTGGATGATGTATACTTCTCATAATAGTTCAAAAGGACCGGTAAAGTTAGGGTATAATAACATTTTTCATATTATTTTAACAGAACTAGTGGAAATATTACCAGAACTAAAATTTGCTCCTAACTTTCAAGTATCAAGCACTTGATTGGCTGAAAACATTCACGATCCTAAGGTACAACAACTAACAATTAGAGCAGTTTGCACATTTTGCTGTGCATGTGTCCTGGTTTTCTTCTGTGGTTTACATGCAGCCATCCAGGAGTGGCAGCTTTCTGCCTCTCTTGTTTGTATGTGAAAAAAAACAGGTATGTGACAGCGGGCTCCTGTTCTCTGCTGAATGTTAGGAAGAGCTGAGTTTTTCCCCATATTGTATGAATTGGTTTACCTACTTTTCAGTGGTGCATCAAGACCTTTTTGCATGCAAATAGGAAAAGGAGCTGCCAGAGCTTTGATTGCTGTCCTCCAGGTAACTACACCACAGCTGTGCCTCAGGTATTACTGGGTGCAGGGAGGATGGGGTGCTTGTTTTCTGGGGGAAGCCTGTGGGTTTGGGTCTCTGCTGTTCCTGTTCGCATCTGGCTGCAAGGTACTGTGCTCAGTCCTGCTTGTAGTGCAGGTCAGACCATCGGGATGAATCACTTTTATCTCCTGATCCACCAGACTACAGGGACAGTGTCTTTGTTGCCTGTCTTTGACAGCGGCCACTCACTTTCTAAAGTGCTTCTAAAGAACATTTTGCCCTTAGATCTTCCTTACTGGATCTTCCTGCCCAGAGCTTGGCGCTGCAGGGGCTGAATAAGCTGCCCTAGGGTAAGGCCTGCAAAGCTGCCTCTGAGCTGTGCAGAGCCGGAGAAGATAGGGGCTATTCATATTTTCCTGGAAAGGGCAGAGCTCTTCATGGCAGCTGTTCTCACAGTTTAGTCCAGCTGCATACAAAAACTGGGTGAGCAAGTTTTTTTTTTTTTTTTTTTGTTTTTTTTTTTTTTTTTTTCAGTTTTTTTTTTTTTTTTTTAGTAATAGGTGTTAATTCATTTTTAATGTGGCAACCGAAACCAATCTTACCTGTTGGCCTTGACTGTGTAGAACAAGAATACTTGCTGATTTTAAAGGGGTGATGTTTTAAAGGCAGCAAGGGTTGCCATTGTTCAAGAGACTGTAACAGAATAAAAAAAATTAGGGCTAAACTGTAGTGGGATAAACGGTAAAACTTTGAGGTAATTCTAGAGAAGTCGAATTTAATGCAACATTATTTTTCTGTAACTGAAACGCACCTCTTTTTCTTTCCCAAAGCTAATCTGCAGATCCCCAAGTTACACAGAATTTTTGTTACTGAACAAAGAAACAAAAAACACAAAACGAGAGGATTACATTTCTTCAGTCCTTTCAAAAGAACGATTTTATGTAGCATTATTCCCACTGGGTGTCGCCATTTTACTTGTGTATAGCCAGTGACTGCTTAGCTTCATGCAACCGCTTACAAATGTCATCAGTATTTAGGGTAATCTGTTCCGCTTTTGAAAATAACATAGGGTTTTACTTCCCCACCCCAATCTCAAGTAGGTAATGTCTGGGAAGGAACATAAAGTGCAAATGGGTTTTGATAGTTGAATAATTATGTATAATATGCTTTTTGTTCATGCAAGGCTATTGCTTCCTGAACAATGCAGATCCCCTAGCACCTTTTAGGAGTGAGGAAACTTTGTTATGAGTAAAATAGAATAATTTTGGAATCTACTACCCAATGCCTCTTTAACGAGTGGAGAGGAGTACAATAGCTACTTTTATTTTGTTATTCAACCATTTTAAGACATACTTATCGTACATTACAGCATGATTGGTAACAAGTGTTTTGTTCCATCCTATCTGTATGTCAGCATTAATCAACTTGTACTGACCAGACATATGAAGCAATGCAGAGTTGCCCAAGAAAGTGCAAAATTAAAAGAATAAAAATAAGTATGCACACATGCATTGGCAGGTATGTGTAATTTCCTACCCACAGAGATAATCAGGGGCCAGCTCCGGCTGCCGTGAGAGGCTGATAAACATCTGTGCTTATAGTGATGAAGTTACAATAAATGTATTGTTTAACAAATGCCTTATTTACCATTATTGCCATCATCCACTTCACTCCCTGCCCTCACTCCCAAGGGATAGCCGCGTGCAGTATGGGTCAAATATTTATTTTCAATGGTGAGAAACATGAGCAGTAATAACTAACTGGGGTGAGCCTTTGGTTAAGATTTTGCCATGGCTACTATCCTGATGTAGCTTGTTTCCTGCCTATAGTTTAGTGATCTCTTCTGGTATGGTCAAAAGTAACAATCAGTAATATACAGTACAATGCCATAGAGAGTTTCAAAGCACTAAGACTCTATTACATTATGCATTATCAGGCATTTTTCTATCATCTGCATTTTCTTTATACTTATTTCCTCCATCTGTCTAAGAAGAACCTTTGTTTTCCTGAGCTGAATCCCCTTTGAGTTGCTTTTCTCTGGCTTAATCTACATCTGACTGGACATTTGGCTAAAAATTATGACTATAGCAGCAGCTCCCACTGAGAAACACCTGTGCCTAAGCAGACCTAGAGAGAGAAATAAAGCAGGTGTTTTTGCGAGTTGCCTTTGAAAATTCCTATTCTCATTTATGGTAAAAAAAGGCCTTGATTAACAGCTGAAGAGGGTTTTCTTGTAAATTTACTTATAATTCTAGCATAATTAAAATCTATGAATAGAATGCTTTTAGAAGTAGATTAATAGACTAAAAACTCTTGAATTCAGTCTGTATTTTAATATATTTAAAACTTACTTCCTAGGTTATGCATATTAGTCCTACAACATGAGAAGCTGAAGCAGTCTGCTTTAAATCTGACAGAAAATAAATGTGCAATGAAACAGTCTTCTGCTTTTTCGATATTTCTTTGGGGCTAGGAAATGCAAGGAAACTTCTCTGAAAATCAAACCAGTCACGAACAAGAAGTTTGTGAACTAAGTGTGGCAAATTAACAATTTTGTCTTAAGTATTTAAGTAATTATTTGAGTAATTCAATGAATTTGCCTACTATTTTCTGAATCTAAGAGGAAGGCAGTTTTTTGACAGCAGAAAAAACATTAAAAAGCAGTGCAAGTGTACTTTTATTAAGCGTGCAAGTAAGGATTACTACATGACATACAGAATTCAAATGTGTTATTTGGCAGTATTTGTCAGAGAGGTAAAAACAAAAGCCAGCTGTGCAGGAGCTTTGCTTAGACTTTAGAAAGGTGGGACTCCCGTCTAAGGGTCTGTGTCAGCCTCTGAATGCCAGAATACATGACCTAGTGAGGGAAATTTCTGCCTCCTATATCTCTGTTTTTTAACAATCAATAGCAATTCAGTCTTGGTGGGATTGAGACAGGTCTTATTTCCAGACATGAAAGATTGAATTTCATTCTAACAGGCAGCAGGGAGACTTTCATGACAGTCTGATGTAAAGGGTAAGTAAATTTGAATATTTTAAGTGTAGTGGGGGAAGGCCAGTTATAATCATGTCTGATAATAACACCTAGAAGAATCACATTCAGGTAACTATAGGAATCAGGTCCAAACCAGAACTTGAGGACTTCCTCTATTGTAATGTAGGTATGAAAGATAAAGAAGCTGGCAAATACTTAGGCTTTTAATTTCTTCATTTCAGAGGGTTTTTATATGTATCCTTTAGTTCCTGTTCTTTTTTTTTTTTTTTTTTTTTTTTTTTTTTAAATCTTTGATTCCTTTATTCCAGTTCCTTATCCTCAGAAAGTTCATAGAGCTTATGATGTTATTAAACTCTTCCAGGGGAATTTCTAAGCATGAACTCAAGGTGTTCATTTACCTTGTTTAAAGGACCTAGTTTAGTATTTCAAATTATTTCAGTTGTACCAAAATGAGCCTGTGTGTTGGCAGACTGTTGGATCATATTTTTTTCATCTCTGTGGTACAACTGTAGTACAACAGTAACTGAAGGTTTTTCTTTGTATTCTGTTACTGTATGTGGTTAGTTCAAATCTCAGAAGATCCCCTTCTGGTCCTTGTTGATCTTCTAGTCCTTGATCTTTGGACATATTTTTCTTACGTATATGTTCATCTGTTTTTCTGTTGTTTTATTCTTGTCTCAGTCTTTTGCCAGTCCCATTTTTCAGTTATATGAAGGTCTTTGGTTTTAATCTTTTGTTTGTTTTTCCTTTGTACAGCCAGCTTCCTTAGTATGCGACTTTGATCATCCTTCATATGCATTAAACTAGGAGCCATATGTGCAGTCATGCAGATTTTGAAAGAGCATTCTGTAAAGCTTGAACTGTAGGCATGACTGCTGATTGCTTTGTTCTTGAGCAATTCCCTAGATCAGTGGATTCCACTGAGCAAGTATCAGCAGTAGAAAAAGCAACAAGTAGGTTACAAAAGCAATGGGATTTGATAATTTAACCCCTAGAAACTTATTTTTCATTTCTGTGTCAGATAAGCATTTTTGCTCTGAGTGTTACAAATATGGAATTTAAACTAAATCATTCTGGACCTTATTGAAGGAAAAGAATACTACCCTATCATTTAAACTAGGTCCTGTATCTTCTAATGAACTGTTCCAAATTCTTCATGTACTTTAATTAGGAAACTCCACAAAATCATTTAACATGAGGATTGGTACTGTTCAGATGTTTAACTCACTGCTTTTCATGACTACATTATATGTGTCTTCAAATGATCTGCATATTTGCCTCCCCAAAATAAACAAATAAACCATTTTTTTTCCACTTGGAAAAAAATCAATAAAAACAAGATTAAGAAAAATATTAATTTAGAAGTGTCTTGGGCTATAAAAATATGCCCTTCCTGTTGTGTGCTGTCCTTTCTCAAAGTGCATATGTGCTTGCTTTCTTTTCCCCAAAGATCAACAGTAGAAAATGGATTTTATGTTCTTTTTTTTTGCTTTACTACTGTCTCCAGGAAAAGGAAAGATGAAATGCCATTAAATTTCTTCAAAATTTTTGAAGATCCATAATATTTTCTTGACTTCAAAAATTAAAATTCCTCTCAAATAATTGTTTATATCCTGTAAAAAGTGCCTGTAAGCCTACCCAGTGGTCTGGTGCTGTGTGCTCTGAGCAATGTGTGAGAAAATGGCATTTAGTTCCGAGACCCGTGCTCTTGTTCTCTTGTGAATGCTGCTGAGGGGACAGACAGCTGCTTTGCTTGAGCAGAACATTTAAATGAGAGCTGTGATGAATTTCTGCTCTTGAAGACTGATGGAATCATGGGGAGTATCGTGGTCTTTGTACAATGTTTGGCCAAGCTTGGAGAGACTAGCCAGTGTAAGGGGACAGGTTTATTTATGCACCAAAGGGTTCCTTTTGGTGAGAGTTTGCCTTGCATCTCATGTAGGGATTTTGCAGTATGCCTTTATGAGTGAAGTCCAGAATACCCAGCTTCTAACTGGGATGCAAAGTAGCCCATATGCTCAGTCTCTATGCTGGACAGGCCAGTGGTGCAGGCTTTATTGCTGGTAAAGATGTGATATGCACCTGTGGTCCTGGACGCATATTGGATTGCAGCAAATTTAGAGTTTCAGGTACAGAGATTAAATTTCAGCACTAGGCCTTCAGTTTTGGTAACTTAGTTTATGAAATGCTTTGTGTATTTGAGAAACAAGTAAATAATATATTGTGCTGAGCATAATATTTATGTGTGGAATGCTGCTGAGGGACTTAGTGAAGTCACTTAGAAGATCCAGTGGGGATCCAAGCCCAAGTGGAGTGGGAAGTTGGTGTGGATATGAGCAGCTTCAGCCATGAGGAGACATGTCTGGACTCTACATACATGCAGTCTCGTGGCAATACTCACTGCCCTGGGCACTTTTCTTTTTGGTGCTTGAGCAGAAGGTAAGAAATTTGAAAGGACACCAAGACATTTCCAATGCACTGAGAAGACTTGGATTCTGCTGAGCTTGGTCCTGCCTTTATCATGGTTTCTTTCCTCAGACTAACAAACCATAGCACTCAGACAGCCCTGGACTAGAAAGAGAGGGATGAGGTGATGTTCTTTCATCTGCGGTGCTGCTGGTGACTGCCAGTAGCTAGTACCCTGCCCAACTCACTCTACTAGGCATGATAAAGTCCCATGCTTCAATGATTCAAATCCAGAAAATAATATGCTTGGCCTATAATGGCAAGGAAAGGGAGAGTAAGTGTTTCACATAGTGTACCAAATTTTCATCCTACCTCAGACAGCTGTTTTGTTCTTGGCACAGACTCTTACTGTGCTTCTGAGAAGTCTTGAGCTGGGTCTTTGGAGTCAGAGGCATGAGTCAAGGAACTCTGCCACAAATTAGGTGCAAGGAGCTTGCTCCATCAGGGGTCAAGGTGACACTAAGGCATGATTGCCTGGATGTATTAAGCGTATCATGAGGATGATGCAGAGGGACCTCACAAAGAAAGGTTTATAAAAACAGAAAAGAAAGAACTGAAGATTGCCTAGTTAATGATTCCTGCTCATGCCCTAAGCTTGAGCATTTTTGTGCTCTGCAAATATATAACAGAAAATTTAAGTGATCCTATTTGTTTTCTATTTAAAACATTGTTTATGATCAGTTAACTTAAATAAAAGCTGGTTTAATTGGCTGACTTTTATTTTTGTATAAAATGACTCTGAAAGATAAAAGTTAAGAGAATTCATTCTTCAGCTGTTTTATAGCAGCTCTAAATTATAGATGAGTTCTGCATTAGTCCTGCAAACTTGTCATGTGGCTCTACATCTAAAACTGTTTCCTTTCATTGTTATTTTATAGCAACCAAAAAAAAAATACAGTTTTCCTGTGACAAACTCTGCTAGAAGCATGATGTAAACTGATACAACTGTTTTCACTTTAAAAATGTAATAAAAGTTTCTATAACGCATCTTGTGAAGCAAGTGGTGGCAGGAAGCACTTGTGTGGGAAGATATTATCTGGGAAGTAGGATCTTTTGGATATTACCTGGGTAGTGAAATCACGATCATTTGTGATAAATGCCTACTTTTGTAACTCTTGCAAGAGACTCTTAGCATTCAGTATCCTAAACAATTCAGTATGATCATTTTTTTCCTTCTCCATAGCAGTATTTTAGATATGATAGCGCTCTTCCCTTTGTCTATGAAATCATCTCACTCTATTTGTTTTTGTATTCATATATGTTCTGTTGCACAGACATCATATTTCAATAAGAGAGGTGTTAATTCTTAGACCAGTATATAATATAAAGAGAAGTAAAGAGCTGTGTAATTCTAATGAAAAATGTTATGAATGCAAGCTGTTATTGTTTACTTGAGTATTAAAAGGAAAACGGAAACATTGGGATGCTCATTTGACTGTAGGCCACAGCAGGAATGTGAGGTTGAGTGGTTCAGAAAAATCAACAGTGATAAATAACAGTTAGAGGAGGAAGCTTTTAAGAATGAGATTTGACAAAACCTGTTTGAGGGAAGAAATGAAGGAAATGCCTAGTGGCAATTTACTTTGGGCCTCACTTGTGTGCATGTTGTAGGCTAGATAAGGAAATGAATGATGGTGGAGATGGAAAGATTACAAGGCAAGGAGGTGACTGCTGTTCAAGAGAACAGATGGTAGTGAAGAAAGGGGAAAAAAAAAAAGAGCTAAGAGTTAAAGCTGAGGGAATATAAATGGTGGATGGCAGAAGTACATTCACCTCAAGCAGAAGCAGCTGGAAATGGGCAAATACAAGGTATGGAGTGGTGCAGTTGTGA
The DNA here is from genome assembly GCA_011076525.1 of Nettapus auritus. Classification (NCBI taxonomy): domain Eukaryota; kingdom Metazoa; phylum Chordata; class Aves; order Anseriformes; family Anatidae; genus Nettapus; species Nettapus auritus. Next base: position 49,022,863 of record CM021767.1, on the reverse strand, counting down.
TCACAAGCATTAAGCTTCAGACTTGTTTGTCTTGTAGGACCTACTAGCACCTTGGGGAAAGGAGAAATTAAACAGGAGGGAGAGAACATGGTTTGATTGCAAAAGCTGATGCGGAAACCTTGGTGGAAGAGGAGGAACAAGTGCGAGCAATGCACGGGGAGGATTGCATGGGGACGGAAGGCAAGGTGTATTATTTGTGGCTATAAGATCTTGTTGAATGCATGAAGTCAGTTAAGTGGTGTACATATCCATAGGTTTTGTTGCACTGTTGTATTTGTTGAAGTAAACCACTTTCTTCAAATACTGTTTAAACATGGTAAAGAATGCGTAAGCAATTAGAAATATAAGATAAAAATAAAGTGATAAGACTGATTGTTTCAGGAGCTATATACTGATACTGCTTATCTTATTTATCAAAAGTTGTGCCATACCATTGCACATGATACATAATGGCTCAGCACTATTGAAAGAGAAAATAGTTTTCTCCCTAGTATTTTCTTTTTCATAAATAATAATATTCACAATTATGGTAAAATGTGCTGCGTTGCATCTGGCAATAGTTTGTTTCAGCTTTACTATTAAACATTAGTCTTATTCCCTAATCATTGCATTTCAAATCTCCTAAAATGCTGTTCTCTAGGAAATTTTCCCTAAGTGTGATGCTTGGAAGCTGGTCATGCATTTATGTGCAGTGTGAAATTGAAGATACTCCTTCAGGCATCATTTTACTCAGAAATGTTCTAATATTATTAATAATGTATAAATGTAACAGGTTTACATTAAAAGCAAGCCTTAGACTAGGTCACTTCTGATCTGCACAATAATTCCTGCATAGCAATTAGTATTACAATACATTTGTAAAAACAGAGGGGGAAGAATATTCATGTACTGAGTTTTTGGAGGCTAGATAACCTTTTCATTACTGACATGACTCTGTTCACTTCAAACTGCTTACTCTGGCATGGTATTAAAAATTGGTTGCCTGTAATAAAGCTCAGACTATTCATATAAGAGAAATTGAAGGGGTAATGGATATTAGGTAGTGCATAGCTGTAACAAAAGTTTCTTACTTTACACAAGGCCACGTAAGGCAAGAGTGCTTGCTCAGTACTGCAGATGTACCAGTCTCTCTCAGGGTCACTTTGGACAATTTTCCTGTGTGCAAAGAGACTTTGTAAGTGTGACATATGCATCTAAAGAGCACAAAGCAATTGCTTATTGGTTAACAAACATAAAATGGATGGGCTATATAGGTCATCAGGATGTGATGAGCTCTGAGGCTAGGCATTAGTATGCTGTCAATCCCCAGTACGATGCTCGAGGAGTCTTTGCTGGCCAGATAGTTGCAGATCAGAGGGAGGACAGCCAGTCTTCACTACTCCTTTAAACAAGTCTTCATTGCTGCTGGGTTGCTGTTTTCCAACTGCTTACTTTGTTTCTTTGGGATTTTATGTCATTCCACGTTGGTGTTTTTCCTCTTGAATCCTTGGCTGGCAATTCCAGCATCAACAGCCCTACCTTTGTTTTGCATAGCTATACTCTGTACTTTCTCTAAGGTTGTCTCAGCTTAGCAATTTCCTTAGAAGTCTGAGGAAAGGTTAAGCAGCTGTGACTTGGATCACGGAAAGCTGAACCCCAGAGTGGGAGGTCACACAGCACAAACATTCAACACTGAGGTCAAATATTATCAGACATCAAATGAGGAATTAAAATGAAATTAATTATTCTTGAAATTGCAAGTGCCATGGTTCATGATTTGGGATACTTGTGCAGCTTTGATATTTCTTTAAATCATTTGCCACAAGTGATTGAAATGCTGGACTTTTTTTTTTTTTTTTTGGGGGGGGGGGGGGGGCGGAGAGCAGTGCCGCTATTCCAGTTATTTCAGGTGTTAATCATATGTTCTAGAAATCTAGTCTGAACAGGTAGCAAACACCACTCCTTGCCTTAAATACTAATTTCACAGCACCTGCAGATTGTTTGGAAGATTTTCAGGATACGCAGACTGCAGTTGTCCCTTCTTCTGTTCTAGGTAATGGACCCCATCATGATCGAAGTTGTGTTTACGATGAGAGCAACATAGTCGATGGAGTTTACTGCCTCCCAATAACACACTGGATTGAAGTCTCTGGACATACTGATGAGATGAAACATACAACTGACTTCTATTTTAATATTGCAGGACATCAGGCTATCCATTACTCCAGGTAAAACACAAGTCCGTGGCTTGGCCAGTGTCAAGTATTCAAACAGAAACTCAGTATGATATCAGCAAACTTTGAATTAGAAGTGGTGAATGGCAATATGCATGCAATAGTTCCCCAGAAAAGCTGAACAAAGATTAAACATTTCTTTGCAATTAAATGTCTTCTTTATTTTCCTCGATAAAAAGGAGAGTTTTGGGGTTCAAGGATACTGCATTCTATGAAAAGCTGTGTTAGTGGCATCAATTTTGAAAATGTTTATCAGTAATTTATGGATAAATTTATGAAGAACTGTTATTTTCAAGTGCTTGTAAATATGCATGTATACACATGTATTCCCAATGTATTTGTGTTTGGGGTTATTTTAATGACGTATGTAATTTGGGGAAGCAAAAAGAATATATTCCTGGACCAGAACTTTAGAGTGTCATGTTATTGCTTATTTGTGGTAGCAATGGCAATCAGTGACAGCTCTTATAGATGACTTCTGCTTCTTAAACCTAATGTATGCATTCCCTTTAAAAAAAAATAATAAAAAAATAAAAGAAAAGAAAAAAGCTAAAATTTAGTCAAAGTCTTAAAACGCATTTACTCCCCTGGGGTTCTGTTGAGTCTAAACTGATTCCTGCTGTTTTTTTGTGTCTGGAACACCTCTGTAAACTTGGGTTCCTGTAATTGTAGCTCATCTTTGTAGTGCTGCGTTCAAGAAGTGCTACTAGAGCCACTGTTGCTTTGTGAGGGAAAGCAGAATAAGAATATACAGAGACCTTCAAAGCCTGCACTGGAAAAGAGTCTGATGTGCTCACTAGAGAAGCATGCTGCCTGAATTAGGAGCCAGTAAGACTTAAAGTGAAGGTGGTGTGCATCCTTCAGGGCTGTACATAAAGCAGAGGCTGCATTTAGAGCAGCAGCCTTGGCACTGATGGTTAACTGTGCAGTGAGGACTTGGGAACCATTTGTAACTTTGCCCTTGTCTCCAGCTGTGGATGTGACTATAAGTTTGTTCATTGATAATGGTTACGTCAATACTGGCAACCCTGATATGCTATGTGCAGCTGATGTTGCTTACATGATCCTAAAATAATATTTATTTTTTGAAAACAAACAAACAAAAAAACACCCACAGATATTATACCTTCACTGGGTCTTAGCATTCCTTTGTCTCAGTTTCTCCAGATTACCCTGTTGGCTACTCCAGCCTCACTCTCCTGCCTCCTTCTACTGCTTTATCTGAACCCTTATGCAGTGTAGGAATCAGAACTGTTTTTTTTTTTTTTTTTTTTTTTTTTTTTTCTCATGAGAGTTGCAGTGTATGATGGAAAGATTTTCTTTTCTTGACGTCTTCTGGAATATTACAGATTCATAAATAGTGTCAGGCATATGTGGGTATTCATGTGACTTGGTACCATTTCCCAGAGACTTCCTCAAGCTATATAATACTCCTGACAGATTGTTATCTATATCTTAAGCATCCATTTCCAGCATCCTATCAGAGAAAAGATCCTGTTTCCTCCAAAGCAGAAACTTGTCAATCCCAAATAATCTTCACTTGGCAGAGGAAGTTTGTGAAAAAGAGGAACAGCTGTCAGAAAGAGAATATTTAAACACCAAAGGCTAATTTATCTTTCTTTCCAGAGGCATCAGTGATCCATTTAATACTGCCTTATCTGCATGACTATATGTTTCCAAGATGAGGTAAAAAACTACAGATTCCACTAAAGAATATTTGGATAAAACTTTCTGTGTTGCGTAGTCAATTCCAGATGAGGATCTCCTCCATTCCCATTGCACATACCTTCACTGCAAGGAAGCCTTACATGTACATCTTCAGTAATTCTTATCTCATTTCTTTAAGCTGTATTAAGTAAGCATACCCCATAACAGTGCTGTCATGTAATTATTAATACTTTGAAGATATGCACCCTTAAATGATTTTTCAGTTGTTAACAGCTGGGGGCAGTTTCACCCTTCTACTGGTTGTTAACAAAGCAGCCCAAAGCTACTGGCTAGTTGAGATTTTTTTTTTTTTTTTTTTTTTTTTTTTTTTTCCAGTTAAAGCTGTTAAAGTGAGCTAATGAAAATGTCATTATTTTTTACAGATTTATTGATTTGGAAGACTACTGTGGACATTAGTATTAACAAAACAGAAAAAAAACCCTAACACACACACAAATAAAAACTAAGAAGCAGTCCCTCTGTTTTTACAGCTGAAAGCATGGTTTATGGTCTGGTCTTAGCTCCCCAGTTGAGATTACATTGCCTATGTTGTAAAGCAGCAGTACCACAGGGAGCTTTAGGAGCATGGATTCTGAGTACTGCCACTAGCTGTAAGATCTGCAAAGAACAGTGACACCTGGAAATAAGTTATTTATTGGGGAAAACCTGTGATGTGCCTGTTTCCTACGTTGGTGCTGATCTGTTACAGTCAATAGGATTGCCATGTGCAAATCAGCTAGAGAGGAAAGTTTTTCTCTGACAAAATGGCCTCCTATGTGAGCTGGTAAAATGATTTTACTTGTCATCTGTCTAATCACAATGATTGAAAGCAGTTGCTGCTGTTAACTGTTTCTTTTTAAAATGTGCTTAAATTTTAAATGGGTTGTAGTGGTATGAGATGTTGCCAAAGTTGTTCTGAATAATTTTGAGGATGACAGTGATGCTTTGAGGAATCAATTTTTTTTAAAATTTATTTTTATTTTTATTTTTTATTCAGCGTATATGTATTCATTCATAAATCAGTGAACTTTTTAGACTTACAGGTTGGAGAATATGTGGTGCATTTTTAAATCATAGTAGGATTTTAATTATTTTTTGAGTGTGAAATGGAGTTCACCTGCAGCTACAGAGTCATGACTGATACTTCTTAAATGTTAGTGTTCACTTTTTTTTTTTTTTTTTAAATGTAGTGACACACATCACTTAAAACTGATTCAGAAAAAGAAAACAAAAACAAAAACAAAACAGTCCATTTCTCTTTTGTGTTAGGTATTACTGTAATAAGATGCCTTAAATTGCAGAACAGTTCATTTAGGACACAATAATTTTCCAAAGCAAAGAAGAATTATTTCATCTTTTCTGGGAGAAGATGGTTTCAGAAAGTCTGCAAATTTGGGTCACTTTAACTCTGTATCAGCTCCATCTGTGAAAGGTGGAACATCATAATTCATAGGTGTTATCTGACTTAATATTTATTATTATTCTTCAGCAGTTCTCAGAAGAACAGCTCTGTGTAAGGATAAAGAGGAAGTGACACCTGAAATTTCAAAATCCTTACATAATATGTTGGAGACAATGATGCTTGATGACAGAATTAGGTAATAGAGGAACACATACCACTGAGAGCAAGGGCCATCTAGTTACAGTTTTCTATTTTCAGACTGTTGTTAGGTCCCCAGATCCATATTTACCACCCTCCCACCTCTGGGAATTACTACAGACAAGGTCAGCATTTATCAGCAGACTACTGCTTTAATGCCTCAAGAAGGTAAACAATAAGCATCTCGATTTTGCCTTGGGTTATACCTCACTCACTTGCATATCTAAATTGAGATTTTAGTGCAGATCAGGGGTACACATTTTATATGTCTCTCCTGACCATCCCCACTTTCCACAGTTTGCTTCCTATTGCAGAACAGTCTAAGAGTGAACAATCCTTTTAGCGAATGTGAGTGATGTCTTACCAGATAAAGCTAAACTACAGTTTAGTAATTCTCCTGTGAAAAAATGAGCATTTACTTGATTGATACGAATCTTTAGATTGTGTGGAAGACAAGAATCTGTTTGGGTATGTTTTGCTTGAGGCTCATTGGAGAAAAGAAAACTTAATTTAACTTAACTGGATTGCATTTATTGCTGTTTGAGTGTTGCAACAATGTTGGTATCGATGAATTTAAAGATATACTTAAAAGACATTTGTGGTAGGACTCAGTTTGAGGCTAAGTACTGATTTTGTATGTCTATATAGACCAGTTAAACTCACTAGTGACTAGGTGTCTACTTTAGAGTGAATTGAAGAACTCTAAACTACACTGACTGTGCTGATGAGATCTTTATTGATTTATAATGATACTTTAAACATCCGATTCTCATGTCCCATTGCTTGAAATTTGATGTCTAGTGTTATTTGAGATGATCTAGAGTTTACTGTCTGGCCTTCAGCTGCTGCACTACAGGAACACAGTTCATGATAGTTCTTTGGTTATATCTGTGAGGCCCACACTGATGATCCAGTGATGATGATGACATCCCAGGTCTTAGGAAAGCTGTAATTAGGCAATGCATTGAGCGTTGCTGTGTCTGAAAACACCCACATTTGTAGATACCCGGGGCTAAGTGTCTTCATCTTGATATTGTACCCCAGCTCTAGCCTACATTAATGAGTAATGTCCATCTCAGTTCATTATGAAGTCAGAATTACCTTTGAATTATGCGACTGGAAAAATACAAGAGAAAGCTTTTATTTGTTTTTACTCTTTATGTGGAGAAGAGTTTCATTTCTGGTTTAACTGTTTTTTTTTGATTCATTCAGAAAATAAAATACCCTTTTGGTTTAAGTGTCATTCTTAAGCAAGTTTTCAGTTACTGAACTTTATATATACATATATAGAAGCTTTAAAGAGGAAGCTGTCATTCAAAAAAAGAAAAAAAAAAACTAGAGTTCAATGAACTATGCTACTGTATTAGAAATCTGCCTACTTTATGCCTACATTCAGAATTAAGAGAAGAGGTGATGATATCTACCGAGATTACCACAATTAACATTAAAAGCTGAGAGCTAGCTGTCCCCTGTGCCTAGAGAAGGCTTGTGGTAACAATATTAGAGAAAAGAATAAGGACTAATGAGTTCCAGATCAAAAGTCTTCCATTGTATTCTAGTAAAACAGTCTTGATTAAAAATACTTAATATCAATAGGAGTTTGCCCTTTGATTTCAGTACTTGGGGCTCTAACTGTAAAGTTATCTGGCCTTTTTATACATTAAATTATTATAATATTCTAAGCCACATTTTGTGATATGTGCACATAAATAGCTAGGATATGTTGTTAGTGAAGTCACAAACTTTGCAATGCTGTGCATAATCTGGATTGAGGGAAATCTCATTTTGGTCTTTTTTTTTTTTTTTTTTTTTTTTTTTTTAGTTTTAACTAGCAAATGTTTTTTTTTAAAATCTCACTAAGACCTACCACGTGAGCATTAAAGAGAAGATTGAAATGGGAACTCCTGGATCTCAACTGTTCATTACTAAGCACGTTTCTTGTGAGTGCTATAATAACAAAATCTGGCATTAGAACAGGTGATGGAAATTTGCCAGAAGAAAAAATCACGGAGCTTTTACAATCATGAAAGATTTTTGTATAATGGTCATCAATGTCTGAATTTCCATTATTATGTCTAGCTACAGTAAGTTCTCTGTTAACTCTAGTAAGTGGCTACTACCTAACATGTGGATTTATTGTGCACTGCAGTGTCTGAGGGACATGAAATATTGTCTAGACATTGAGATGACACTGTTGAAGTAATGACTGATGAATGGTAAATCATCAATGTAAACACGATAAAATTGTGGGAGGGAATGATTTTGGCAGCCACTGGGTCTGAAAACTAGCAGACTTGTGAACTAATAATGTCAGCTATTTTTAAAATGGCAGGCATTGTTAATATTCAACAACTATTCTGAGTGTTTCTATAAAGCTACAATGTATGTTATCAGCATTATTGATAAATTAATATTTTTGAGCTTTTTTACATTGCTCTAGGTTATGAAACAATTAGAATAATTCTTGATAGCACAAGGGCTCATCACACTGATACGTGGATTTCACTTCTGATGAAAACCAATGTATTTCTAATGATTCACAAAATATTTTCACAGTTCAGAAATTACTGAATCCCCCAAAGTAATGTCTAGCACTCATCTGTACTAGAAAAAAAATGTCTTCCATAGGACCTTAATTGCACCTTGTTTGCCTTCTTTTTCTTAACTCTGGTGTCCTCCTCCTTATGAAGTTTGTGAAGTTCTTGCCATTTCTTACCCCTCCACAAAGGAACTAAACATTTTGGACATTACACGTGTGGAAAAGTATATATATATATATTTTTTTTCTCCTAATCATATTCTGAATCACATTCAGAAGTAATGTCAAGGTCCTTTAAACTTCCACATGACTAAGACAACAAAGAACCAGTAAGGCTTCTCTAAGCTTTGATGGCTAGGGAGGTACTATGAATATGCAATAGTCATTTGATAGTATTACTAGAAACCTTAAAAGTATGGCCCTTTAGGCACAGGAGAGCTTTTGCAGAAATAAAGCTCTTAATGTAGTTCCATCTCAGAAGTTAATATAATTTTGTCTGTCACAGGGATAGGATGAGGTTTACGAGATCTGTGCAGTGCCACTGTCAGCATGGGCATGGCAGAAACAGAAAGAATGGGACCACCATATTGATTCTGATGCTTGTAATTCCACATCAGCACAAAGCTCTGAAGGTCAACAATTGTTAGATGTGACATTCCTCTGGAAAACAAATAATTTTTAAATACAAAACTTGAGCATGGCTCAATGTACTTCTAAGCAGCTAGGTGAATGTGGCAAGTTTTCAGAATTTTTAAAAACTGTATTTATCGCCAGCACCAAGAATTACCCTGATCATATTAAACGTTTGATATACTGTGTACAGAAATACCTGGTAGGAAGTCTGTAGCTGAGTGTTTTGACATGGCAAGGGGAGAGGAAGCTGCAAAGAACAGCTACTATTTAATGGAAGCAAATGCTTTTCCTCCATGTGCTAAGAGCCTATGGCTTGCAGGGAGCTTTAGAAAGAAACCAGGAATGATAATTCAACTCAAAAGTGCTATAGTAATTTAACCGCATAATTTCCAAACAAGGAGTGTGCAACAGGACCCAAAGGGGAGCTTGGTGTGCTGCTTTGATAGTCTTGTGAGTTCTACCTGGATTTTTATTTTCCATTCCACCATTCATATGTGGTATTTGGAACTGGCACTCGATGGATAATTATTCATTTGGAGGGGGTGACTGTTCAGAAATGAGTATTTTGTTAATAAAATGGCCTCAAGCAGAGGCTGGCTGTTGATGGCTAGATTAGTGTTTTTCATCAGCTGGCTGGTAATGGGTAATATTTTCTTAAAACTACTGATGCTCTTTAAAATGGATCTTTTCATAGCTGTGTCACTACACAAAATGATTTCCTTACCTTGTAAGAAAAACTCACAATTCTGTGTTATTATGGGAGCAAAAGCCAGAAGGAATACTGGGAACCCTGCATGAAAAAAAAAAAAACAAAAAAAAAACAAAAAAAACTGAGGAGTAAACATACTTTTTAATTATTTATTTATTTATTTATTTTTTCCCTCTGGGAAAGAACAGACAAATGTTGATAGTCTGGTAAGTATGAATTTTATGTGGGGTATCACTGTTAGGGAGCAAAAGCTATTGCTGATCTTAATTTCTCTCTCTGAGCCTACTTATCTTTTGGCTGTATTTCTTCTGAATGTCTTCAGCCTTTTCTCCTGCCTCTTTGCTCTTTAACATTCAGGTGGTCAGCAAGAGAATAAAGTTCTGCCTCTATTGGAAAGCAATTTGCTGGTGGTGCCGGCTGTGAATAAAATTGCCTGAGATGGTGAAATCCTGCTCCATTTAGCTCACAGCTGGGGCTGTGAGAAAGAGAGGCAACACAGCTTTTTCACCAAAGAGGATGTTTCAGTGGTATTGCAGATATTTATTGCTTGTTATCTTTTACACATGTTTATCAGGTGCCCTATAATGGCTGGCATTTCTTAATATAATTTACCTCTTGGTAGTGGAAGAGCCTTTTCAAGACCAGATATTGTGCACTCAGTCTTCTTGCTATCTACCAGGAGGGAAGGAATTCAGATACTTAGATATTTGGTTGTTATTGAAAGAACTTAACTGAGAAAACTCCAAAATTTACAACCAGCAAAAAAGCTGAACTACTGTCTTGTGTTTGCCATACCCCTGCCTAGCCTTTCACAGGTACAGTTCCTGGGCCAGGGTAGCCCAGCAAGTTTTCAGCTATTTCTTGCAAAGACAATTTTCTTAGACAAACATCCTCAGAATGAAACAGTTTTCAGTCTGCAAATGGGAAAGGTGATGCCATCGGATAGTTTACTACCACCAACTGCTTTGGTGTTTGCTTACTGAGTGTACACCGCATATCTGAAACCAGTAGCCTCCAACTCAAAATATCTGAAAAAAACACCATGTAGTTGTTTCAATGTAACTGACATGGGAAAAATTTAAAAGATACTTCATTTAAAACAGTAACAATCTGCAGTTATTAAATTATGAATTTTACCTCTATTTGAATTTTTTATAGGTGCTCATGGATGTAAATGTAAGTTTTCATTTTTGAATGCTCTAGATATTTACAAGATGATTTTAAAAAAGGTCCTCCTTATAAAAATGTGGCAGATACTATTTAAGGGATAAAAAATAACTTATTAGAAAGGAAACTTGAATGTAGCTCTAGTTTCTTTGAAGTTCAAATCAGAAACATAAGTATATCATTTTCCAAGAGTAAATGAATATTATCAAATTGCTGCTGCACTTTCCCATTTATAATTTTCTTTCTGAAAACAAAACAAAACAAAAAAAATGAAATGTGTTTGTCTTCCCAGGGGAACATATTAAGAGGCTATACAGAAAACGTCTTGTTCCCTTCTTTAATGCTTGGGAAATTTAATTTCAGAGAGTCAGGTACATAATCTATGATACTGTTCAGAAGTTTAATGCATGTCCTCTTGTGAACTATGATAAAAATTCAGTCAAATGTCATAGAGGTTGCCACATTATAAGAAATATGGATTTGCTCTTTATTGGCTCAAATGACAATGGTTTGTAAGTTTAAGCAAAATGTCTTTTTCCTTTGATATAAAAGACTAATAATAAAAAAGATGATTTTAAGCATGCAGGAAGAGGAAAAAGGGGAAATACACATTTCAGTTTTAATACAGAGACAATGTATAGAATATAAATTATGTCAATAATAAAGTAGAATCTTGATTTTTTATCTATTTAATCTATCTATATGTCTATCTACCTTATTACAGTTTAAAGTAATTGAATGAAGAGTAGCAGCAGAAATAGGATAGTAACATTCATGCACAAAGTCAGCCATGGACCAGCAGCAAGGCTCTCCTTGGCTCTGTCTTTCAGTTTAGGGGCTGGATGCTAGGTGCTAGTGTTGAAGTTTGTGGATTTCTGGAGCCTTCCATTTAGTTTATCTAGCTTCTCCAGGGCTGCCTTTTCTAAACTCTTCAGAACAATTATAGTCTGTTCCTTCATTGTCCCAAGATGAAGGTCTGATGAGGAGGAAATGTAGTTTCCTTAATACAATACTTTCCTTAGCATTCTTTCTTTCTGCTGTCCGGCTGCCATCTTGAAGTGTTGTTCTTGTACAGACCATTCCTAAACACAGGAAACTAACTGTTGCCTTCACTGCAGAAGACTGAATTGCTGAACTTGAATACTGAGTTGCTTCAATCTAGTACGGTGAAAGGAGGAAAAACCTTCTTGTATATAATGCTCTGGATAGTAAGGCTATACAGCATTGAGTAATGTTTCACAAAGTCATGCTTCAGCTGAGAATGTAAAGATGTTTACATGAACTTCTGTAAGAGTAGATGACTTTAATACATTTATTCAAATGCCTGCAATTCCAGTCTCCAAGCAGGTAAAAATATACTACTAGGAAAAGAAATAAAGCTGAAAAAAACCTGTATTATTATTACTATTATTATTATTATTATTATTATTATTTTGGTGAGAGCTTGCTCTTTTAGATATTTATGTGGCTGACTGTGGTGATGATTCATTTTTTTTCCATATTTCTGAAGCATTTTCCAGATTACTCAGTCTGTGGTACTCTAGAATGCATCTGCCCCTCTTTGAAAAGAATACAAATGAGCTGTTGCAGTTTTGGAAATTCTGGATAAATATTTTGACTGGAATGGACACAGATGCAGAAGCTATCAGGACTGTTGTATTTGGATGGTACCACAAGAAATGAATGTGCTTCTTTCTCTGTCTCCCAGCTCTGAGGAGATTCCAGTATTCTGTGCTGGAATGGTAATGTATTGCCATTAGATCACGAAGACACTTTTCAATAAGCTGTGTTTTGCAATTATAAATTTTCACAAATGTCTACTTGTTTCAGAAGCATTGTAAAATTTCTATTGGAAAATCTGCATTTTTAGAAGTAGAGTTGTTATTTATTATTTTTGCAGTATAGGTTTGTAAGCAGCTACTAAAAAGTAAAATCTGAAAGAATGCAAAAAGATATTTTTACCAACATTTCCTGAAACTTCTCAGGTACTAACTTAAAGTTCACCTGTAGTGTTTTAAGTCAACTTTATTAAGCTGCTTTAACTTAGATGCCAGCAGTGGCATCATTCCCATTACTAAGCATTAATGTTAGAAATCCTCATTACTATTGCCAAGGGATTCATGGCTCATTACTCTCTGGCTTACTTTAGCAGCCTGTTGTTCTTGTGTTTCCAAGTATTTGTTCTAATTCAAAACAAATGGGAATGTTGGCAACCTAACAGAGACATATGTAGGAAGTAACCATTGGCAACCAGTACATGAGACAACATTCTATAACTGGAGCATTTAAATATTAATTCCTACAAGCCAACTGAGAAGTCATTTCCAGAATATGATCCCGAGATTGTTCAGTACAAGCCTTGGAACTTGCTTTTCTTCTCAGGCTATGTTTTTTGCATTTGGCCATCATTTGCTTCAGATCTTGTTTATACAAAGGAAGGTATGAGAACAGTCATTCCCTGCCAGGGCAAATGCTGTTTTCCACTGACTGCAGTGTACTCCTAGAATCAGTACAAACTTTGTGTATGTTTCAAAATAAAGCCTGACTAACTCCTATAAGGCTAGATCTGGACACACTTTCCTAGTGTCCCTATCAGTGTGCATATAAGATGATGATAAGATTATTTTTTTATCTTCGTGGTATCTTATCTTCATGCTAGAAATATACAGCAAAATATGACAAAGTATTTCACTTTGAATACAGGGAGGGTAAAATTTTATCTTACATAATTTAGTTTTACTCATGTACATAAAGTATTGTGTGACCAAGTTATATCATTTCTAGAAAAGAGATAAAATAGACTGTTTAAAAATGTATAAGAATGTATAAGTTATAAATTTATTGGCTTCAAGCTTTCTAATAGAGTGAGATGAATGAGAAGGGAGAAGAGGTTTTTTTTTCCTGCATAGGTTCCATTGTACTGTGAGCTTAACAGGAACAATTTCACTGAATTCCGTGGAGCATGCCCACTAATCCCTGAGGCAAAATTAGGTTTCATTTGATCTGTTATTGTGACAGAAGAGCAAAAATGGTTTACAATCCCTTTGCACTTCTGTTTCCCAAGGGGGATGAATTTGGGATATGTTCTAGACCTGGCATGGAAGAAGTCAGCTGTATCAGGTTCTCTTTTCAATTCTATCAGTAACTAACCTTTGTGGTAATGTTGTAATCACTGTTAATGGGAATATACATCCTCATCTGTGTTGCTTTCTTCAGAGGAACTTTGTGAAGGTGACACTCCACAAAAAAGAATCCCTGATACTTCTGCTTCGAAGGACTTTACATCCTCTTTGCATCATGGGATCAATGGGAAATACAGATTTGGTTTTGCAAACCCATTTAAAATATGAAATGACAGAACATTATATTTTGGTTCTGTGTCATGTATTCGGTGATGTAAGATATGCCTTCATCACAAACTGCAGTGAAAAGCAGAGATGTCTGAGCTAGCTTGGAATGAACGAGGGCATCATCCAGAGGCTATGTAGCAATCATGACACTGAAGCTGTAGTAAAGTAAGTTTGCTTGCAAGGAATGTTGTGTTTCCACAGTTTGCCTACTTCTGGTATTTGAGATAGCATAGTTAAATGAAGACTGAGAGAGAAGATATATTATCATTTAAGAAAGACATTCAGGAATTAGTACAATTCCAGGTTTAAATTGAACCTGCTTTAAGATCAAATGGATATTAATTGGTTCTGAATGAATTTAGAATGTAAAGTAGAACAAGGTTTCTGACATCAAAGGAATGATGTCTGAATTCTGGCATGACCTTTCAAACAGGGCAGGGAGGATGAGGAACCTAAATTATTTCAAGATGGATCTTGATAAATAAATACAGGTAGTGATCCCAGAGATGGAGATCAAAGTTTAGGATTATAGTATTGTAGGTCATAGGATCAAAGAGACCTCAGAAAATATCCAGTCCATTTTCTTTCTTGCACTTATTCTCAATTACATTTAAACTATTCTGGTTTTATCCAGTGTGATCTTAAATATGATCTCATCTCAGTTATGAGATTCTACAGCCCTGTCACTGTTCCATTCAATTACCTCACTATTCTTGCCATTAAAAAGCTTTCCTAATGTTAACTTAAGTCTCCCTAGCTGCAATTCATTTCTTGTCCTCTCTACAGCAGTTTTGTAGTTTTTTAATTTTCTGTGCTTCCATCCTTTTGAGGTTAAGTTGCACAGGGTCAGTTAACAGAGACTTCATGTCTATGTGTTTATTAAGAAATAACTCAGTGCAGTAGGAGTGGGTTAGTAGACAATAGGCTCCTGACATTTCTATTACGTGCAGTGCTGGAAGACTTATTTCAGATTAATTTGTCTTTCTGGGATGCATAACACTGCCCTTTTATATGTTGCACAAATCATGGTAGCATATCAGTGGCCCTGATTATCCATGTGAAGCTTTGTTTCTGCTCCTATTTTATGCCATTTCTGATTAACACTGGTACCTAATGCCTTTCCCACTCTTTTTGGACAACATCTGTTAGAAGGCACTGGGATGAGGGCCATGAACTCCTTAATCTTGCAGCTGCAATAGGTACTCAGGAAGGATACCGAGAGATACTTGTATCCTGGGCATCTGTTTTCTGGAGAACAAGGCAAATATGATGATTTTCTGGGACTACATGCCATTGAAGCAGTTCTGACTGCAATTAACTGGGGCTCATGACCCAGAGAATTAAGCTGTTGTGTTCACGTCACCTTAGGTCATGGGATGATGAGCAGCAGATGTGAAGGGGCACAGTTAAGAGTATCTCCTGTGAGTTGGTTCAATGCATTTCATATTCACACATCTCAGAAGCACTTACGTGTGCTTAGTGTTATTTTTTACTAGTACATTTGAATTTTGTGTGTGCTGAAGGCTCCTCTTGTGTTGTGGGATGCTTATTGGACTGTTCCTGCATATCTGCATTAGGCACAAAGGTGTCTTTGGAGTGAAGCTTCCTCGTTCCTCCAAATAGAATCTGGGTTGTGCCACCACAACAACCTTGAGAACAAACCTGCCATGAGTGAAGACAGTTCAAATCAGCTTCAGAACCACAGTGATGTGCTGGACCAAACTGCTAGTGTGGGCAGAGCACCTGAGAGTTACCTTGCTCTGTGATGTGGGATAGGGTGTACTTCCCGGTTATCCAGGTGTTTTCATCAAATAAGTTCCCTGCTGTGGCAGGATGGAGGATGTTAGAAACACCCTTGATCTGTGCTACTGTCTCATGTGATGTTTTCTGTGAGTTTCTTATATTATAATAAAGCTCATATGGCCTCATAAGGGAATGTGTAGGGTTTCTGTGGAAGGGGAAAACAGGCCTTAAACTGAAAGTATTATGGACCCACCTATAATAAATTTATCTTACATGAATAACTTTAATTTTTCTCAGGTGGATCCTTCTTATCCAGTGTTCCTAGAACATTCAAAGCTGGAACAATTCATAGACAGACATAGAATACAGACTTCCCCAGAGTCAGAATCCACCAAAAGATTATGAATGAGGTGGCGACCTATACTTACTCATTAGCGTGGCTGCTCTTTGTCTCATAACCCTAAAGAGTATACCATACTACTATCTGTAAATCATAGAATCACGGAATAGTTTGGGTTGGAAGGCACCTTAAAGACTATCCACTTCCAACTCCCCTCCCAATGGGCAGGGACACCTCCCACTACCCCAGGTTGCCCAGGCCCCATCCAATCTGGCCTTGAATACCTCCAGGGATGGGGCATCCACAGCTTTTCTGGCAACCTGTTCTGATATCTCACCACTCTCTGAGAGAAGAATTTCCTCCTAACTTCTAATCTAAATCACCCCTCTTTTAGTTTAAAACTATTCCCCTTTATCTTGTCATTACCTATCCAAGTAAAAAGTCACTCTCCATCTTTTTTATAACCTCCCTTTAAGTACTGAAAGGCTCCCTGGAGCCTCCTCTACTCCAGGCTGAACAATCGCAGCTCCCTCAGCCTTTCTTCATAGGAGAGGTGCTCCAGCCCTCTGATCATCCCCATGGTCCCTAAATGCAGGCTACTGGGTGAAGAGAGGACAACTCTGGTCCTTTCGTGTCATCACCCTGATGCTGCAGGAATCTTAGAAGAAGATTCAATAGAACCTGAGGACACTGTACCACTGGAACTGCTTTGTGTCTGAATATCTGTGTATTTCAGTTATAGTCTGGTATTACCTGTTTTTATTTTAGCACATTGACAGCTTGAGGTAAAATCTTAATAGTTTGTTCACTCTTCATATCAGCAAATGAAGTAGTTTGATACCACATTTGTACATACATTTGGGAGCGTGGAATAAATGTGATATTATTAAGCATAACACTCAGAATTCAGGGGCTTGAGAAACTTTGTGTGTTGCTAAACTGACAAAGTGTTGTTCTAAGGTGATAAAAGCAGGTTTTTCTTTTTAGTTGCCAAGTCTGCTCCCATGTGAGAGGCTAGATAAGTAGTCCAAATTACATCTAAGAAGAAAACTTGCCAGAGCATAATTACTTTTCATCACAATGCCAAATCATAACAATAATAAAAATAAAAAAACAACTGGAAATACATTGTAGTCTGTTTAATTCTCTAATTCTCCTCATTTAAAGTCCTGAGGTAGAATTCTTAACCTCAGAATAAACTGCACTCTTTCAGTGGTAAAGCAGAATATTTTATCAACAATGATTTATGCTTCGTCTGTGTTTGGCATTTATTTTGAACAAAAAATAACTTTTACCTATAAGTAGTTATTACAAGGTTTGCAGCTGTGTCTTTTCGGCAGGGTATAGTTTTATCATTAATTGGTGCTTTACTCTGATGACTTCTGCTAAGACTATGGCCTTTTAATCCAACTTTATTGATGAGAATGATGTTATTATGCCTGGATATTAGATCTTGGTGTTTTGTGAGTTAGCCCATACTATCATCAAACCTTGCTCTCCAACTGTGGCCAGTAGTGCTTGTCCACATGCTGGGCAATGGAGTGCATCAGACTGCGTTCATTCAATCCTGCTTAAATCAAGACTCACATCTCAAAGCCTCAGTCAGCTTGTCTTCTGCAAGGAGACTTTATCAGTAAGTCAGCCGGAGAAGGTATTAAGACTATGGCCATTTACCCACATGTCATGTGCAATGAATTTTCAGGGTCATAACTCCTCAGTTCTGCATTATTATTGCAATTGTAAGGATACATTTTAGTGAGGGATCTCTCTCTGTCCTTTATTTAAAGAGAATTGAATGAAACCAATATTGCTGTAAAAGACAAACCAGGGATTCATCTGCCTGTCTTGACAGTATTTTGGAGGAAGATTCAAGAATTTAAACAAATCCAACCCAACCCAACCCAAACCAAACCAACCAACCAAACAAACAAACAAACCCACAACCAAGCAAACAAAAATTTGCCAGTAGATTCAAGAATTTAAACAAATCGAACCCAACCCAACCCAACCCAAACCAACCAACCAACCAAACAAACCCACAACCAAGCAATCAAAGAAAATCCACTCTTTTACTTATTTCTTAGCAGTTGCTTTGTAGGTGAAGCTATATGGAAACTGAGATTCTGAGATTCTTAACCTCTTTTATGTAGATAAGGCTACTTGTTTTGCTTCTCCCATGTGACTTATCCTTAATCAGTAATCTCATTCTCTCTTAAATACTCTACATTCTTAGTCTGTCCTCATATGGAAATATTTTCATAGGTAATAATTGGCATCTTCTTTACTTCAAATGTTTTAATTTTTCTATACCTTTTTTGATACAGTGTAATAGTTAATAAAAGGTTCAAAGTTTGAATGCATAGACCAAGATCATTGGTTTGAGAAGGTTGTTATAAATTTTGTATTTCTTTCAGTCCACTTCTTTGTACAGGCTAATATTTCTGCTTTGACCTCTCTACAAAGCAACACTTACACCAAGCATAACTGCAAGTATACACTTTTTCCTCTTGGAACTGATTATAGTTAATTTAAATCCCAGTGATGTGTGTGTGAGATTATTTATTCCAATATGTATTACCGAGATGCATCCATCAACTGTGAATCTCATCTGCTCCTTTGTTGCATATTCATTTAGTTTTATTTGATTCCACTGGCAGTTGTAACTAATAAGATCTTAAATAATTCTGCTTCAGGCAGATTTCACTCTGCCGTTGAGTAGCCTAATTTCTTGTGAGAGATCTTAACTTGAAACCAGAATTTCATGTTGAAAGTAGGCCAACAGGGTCATACTATAAAAAGACAAGCAGGGAACTATACATAGGGACATAAGGCTTTGGGGCACAAGAAGTAACTAATCTTTGCTTCTGCTCGGAACTGGTAGGACCTCTTTCCAGTACTAGGCATAACATCCTAGAAAAGATGTTGACCAGCTGGAGAGTCCAAAGGCAAACAAGAATCATCAAATGCTCTGAATATATGACAAGGAAGGAAAGATTGATTATTTTTATATTATTATTATTATTTTTTAGTATAAAGAAGCCACAGATGTGTGGGTGTGTGCTAGTAATTTTTGGATATGTAAAAGGATACTTAACAGTGGAAGGGAATAACCTGTTCTTCATGTTTGTTGTTGAGACAACAAGAAGTCATTGTGACCTGTGACTGCACTATTCATATTAGACATTAGGAGATTATTTCTGGAGGCAAGAATAATCATCAGTGTGCTTTCTACATATCAAGCAATATTTGAAAATGTTCAGATTATCCATTGGAGAGCAGAATTTAGACATTTAAAAATCTTTCTCTGTTTGTATATGCATTTCAGGACATTTGATAGCAATCTAAACCATTTTTTTATATGGCGCTAACAAAGGTACAGAAACCTTATTTGAATTCTAGCAAGTGCTCTTATCACTTTCATGAATACAAGATCAGAAGGAAAGAACAACTAAGGTCCAGAAGAGAGATGTCTAATTTGGTACTTCAGTGAAGGCATGCATGTATTTAAGAATATACTGCATGTGGCATTAAAAAAATGCTAATGCCAAAGGGGGGAGCAGGTACAGGATGATGGTTGTGGGTCGTCATAATCCAGTGGTATCACTGTTTAAAATGATGTGCCTTGTCACAAGGCAGAGAATGGAGGAAAGATGAAATTACATCTCAGCTACAGCCGGTAAAATTTACTATATTCTCATTTTTAACATGCCCAAAGCAATGCTTTTGGAAATCTCCTTTTTTTTTCAAGTGAGAGAGAGGGAGAGAAAGGTAGGATATTTTTGCTTGTATCCCTTGGTCTTCCTTTATTTCTCATTAGGCATTTAGTCTTTGAATTATTTTAAACTTGGTTAAAAATTAAAAAGTCTCAGTGCAAACTTTTGGTTTAGACAGATCATCATTTTCCATTAAATCCCACCTTATCAAAAAATTCTCTACCAGTTCCTCCTCCACTGTCATCAGGGGAGGAAATGGGAATGCACTGTAATTTGAAGCAGTCTTCAGTAGTTACAGTGCTGCAAA
This sequence comes from Nettapus auritus, assembly GCA_011076525.1. Classification (NCBI taxonomy): domain Eukaryota; kingdom Metazoa; phylum Chordata; class Aves; order Anseriformes; family Anatidae; genus Nettapus; species Nettapus auritus. The sequence continues at coordinate 49,002,842 of CM021767.1, read as the reverse complement.
CCCATCTCTAACAGAGTTGCAGTTAAGGCCTACATTTCCCTTGGGCTGCTTGCTTGTACTGGTGTCAGGGTAATAGCACTACATCAGTACAAAAACACTCCATGTGCTTATGAGCACCACAAAATGCTGGGAGCAATCGTCTGGGAATGCAAAACAAGTTTTGCTGTAAGTTAGTTTTATGTCGCTGTAGTTGCATGCTCCACCTTTAGGAAATCAAAGCCTTAAGGGAGGGCACAGCCAATTTAATCGGTATTTTGTTTGTTGTTTCAGCCAAATTGCTCTACCCTGTTATATGTATACATTAGTACACATCCTGCTGTCATCAGATTCTTAATAAGATCTAAGAGAAGTCTGCAATGCAGTGAAGACAACTAAAATGAATTGCAAACTTCAACACTGGGCTACATCTTGACTTGGTGCTAAGGGATGAATCCATCATATTTCATTTAAAATAATATGCTGGACCTTGACCAAAAATATTACCAATATAAACAAATGGAATGGCTAATGGATCACTCTGGTGCCAATAACCAGTGAAGAATACCTATAGTTTGGCAAAGCCCTCTTTCTTGATTAAGTCTGGCAGCTACAGGGATAAATGGACATCTGAAATATTGTACCTGATAGATGTTCTAAGGAAATGTGTTCCCCAGAGGCTTGAATCCTAGGCTTACGTAAGAGCTGTGTCTCCCCAGAAGGGCTGACAGATTTTAGGAGTGTTTGTAAGATGACTTCTCCTAGTGTATTGATGATTGAACGGCTCTGGAAACAGTACCTGAGTCATCTCTGTTTACAGCTCAGCATTTTGAGGAAAACTGAAATTGGTGCCCATTTGCTTTACACCATGATCAACAAAAGTAAGGAGCTGCTTAAGAAGCAGTGTTGACATCAGTGTGGTGGAGGAGCAGTTGGCAGCCAGATGCAACAACTTTGTGCCTTCCCCTAGGGCAGGTCACCTGTGCTGTGAATCAGACCCCTACAGCTGCAGCGGTTGGGTTGGTATTGCACTGCCTACAGAGGTCTAGGAATTAAAAGTCCAGTGCATCATTCTTTGGGAACATTTCTTGTAGCCTGAAAATGACAATCTGTTCCATTATAAATAAAAGTATGAGAATGCTAATCTTCCATTGCCTCAGACTCATTTTCTCCTTACGGATGGGAAGACTATTTGCATGTGCATTGATTAAATGGAATGCATTTCTTGTTCCAGATGCATTCATAGTGAATAGTTATAATTTAATCTAGGCTGTGCAGGGTCCTGGGGGGAAGCAGCCAAGTGTGATATATATCTGCATCATTAAAAATAATTTAAGTGTGATGACAGCTGGAAAATAACCATACAAGTGATTTCAGGGTGCTCCATATTTATTCCCTAGTAGTAATAAATTGTTATTGGGTTTTTCAGTTTATAAGTCAAAATGCAGGTTTTTTAACATATCAGCCTTCAGTCTGGGATCTGTAAGTCAAGTAAATCAAGCAGATACCTGTCTAACATTTAATCACTTTTACTACAAATTCAAACTTCTCACATTCATTCATTCATTTAATCCCCAAAAGTTCCCTTGAGGTAGGTAAATATCATGTTCACATTACCTATTGGGAACTGAGGCACAGTGCAGGCTGAAAGTAACTGCACAGAAAGCAGCTTTAAAGAAAAGGTTTTTAGAAAATCTGCAAATCTTGATCTCCCAAGTTAGCCAAATATTTTTGATGTTGCTCTAGGTGATTTCTTCATTGTTAAACTGTGACTGAATTGACCGTGTCTTCTGAGAACAAGCATGATAAACTATCCTTAGTAACATAAGGAGTTAACAATACAATAACAAAGTGTCATTTTAATATTAAAATGGAATTCTACCTAAAATTTTGTTAAAACATGATCCTGTTGTGATATTTGGGGTATGTAAAAAGGGTTAATGGCTGAAAAGATTATAGAAAGATTATAGGTTTACCAAACAGACATAATCCCTAAATGTTTTTGTTTTGTTTTGTTTTTAACTGTATGTAGGTTTCACTTAATCTACTGCTGGAAAACAACCACATGTGAGCTGGAAAGCAGCAGCTTCCAGGTAGCTCAAAGCAGTATTACATGACAGTTGAGGAGAGAAAATAACAGAGGTCTCTTTCCCATGCCGGGTACTCTCATTGCTAAAATCTAGTTACCTACTGAAGCACAGAAGCAGTTTACAGAAGCAAGACCATACTGAAAAAAAGAAAACTAAAAACCTATTACTCATGTAAGAGATGTAAAAATGAAATTATCACTTTCTTGTTTTAAATAGATGTGTTTGCTGGTCATGGACCAGACTTGTTGGACTACAAAAAAAAAAAAAAAAAAAAAAAGTAAATAAATGGTCTATATTCCAGATAGCACATCCATGATGGTTTCCCATTCAGTAATCACTAGGGAGAAAATTGAGACATTGCTTTATCTGTAAAGAAGAGTACTACCCAGAATTTTATTTATCTCAAGAATGCTTTAGGCACTCCTAATTCAATCAAATGCTAGAAAACAAGCTTTTTCTCTCCTGTCAAGGTAACTTATAAGATGTACTAGATGTTTCCCAAAATATCAAGAGAATTACATATGTATGAGTCTCTAGGAAAGTCTCTGATGGAACAATACTAACATTCTTGTTCTTAAAAGACTATTATCATATTGTCACAAGGCATTAGTGATATTGCCATTTTTTCTTTTATGCAGCACAGTTGAAATGGTTATTTGCTATATTTGTCTAAATTCTTGGGTTATCATTCATCGTCTGTGATCCAGAAAGTTGGGACTCAGTTACTCTATCCTGAGATCAAGTTCTTTGTCTCACTGGAGTAGGGGCTGTTGGGGCCAATGGCTGTGTTTGAGTAGCTGGTATGCTGCTCACTGTGGATGCAGCTGAAATACAGGAAACAGTAATAATAAAATGTGTTTCCTTGAATGAATTTCTGTTTTTCACAGTCTTTCAGTAGTAATATTGGAGAATTTAATCATTACCAATTTCAGAGCTTAGCTAAATGCAATTTAGTACTTATTTCTGTCATAGTCCTATCAAATAGAAATAGCTATCTGATTAAGGTCTGTTTATATGAGTATCTGTTCCTCAGTAAGAATAAAAGTTTTCCTGTGTGTCCCTGAGATTAAAATTGGAAAAAAAAATAAAAAATATATAAGAAATGTATGGCAGATATTTTATTTTTGAGGATCTTGCTTTTGTTGTAGCTTGCATTCATTTTTTTTTTTTTTTTTTTTTTTTTTTTTCAGTTAATAAAGTTTGCAAGCTTGGATGCTCTACTGTGGGTGTATTTGGTGTAGTTTATGTATTATATGTTCAAAATAGATTCAAATCCATTTTAGATAACATCAATTTAATTCTATGTGCAGATTAAATATCTCAATTGAAAACAAGGCTCTTAATATTCAGTTTATATAAAAATCTGTTGAGACATAGGATAATTTTATGATTATTATTAATGGGGAAACCATAGAAGTCTTGAAGTTTGATTTGGAGAAGTACCAAAAATACAGATGTTTATATTCCCTAGAAAACATCTCTTGAGTTTTCTTGACAGAATTTCTTGTTCTTCAAGCCCTGAGGGAAGCTAGACGTACTGTAATTCTGCATTTGGTTCCCACTGGACTCCACAAGTGAAGAGAAAAATTAGAAGAAAATTACTAATTCCTTTTTGAATTTTCTCATGGAAGGGTGGTTAAAGTTGTTCTTGTGTGTGTGTGTGTGTGTGTGTTTTTCTCCTTGTCTACTGTCCTCATTATACCAGCAGCTACAAAGCTGGAAGAGTCCTACACTTCTGACTTTTTACTAGCGTAATTCAGATTTGGATCATGTGAATTTTCTGGGTCTTTTTCTTTTGTGTAAATTGCACAAATCTTCAGAGTTTTCTTATTCTAATCTGTGATGTTAGTAAGTTTCCACTGCAGGCTTAATGATGGATGCCTTGGAGACCTGTGCTACTAATTATGCTCTATTTTTTTTCTCAGACTCTCTGGCTCTTTGTGGTAGGTTAGGAGCTTGATCCCCAGCATCAAACATTACAAACTAAACAGTAATAAATTAGGAAATTGCTTACTGTATGACATGGAAATGTTGTACTTAAGAGTATTCATGCAATGATGCGAAGCAGGTCTTGAGCTGGAACACCACTTAATTTGGCAGTTTCTGCATTTAAATATTTTAATCAAACCTACTTCAATGTCTTCTCCGTGCTAGAATTCTGCCAAACATCTGGCTGGGAAGTTGCCCTCGGCAGCTGGAGCATGTGACTGTCAAGCTAAAACATGAGCTGGGTGTTACAGCGGTGATGAACTTCCAGACTGAGTGGGACATTGTTCAGAATTCCTGGGGCTGCAACCGCTACCCAGAACCCATGAGCCCTGAAATCCTCATGAAACTATACAAAGAGGAAGGTCTTGCCTATGTCTGGATGCCAACCCCAGATATGAGCACTGAAGGTAATGCTCAGACCAATCTTGCAGCTAACTTAATAGTAACAAAATCTCTTAGTTACTAATCTGTTGCTTTCATGGCTTTTTGTTTGTTTGTTTGTTTTTCTGTGTAAATTTTGTGTGAAAATATAGCTAGAGCCCAATGTGCATTTTAAGTTTTATTCATATTTTCCAGTAGGTGGAGAGTTTATCTGAAGCACCTTGTATCTGTAGTATATGTGTACTTGAATTTAAAGCCAGCCGACATTGATAACTGCTTGGCTGTTGTTGCTTTCAGCTTGAATTCAGCCTGTATAATGAAAATGTGCTGTGTGGGTGGAAGACTGTAAGCTTGCACAGCAGGACAGCTTGCCATCCTTGCTGGTTAAAAACGGAGAGGCAGTGCTGCATGTTTGGCTCAGCTGCTCCCTTCCCCTAGCAAATCATTTCTCTTTATCTATAGTATCCCAGTCTGATGAATCTTTACATAGTCATTTCTTGCCAAGACCACCAGCTCTGGTACGGGCATTTCTGCACTGGAGCAGGGAGTCACAGTGCACAGGCAAGTTTCCTGAGCTGAAGAAGTCCCAGGGAAGCACAGAGACCAGGGAGGGCCAAGAGTAATGGCAGCCACCATGGCAGCTGCAACCCACTTGTGGGGAGCTCCAGTCATGGCATCCACCCAACAGAAAGTTGTGTCCTCTGTGTCCCTTGTGGCCTCTCCAGCCACAGGAACCAATACAGCTACTCAGACAGAGCACCCAAGGGAACATATGGCCATGCAGGTCTCAGGCTGCAGAGTGTGCCTGAGTTTTCTGTCAGTGTCTGATGGCAGCAGTGAGTACACCTGGGGGAGGTATGTCACATAGAAGAATGGCTCAGCCTGGTGACAGGTCTTTGGGAGGAGATGGGCAAGCTGAGGAGCATCAGGGAGTCAGGGCAGGAGATCGACTGGTGGAATTGTGCTCTGCAACACAAGAAACAAAGGAACCCCTACCATCTTTCCACCAGGAGGGGCCTAAGGGTCAGCAGGGAATCGAAGCAGGTTTCTGTTTGGGGGCACCAGGTGAATACCCTCCCTGGCTACCTCACCTTCTTAGGTGCCCTTACACAACAGGTGTGAGGCTCTGGCAGGCAAATGATGTGGATGGGCAGGCAAATGATGTGGATGAAGGTCTGTTCAGGTTAGAGGGGTCACCTAAGCAAGTCAGCCTACTCTCTGTATTGCAATCACCTTGGTCATGAAAAAAAGAAGGGTTGTTTTCAATGGTGACTTGCTTCTGAGGGGAACAGGGGGCCTGATATGCTGACTGCACTCAACCCATAGGGAAGTCTGCTGCCTCCCTGGGGCCTGAGTAAGAAATGTTACTAGAAAGCTCACTAGCCTGGTACAGCCCTATAATTATTATCCATTATTGATTTTTCATGTTGGCACTGATGAAATAGCAAAGAGAAGTCCAAGGGCAAACAAAAGGGCCTTCAGGGCCTTGGGGCAGTTGATTAAAGGATCAGGGGCACAAGTAGTTTGTTCTTCTTTTGGTAGCAGGAAATGATATTTAAAAGAATAGGCAGACCTAGCTGCTCAAAATGTGGCTCTGAGGCTAAGGTCATCAGCAAAATTTTGGGTTTATTGATCACGGGATGTTCTACACAACACCAGGCCAGCTGGCACCTGATGGGTTGCACCTTTCTCAGAGAGGAAGAAGGATTTTTGCGCAGGAGTTAGCAGGGCTGATTGATAGAGCTTTAAACTAGATTGAAAGGGGGAAAGGGATAAAGCCAGGCTTTCCAGTGATAAGCTAAGGGACAGCATGACAAAATTTGAGGGACTGGATGCTAGTAATATCCTTTGGTGAGCTCCATGAGGCGCTGGGTACAATGAAGAACATTTGAAAAATTTCTACACAAATACACACAGCATGGGGAACAAGCAGGAGAAGCTAGAAGCCTTGGCTCAGTCCCAGAACTATGACATCATTGGCATAAGTGAAACCTGACGGGAGAAGAATCTTGTGGCTGGTTTGTTATGATGGATGATTACAGGCTTTTCAGAAGGGGCAGGCAAGGCGCGCAAGGCACACAAGGCAGGGGTGTGCTGCTGCATGTAATGGAGGTGCTGGGCTATATGGAGCTGGTAGCTGGTGATGAGAGGGTTGAAAGTCTCTGGGTAAGGATTAAGAAACAAGCAAATAATGTGGATGTCGTTGTGGTAGTCTACTATCAGCCACCCAGGCCTGATGGCATAATGACGCCAATGAATGGTTCTTTAAGGAACTAAGAGATACCTCTAGATCATCCACCCTTTTCTTTATGGGTGACTTTGACTTGCCAGATGTGAACTGGGCCAGTTCTCTTTAAAGTTTTCATAAGTAACTTGGATGAAGGAACTTGAAGGTATACTAAGTTTACAGATTACACTAAACTGGGAGGACCTGTTGACTCTGTTGAAGGTAGAGAAGCCTTGCAGAAAGATCTTAACAAATTAGAGGGCTGGGCAATCATCAACCATATGAAGTTTAACAAGAACAAATGCCAGATTCTGCACCTGGGATGGGGCAGCCCTGGCTGTACATACAGCGTAGGGGATGTGAGGCTGGAGAGCAGCCCCATGGAAAGGAATCTGAGGCTTCTGGTTGATGGCAAAAATGTATATGAGTCAACAGTGTGCCCTGGCAGCCAAAAGGGCCAACCATATCCTGGGATGCATCAAGCTTGGCATTACTAGCTGGTTGAGGAAGTGACTGTCCTGCCCTACACTACACTGGTGCGGTTTCACCTTGAGCACTGTGTACAGTTTTGGGCACCACAATATAAGAAGAACTTGAAACTTAGAGCGTGTCCAAAGGAAGGCTGTGAAGATTGTGAAGGGTCTAGAGGAGATGTATAAGGAGAGGCTGAGGTCCCTTGCTTTGTTCAACCCAGGAAAGGGGAGGCTGAGGGTAGGCCTCATGGCTGCCTACAGCTTGCTCACAAGGGGACTGAAGGGGCAGGTGCTGATCTGTTTTCCGTGGTGACCAGCAATAGGAACCAAGGAAATGGCATGGAGCTGTGACAGGGGAGGTTCAGGCTGGGTGTCAGGAAAAAGTTCTTCACTGAGAGGGTGGCCAGGCATTAGAACAGGCTCCTCAGGGCAGTGGTCACAGTACCAAACCTGCTGGACTGAGTTCAAGAAGTGTGTAGACAATGCTCTCAGACACATGATCTTATTTTGGAGTGATCCTATGTGGAGCCAGGTGTTGGGCTCGATGACACTTGTGGGTCCCTTCCAGCTCAGGACATTCTATGATTCTATGATTATGTGATTTATATAATTATTAATTATTCATTATTTAGAATATCCATGGTGCATTGTGTCATAACATAGTATTTTTAACTTCTGCATTAGAATGCTCAGTCTAAAACCTTGGTTTTAGCCGGTAGTTTAGGAATGTTTTTGAGTGAGTAGCCTACCAGCTGAACAGAATGCTTCCAACAGAGTGAAGTACCACTGCCACAAATAGGGAGCTGTCATATCTGTAACAGGATATCAGGGAGGACAGGAGACCTTAAGACAGGGATTTGAAAGGACTTAATGTCAGTGCTCATCTGTGCCATGAGGAAAAGTTACACTTTGATGTTTGCAGCTTCAATTTGCAGAGTAGTAGGGAGAGGTATGAGGAAATATGGTATTATCAAGAAATATGGTATTCTGACTCCCTTGGGAGTCAGAAAGGCTGTTTTTTTTTTTTGTTGTTGTTGTTGTTGTTGTTTTTTTTTTACCATATCCTTAGTACATGATTATATCATAAGAGTGTTAAGTAGTACAGGAAAATGATTTTTTTTGTTCTCCCTCCCTCCCTTACTATTGGCATTAGGGTCTTCATTACAAGGTTTTAGAAAGCAGCAGTATGTAGGTAGATACACAGACTGGTGGTAAAATATATTTTATTTTTGGCTTGCTAACTTTAATGATATATAAGACATGCTGCTTGATGTAATTTGCTGCCTTATCTCAGTCGCTGTGAAAATGAATATGCCACACACATTGTGTTAATCAGAATGTATATTTAGAGAAGACTTGGGGCATTTTACAGATTTTGTGCGATCCAAATCTATGTTGCAAGAAGAAATGAAGGTTGAAGTAGAAGGTCATTTGAAAGAAAAAAATAAGTATATGAGGTTTGCCAGTGTAACTCACAGTGAATCAGGCTATACAGATAACATCTCAACCATGAACATAACTTTCTCAAATACTTGTGACTGTGCCTTGTTTTCATCCTTAGGAAGAATACAGATGTTGCCACAAGCTGTCTGCCTATTGCATGGGCTGCTGGAGAATGGGCACACTGTCTATGTTCACTGCAATGCTGGTGTTGGCAGATCTACGGCTGCTGTCAGTGGCTGGCTGAAGTACGTGATGGGATGGAGCCTGCGAAAAGTGCAGTACTTCTTGGCTTCCCGGAGACCAGCTGTCTACATAGACGAGGAAGCCCTGATTCGTGCTGAAGATGATTTCTACCAGAAATTTGGACCTCTTCGTTCCTCATGCAAAGTGCAGGAGTAGAAAAGCAGAAGAGGAAAAGGAAGGTGAAGAGGAATCCTTGCATGTGAACCCCAAAGATTTAGAAATCATGAGTCAAATTCCTGCCTCTCCTCATCAGATTATACACTTGTCGTAACATCTTGAACATTTTGTTTAAAAGTGCCTTTGAGTGTTTATATTTGCCTTCTTTAAGTTGATGCAATCCATGTTTTCAGGCCTTTAGCTGCAAATACAAGACTTAGAAGCTCTGCAAAGGGAAACTAAGCTTCTGTTTTAATTACTTGCCTACAGGAACTTAAGCAGTGTTCCTAGGTTTTTAGGGTAGACACTAAATAAGGTAAGACATAAAATAATTACTGTTGGCAGTACTTCAGTGAGAAGAAAGGGAAGGAATTCTCAGAAAAACAAATACAAAGGTTGACTGACTTCATGTTCAAGTTTTGATGGGGTTGTTAGTCAAAGTTCTTCAGTTATTTTAGAGTGAAATTATTGAAATGTTTTCTAGTAATTTTTAGATGAATGGTATTAGTGAGAAAGACCAGAAGTAAACTGATTTTCCATCTGAGTTCCTTAAACAAAAACTGATGGCTAATGCAGTGAACTAAATTTTGCTTTCTTTGCCTATCCAGTCAATGTTAAATATTATGAGTTACACCTATGTTCTTTTATGACATTGAGGTTAAGCTACCATATGACATGAAGAAAGGAAACAGCTCCACTTAATAGAGCCTTATTGTGTTGCAGAGAAGAACTGCTATTTATTACATTATCCTAGTCTGTGAGCTCTTTAAGTCCCAGGTACGTTTTGCTCTTCTGCTATATGCAGTGCTGTGAAGTGGGATCTCTGGGTGCTATGTCAATCAGTGACATAGTGACCACTAGCCTAACGTGTAGGAACTACTTGATGAGCCTCTGCATATGACTGGCAGCACAGTCTCTACAGGATTTCTTCTCTACAGCAGAAACCTTTTCATGTGGAAGAAATGCTTCATGTGGAAGCTGATGGTGGGCTGTCTCTGGGGTGAATGGAGCAAGTGTGTTCCTCTATAGGAGCAAAGAAAAACTCTTTGGGCAGTTTACTCAGGAATGTGGTCTAGGTCAGGCTAGTGTTGGCTCTGTGGATGATCCCTAATGTTTTCCAGAGCTGCTCAGTCCCTTAGAACTAAGAAGTGGTACAAATATCTTCTAGCCCTGCTCAGGTAAAACCAATTTGCTGTAGTTTATGTCCAAGAGAGATCAAGGGAGAGAAAGCATTTCCTAAGGAACAGGGGATTAAGGATGCATCAACATATGAATTTCATTTCTATAGTTTCAGTAAAATCTTTTTACTTTTCAGCCAGCCATCTTATTCCTCTAAAGAACCAGTCAGTGCCAAAGTAGTTTAGCTGATATATTTTGATTATCTGAATACTTAATGGAAAAACTATTGGATTTGAACTGTTTATGGAGAAAGTCCAGCATAATGCAATATGTTTTATTTATCTTTAATTATCTTCAAAAGGAAGATGGCAATTTAAGTTATTTTAAGTGTGTGGTTTTGATCTTGAATTCATTTCTGTTTTTTTGTTTTGTTTTGTTTTGTTTTGTTTTGTTTTGCTTTGAAATAACTTTGCCTGTTTAGATATGAGCCGTTAATGAATAATGTCCAGCATAATATAACGTTTTGTTTATCATATATTTATATAATCTTCAAAAGGAAAAAAAAAAAGTTTATTTAAGTTATTCTATATATATGATTTTGATCATTACTTTTTTTTTTTTTTTTTTTTTTTTCCTTTGAAATAACACTGCCTGTTTAGAAAGTGGATGACAGAAATTCACTATTAAATAACAACATGCTGACAATTCCAGCAATTCATTTTGTCCTATGTCTTTGGCTCCCAATTTCATAAACAGCAAGAAGGGCCATGGCTGATATTTCTATATGGAGGTTGGACCAGCCACTTGAATGGTTATGATCTATTGCTTGTCTGCTGTTGTGTCAGTTTTGATAGGTTGTTGAGAAGGAAATCTCAAAAAGCAGAGCCCAGCAAAGTTGTGTGGGTGATAAGGCATCTCTGGTACCTTCAGAGACCAAAACCACGGATTGCTCTGCAGCCCGATGGGATAGCAGAAGGGGTGCATAAGTGCTGCTCCTAGGCATTTTTGGGTGCTGCTGCTGCTGTGATGGGTGGATGGATACTTAATGGGTGCTGCCCCTCCAAATCAAGCAATGAGAACAGGAGGATGGTATGAGAAGTAAAAACTAGAACTCACTTAAGTTTTACAGTTCTTTTGAGACCCCAAGCTCAAAATGTGTTTAAAAGCCTCCCTGACAGACAGTCCTTTTCATTAGATGCAACTTGTAATGTATGTTGGGACCACCACTTATGGTTTTGCTCCTGACATTTTATTTATTTCATAGTTGATTATATTTCTTTTTTAGTGCTCTTGGGACTATACAGTGCATAACATGGCACAAACAAGTGAGTACATGGCTAAAGAGGTATAACCATGCTGTGTTGGCTATTCCCTAATGCTGATTTTGTTGGCAGTGGAGGCAGACTTGTGCATCATCTCTTGAAGAGTAAAAATGCAAATTATACAGAAGCCATACATTCAAGGAAGGCCTAGCCAGGGGTCGTTAATTAATTGTTTATTGTCATTTCAGCTTCCTTGTCTGCTAAACTGCTGGGGGGCAATATCATACACAGATTGCATTAGCTGATGAAAAACATGAAAACAACTTGCCAACATCATGCTGACAATGAACACAAAGAGTTCCTATGGCTTCCAGTCCCTTTCTACCTATTTGTAGCTTTTCTCATTGAAGACCACCCTGTTGGGTAACATTCATTCAAAGTTCTGTCTGCTGAAAGCCACCAGGAATTTAAATGGTAAAGAGATTGTTGCAAGAGGCTATAGCAACAGAAAAAGCAATCATACAAAAATACTCAACTTCTCCAACTATATAATTACATGATAGTGCTGCATCTAGAGCTTATCTATTAGAATTGCAATCTGTAATATGTTGTTTTGCTGATTGGATCATTAGCCATTTCCACATACTAGCCTCCTTATGCAATTTGGATGTCAGGATGAGGACAGTTCTGATGTTTATATCCTTGTATACTTCTTCACTAGGTTAGTCATAAAAGTGCTGTGATGCTTAGACAAGAACAACTCCTACAGAAGGAATCACAAATAAAAAATAGTTGTTTTACAGTGCACCCAAGAAGCCAAACACATACATACATAGACAATAATGGAAACCAGGTATAAATATTTTGATAAATCATTGTCAGAAAACATTGTTTGGGGAAAATACTTTTCAGCCAGTATGAAAGTATTCTCTGCCCTGTTCCAGCAGATTTTTTATCTTTGTGAAACTGAAGTGGAGTTTGCTACATGGGATAGGACTATTGATGATTCAGGGTACTTAGGGTAACTCAATGCATTATTAGGCCTAGCCAGAGCTATATAGATGGCAAAGCTATGCACAGATAGCTCTTACAAGCAATTTGGTAACAAACAAAGCCCCTTGAAGGATGGGTTGGGATTTGAGTGGTCTGGTTTCATGAGTTTTTTGCTTTCTGACATCAGAAGGTAACTAATGGGTATCTCCTGTGTGAGATTTTAGGTTGGCAATGCAGTCTGATGGTGGAGACTGGATTGGCTGGCAGGGCTGCTAAATACTTTCTTTTCTCCCTTCCTCCTTATGGGTTATTTCACACCTCAAACTTTGTTCCTTTAGGCACTTTTCAACTCTAGGTGCTTAGGTTGCAAGTCTTCCCTGTCTGTTTGTACAGTGTCAAGCACAGTGGAGCTCTGGATGAGGCCAGGATTGCTGTCTTTGTACCAGGTTGTGCTTTGGAGTAACTGAAAAGTCTTGCAACTGTCAAGTGAGGTGGGTGTGCTGCACAAAAACATATGCAAAACTCCCTGCTCTGGGGTAGATTTAGGATTTGGACTGCAGGCAAAGCCCTCCTGAGCAAAGATAATAGAAAAGGTTAGGCTGTAGGTTGTGCAGGAGCATAATAAACCCCATATTTAAAACAATGTTCAACACACAAGAAAATGCTAGGCAACTCTGTATGTGCCAAGGTCAGACGCCTCTGTCTGAGTTCTAATTTATAGTTTAACATGTTAACTTCACTGGTCTGCAGCTGAGAAAAAAAAAGTTTGATTGAAAGTCATCAAATAAATTGCTATAACTTTATTATCACACCTCTTCTTTCATTCTTCATCATCAAATTGCAGTGAGAGGTTTCATATTAATGGTACTGTTAAATATATACATATATATAAATATAATTCGTTTAAATAAATACACTGGGAGGCTGTGAAGAAATATTTGGAAGCATAATAACTACCACAAAAGCATATATTTGGCAAGCGAGCCCTAACTTCCTGGAGGATAATGAACATCAGGCTGCCCTTAGTTAAAATGGAATTGGATTAATGTAACAGAGGGTAGGATATAGATGGCTTTCTCCAACTCTAGCTGTTTGCATTCTCAGTGTTAAATCAGCACCTCTGCAGTTATTTCTTTAAACAAATTCTGCTGGAAAAAAAAAAAAAAAAGTGGTTTATTTTCCACATTTATATAACTTAAAGGAAAAATGGCAGCTCTGAGGGAGCAGCCTTTTAAACAATGGAAATTAAAGAATTAACCCTTCTCCTGTTGCTCCACTTCACAATGAGATCACCAATGAAACCAAACTATATTAATTTATAACTGATCTTCTTCCTAAATTAACAAAGGAAAGCAAATTTTTCAAGAGCAATGACATTACCATATATTAGCATAATTGCATAGTTGTGATATAATCAACCAAATACATGTTGTTGGCCCTTCAGCTTTGATAACATTGAAACTATAGGGTATTTGTTCTCAGTTAGATATCTATTTTCTTGTTCCACACTTTCACCTTAAGATGATTCATCTTTATCTTGACTAGTTTAGAAAGGAGTCGACTAAAAATTACAGTATTTGTAAAGATAAGTAATGAGCATTTAAAAAACCCTTTTATACATATCAAAGCTTGTCTGGGGATAAGGAAATAAGAACAGTTATGCCCTGTAAAGTAAGCATGGTGACATTGTGAGCCCTAGCCCTATGTAATTCAAACTTTTTGCACTTAAACATGTCCTATTTGGAAGATTGAATTTGTAAAGATTGCAGGATAATGTCTGTGATTTGGTAATTATTTCCATGCAGATGTTTTTATATTTGCATCAAGGAAATTAGAAGGCCTGTTTATTTATGTGCTGGTAAAATATTAAATGATACCTCATTCTTGATTTAGATGATGTGAGGAAAAAGCATAAAACAGATGCCAAGAAAAAACTTTTAATGCTGGGCATGTTTCTATGGTCTTTACTTAATGTCATTATAACAAAATTTGTTTTGTGCTAATGCAGTTTCAGCAGGGAAATATTCAACAGTCAGGCCATCATCCAAGAGTAGCAGCCATAAGTTGGGCAGCCAGCCCAAAGTCACTGCAACAAATCAAATGCTGAAAATTAATCTAATCTCCAGAAATTCAATAAAATACATAAACATAGAGGTTACATTAATGTAAGGATTGTATTTGGAGTAGGGGAAAATACATAAATACATGGTATAATTGTGTCTAATGTCAAAGGGAAAAGTATTTGGAGTGGGATAGCAAACATCACAACTCACTTGAAAACATGATCAATACGTTGGATAGAAGTATAGCTGGTATTCAAAATTTTTTAACCTGTTAAAGGGAGACTACCAAAATATTTAGACTTAAAATGCAGTTACAATATTTAGCTGTATAGAGAAAAAAACATAGAAGAGTAATTTCTCAGGAACAGAGACCTATTTTACACCCACACTTGGGCAACCAACTGATGGACTGCAATTAAGCAGGTGGAGCTTTATGAGCACAGAAGTGGTTGCTGATGCAGTGTGGTTTGGCAGTCAAACAACTCCCTTGCATGGAGATGTGTTGCTCTGAAACAGGAACAATGAGGCTATTCTTTAGAAGAATTAAAGGGAAGGGCACATCTTACAATGTTCTTAAATAATTGCTGCAGATGGAGGTGTAGACAAATGGATGTCTCCATGGAGCCTTTCCCTTGGCATGACTCCTGCTGAAATAGAACAGCCTTTTAGAGGTATTCTGCCTTGCAGAACCTGTGCTTGAAGCCAGAGCACCGTGATGGGAAATTTTAAAAGTGAGTGGCAGTGGTCCTGACACCCATTAGTTGATTGTTAAATGCCATCATTCAAACCACTGCCAAGTTTGGCTGAGCTGAGCAAATTTAGAGGAAGGCTGGTATGTGGGTGTCTGAGGCACTCAAAGGTGGGAGCTTAAAATCGTCTTGCAGGACTAAGATGTCCCAGCCAGGAGAAGGTTGGACTGGAGAAATAAGAGACAGGTCCTGCACACACTCTGACACGGCTGGTGAAATGGATGAAATAATTTCAACTCTCTTTATTTGGGCTATTTGGTGCCTGACAATGACATGAAGGATACTTAACCTCAGTCCACTATCATAAATTGTATGGAACAACTGCTGTTCTCAGTGCCTCCATCCACAATGGCTGTGTGGGTGCCTGCATAGTCACCACCATAGGCAACCAAACTGGAAAATACTGCTTTGAGTTTTTGATGTCTTCCACCCCTTCTAAGTGGGAAAGCATATGCATTATTTTGTAGTAAGGTTCACGGAAAGGACTAGAAAATTTTTCTCAAGGTGAGAACAAGGTATGTACTAGAGCACCAGAGAAAGATTTAGAAGCAGGAGTGGGAAAATATGTGAACTGAAGAACAAAGTGAACTGTTGAGATTAGACACAGCTCAGTGAGACACAAATATATCTCAACACCCAAAGAGCAACAAAAGCACAATGATATCCACCGGAAAAGCAAATCCTGGCAAACTATTCAACAAAATCTGCCAAGATCATTATTTCTGAGAGGAAAAAATTTGATCAGGTCTCTCATGATTGCTGGGAACATGACTTGAGTACACTTCAGAAAATGCTGAGTTACGCCATTTGTGCATTTCTGCTTATGGAACTGAAATCTAAAACATTATTTTAGCTGTGAACATGGTTCTTATTTTACATTCCTGAGTAGCAATAATTTCAGTGTGTCTTCCAGTGGCATCCAGATTTAAGAAGGAAAACAACAACAACAACAAACAAACAACCAACAACAACAACAAAAACCCTGAAGCATCTTCCCAGGAATTTATATAAATTATATATATTTAAGGTAATTTCTGTGCTTTCAATGAACATCATCCTTGTTTATTGGCGCATTACTGAGCTTAGAATGTGCAGTTATTTTCTTTTACTTCTCTGCTGTCTCATATTCCAGACTAAAACATATGCTTGCATAGCACAGAAAATATGAAAATTAGGTTTGAAACTGTTGCTGAAACTGCTATGCTTTTGTGCTGCTGTAAATACCCAGAGTTCATGGTGATAACATTTGTGATAGAAAACAAAACAAAACAAAACAAAAAACAACAACAAACAAAACACAATACAACACCACCCTTTAAAATGAACATTAGTGAGAAAAGCAGTAGCTACCAGAACGTTTAACCTGCCACTAATCTGCTTTTCTATGACAAGGCAGGAAGGAAAACAATTCTCCTTCCACAGACTGAAAGGCTGCAGTCAAGAGACACCTCCTTTAGATAGAAAGTGACCTAACAAACCACTTGCCACTTGTGGAAATTTGAGTACAAGAATAGTCCTGGGGATTTCACATTGAAAATTTTACACTTGATGCCCAAGTGCTTTGCTGCATTCTCTACCTGGGTTTTTGATGAGATGAGTTCTAAATTGGTGGATTGCTATAACCAAAATGCCCTCAACACATGCCGTGAGTCATCAGCCCTTAGAAGAGGGTAAAGACACTTGCTTACTGCATGATTCTATGATTCAAGCAAGTTGTGTGAGGTGGTGAAGTGAAATCACTTCATTTGTCAAGGGAATGGGTGATAATAGGTGTTGGAACCTCTCCCACTTTGTTTTTAACACAATATCCAAAAACTCTGCAGTGCACAACAGCAGAGCTGTCTAAGCATCCATGTTAATGTGCCACATGCCTACCTGAAAAATAAATTAAATTAAGAGAAAGCCTATCAAAGATCAGAATTTTCAGGGCTGCAAATGGATGGAACAAATCTGCACAGCTCAGATACACTATGGCTTCAAACACATATTAGCTCTGCAGCATTTGAGGTAAGCCTGCAATTTTTAGCTATATTTTTGTTGTGTTATGAATGAGCGTGATTTTCTTTTTCATTTGTACAAATTTTGTAGTTTTCTATTTCCTTTCTTCCATGTTCCTCCTGGTGAAGTAGCAGAAGTTGAAGAACCTCTGTTTGGTGGAGCTTCTACAAGGAAGTGGATGGCTATATGAGAACAGTTGACAAGAACTGATCACCCACAGCTTGAGTTTGCTTTACTTTGTATGTAGTATCTCACAGTGGCTTCTCAGAATAGCAGTGCTTTTCAGATTTCTGCGGTCATCCCTATGGCTACCTTGTTTTATTAGCTCAAAAACCAAAGTTGCATCCCTGGGATATCCTGGAAACAGGATTTGAGACTTAATCTTGTCTTCTGTATTTCTAAAGTGAGGTTAATATTATTGCTCTCCCACAGGCCATACATGCACGGAACAGTCTACTTATGAGTGGCTATGCTTCAGTGTTCATGCTGAGGACTCACCCTGACCCCAACAATGGCTGCAAGCAGAAGCCCAAGGCAGGGCTGGAACAGAGCAAACACAAGGCTGCTCCCTTAGCTTCCGACTGTTTGTAGCTCAAGGGGTTTCTAGAGCTGGACCACTTTCTCTGTTAGCAGTCTATAATATATCTCTATTGAAGTGCTTGCTCTGCCTCCCATGGGTGTAAGCTTCAAGCATTCAGAGTGGCCTCTGGCAAGAAACTGGGTGAGTGAGTCTGCTGCACAGTGGAGGAAGAACCACATTATTTTTTTTTGAGGATCATTTCATATCCCCTAGTTTTTGTACTGATGAATACACAGAGCAATTGATCTTCTCCATCAGAGAAGCATGTGCTCTGTTAAGCACACACATAGCAGAACATGAAATGCTTGATGAAGCCCGATGGGAGTAAACAAAACCTTAGCCCACACCTAAACACAAGCCCATCTGCAAATGCTTCGCTGAAATTGAGGGCTCCAGCATCCTTGCTGTGGGGATAAACTAATTCTGTTCTGTTTTAAAGTGGAACTCCCTGTTCTGAGCCTTTGTTTGGGTTTAGACATTTAAAAGGACACTTCTAAACCTGTTTTCTTTGAGACAACCTTTTCCCCTCTATTCCTGTTTGTTATGTGCTGCCTCAAAAACCTGCTGGCATATTAAGGCATTAAATACAATGTGCATGCCATTCCCACAAACTTTGCATTCTTCTAACTCCTGCTCACCTCCAGTTTCCATTTGTTCACTGCTCCTGGTCAGAAGCAATCAGCATGAGGAGAGAAGTGAGCATGCATACTCAGCTGGCAGTCCCACAGAGGCCTGAAGTTGTAAAAATCCTGCAGGCTTGTGGGTGATTAAACAACCAAGTGAAAGCAACCATTACATGAGGATTGCTGTGTGGCTCCTCTGCTACTTGCACTACTCTAATTCTGGTTATTTTATTTGTAAAAACCCTGGTAAGTATATGCATAGATAAAGGCCTAGAAGTAAAGGAGAGTGACTTAAAGAGTGAAAGTCTTCATGTATGTTCCTGAGAATGCCTCTGATTAAATCTCCCAAAGTCCTTGTCCCAGTCCCTATCCCTTTCACCAAAGCTTTATATCTGGGTATGTGGCCTGCAGCCATTGTAATATCCTACCTATACAGCATGCAGCAAGATCTTTCTTAATAAGCTTCCACCCCCCCCCCTTTTATATTTTTTTAAATTACCAGCTGAAAACTCAGTCAAAATGATAAATTTTAGCAACCAGTAGAGTTAGATTATTATAGTGTTAGGTGTCCCAACCCTGTGTGCCATCTGCATGCTTAATGAGGAGTCACCTGGAGATACCTAACAGAAAATAAAAGGTTGGGGGCAAATCTGATGACTCCTGCTAGAGTTGGAGGGGGGGAAAGAAGGTGGGGAAACACTTCAGGTAAACACCTCTCCTTTGTCTTACAGGGTGGTGTGGAGGCTGTAGTACTCATTGTGATTATGCAGGGCTTAAAATGTTGACCTAGAAAAAGAGACTGTAGGCTTGATTCAATTCTCAGCCAAAAATGTTTCAAGACAGCATCTATCAGGATGTGCTCCTAGACACTCAACTATATAGCCCACAAAGACTTTATTTTAAAGAGCCTTAACAAGTCAAAAACATCTTGATGACCAGGTAGCACAACACCAAGCTCCTTCTCATCCCATCATCAAAACTTCTGTTGTGCTTTTCCTCTCTCTACCCTACCCCTGCTCACACTAGCTCTGCTCTGGCATGCTTTTTGGGGGATGAGTTAATAAAGCAACTTGCACATTTTATGCTCCTTCCCAAAGCAAGCATTCTCATGAGAACATTATATATAATATTATATATTTTGCATATCTTATTATGCAAAAGACATCACTACAACTTCTGGTATTTCAGCAATAAGAGAAATGGTGGCATATGCTCACATAATAATATAAGTAACTCAAAGTCAACAAGTGGTATTTGTGCTGTGAAGCCTAGACAGTCTAAAGTGTGTGCATTGTTGAAAATCCTGTCCCTGGTGGCTAATGGATGCACTGTGTGCAAGCACTCAGTGCTGGCACCACTGACTCCCCAGAATCTAGGTGAGATTTTGGATCTCATCTCCTTCTGGGGCTGTCATCTGTCATAACAGACAAAAAAGTAGATATCTGCAATCTGTGTTTTATTCAACAGCTTGCAAACATTTTCTAGAAAGAAGAAAAACAGGGTGAAGAAAAGATATATTGCAGCAGAGAGAGGGAAGATTGGGTGTTGCCTCACCAAATAGGAAATGTCTCCTCTCTTCTCCTTCTCAGTGCTCTATACAAGACACTCAAAAACAGCCAGCAAAAACTATAGTTCAGAATGGAGAAGTATTACTTTTGCAAGCCCATTATTCACCATTGTGTGCTGCTGGGCCGGTCAGCAGGGGCTGGCATTAGGGGGAGTTTATAGAAATGGCAGCTGTTATGGCCTGGCACAAATATAGAGGCAGATTAAGGTTTAAACAAATAATATGAACTCCCTTATATGAGCAAGGTTTTGAGAGTTTTCACAAAATGTATTTGGGAAATTTCAATGAAACTTGCTATTTAATTTTGTGAAAATGGAAAAAACAACTTGAAAATGTAGTGAGACATGGAAAGTGAGGCAAAGTGCACCAGGAGAAGAAATATGAAAACACTCTTGGGCCTGTGTGGGTTGGCAACTCTGTCAAAGTGTTCCCAGCATCACCAAGAAGGTAGAAATAAAAGGCTCTGGCTTTACTGATCCTTGTGTTTGTGACATCCCAATAAAAAGTCAGTTGCCCACATATGCACAAAAGTCTGCTACCTATGTACAGTTCCAAGCACAAAATGCTGTTTCATACTTTTTATTGTGTTCTGTGTCATGATGACTGAAAAATATGCATGATAAATGGTAAATACGGAAATACACAAATGAAGATCCTATTTTAAATATCAAGTTCTGTGATGTTTACAATATGACTTTGCCATGGGCTTGGTCTTTTATAGTATATGATAATGATTTTGCATTTGGAAAAAAGCAGCTGTTTACCCTGCAAGTAGCCATTTTGTGACTGGCAGATATTCTTAAATTCAGCTATTTTCTCTTCTTATTTTCCCCCTGAGATATTCCTGATGAAATAATGCATTCCCCTATCATAATATTTCACATCACATCTAATATGAAGGGGAAGGAAGGATGGGACTTTCCTACAGTTTTCCTCATATCTCACCCCATTTCTGTGATTATTCCATATGCAGGATCTTGACAAGGGAGGCCAAGGAGTCCAGGCAGCATTTTGCAGGGAAAACCCTTTGCTGTGGAAAGGGCAGGTTCTTGCAATGCCCACCTGAAAGTGCTTTTGCCTCAACTCTGTATGGCAGGGCAGAGCTGGGCCAGGACTCTGTGGCCCCAGCGCACCTTGTAGCACCAAGTGGCTTGGATTCCTCCATCCTTTGTCCCTGCAGATTTCAGGACACTGACCTCAGTGACACAGGATTTGTTCCTTGTATCTCTCCAAAACTAGGTAAAAAATTAGTACATATGGAAACTCAGATTTCTTTGTATGGTTTTGTGCAGGGACAAAATTTTCAGTTCTCTGTCTATGGAGCAGCTGACGCAACAAGTTCCTTTCACTGCTGTTACTGGGTGGTGTGTCTGTAAAGCATGTGGGGATATTGAGAATGCAAGTGTTGAGTATGTATGAGGTGTTTATGGAAATATACAGGGAAACCCTGAAAATCTGAAATACAGTTTCAGCCAATATTTGCCACGCTTGAATTGGTCATTCCTGGGCAAACCGCCCTTTATCTGTATTATTTCATAGTCAATTATGAAGTAGAAGACTGTCAAGCTGGTTGACTGGAAATCTTTGCTGCAATCTATCCACAAAGGGCAGAGCTGTGAACTCAGGAGTGGAGCAGACATTCGCCCCACTCATTGGTTTTGTCATGGCTTGAACCATCCAGGGCCAGCACTGCTTACTGCTGGGACTGGGGTGTTCACACCCTGCTGCATGTGGTTAATTTGGTCAGGAAAAGATGACTATAAAGAATAACACAAGAAAACAGGATCGTGCCCTGCTTTGTAGTGTAGGTTGAAAGTTTCACTAACGTCCTGAGACTTTGCACTGCTTTGGAAGTGCAGCATCTGGCCTGTACGAAATACAAATGCACACATGTGAAAAAGATACAGTATACAAAGAAAGAAGTAAAAGATACAGCTGATTACAATGCTTTCCCAAAAATATTACGGATTTAAATGTTGATCAACACATCAGCACCTTCTTTCATTACTTACTAATGCGCAGAACTGGCAGTCCCAGAAGAACTGCTGTAACAGCCTTCACATGCTTCCAGTACATTTCTCTTAAAGCGCCTCCCAAATTAACTTGACTTCAGTTGTTACCCCTCTCTCCGTCTCTTCTCAAGTGTTCCCTTGCTATGCAATGTTGAATTTTTGAGACACTGCAGTTTCTATTGGTCTTTGAGAAAAAATATGGAAAACCCCCATAAGGTTTTGAGCAGCCTTTCTTGCAGGGCTTCATTTTTAAGGATGTAAATAACAGTTTTAAGGAGTTTTCCTTGTGGGGCTGTTGAAGACTTTTTTTTCCACCTTAGAGAGGATGCTTTTTTTTTTTTTTTTTTTTTTTTTTTTTTTTTTTTTTAATGTTTTTAAAGTGGAATTTTCATTTTCACTTCTATTGCTTGGTCAAAATGAAACTGAGCTCCAAGGAAGGTGACTTTGCTCATTCAGATTATATTGGTATGGTTTCTTACACACAAAGCTATAGAAGGATAAAAATGATGAAGTGTCTGACAGTGCATACATATCAGTCTTCCCAGATCTTAATTTTGGAAGGACTAGGGGGTTTCTGAGTTAGTCTTTCATCAGACTGTCAGGACATTATTTTCCTTATAAACTATAGGTTCTGTTTGCATTTCTGTGGCATCTTCCATCCCCAAGGACTGACAGCTTTTCACCTTCTATCCATCTCGTCTGTCCTCACCCTCTATTGAAGTACAGCTGCCACAGTCTCAGGAGCACAAGCAGAAAATGTGTTTAATTGTGTGTAAAAATGGTGGCCCACAGTGAAAGACAAAAGCAAGGCAGAATGCAATAAAAACAGTGGGGAACCTTTAGATAAAAGTGTAACTAAAAATGAATAACTACTAATAAAAAATTTTGAGCATATTACATCTCACTTCATCTCTTCCCCTACCTGTTTTAAGCCTGTTTGTACTATAGGTATTGTGTGGAGGGTATCCTGTCTACCTATCCCACCCTGCAGCTAGTATTTTGATAAATGCCCATTAATTTCTAACTGATTCTGAATTTTCTTAGGTAGGAGATGCTTTCTGAGTCTCAGAGGTACTTCTTGTATATTCTCAGTGGGTATCAATTTTTCCCAACCCACATACTCATCACACCAAAACCCAGGCTCCCTAGATAGCCTAAGTCACGACTGTCAAATTCATGCTTACTGCTGAAAGTGTTGATCGTAACAGCAGTACCCTGTTAATGCATGACAGTCACATCAGCAAATGGGTCAGGATCATCCCAGTCTGCCTGGGGAATAAGGTGATTCAGGACCACAGGAGCACAGATGTTCAGGAGCTCCAGCTGCTACAAACAATGGCACTGCTAGTAGCTTAACAGCAGCAGTATTTTGGGACTTTTGTTTAATGCTGTATGGTCAGTGATGTGACTGTGTGCAGCTTCCCCATTGTTCTCTGCAGAAAAGCAGGGCAGCAAGCATGGCAGCCCACAACACACCTCTGATGTGCTCCATTTTCTCTCCCGGAGGCTGCTCTCAGGGTGAATGAGAGGCAACGGAGCAGTGGTGTGCTGACAGGCATGGGCAGGGTCCTTGGCAAGTAATCCCCAAAGCAAACGGCATATCACACTGAAGGATTTCAGCCCCAATTAGCTGAAATTGTAGCGAAGAATATTTACCTAGTGGAAAAAAAAAAAAAAAAAAAAAGTAACAAAGTGACAGAAATTTGTTGCAGTCAATGAAATGCTGTTTGTTTAATGCAGAGGAAAGTAGTTAGGTCATTCTTGCAGACATAAACTCTCAAGAGTCCTGTTTTCAGCAAGGTTATTCTGATTAAATAACACACAGCATTGTCATGCTGAGGCCATACGGGGGGCAGTACATGCTCTAGAGTCATCTTTAGCATTGGCCATTTTTTTAATCATCTGCAAACATGATTTTTGGGTGATTCTGCTGCCAATCTGATGGAGGGATTTGGTATTCATGGTAGCAATCCCCTTCCTTCCAGCTATCTCGGTGGACTCATTCGGTGATGTCTATCACACGCAATTATGTTGAAACCCCTTTAATTAATTAATGTTAGTTACTAATGGTTATGCAATTAATTGCATTTGGAATAATACAAAATTGAGTAAATAACTTCAAAGTGTTGAGTCCTATTTGGCAAGCTAATACAGCTCATCCTGCCCAATTACACTGATAAGATTTTAAACTAATTGAGCTCACACTGTGCCTCTCCATTACCTGACATTCAGAAGCATGCAGAGAAGATTAAAGGGATTCAGGGGATGGTGTGCTTGTAAAACCAGGAATAGTCACTCCTGGTTCTCATTTAAGCATAAATACATATTAACTCAGAACTGAACAATACTTTGCATGGAGGTTGCCATAGAGATGAGCATTCTGAAATTTTGGGGGCTTTTGCTGGCATTTCAGGTTAAAAATAAAAACCCAGGTTGCCCAGGACATCATTACACAATGGCAGGTGCATATGTCCAACTGCTTGCTCACCACGGCACTGCAGGAGCAGAGGACTTGCCATAGCAGATTAAAACATTTGTTCATCTAACCTGACATTCTGCCTTCTGCACTGATATTCTTAAGGAAGGTAGAAGGCTCCCATAATGCCTATTACCTATCCAATTATTCTAGGTGGTGTACAGGGAAGAAACATCCTTCGAGAGCCCTGCAGGCAATTAGCTTACACCCAGAAGTGTGTTATTCAATTACCCTTATTATTTCAGCATGCCAAGCACCAAGAGGTGGTTAATGATTGTATGATTTTTTTTTTTTTAAATCTCATGCCAGCAAACCCCATGTGAGGCCCACAAGCTGCACTAAAACCAAGGGAGGGTGAGTGACAGATGGCACAATTCATTTTTTGAGCCTCTTGCTCATACCCACAGAGTCAGTCCTGAGGAACATTTTACAGCATAATGAAGTTCATCCAGAAGCAAATCTGTGTCTTCCCTGATGAAGTGCCTGTCTTTTTGTTTGCTCTACAGAAATGACTGATTTTTTCAGAGAAGGTTTTGGGCTGCTGAGTTCTCAGTTTCTGCTGCAGCACTTTGGATTCAGAAGGTGCTGGTGACCACATCCATGGTATGTTGATGTCTTCTGCAAAATGCTAGCAAAACACCGCGTAATGATGGAGAGTTTCTGATAGAATGTTGTGAAGAAATGTTTTTGGAGGATTAATTATTTTTCATTGAATAAGAATGGGCGGTTGAACTAACTAATAGACGGACTTCTTAGAGAAGAAAAGTGAAGTTCATTAGGTGGAACAAATTAAATGTTGAAAGTTGAATTGTCTTTCAACAATTGTCTTTTAAAAACTTTGCAGTAGAGATTGAACTTGAACAAGTATTTCTAATGTCACAGAAAACTGGGGTCAAAGATACTGAGCTCCATGTAAATTATATAACAAAACAGTACCAAAACCAATCCCCTTGATGAGCAGTGACAGGGTACAGAAATAGATTATTAATAGGCTTTTTACAAGAGAAGATGTAGTAAATAAGGAGTGTAACAGCTTTGAGAAATTATGCATTTGATACATATTTCAACCAGATAAGAAAGAGGTCTGGTCTGGTAAGTTTCTGTCCTTCAGAGAAATCATAAGGGAGTAGTTGACAAAATGAGCCTGCATTTTTGATTGTACCAAAAAAAATGCTGAACTTTGTCAAACAGACATTACAAATGGGCTGTAGGTGAAATTTCACAAGACCTTCAGTCTCTGAAGGACATATACTCTGATTAAGATGTATTGAGTCATTACTTATTCAGTAAGAGACAGTTAAGTTCTTCCTGCTAAAAATTCAGGCAAAAGGCTTTATCTTTAAGGCTCAAAGAAATTAAACTCCTTTAAGTGTAAAAGTGTCTGCTAAAACCAAAGGTGGGCAATGAGTCCCCCTCGCAGCTGAAGATTCTAATTCAAGTATTTAGGATGTCAAGAAGTCAGGTAAAAGGCAGTCTCATACTTTTCATCAGTATTGATAGGATCAAATGTGTATTCTATACATAAGTATTTCTCCATCTATTTCTGTGGCAGTGCCTCCATAAATACCAGGCCTAGTTTTGGCCAGTGTCACATTTACTAAGGAATCATTTAATTATACTGTCTTTGCAGGAAAAGACTACTTGAGTAAACGGACTTTAAAAATGGACTAGTTAGGGAACGTGAATTTTGGTCTCTGAAGTGGATGGTGGTGTTTTGGGCACTGCCTCAGGACTCACAAAGACAGTGTCATCCTTTAAATTCTGCAGTGGCAGACATCTTGTGGCAGGCAAAATCCAGTTGCCTCATGATGGGTCACAGCAACTGCACAGAGACAAAATATCACTTTGCCAAATATATTTGATTATTGCAAAATGCTTTTCCCCTAATACCGCTTTTTCCTGTAGCAGGTAGTAGGAAAAAGTGAAACTAATCAGATAAAAGTGCTTTATTTTCCACACAGGGATTAAAAAGTAAATGTGTTATCAATTCAAATATTCTTAAAGATGTACATCTGTAGCTTACTGAATAAAACAAGTGTAAGTGAGAAAAATGGGTGGATTTACCTTTTCCATTAATCAAAGGAGTAAATTGCATTAAGATGTTGATATTTTGCTGGAACAGAAAACATGATTCTGTGAAAGACTTGTAGGAAATAAACCCCGAACTGCTGCAAGTCTTATGGTAACTGCCGCCAAGAGCAGCAAACATCAGAGGCAGTTGAATAATCACCAGCAGAGCAGAACAGCCATTAGACATAATGATAGAAAAGCTTCTTTCACACTCGCAGACATTCACCTTTCAGTGCAATTACAAGTTGGCAGAAGAAAACAATTGGATTTAAAACAAGATAAAGAACTAGGCAAAGAACTTGACTTTTACTGCAAGTGACTGGACTACAAGTAAATTCAGCTACTCTGCTCAGAAAAAGGAAAAAATGAGATCAGATACTCGCATCCTTAAAAAAAAAAAAAAAAAAAAAAAAAAAAAAAAAAAAAAAAAAAAAAAAGCTTTAATTCTTACACTTTAACAAATTCAAGAACTCCCCAGAGTGACCAGCACTTCTGCATCTATTTTAAAGCAGATAGCAGGACCTCTTGGGAGAGCCTTTAGATTGATATCCCTCTACAGATGGGTGCAGAAAAATGAGGAGCCATCACTGGCTGTTGAGCAGCAAGAGCAGGATAAGGGGGAATACTGTAAGGCTGTGCCTTTTTCTATGACGTGGTGGAATGCCGTTGGCTTCTTAAGCTATTTTTATTTTGTGAAATAAGATGCCAAAGCAGATGTATTTCAGTATGTATTTCAGAAATAGCAGTATTTCTCTGATCAACATCTTTAAATGACTCCAGTTAGTTCATGCTAAAAATATTTTAAAAAAATATATAAAACATAAACCTTATCCCTGAGCAAGAGGGCTCAGGACTGCATTTCCTCTGTGCTCTTAAATGTTTTATTTTTATATTTAGGAAAGAAGAGAGACTTTTAATTGAAGTCCTCTCAAGGTATAAAAATGAGAATACACAGAGCTTTATAATTGAAGACAGTAAATTACATGGCACCCATCAGAAACAAGTGCTGATTTTGGCCATTCCAAGCTGAAATGATGGCACTGGAAATCTTCTAAAGAAGATTTTATGAGGATTTAATGAAAACTTTAATGCAATTTGAATTTTTCCGAGTTAAAAGTTATTTTAAAACTTTCTTCAGGAAGCAGTTTCCTAAAGAATAAGTGACAGACAAACAAATTGGTGGGCTCCTCGGAAGTCAGGCTACTCCATAAATTACAGTGGAAAATGAGATTTTATTTAATTTTAAATATTTTTTGACTCTTTTTTCTTATTGTAAACTGCATACTATTCTCTCTCAACGAGAAAATGTTACCATATCATAGAGATGTAAGCCATTTGTTCTATGCTGAAACAAAACCTAACAAGGTTTCAGTTAATATTAATAATATTCAGAAATATTATTTTTCAGCTCAGTTTTAGGAAAAGAAAGGTCTATACTCTCTGCTGCTAAAGGATTATCTTGTTGTGAATAAATTAATTCTCTTGGAATTCAGACCATTATGTTGTGTGGAAGGTTTAGTTAGAAGACTTCAATAGAATGATAGGTTGACCAGATCCTTTTTGGTCATTGCTTGCATAGTAATGTTTTACTGATGTAGGATTTTTGAGAACACTGCAATACTCCCTGGGAAATGTTTGCTCCCAACAAAATGGTGTATGTAAACAAAGTGAAACGTTAGACTTTGTTGTATGAAATAGCTCATTAGCTAATTACCTTCAGCATGTGTGGAGACTTCAGGGGATTTTACAGTACATTTGTATTAAAAAAAAAAAAAAAGTGTCAGCATGACAGAGAAAAATTTTTCAGAGGAAATGTAATCAGTATTTCTAAAACACTGACTGACAGAATAATCAAAAACAAACCAGGCTTGTTACAGGCAATTGAGTAAATAATATGCATGCCTGAAATTACTTTATATACTGCACTGCAGATCTACTTGATGGTTCTGATGGCTTTACTGAGAAGAATGTATTGCTTCTCAGGAAAGTGATCATCATCATCTCCATCTCATCACTAAGCAGGGCTAAACAGAGTCTTCTTGGATAAATATATGGAATAAGAAGCTGCCATGGAGCTGACTGATGGGTGGCTTTTAAAACTCTTGGTGGCAGTGTGAGAGGACCAGGCATTCACCATGTCCTGTTGAAGTGCTCTTAGAGGACAGCACTGAGGGACAGCTGTACCGTGCACCACACTGGAGACTACGTAGGGATGAGGGTCCACATGTCTTGGTAATTCAGCTCCAGTATTCAAGGTATCTCATACCATCCAGGTACAAAAACAGTTTATATATTCCAAGTTATATTTGTGGATTGTATATGTACAATGCATATATATGTATAAATTTCCAAATTGCATATAGTGGAACATTCAGGGTAAAAGAAAAGCAGTGAAGTTTTCTGTTTCCTGTGTAGTTCTCACAGGGTGAAGACCCAATTCAGCCTGCAGACCCAACCCTGTAGGTGCTATGCAACAAAGAAATTTTCACTTAGGTGAGTAGACCAGCTGAAATCATGGTCACCTTTTGCACTGTATTTGGCACGGAGATTTATTGAAAGGAGGATAAATTGGGAGAAAAAATACCTTCTGCTTACACAGACAATGCAATTTTGGCTGAAATAACAGATATTATTTCTAAAACTAACATATAATATAACTTTCTTGTTATACACAAATATCGTTCATGACACCAAATATTTTTGTGAAGGTGTAGCTTTTGTCAAATCATGAAATATTGTAGAAAACGTAATTTGTGATTCTTTACTATTGATGTTTAGCTGGATTTTAATAGTGTGGTGAAAAGCACTTTATAGCCAAAGAATGCAAAAATTACTTTTCTGGCTTGGTTAATTTGGCTTATAGAAGGTTCACTGAAGGAAACACTCACACGAGTGCTTGGCCATTAGCATGTTAGGGCTTTGCTGTCTGGAAAAGCATTTAAGCACTTAAGCATTTCACTAAACTGAAACCACATAGTGTAGAACAGTATTACAAATCGTCATAGGTAAGTACATTAAGCTGGAGCAGAAGAAAACACTTAGAAAGGAGGAAACTTGGGTGTTTCTTAGAAGTAGGAAAAGATTAGATGACGTTCTTTACAACAGAAAATAAGAAGGGGGGTTGGGGGGGGGAGAGGGAGGTGGGGAGGCAGAACACAAAATATATTCCTGAAAGAATATATTCCTGAAAGACTAGGAAAGAGGAGAAAATGAAATGGGATAGAAGCAAAATGTAAGAGGGGCTGAGGGGGAACCTGAGATTTTAAGAACAACTTGAAGTTTAGTAAGTTGGCATCCTTGACAGTTTCCTTTCTGGATGCACTGAGGGATGATGTTAACTCCTCAGAGGGGGAGAACAAATTGCCTCAGTTCCCTGGCTCTCATTATTTCTCCCACTAGTGACCACCCTGCAACTTGCCTAGCAATGTTGTAGAAGGATGCGATCCCTCATTGCTCCTGACCATCCCCAGTGGTAGCTGTGTCAGTCTAGCATGCATCAAGATGATGCTTCAGGTTCATCAAATACCATTTGCAACTCAAAAACTCTTCCTATTGCTGTGCTAATTTAGGGCCCAAATGAATCCCTGGAGTTCAGTTTCACCATTGAATTCTCCCTGGATTGCCTAAATCTATTTGTTTTTCTTCTGCTTCTCCAAGAAATTGCTTTTATTAACAATTTTACAGGACACATTTGCAGCATGAGCTTTTTTTTTTTTGTTTGTTGTTTTTCTTCTATTTTCATTGAGGAAGACATTTTAAAGTCTAGTAGATTTTTACAACATTTGCATATTCCAACTGCAGAACTTACATAGTGATTTATAACGTGAACATATAATCAAACTCCTGGCTAGGACCCCTACTGTGAAATTTGACTGTTCTTCCACTTTCACATTACATTTAACAGCATGTAAGCTCTGCACAAAATAAACTTCTTGTAGGCATTAAGCTTCTTTCTCTTGTTGGAGAAAAAGTGTCTTCATTACCCTGCTAATTGTATAACACTTTCCTTGTTAAATATAAATATGTGAATGTACACATACTTTATTTGTATTTGTTTCTTTTTTTTTTTTAATCTTTTTTTTTTTTTTTCAATGTTGCTAATGGATTATGTAGTTCTTTACTAAAAAGCAATAAAGATATTGCAATACACAATAAAGAACACACTTTATGCAGGAAAGAATATGAAAAATCTGCAGCCAGTAATAGGACCAATATCCAGTAAAAACATTAGCCTCAGGATCTGAGTTGCAGCAGTGCCTTGGCTAACCTGTGTTACCTGGTGCTTGCTCTGATGTGGATTTACATTATCCAGAAACCAACAGAAGAGCAGGCTGATATTTCAAATTAAGTGTTTTTCACATCAGCATCTTAGAGACATTTGATCATCAGACATTGCTGCAATAGGTTTGAAAAATCTTAATTTGCCTGCTTCAGAGGAGCTCAGCAGCATGTGATCTACTTTTTTTTTCCTCCTGCTTTTGTCAACATTTTTGAAACAAGGATCCATTTAGCATTAAGGCACTCAGCTGCTCCAATGGCTTTGATTTCCACAAACCAGTAGCCCTTTTGTCTTTCACTACTTTGCTGATTCACCAAACTCATCAAGGACTCATTGCCAGTCCAAGCACCATAGAGCATCAGCACCATCAGTTTCCCATGCTGAAGCAATTATTCCATTAGAGGGTTCTCATTGCCCTCATCATACATCTAATTTATGCATGATTTAAGTGTGCACTTGGCACTGCTGATGAGCTGGACCACACTGTCATTCATCCCCAGAATAGGTCCCTGAAAAGGGTGACAGTTTGTTCCCAAGCTCTGAACAGCCCCAGGCTGACACTCTCAGACCTTTTCTGAAAGCTGTGGTGTTTCCTTTGAAGGTCAGTTTTCCTGAAACATGCACAAAGCACTTGTACATCTCTGTGAAGCCCTTCAAGCAGAGGTGCATGTCTTGCCCAAAACATGACATGAAATTAAGGAACAATATCCCAATAACTAAGACACCCTGAGGAAGTACAGGTGTGTAAGTCTGCTTCTCCATGTGTATTTGATGGCTGATTTGCTATTGCAATCTCTGACTCTCTTTTACAAGGCAAACCTCTCTGTCAGTTTGTTCCTTCTGCTGCTTCCTGCACACTACTTAAGCACTGGGCTGAACACAGTTATTATTTTCCTCGTGGACTTTTGGGGTTGCTACCTTAGTATTTGAATTTATCTTATATTTACTGTTTCATAGCAGGGTAGGGCAGCTTTAACTTCTCACCTGTCTCTGCTTACAACTGCCCTGCTTGGTGAGTCTCGTCAGACCTCAGCTCGGGAACACTTCCCATAACTGTTTCTGAAAGCATGCATATTGTATCTTTTTACTTACTCTGCATATTCATTTTCCAGGAATTTGCTATTTTATACTTAACTAATATACTAAAATATATTTTTATAAGCAACTCATTTCTTAAAGTTTATTTTCCTCACTGATTAAGAACCAAAAACCTTACAGGAAACAACTGCTAACCTAAAAATATGACGTCTGTCTATTTCCTTGCAGCTGGCAAGTCAGGGCACAATGCCCGTTTTGCATAATAGGCAAAATTATAATCTGCCTGGATTAAAGGTGGGAAGTGGTAGGTAAAGTTCACACCA
Source organism: Nettapus auritus (assembly GCA_011076525.1). Taxonomy (NCBI): domain Eukaryota; kingdom Metazoa; phylum Chordata; class Aves; order Anseriformes; family Anatidae; genus Nettapus; species Nettapus auritus. The sequence goes on along the minus strand of CM021767.1, from coordinate 48,970,712 downwards.
GGCACCCCCTCCATTCTCCATTATTTCTACTTCTTTCTACTGCCGATATCCTGGCATGTTTCCTTTCACTTCCAGACAGCTCCCCTTTGGTCCTTTCTCCCCTCACACCTACACCATTACTCTGCACATCCTTTTTCACTGGTAAAATCCTTCATGCCCTGCCTCCTGCCCCTCCTGCAACTGTCTAGCTCAGCAGCATCCCTCTCTCCTCTTGTCATTCACATCTTGCTTTAATCTCTGGCTGCTTCAAGAACCTCTATTAAATTTAAGCTGTTCACAAATGGGGCTGTTTGATAACCTCACGTATACTAAACAGCTCCTTTGCTTGGGTGATCCCGCTGACTTCAACAAGAGTAATAGTATTGAACTTTGTACATTAATAAACAGGAAAAAATATCATGAATAAATCACGTGGAAATATATTTTGTATTGCAGCTTGGCTGTGAAACAAATGCACATTTTCTAATAGTCAATTAATATTATACTAACCACTAAAACACATGTATCAGATGACAAGACCCACACACAGGTTCATATTCATAGGCAATAAATCAAGCACGAAGAGAACTGTGTATTACTTTTACAAATAAGCACAATGATCTTGCAGCCTCAGAGCTCAGTTTGATTTAATTCATAAATCCTAGAGAGAAACCCCCTTCCAAAAAAACAACAACAACAAAAACCCACAACATTTCTTGGTCCCAGAATTCATCTTTTCAGCTCATTATTTATTTCTAGCTTGTATATAGTGAGCTGGGCAGACACTAAGGGAATGCTGAGCATCCCTGAGTTGCAAAGAGGGGTCTTCCAAGGCTGGATTGTGCTGCTGTTTGGATGTGACACCTGAAGGGCAGTAAAACTTTGGGGTCTTGTTTGGCCAGCTATATCCTAAATGAAGGACTAGACACAAAATCTATGATGGAGGGTTGGAAGAGCTGCCAGGGGAAGTCCATGCCTGGCTTGACCTATTTCTTACAAATTTTGGTAAGCACTTCCTATTGTTCACTGCTGAAATAGGGATAATGTGCTAAGCAGACTCTGGACCTTTTACTGCGTTAGGGGGGGTCAATGCCTACATTTTTTTCAACCTAAATTCAAAAGTCACTTCCATCTTTTTATAGCTACAATGGATCTATTACAGAAAAAGTTGCAGTTACCATATCCCTTAGTTTACAGCTAAAGTTTTAAAGATATTCAAGTAACTTACCCAAACTATTAGACTCCTGTGACAGATCCACTCCCGCTGACAAGTGCTGAAAAGGCACTGTCAAGGAGATGGCAAAACCATATGCTACAATGTCTTTAATCAATGAAAGGGCTTTTGCTTCCTTCCAGACTTATACAGTTGCATTAAGATTTAATTGGAAATACTTATCTCAGGCTTCCGGACACAGATTTTTCATGACCAACTATGTTTAATGAGCAGAATGATCAAGACAAACTTCTATATTGAATATCCATCTACTCTGATGTTCTCCAGTGCGAGAGGGGGAAAGCCTATCCTTCTAAGCCTTTCTGTAAGAAGACAGTCTCTCAGATATGTCAATGCCACATGAAGATGCTGTGTTGTTGCTGCTGTCCTCCAGTCAAGTAGTCAAATAATAAGTTTTGTTTTGCTGCCTTTAAAGAACTCTGAACAATTAGGCATCCTAACCTTTTCTTTCTGCTCTCTCTGGGTTCAGCAATGTGCTGCTGGATGCTGAGCAAGAAAGCTTGTGTTTCCCTTTGCAAACCAAGATCATCGATCCAAAGTCAACACCAGTCTCCAGCTGCAAGCATGCAGTAATGCAGCATTACAAGGGTTGTTAAACTGCCCACAGAGCTGTTGGCAAGACAGTTGTACTACTGCTAAAAGCTATAGAAATTTTTTTTTTTTACTCCAGGAATCGGCTGGCTGTGTTTTTATTTTTTTTTTTTTTTTTTTTTTTTTTTTTTTGGAAACTGCTTAGGGGAGTTGTGGATGAACTTGACATCTTTGTAATCTTAGAAATCTTAGATAATTTCAGAGAACCTTTGATCCTGGGACTCCATGAAATTAATTTTGTAGGGAGACTTCATAGGAATGAAGAATTAGTCTGCCATCTTGCCTCTCTAAGGTCGCAGAAATGACTAATATCACAGTTTAAAACACATCATTTTTGCTCTCTAATTAAGAAAAAACACCTTGGTTAATTGCTTAATTCCAGATATTGTACATAGTAATATTAACTGCTGCATCTATTCATGGTGACACTAGCAACAGGAAGATGTAGAAGTAAAAGAAAAATGATAAAGAAAACTCACATTGGAAAAATATTTGTAATCCTCTAATTTCTCCAAAAAAAAAAAAAAAAGGCTTAGATAGACAATATTGATACCAGAATAACAAACAAATGAACATAATTTATCATTTAATTATGCTATTCTTGTTATTCTAAAACACACTGCTGTTAATATGAGATTACCTCAATGTGTGTTAAAAGTAATGCCAAATTACACATGTAAAAAATGTTTTGGATGGTATGGTTAGGTATGTTTTTTATAGAGGCCATGACTTACTATAAAGTTCTGTTACACCATAATGGTGTATATATTTCTGGTATATATATATATATATATATATAAGCGTATATATATATATAAATGCTTCATGTCCAGTCAGGAACTGTACAAGCTCAGTGTGGAAGAAAAGGCAATGACTGTGAATACTGGCATTACTGCTGAAGAAGGCCAGGCATAAACAGCACATAATTGCAAGAACATTGGGAAGCAAAAGCTTGCCTTTTCAGGTTTAAAAACAACTATGAGAAGCACCATGATTTGATTGAAATTAGAAATGTGTCTATGTTCTTTTCCTTTTAATCATTCAATTTTTAGTTCAGTCATTTAATGGCTTGTTAAAAATCTGTCCTCATATTAAAACATAACTGTCTGAAGATGTTTTAACGTCCCAAGGACTTGCCTTAAATACATACTTAATACTAAATAAAATTGAAGCAGAATATCTGCTGTCCTTCATTTTCATATCTAATGTGTACAAAGCACCACTTAAGTAAAAGGAAGCAAAGGGCTGACGGGCAATTATGGGTCCATTTACTCATTTTCCTTTCAGTTTTACACCTGTACCAACATTATTACATTTACCAGCTCTGCATTATGCCATAATGCCTTTTCAATATAATTGGAAAGAGCATTTTTATTGCTGTAAACATAAAGACAGGAAGCTGCTGACTGCAGATGGGTAAGAGTGTCTTTAAAACAGGGATGCAGAAACTAATATTTCTATGTGCTCCAAACAGACTGCACTTGCAGAGACATTGGTGAGACACTGGCAAGCTGTGGCCTTGTAGATGTGAAAAGGTGCTGGCATGTCTGATGTACTGTATTTTGGAGTCTTCCATTACAATTTCCTCCAAGGTAGATATAAAGTAGTGCCTTCTACTTTTTCATCCATCTTGTTTAGAAGTTAATCCAGGGACATCTCCAAAATGATATCTGATGAGCAAAGTGAAGCATCCTTTAGTTTAAGGGTATCACACACCAAAACTAGGAGTGCAGTCTAGGTGAGATCAATCCGCTCAAACATATCCCAGGTCAGCAGGTGGGGAAAACTTTTGACCAGTTACAAGATGTCACACAGGAAAACATTGGCAGGGCAGGGAAGAGCAGGTGAACAATTTACTGAGTTTTCATCAGTTGAAGCACTGTCTCCTCTGTTTAAAGGTAACTTCTCAGGACATGAAGGAGAGAAATGCGTGCCTTTTCCTTTTTGCTGTTAAATGGACTTCATGACATTGCCTTAAAAGCTGCAGTTTTCAGACAGAACAAGTACTGGAAGAAAATGGGTCCATTAACATTTTGTTCATGGAAGACTTTGAAAAATGTCCAGCCTGGCTGGTATGCAGCCTGAGACAACTGTTCTGAGTGATGGAGACAAGGAGAGCTGACCTCATGAAGAGCTCTGAAAACTTCAAATCTCTATTTAATTCTGCTCACTGTGTCCCATGCCAATTTGGCACTGGTGTAGCATAGCATTCCCAGGTTAACCCCAGCTCCACAGTAAGAGCTCACTTGAAGCCCTTATTCCTCACAAAGCATCTCCTGCATTTTTTCCCCTATCCAGTGCATCTGAAATTTTCAGAGAGTTTCTGACATCTACAGTGTTATACTCTGAGACAAATTACTCCTAATCAGTCACCATTTACCACAGCCTTTGTTGAATACCTCTGCCAAAATTCATGTCACTCCCTTGGCCAGAGCATTGAATTCCTTTCCAGGGAAGATTTAATTGCAGCAGCCAGCATGTTTCTGACCCTTGCTGCTCTCCTTCCCCAGCTGCTTGCTCCCAGCCCAGCTCACACTGCTGCCAGCACACCAGCACAGGTCCTCCCTTGCTACCTACAGATGGTCACACATCCTCTTCTCCATGGCTGCAAGTCTGAGATATGAAGGGAGAGACACCGAGATGCAGAGCCAGGAGTGGGACGATACGTCATTCCCTTGGCATGAACCTACATTCAGCTTTGTTAGAAGTATAAATAATGCTGCCTGTGCACACAGTGAGGCTCACTTTGTGAGTGTATATGTACATCATACAGGTTTGTTGCTTGAAAACTGAATCTTGTTTTTTGTGCCCAGCTGGGGAATTTCCTCCTCAACAAGTTCTGCTGCTGGTGCCTACTGGGATTTCCTTCCCTGCACTGGTTGGTCCTGGACTCTGGTCAGGTTTTCTCTCAGGGTTTAACTGGTCACTTGTCATTAGCTGGTTTACTGGCTCAGCAAAGTAGAAGGCCCATTATGCATAGAGGCCAACAAGTATCTGAAATGTAGTAATGCAAAAAAATAAGAAGAGTAACTGAGTTGTTTTCTGCAAAGCTGTATGGAAAAATGAATTAAAGCAGATCCTGAAGAACTCAGGTTATTTGCATGCAGAACAGTACACAGATGTGGTGCAGATCATAAAGAAGTCAAATTCAGTTTTTATATTTACCAGGTCCAATGAATGAGTATCACCAAAGCAGCTTTATCACTGCTCCCTGAAGCGAGACAGCACTTGACATGGAAGAAGCATTACTCATATTGACATTTCTTGACTCTGTGCCTACATCCAACAGTGTCTCAACATCCTCCCATTTTGCCAGATGGACTTCAACTTTTTTCCAAGTTCTTTTCATTTTGTAATCTTCTCCTTAGTTCTTACTGGATATCTTTCTTCTTCTCCTTCCCTGCATACGCTATCTTAGTTTTTCATACAGCCCTCTAGGCTCTACAGCTCGCTTCCCACCCAAATTTGCTGCTGCAGGATTTTCCAGCACCACTTCATAAATACAATGGCTAAGGTGAAACATACATTAGATGATCATTTCCTTTTTCTCTTCTCTCTCCCCTCCCCCTTTTTTTGTTGTTTGTTTGCTTGTTCTCTTATGGAAACTACTGTGACAGTCACTATATTTTTCTATTTCTATTGAGCTGGACTCTGTATGTATTGAAGGCAGACACTATAAGTCCCGTCCAAAGGCTTTTTGTAGATACCTAACTGCACTCTCCCATCACAGAGTACTTCTGAAAGCAGTTGTACATCTCATTGTGGCAGGCTATCACAGGAGTATAATTGTAGCCAGGACACACTAAAGACATAAGTAAGAAGAGTTTTATGTGAAGGTCTTCTGAGGCAAATGAGACAAATATTCAAGAGCACAAACTGCTCTTCAAGAAGGATGATATGTTCAAAACTTGTTTGATATATATATTTTAGCCACTGTGACAGTTATTTTACTGAAAGACACTACCTCACCCCTCAAACCTTACCTTGTTGGAGCAATCTGTGTAAAAACCAGACTGGGGATTTTTTGAAGTAACTATCCTGTTGCTATAACAACCCTTACCTTAACATTTCACTCATTCTTGATATTCACAGAGTAAAATAGAGTGCAATTTCCAGTTGTTTTCTCTCTTGTATCCTGATATAGTGTCTCCAATAGGTCCATGAGTGAAACTTGTAACTCCTGTAAATGCTCCACTACTGCTTGAGTTTGGACTGGCACAACCAGATCTCTACTGTACCAGCTTGTGGTACAGCAGTACGATACTCATTGGCACTAATGAACAGAGACAGCAATAAGCCAAAACCTTGTTTTGATCCAAGCCATTTGGTTCAGCTCATGGAGATGCATGGCTGTAGACCCCAAGCAACAGATATCAACAGTTGCACCCAATTTGCTTCCCTCCAGAACACTAATACACACTCTTTATTCCATGTTGAAATCCCAGTTCAATCTTGAGGATTTCAAAGTCTGAAGGTTTGAGGTCTGAAACCAGAGACTTTCCTTGGATGTTCTGTGAAAATTCTACATTCTCTATATCTTGAGAGCTGAGATTTCCTTGTTCCTGGGTACAGAGCCAGTTCATATGGCTTTGCTCCCTAGTTTCAGTGCAATGGTTTGGGGTGTGTGACTCCTACATAAGGGAAGAAGGAACCATTTCTCTGTTGTGTTTAACATATGATAGAATACTAAGGGAAAAACATTAATGTTCAGAAAAAGCTTAATGTCCAGAAATTTCTTTTGAATTCTCCAGTAATCAGCAGAGACAGTAAGTGCAGTAGGAAATAAATTTATATATTTTAAGAAGTAAATGCAAGGAATTACAAACAAACAATCCAGAAAATGAGATATCCTTTAAACACGATGTTCCTACCATTGCAAAATCCTTTAATGAAAGAAAATGCTCTAGACATTTACCTTTTTGGTGTTACCCAGCTTGGGTAAAAAAAAAACAAAACCAAAAACAAACAAACAAAAAACAACTAGGGCCTAAAGATCAAATGTCTGTCCTAATGTGAAATGTTCCAGCAAACAGCTGGAGCAGGGCAAAAGCTCCCAGTGGGTGGATTACTTCTTTTTGCTTGGAAGGACCATGACAATCTGTTACCTCAATGTACTTCATTTAGCAGCAGTAACATTTGCTTTCCTAGACAAAATTTCGGAAAACAGTTATGTGTGAAGAAGATTTTGTGAATACAAACCTGCATTAAGTACATGCAGATCTCCACCAACCCAATGAGCCTGCTATTCCTCTGTGGCCTCTGTGGTCCTTCTTGCACCCCAAGAAGGTGAGATTATAGCATCTCCACACAAACATGGCATCTCCTGACCTTATTTTACAGCAATAGAAAACACTTGGAAAGAACAACTGATTGCAGACTGCAGGTCATGGCTAATGAAATTATATTCCACCTGCCTCCCACCTGCATGTTGTGAAAGTGAACTGAACAATGTGATCTTGCACTATGCCCATATATTTGGAGGGACAGCATGAAATGAAATGTCACTCCCCTTGCTGCTTGCTCCCTCTGCTCTTTCACTCACACCTGAGTCCAACCCTCCACTGCATGTTGCTGGGAAGGCTGAGGGGGAGTCTTGGGCTTCAGGAAGGTGGCAATGCCTCTTTGCTCCTGAGAGGTAAAGCAATCCTAGGATCTTGTTTCTTGAACGTAGCCCTTCGGTTATTTGAAACAAACTGCCACAGTGTTTGAATGAACTCTCTGAATAAAACAGTGTCATCTCAGAAAGCATGCCTTCTTGCAGCTATAAAATCATGTTTTATGTTTCTAATTCTGCCCCCCCCCCGCAAAAAAATAAAAAATTAAAAAAAAAAATTAAGGTAATAAAGGAAATAAAATTTGAATTTGGAATATAATTGCCAAGTGTCCTCTCTAAATTTGTCAGCCCTCTCAGAGCCCAAATGAAGGGCTCTGAGAGGGCTGACAAAGATTTAAAATTTATTGTGAATACAACTGAACTTTGCACAGAGGCATACCTGACATCTCTGCACATGTGTGTATCGCCTGTCCTTCCCATCCAGGGATAAAGATGCTGCCTACTTTCAGTAATTAAAGATCCTATGACATTTCCTATGAGCTTAGTTTTAGCCCGTGTGTTCTGGCCAGGATGCCCTTCAGCTAAAGCAGAGCAACCTATGGTTTCATCCAGGTTCACCTCAGTTTCCCAAATGCCATACCTCTGTGTTGATGCCAGACTGCCTGTAGCACCGTGGTGCCCTCCAAGGCCAGCCCCAAGATCAGAAACGTACTTCTGACTCATTTTTTCATTATTTCTCAAGCACTGTACAGCTCCAGATAAGAAGGGAGTGTTTTGTGACTTTGGTCTCACCTGCTATTATTTTGTAATTTTGTTTTGCAGTCAGCTAAATACTTTCCTCCCAGTGCCACTGAGCTATAGATAAACACCATGCTGTTGACATGCTATATCTTATATACATAAGAACATCTATTGACACTTTGATCAAAGGGGGTGAAGACCAGCTCTGAGCTGCTGGTACCATTTATTTATTTATTTATTTATTTTCCCAGATACTTTTTTTTTAAGCAGCTGGAACACTGTCACATATATTTCAACAGCAGCCACCGGTCTTGAACTACCCTCCTGCCCTGGGGGCTGCAGGTATCATCTAGACCACGTCACGAGAAACCCTATTAGGTAAAGGACCAAGAGGGTTTGCTTGGTTCCCTAATATTTCAAATAAGCTCAAAATGAGCCTGCCTTCATTCCTGTCTTTGTGCCAAAGTAACTGGCATTTTGCAGAGAGATTCTCATTTTTAATTTTCCGTTTATCAAACTAAAGGTAGAAATGATGGGAAAACAGATTTTTACCTGGAGGCAAATTCCAGTATTTGGGGTTTAGTTTTTTAAAGGAGAAATAGAAATGCTTGAAATGAGATTAACTATTCTGGAGCAATGAGTCTTCCTGACTGTGCAGCCACAGTTTATCATGAGGTATATACGCACTATGTCCAGAGACCGTGGGGTCATCAGGTACCTAACAAGAGCACCCATGAAGCACCGAATGGCTAAAAATAAGACAGAAATGAATGCCAAAGCCATTCAGACAAATTGTTTAATTTAGGTCATCTGGTAGAAAATAAAACTAGAAGAGCAAATTAAGAATTTTCCTAAGGAATTTTCAACTCTATGGAAGCCATATATCATTGGACAAGTATCACAGAATCACAGAATCACAGAATTTCTAGGTTGGAAGAGACCTCAAGATCATCGAGTCCAACCTCTGACCTAACACTAACAGTCCCCACTAAACCATATCCCTAAGCTCTACATCTAAACGTCTTTTAAAGACCTCCAGGGATGGTGACTCCACCACTTCCCTGGGCAGCGCGTTCCAATGTCTAACAACCCTTTCGGTAAAGAAGTTCTTCCTAAGATCCAACCTAAAATTCCCCTGGCGCAACTTAAGCCCATTCCCCCTCGTCCTGTCACCAGGCACGTGGGAGAACAGAGCAACCCCCACCTCGCCACAGCCTCCTTTGAGGTACCTGTAGAGAGCGATAAGGTCACCCCTGAGCCTCCTTTTCTCCAGGCTGAACAATCCCAGCTCCCTCAGCCGCTCCTCGTAGGGCTTGTTCTCCAGGCCCCTCACCAGCTTCGTCGCTCTTCTCTGAACTCGCTCAAGCACCTCAATGTCCTTCTTGTAGCGAGGGGCCCAAAACTGAACACAGTATTCGAGGTGCGGCCTCACCAGAGCCGAGTACAGGGGGACGATCACCTCCCTAGCCCTGCTGGTCACACTGTTTCTTATACAGGCCAGGATGCTGTTGGCCTTCATGGCCACCTGAGCACACTGCTGGCTCATATTCAGCCGACTGTCAACCATCACTCCCAGGTCCTTCTCTGACAGGCAGCTCTCCAACCACTCATCTCCCAGCCTGTAGCTCTGCTTGGGGTTATTGCGTCCCAGGTGGAGGACCCGGCACTTGGCCTTGTTGAACTTCATACCGTTGACCTCAGTCCATCGGTGCAGCCTATCCAGATCCTCCTGCAGAGTCTTCCTGCCCTCGAGCAGATCGACACACGCACCTAACTTGGTGTCATCTGCAAACTTGCTGAGGGTGCACTCGATCCCCTCATCCAGATCATTGATGAAGATATTAAAGAGGACCGGCCCCAGCACCGAGCCCTGGGGAACGCCACTAGCGACCGGCCTCCAACTGGATTTGACTCCATTTACCATGACTCTTTGGGCCCGGCCATCCAGCCAGTTTCTAACCCAACGAAGCATGCGCCAGTCCAAGCCAAGAGCAGCCAGTTTCCTGAGGAGAATGCTGTGGGAAACGGTGTCAAAAGCCTTGCTGAAGTCAAGGTAGACCACATCCACAGCCTTTCCCTCGTCCACCCAGCGCGTCACTTTGTCATAGAAGGAGATCAGGTTCGTCAAGCAGGACCTGCCCTTCATAAACCCATGCTGACTGGGCCTGATCGCCTGCTTGCCCCGCAAGTGCTGCGTGATGACTCTCAAGATAATCTGCTCCATGAGCTTCCCTGGTACTGAGGTCAAACTGACAGGCCTGAAAGTAGCTGGATTTAAACCTTTTTTCCTGTTCAGTTAAGGAGCATGCGACACTTTCGCTTGTCATGCTCCAGGAGGATGAGTCTTCCCTTCATGTCCTTGTCCACTCTCAGGAGAGGTAAGCAACACTTGCTGTGGCAGGGGTGAGAGCTGGTAATACACACCCAGCCAGGCCTTCATTTTCTGTATCAGAAAGGTCTTTGTCTCTGCCTGTTTCCTGACTCTTCAGACACACCCTTGGGACTTCAGCAGCCTTGGAGACCAACCAGCTCTCTCAAATGGGGTCAAGAAAGCCCTCTTTGAATATGTACACCAAAGTTTCCTCTAAGGCAGTATGCAGAATTTACTGGCTGTTTCAGAATATATTTTTTGAAACTTTGGGACTTAGTGTAGTATTTCTTCAGCTGTCTTTGAGTGTCTGTCTAGACAGCATACGCCTGTGGGATGTTAGGGGGTGCTTCCGGCATAGGGCTACTTGCTGGAGAAGAGCTGCATTGACCAAAATGGAGTTTTCTCTTTTCACCCTCTCTTCAAGTCATGCAGCAGACCTGAAGAAGCAGCAGGCAGGGGACTGAACCTTGGCACCAATCCTTCCAGCTTTATTCTCTCATTGTATATTATCCCTGGGGGTCAGTAGACCTGTAATCTGGTGTTGATTTCTTTATTTGCTTTTCATGCTTTCTAGGAGGGAAGGCAGGGCAGTTGAAGAAGGAGAGAGGCAATACACTGGTCCTCATTTCCCCTTTCTGTGCTAAGTTGGGAGCACGTCTGCTGTCATAGAATGAGTAAAAGTTAGTTTTATATGTCTGTTTTTTTTTTTGGTGGTGGTTGTTGTTGTTGTTGTTGTTGTTGTTGTTTGACCTGACAAGGGACTGCATGAGAGTCAGAACAGCCTCAGGGTGGCTTTTACTTGGATACTGTTTAGTACTCAGAAAGTAGGCATCTGACAGAGGTCAGCTTTGCTTGGTGTTGTGGTTTCTGCTGCTCTCACCTCATGCAGCTCCAGGCCCTATACAGAACTAGTGCTGGGTCTCATGGGGCTGCGATAGAGCCCCTTGAACACCTCACAGGCATCCTTCCATTGAGGAGGAGCCTGGAGGTCAGAGGAGGGCCTGAGACAGGGCTCACCTTGCAGCCAGATATGCAATTTGCAGCAAATTCACCCCTGCTGAGCAAGCTGTGCCTTTTTGCTTGTGCTCTGGGCCAGCGTCACGGCAGTGTATGGAGCCTCACGGCACTATAGGATAGTTCAGTTTGCACCTGGAGGGCCCTAGTCCAACCCTCTGGCTCAAAGCAGGCTAAGCTGAGGTCAGACTGGGATGCTCAGGCCTCCATCCAGGCTTATTGTGAGGGTCTTTTGTCATGTGTAAAACAAACATGTATTTATTCTCCAGGAACTTCCCTTTCCTTTCCTGGAAGCAATAGTGTTTGCAGCAAATGGTGACATAAAAAAAAAAAACAACAGAGAAAATACCAGTGGAAAGCCCTGATTTTTTTTTCTAGTCTTTAACTGTTGGTTTGTGTATGTTCTATTTTTTTAAGCCTTTGCCATGATGTATTGCACTTGGGGTGAAGACTTTTTTTTTTTTTTTTTTTTTTTTTTTTTTAAATTTATTTTTTTTTTTTATTTACAAAACAACCAGTTCTCTATATTTTAAACACTTTCTTGAGTCTTCTTCATGCTACAAAAGCATTTATTAGTTTGTATGATAGACATTTCTTATGGGCTGGAAACAGATGCAGAGACAAGTCCTGATAAAGGCTGGAAATGATCTGACAGGTTCAGGAAGAGTTTAGGGGCTCCATACCACTTTCAATTGCTGTTTGTTTTAGATTTCAGTACTGCAGTCTGGTTGGAGGTATTGGAATTACCACAGGGAAACAGAGCACAGCAAGGAACTGACTGCAGATAACATATATTGCTTTTAAAGATGCAGGAGGTTCCTGGAGGATCTGACCCTGTTAATTTTCATTAACGACCTTTGCACAAATAGGACAAATGCACCACTGACAGAAATGGGAAGCATCTTCATACAGAATAGTATGAGAGCATCAGTGGGAAAGAATGGAAGAAAGATGTGGTTGAAAATACTTGACTCCAGAACATAGCAAAAAAACTAGGAGAAGAAAGCCTCTGACACAAACTTACAATTTAAGTGTATCTGGAGGAAGCGACTGGTAGATTTCAATGTCAATGACAAAACAAGTGGCAGAGGATACATGCTTGGCATGGCTATATGCTTTTGCTTCCTGTGCTCTCCTTGTTTCTGGGCTTTTCAGGGAACTAGCTGAACTACAGCAGAGCCAGGAGTGGCAGAAAAAACAGGAGGCACTCATATTTAATAGTTAGTTACTACTGAAATTAGACTATTAGCAAGCCACTTCTTGTTTATCTCCTTGTCTTTTGTTCTCTTTCTTCCAAAACTGATGTAAGGTCATAATACTGAAGCTGAATAAATGGACTGACACTTGATTTGATCATTTTTGGAGAAATTTTCTCGTCTTGTTTCCCCCTTCCCTTCACCTTGTAAGTAGTTTCTGTTTATAAGTTACCACATTTGATTTGGAAACCTTCCTAAAAATGGCTCACAAATGTTCCTACATCATGTGCCAGATCTTATTTCTGGCAAGCAGACTACTCCTACTTCCTCCCTTCCTATGCTAATTTGAAAGTGCTACTCTCCTCAAGTTTTGCTTTCTTCTTCAGGGCAGTAGCTTTAATTTCCATATCCTTATTTCTACTCCATTTATTATCTTTGTTGTCACTGCATCCATCCATATTGAAAATCTAGGTGCATCACTCCTTTAATTTTGGCATTACACCTACATAATCTTTAATCTACAGGTTACCCCACCATCAGGATTAGCAGAAACAGTTTTCCACTTGCTTCTTTCTACTGTGTATTTCAAAAGGGCATTTTGCTGTTCGCTTGCAGAGTCTAACTCAGATCGATGATGGCAGTTCTTTTTTTTACCCTTGTATGTCTTGACCTGTGAAATCTAGCTTTACTTACTGATCTGTCATTTTCCCTTTCTAGTTCTTGTAAGCTTTTTGCTTATATCCTTTTATCCTCTGCTTATATACTTTTTAAGGTTATAATATATTTTTAAAATCCTCTTAAAGGTGGATATTTATTTAGACAAAAACTGTGGAACCCCTTCCCATAAGTTTTCTTCTGGCTGAGGGTATTTTTTTTTTGTTATTTTTAGCTTTTCAGACAGTAGAAAATCCCTTTCTCTTTCCATAGTCAAGGTGCTCTATCATCTCAGTCCAGCTGATTTTACTAATCAGCTTGCTTAGCTTGTCTAAATTTACTTTTCTGAAATCCAAATCCTTAGCAAAAGGCATACTCATATTTATTCTTTGATTTTAAATATAAGCTGAATCAATTTGTGATCATTCTGCAGTTACTTTCTATTATCCTATTCTGTTTCCCATCTCTGTTTTAAAGCTCTTTTCACTTGCTGAAATCCCATGGATAATGTCTCGTTGTCTGTCTGTAACCGATGGGAAATGCAATGGCCAATACATCCATGAATATCTTGTCATTGATGGCATTTGTTCTTCAGTCAATATTTTGGAAGTTCATGTAGCAGAACTGATTTTACACAAACTTAATATAGCAGCAGTTTAGGAGTTATCTTATACATTTATGGTAAATAACAAGGTTAGATTGTATGATTTTTAACCGCACTTAATCAGCATTTGATCATCAGTCAATTTAACACAATTTCAATGGAATTTAGATTTTTAATTGATTTTTTTTTTTTTTTATAATGTTCCCATTCCTTTATAATTCATTTATATACATAAAAAAGCTTCTCACTGTTGGAGAGAGAAAGCTTTACAGTAGATGGTTTTAGAGGATGGCTCCAGACAGAGCCCAGGTCTGGGCTAAGCCGTGATCTCCAGTGGTGCAGATTGCTGTGGACACCTATGGCCACAGTATTTAGAAACTTAACTCGAAAAAAAAAAAAAAAAAAAAAAAAAAAAAAAAAAGTGGCACAGAAAGTGATTACCTGAAAAGATAATGCATTTGAATAAAGTACTCTGGCTGGATATTTCAGGGGATTGTACATAGTTGTGAAGAAACGAGTAATTTTGAGAAAGCATCATAACATAATATTCAGAATTCCTGTTTTGTGGTAGTGTGTTTGTTTGTTTGTTTTTTAAGATGACAAATTAGGTTAAATTAAGAGTTAGTTTTAGTCTAAAATTGTTAGTCTAAACTTAAGTAAGAAAGCCTGGTCAAGTGTTTTAGGCATATGATGACTGTCTCATTTTGCTATGCAAAAGACATAAAAACAAAAACAACAACAAAAAGCCCTTAATGATGGGCAAAGACAAATAAGTTGCAGAACATTAGAGCACGATAGTAGAAACCAGAAATAACTTTAGCTTCATGGTATCAGTGAGATTTTTACTATTTTCTTAAATAAAAGTGTTTAATAAAATCTTAAGCAAACCCAGAACCAAGACACTATTTTAGTGTCTTTAGTTATCAAGATACCCTCAAAAATGTGCCATCTGAATGTATGAAAAAGATTAGAACCCCACTGTGGCCAGGAGAATGAGACAGCTCTGTTCTTTGTATGCAGCCAAGATGTGATTAACATAATCTGTCTCAGGCATTTTGCAACATCAAGCCAGTGATTGTTAAAGCTTAAAATTACATTCTTTGTATGAAGGTCTAATTTCTATCTATCTTTTCCATAATCACTGTACTCAGACTTGTAATTTCTTTTTCCCTTGCAATTTTTACTATGAGAATGTATTTGCCAAAGGAAGAAAATGTGGCTGAGACTGTAGCCTATTGTAAAGTAACTGTCAAGTAGCAGTGTTGCTGTTAATATACAGTAACTTGAGATATATTCCTCTTACAGTTGGAAAGGAAAAAGGATTTCATTATGACTTGCATGAAAGTCTTTTCCCTTTGGATCTTTCTGTGGCTAATTGATGCTGACTGCCCTGTTCACAAATTCTGGCCAAGTACAGCGTCTTCAGCTGTGGTCTCACAACAGATCCATGTTGCAATAGACTCTCCCAAGAGCACCCTGACCCCTCGTATAAAACTTCCACCTCTCCTAATCTCTTACATCTCAGAAACATCTGTAAGGTCTTTCAGCAATGAGAGAAGTTGGATGAGTTGCTGTGTTGTAACCTTTTTTGCTTTGAGTCTGATACGCTTTGAAGATAGTCCTGGACAAATGCCATTTGATTCTATTAAAGTTACATTTCAAATAGACAGCAGAGAACAAAGTGAGAACTGAAAGTAATCCCTGAGAGTAGTTCACACCTGCTTCTTGAAAGTGCTGGTGCTGACTTCAGATGGGTTGATCCTCTTGCAGAGATCAGGGAGCCACTTGAGAGTTAAATTTCACTGAATGAACAAATAAGTCAGTTCTGCAGGAGTAATGGAGGGAAAAGATTATTTGAAACACACACACGGTAAACAGTTGCAACAGCAGAAGAAAGACTCCACTTTCATATGCAGTTTCCAGTTGCCTTCTAGCATAAAAAAATCAGACCACAGATTCACCACATATTTATAGCTTTTCATAAAGTTATAGGATGAGCCACTAATTTTTCATAAAGTTATAGGATGAGTCACTAATGAGTTTAATGAGTTACTAATGGTTTTCATAGTAGGTACCTAATTTTTTTGGTGTCCTGGCCTCAGCATAAACACTGTAAATTTAATATTCACATAGAAAATTATCAGCCTTTGCCTGAGCCTACTCCTGTATCTTTCTTCCTTTTTCCTATTACAGTCATAAAACCACTAATTGGAGCAGCAATGAGTTGTAGTGTGGATACAATGCTTGGGTCCAAACTACTGCCTTGCCCAGTCCTTTCTGCATGACCATTTATGTTTGCTGGAGAAGAAACATGAAGGAGGACTTCAGATCAGTTGCTGTGATGTGTAGCTTTTTATGGTTCCACTGAGCTGTGATCATGCCTTCTCATTTTGAAACTTTTGAAACTTTCCTCTGTTTTTTTTTTTTTTTTTTTTTTTTTTTTTTTACCTTTACTTCTCAAAATAAGGCTCATCTCATAATTTTCTTGCAGCAGAAGAGAGAAGTAGTATCCCAGATAATGACTCTATACAAGAAGAATGGGATTGTGTGAGAGAATTACCAAATGAAGCTGCTTAGTGCAGGAGAACTGTAATGACATCTTGCGATAAGGGACATACCATTGACATTTTGGGCTTACTACTTACTGCTGAGTGGCTCCTGTTCAAAAGCTGTCAAAGCCATTATCTGCTGCCTGCCACCCCCTCCCCATGCCAGCAGGACTGCATCAAAAGCCTATCTTTTCAGGGCATTGTGAAGTGACTAATGGAAGAAAACAGGAGGAAAAAGTCTCATTTGAAATGTGTCATTAACATACAGATGCAGAAATGCCAAAGCCCCTGAATATAGTGCCGCAAGGACTCATGCAGTGTACACTGATGGAAGAGACAATAGTAGGTGTTTTATAACCAGACCACCACGTGATACTTAATTGCCATAGGTACTCTCATGAGGGAGGAAGACATAAGAGCTAAACAGCCACCAAGTGCTCAGCTAACCTCTGATGTAGTGCTCTCACAAGAAGCAAAATATACCTGGACCAAAGGTCCTATATCAGCTGATTCATTTAGACAAGCAAGCCAGCAAATAACAGAGAACACACTTAATCTGAACACTTCAGTAGTTAGAATCAAAAGACAAATCACACAGCAAAAGCAATTGCTTGCATTCCTATGGTGCTTTTCATCCAAATATTCCAAAGCATATCTGTATCATGTACTGCTTTTTCACCTGCAAGTCTGGCTCCACGTGTGTTAGCCTTTGCACTCCCCTGGCAAAGAAAGGGATCTGAAGAGTGGGAGGATGTAAAGGCAATCTGCACAGAGATTCTGTATAATCTCTGAGGTCCTCTCCATCACTAGTATCGATGCTATCCATATAACAGGTGGGGCACTGAGGCACAGGGGACCTGGATATCTGCTTCCACAAACAGCAACCACCTAGTATCAAGGGATTACTGCTTAAAGCAAACAGCTAAAAACAGAAAAAGGCCAATGTGAATAACATATTTTATGGGTTACATCAGTTCAGCTAATTACAAATTCTCAGATAAGCTCAGCCACAGGATATGTTTATGAAATATCACATACCTCATTAGCCTGGACCAAAAATCCTGTACTGTTTTCAGGTGAGGTCCATCATAGAATCATCCAGGTTGGAAAAGACCTTCAAGGCC
This sequence comes from Nettapus auritus, assembly GCA_011076525.1. Lineage (NCBI taxonomy): Eukaryota > Metazoa > Chordata > Aves > Anseriformes > Anatidae > Nettapus > Nettapus auritus. The sequence continues at coordinate 48,953,101 of CM021767.1, read as the reverse complement.
ATTAAGTCAGCAAGTCCCATTACTAAACCATATCCTTTAAACATATCTTAGCATGCTTCTCATGGCCCTCTATTTCACCATGTGCATTGCTACATCACTCAGACAGCTGTTGTCACAAGACGGGAGTGCTTCAAGACATTTTTTGAAGATGGCAACTGCCTTATTGAACAGAAATTCATCTGTCATATGATTTCTCAGAACTTTCCACTGAAAGTTCAAAAACTTATTTTTTACACCATGGTTGGAAGAAAAATCATTCCTATTCAGAAAAACACCTAAAGCAAACACCATGACATGCCTCATTGAAGTCCATGGCTCTTACATAGGCATGGAAACACAAGTATGATTTATTAAAACTTCCAGACTTGGGGGTCTGGCATGTCTCGCTAATGACATACAGGTTTTAATAGTTTGCTATTAAAGAGCTTCTGGTTTTATTTGAAACATCCATTTGTTCTTTCATATTTCTCTCTTCATAAAGTTTTCTTTGACTTCAGGATTCTATCCAGATTTCCCAAACAGTGTATTTTACTTGATAGAAATGGCTATTCATTTTCAGTCTTCACTGGGACACATGGTCTGAAAGTAGAAGTGTTTGTGGTTCGTGAGCAGAAAATGAGGGCTTCGTGTTCAAAGGTGTTAGGTGAAATTAATGAAAGAGCCAACCACAAAATTGCCTAAGGCTACATGCAAAAAAGCCTTTCTTTTCCTCAGCTCCCAGAACTCTTTCCATTCTGTGGAGCTTATTCACATGGCGCTTTTGTCACAATATGAAATTTGTTTTTCCAATATTGCCTGGAAGAAAATTAATAATACAGAAATTAGAGGAGTTATTGAATGTAATAAAAAAGGAGAAGTTTCCATCAATGCTTGATTGCTTATTGTGATAACTTGAAACATGATGTTTAAACTGAGAAGAAAGAGGCTGATTAAAGATTTTCTGCATCCAGGATAGTTTACTAGTAAATGTGCCTGAAATATGTTGCACATTTTTATGAGCATTGCAGAATGGCCTTTCCTTGTAGGAGAAGAGAGATACTAAATAACCAGGTGAAGGAAAAAATACTGAGGTCATTATGAGTAACAGTGGCAAATGGGGTTCCAGCTCTGGTAAAATGAAGATGCTGATCTCAGCCAGAAAAGTGTCAAAGCACTGGCTTACATAGTTGAAACGGACACCAACATTGGACATAGTATTTTTCAGTCCTTCCAGGCAGCAGCATATTTTTTTGTTGTTGTTTTTGTTTTTAATTTTGAAAATCTTTTAAATGACCAAAACCAGGCATAGACTTGGAATGAGGTGAGATTTTCACAACTATCAAGTGATCTATGGGCATAACCCTAGTAGAAAGCCAGCTGAACACATGTTGTCAATCATCTTAACAAAATGGAAAGTCCCAGCCTGGTGCTTGGGCAAGGGCTTTCAACATTATTCACACAACAGATTGTATGAAACAGAAATCTATTATTTTCTGAAAGGTTAGAAAAATTTGGGCAAGCTCTGTAGAGAGCTGCTATGATGCCGTGATCTGGAGCTTTGTCATTCTCTTAATTGGTGATTAAGATTTGGTTGAAGATTTAACAGGGAGTGCATTGGATACATTTTCCTAGTTTTCTTTTCTTGACCTGGAAAAACCAATAGGAAACTTCACACCTGCAGGTCTTTGCTCAGAGATGCCATGCCTGGATCACTCCAGAGTGGTAATTGCAATTGTTGCAGACTGCAGTCCAAGCCTATTTGCAGTCTGGGGGAGATATAGGCAAGCAAGAACACCAACACTGTCTGGTATAAACCTGAGGGCTAATTACTTTCACATGCAGTGGAGGTGTTTATAAGTTAACAAGATTAGAAACTCTGCTACTTAAAGTTAAAAGCAATATGATTTTGTGTAAGTGTTTTTGTATGTCTTTAGAAAGATTTTTTTTTTTTTTTTTAAAGCCTCCAAGTCAACCATTTTATTGGTGTGGTCATGTTGTCCTTGTAGCTATAAACTTAGCCTTAAACTTTTAAAAACATGAGAAGTTTGAAGTTGGACATGAGACATTCTGCATCAAAAGAATAGAAGGAAGATAGAAGGAAGAAACTCTTCACCCAGAGAGTCGTGAGGCACTGAGGTTACCCAGAGAAGGTGTGAATACCCCATCCCTGCAGGTGTTCAAGGCCGGGCTGGGTGGAGCTTTGGGCAACCTGGTCTGGTGGGAGGTGTCTCACCATGGCAGGGGTGTGGAACTGGATGATCTTTAAAATCCCTTCCTACTCAAGCCCTCAAACCATTTGATTCTACGATGATTCTACGATTTGATTCTACGGTGATTCTATTTGATTCTATTGATTCTATTTGATTCTATTTAATTCTATTTGATTCTACGGTGATTCTACGATTCTGTCCTAGGTTTTTGATAAGCAGGCATCAGTGCAACAGTAGGAGAGCAGACTTTGTCACTAGAAAGCATTCCAATGAACAAAATATTAAAAAGAGTCCTTTGGACAATGGAAGAACCCCTTCTGTTTTCAGCTATGTGAGTATACTCATGCAGCACCCGATGCCTGTGACAACAGTAATCCTATATGTGATATCCAATCTTGTTCTTGGTGTACAAGGTGCTAAAGTTTTCAAATTTTAGTCTTGTGAAATGTAGCTGGGGAGGATAAGACCCATCTTGGGACCAGCTATTTTGTGTTTCTGACTCACTCTGCAATTTGATACTCAAATCTTATTGCTTTTAAGCTTCCTGCAAACCAGGATTTTTATGAGAGGGAGAGCTAGAGTGAGAAGTGCGTCACACCCTATTATGGCTTTATATACACATTCCGTGGGTTATGTGTTTTGTATAAAGGTTTCTTCTTCCCCAGAGCACTTACACAAGATGTTTCTTGTCATAATATCCAGTAGCAAACACAACAATAAGTGAAATGACTAAGCCAAACAAACAAACAAAAACAACCAACCAAAAAAAAAAAAAAAAAAAAAAAATTAAACAAACCAATGACTTTGTTTTCATGTGCAGCTGTCTATGCTTTTTCTTATTGCTTCAGATATGGAACTGGGAAACCAGAGAGAGCTTCAGTGTTAAGAGGAAAAAAAAAAAAAAAAAGGCACAGCATAATTGAATCTGTCTAATCCCTATTGTTCATTTTGCACTGGAGGAGAATTGCAATTCTCCCAGATTGCATTGTGTTCAGTAAAGTGAAGTGAATTGTCTGGGACTATTGCTTGGGTGGTTTCAAAACCTTGTTCTGGAGCAGAGGCAAGTTAATCCAAGGACACTGCAGGTGCATAATAAATCCTGAAAATAGAAATAAGGGTATGATTTTGATGGTCCTTGACAACATGCTGCTAAAAGACAACATAGAATCTATATTTATAAAAGATGTCTATTATGTGAGTCATCTGCAGTAAAACAATCCCCGGTGAGCAGTAGCAGTCAAGAATTAGCATCTAGCCTGTTTTTTTTTTTTTTTTTTTTTTTTTTTTTTTTTTTACAGAAAATAGCTGACATTTTGTCTTCTGATTTCCAGGGAGCGAGACAAGAGTCTCACAGTTTGTCCATATGACTTAATTTCCAATTTTAGGAACATAATATCTGACACTTTTTTTAGCTGCTTTTCCACTTTAGCTAAAATGAAGTGTGTTAAGATACTTTCGTCTCTGTTAGAGGTTATGAAGTCAATGGATCCTTTGAAATGAGTGGCAGCCCAAGGTTGTGATACCAGTGCTATATTTCACTGCCTTTAAAAAATTAAAACACCACCACCAACAAAAAACTGGCAGCAAATTTCCACAAGGATTTTAATGGCATGAGAGTAAATAAACAGCTACCTGACCCAGTTTTGGAAGCACTGATGCTTACCCCTAATTATTCTGTGCTATTGCAGAGATGTAAACCTCCCAGCTCAGATGTACCCCTTTGAAAAGAAATAGCTAATATTATCCTTACCTAATCAGGGTTGTTGTGCAGACAGAGACACACACAAAATCTGAGCAGGTCCTTGTTAAGGCTGTTTGCATATTCTCTCATCATACATCCCCTCAAAATCACTGAACTTGTCACCAGCTGCCAATTTTCATCAAGAAAAGCCTCTCATTAAATTTACCCCAAGCATTTCTGAGCTGTGCTCACAGAATTGGCTTTGAGCTCCTCAGACTGTAGCTGGATCTGAGCCTACTCTGGGAGTGTCTGTCCTGTTACAACCACTGTTCCCTATCCATTGCTTTGAGGCTTCTGCTGGATACCTGGAGGGAGTAAGAAGGATTGCTTTGATGCGCAGCTTGATTTTGCAGATGAGAATGGGAAGGTGGTTTGATTTCCTGTGCAAAACTCTGCTAGTAGCTTCTGATATCTTCTTATGGATCTGAAGTTTGGTGAAATTTTCCTCAGTGCCTAAGGTGATCCCTGTGTGACAGGGATGCTATACGGACCACAGTAAGCTGGAAGTCTCTTGTGGATTACAAAGAATTCTTGTGGATTACAAAGAATTGCTTGAATTACAAAGCCCAGAATTACAAAGGCTTGGTTTTATGTTCTTGATCTCTCTCTTTGAACAGAGTAAAAACACACTATTGCTTTACATGTGCTATTTTAATAACCATTTTTTCATTCACCACCTGTAGAATGGAAGATAGTCTACAAATCCAAGCTATGCTATTGCTGCCCTAGCTATTACTGCCACCTAGGAACATGAAAGATGGATCTCTGAAAATACTTTTTTTTTTTTTTTTTTCCTTCTTGACGCACAAAAAATGATGTTTCTCAAGCTTTAGGTGGCTCACTAACAACACAGAAAATCTAAAAAAAAGTTAAGATGAAAACAATTTGTTTGCAGAAAAGTTCAGTTTTCACTGGTTCTCTTATTAAGGCAGCAAGTCAGTTGGGTCGATACTCTAGCTCTGTTTCAGAATAGGATTTTATATTTTTATTTTTCCCCATTCACTAACAGGTAGGAGGAGGCTATGGTAGCATAACTCTGAAAAAAACCTGCATTCCTCTACTGGCAATCTTCACCTACTGTGCAACAGAGGCAAGTGTTTAGTCCATTTCACAGTAGCAGGGTAGGAATAGTTTAGTCATTCCCTGGTCACTTATGAAAAGGAAATAGCATTTAGAATTTATAAATATTACTGAGTGTGGTCTGCAATGAAATATATACACATAAATATTAAGAATGACCCATTACGGATATTTCTAAACAATATACAATAAAAACTCAAAAGGAATATTTGCCTGCATTGTGTGCAGAAAATTTTTGAATATGCACCGATGAAATTTATAAAATATATATAAATATACATTATATATATAGCTCTGACAAAACACAGAACAAGATTTTAAGAGGTTTTACAGAGTGTAAGCAGCTGTTCAAATCTGTTCTTTTCATATGTTACAACTAAAGTAGCTTTAATGGTTTATGAGTTTTCAACCTGCAATCCCAGCCCTTTGACCCTAGCTGTGTGGAGCTGAGGTCACTCTGCTTTATGTAGAAACAGAGCCTGTGTACAGGGAAAAAGATTGTGGTGTTTTCTTCTTTTGTAAAGCAGAGACAAAATCTGGTGAAAGTAGAGAAATACCACCAAAGATAGTAAATAAATTGTATGTTACACTCTTAATGTAGTATTATTTCCTTCACTAAATTCATCTTTTTTTTTTTTTTTTTTTTTTTCCCTTGGCAGCACTAAAACAACACGTTCTCTTTGATAACAGTAATGGATATTTCTTTGGTTCAGAAGAGACCATTATCATAATCTAGTCTGACCTCCTGTGTAATGCAAGCCATGAAATTTCACCTACGGATTCCATATCCTAATAATCTGTCAGAGAAGATAAATCTTGAGTAGAGTTTATTTCTGTATTGACTGGCAAATCTTTCCTGCTCTAACACAGAAATTTCAAAGGACTTTCACCCTGACCTGCCACTTAAGTCAATGCTGATAAAATTAGATAAGTCTGTCCAAAGGAATTATTTTCTTTCATTCTGAAGCACCAGATGACATTTAGCTTTTATTTGTTTGCAGGCTGAACGAAATTCTAGTCACGTCCTTGTAGCAGTGCACCGTGTTGCTCAGGGAGCTTGAAGACTGAATTCACGTGATAACACAGCCCACTGGTGTAGCTGCCCAGAGTCATCACCTCCTGTAACATGCACAAAGCTGACAAATGAGCCAAGGGTTCGAATGAAGGTCTGATCTCTGCAGAGATACTGATAAAATGTGTTAAGGTCACTTTGCCCCTAGCATAAACTACACCCTTCCAGCTCTGTGAAATTAATTGAGTAAAGACCCAGGATATTCAATATATCAGGTAGAGACTTTGCTCCTTTGCTCTTTCAGGTACTTGAATCCTGCTGTGTTTTGCTTTCATGTGGGTTAACGCTCTTTAAGACAGTAAGAAAAGTGGCTGATGATCAACTGCAAATGTGCATGAAGATCCCTTGATGACAATGGGACATTCAAAACAGTAGGGAATATTTTACTTTATGCACCCCATGGGTACCTGCCAGACTTGTGTGACTCCTGCTCACTTATCATCCAGAAGAATGTCTTTGATACTCCAAGAGTATCAAAAAACATTTACTGTTTACTTTATCCTTGCTCAATAATCAAAAAACAGCACTTAGGAAATACATTGAGAGTTCCTGAATCAGCAGAGCATACAGATTGTAGCTGTAATCAAAGAAAATGGGTCCTGATGCAGTGAGATGACGAAGTAGCTCTTCAAGTTCTTCCCTTGAGCGATTCTCTTGAATGCAGCCACCTCACTGTGAGATGATTATTATGAAGGTCTGTCCATATCCATCTGACTATCATTTGCCTTTCTGATGCCTTATCTGTCTTCTGGATTTGGGGGATCTTTCTACTCTTTAGCAATCCCTAAAATGTAAAGCACAGTTTCATGCTAGATTTTTGAAGCCTATAGCAGGATGGAGCCAATGAGTATCTGACAAACATACACTTTCGTTGGTGGCTGTTTTGGGTACTTAAACAAGATGCTCATTCCTCTGCTGTCTTCACTAGGGGATAACTCTCCTGTACATATTCCCACTCAGTTGGTGATATTCCATACACTATGGTGGCTGATTGTCAAATATATTCAGATTTCTCATTTAAACCATTAAAATTATGGAGATGACAAAAGCTGTGAATATAAAAAAGATTTTCTTTATAACATGACCTGAACACCAAGTTCACCACCCTTGGCAAGTTATATCTGGAGGATTATGCAGCCAGCGGGATGGAGGGGGCTGGGTACTCATGGGGTTGTGTCAGGTGGCTCCACAGCTGCCTCTTACCACCAGCCAGCATCACTAAGGAACTGAAGTCAATTCTTTCAATTGATTTTCTCCATGCAAAGTTGATTTCCTGTCAGCAAAAGGATCACCTAGAAACCTTTCTTAAAAGGGATGCTTTAATGTGGTGTCTTAGCAAAATGCTACAGAATCTGTGGGAGTGCTGGGCTGATTGCACTGGAGGTGTCTTTTTTCTCAAGTCAGCATGACTGTATTGCCCCATTGGCCTTTGTTTTGCTGATACAGGTTGCTTACTTTGCCCACAACATGCTCAGTATGCTCCTGGTTTTGTTACTCAAACCTTCCTGACAGTTTTGTATCAGGACATGGGGGGGGGGGGGGGGGGGGGATATTCCCTTAATACTTGTGCATCTCACTCTAGACCGGATTTTCCTTTTGCTGGAGGCTGGGGACAGGTGCTGCATGTGTTGGATCCCACCCAGCCCTTCTGTGCAAGATTTGAATGAGGGGGAAATAGCCCACCCTTCCATCCTGGGGCTGATGCTCAGTGTTTGGACAGGCTGTCTTGCTCACCGACATGACTTCTTAAGCTGGGGGGTAGAAACGCAGATAACTCCCAGGGAAGATTGACAAAGGTGCTTTGTACTTTCTTCGGTGATGAGGGCACTATTTACTTTCTGGGAACATCCTTCACCTAATCAGCTCTCTGCTGTTCCAGGGTCCTCAGGCACTGGCTTGGTCTCTCTGGTATTCTGCCTGCAACATGCAGTTTAATCTCTTCCAAAGATGTGAGCTCCTGAAATTCTTTAGTTTTTCTGAAGTCTTTGGATTTAATATAAGATACCAGCATGAAACTTAATGGCCTATGATATTTAGGAAGCCAGACTAGATGATCAAATAATTCCTTCTGGCTTTAAACACTGAAGCTCTTGGATCCTCATTTTGCTGATGGCTACATCACATCAAATAAAATACAATTTAGAATAAATATAACCCTATCATTCATCATATTTTTTCAACAGGAGAATATTATTTCACTGCAGCAAAATCACAGGAAAAGGAATTTTACTGGCAAGCCTGTGATTTGGTAGAGTGTTCTTTAACCTGAAGCCTCATCCTGTATGAAGGATTGGAGCTATTTCTCTGCGCTGGATCTGGGCTTCAGGCCTGCATCACTAGTGATATGTGAAATGTCCTTATCAACGTCAAAAAAAAAAAAAAGAAAAAAAAAAGAAAAAAAAAAAAGAGCAAAGCTTGTTCCCTCAAGAAGAAAAACAAAACAGCAACTGCAATTTCCCTGCCAAAAAGAATTCGTAGATTGAATGATGTGAAAGTTTCAGGGAGAACTGTGAGGATCAAATTAAACTTTCCAAATAATAACAGCAGCAATAAAAACGTTGTTTTAAAATTTATTAGAAAGGATGTCTGAGCCAGGATTCAGGGAATCCGGGTTTCAGAGTTATGTTTTTGGTTTGAATGATTTTAGTTTCAGGCAGGTGCCTGAAAACAAGATGTCAGTGGACTGTGGGTATTTAGATCCAAGCCTGTGGCCACAATTACCTAAAGCTGTCCCCAGGACAGCAGCAGCTCTACAGTGGATGCAGCAGGGTGCTGACCCGGCTTCTGCCTAAACCTCTGTGCGAGCCTGGACTGGGGCATGGGAGACCCTTGAGAGCGCATTTCACGGGGTGGCTGACAACTCATCCCTGCAGGGGACCAGCTCCTGCACAAAACGTGGCTGGTGGCATGGTTTCGGCCCTGCCATTGAAACTGGACGTGCTTCATAGCAGGAAAAGAAACTTGCTGCTGGAGCTGGAGAACAGGCTGTGGGGTTATGGGACTTGAGTGCTGAGCCGAGCACAGGGCAATTGCCCTGGAAAATCAATGACCTGAAGCCTTCAAGAGGGTATTTTGCAGACTGTAGAAGATCTTAAACCAGCATTTGAGCCAAGAGCCCATAAAATGTCAGCTTCACCACAAGCAGCATGCTGCATGTGCTGAGATAAAGCAGAAAGCAGAGGCCCTTGGGGCAGCTACCTGGCAGGAAGGTGGGAGCCCAGGCTAGGAGTCTGTACATGGGAGCCTGTTGTGGGCAGGACATACCGCACTGCCTTGCGTTTCAGGCAGGCAGTCTGGCTCCTAGCTGCTGGCTGCTGCACGGATTTGGGGTAAGGATCTATTGGTGACTTCCCCTTGGCATGCATTGTTTTGAGAGGGGTTAGAGAGAGAGGAAAACAAACAAACAAACAAAACAAAACAAACCATAGATTATTGTCAGAAAGGACTGGAGCTCAGTCTATTTTCTGTTCTCACTCCTATATTTAACTCACTGTATAGGACCCTGCCTGAGAAGTGGTTGTTTTATTTTCCCCAGAATGAAGCCAGCAGGAACCAGCAAATTGTACCACTGCAGGCACAAGCCATCCTTTCCCCTCCCTACTCCTTTTGCTCTGACAAACTGCTGAATGAGGCACAGACACCTGCAGTCAATTCTTTGTCCTCTCAAGGTGGGTTCTTGTGTGAGTTTCAGTCCCCAAATGCCTGACACAGTTACTTTTTGAGATGGACTTAGAATTGAAAAGTCTCCAGTGTAGTCTCCATCTGTGACTGAGTTCATTAAACGAGTTATTGAGCTTGCTTACCAATGACATGAGGAACTTCATACTGTGATGAATTTGCATGATGACTGTGTTTTGAATTACTGACTTTAATTTTTTCCTTCGGTCACTCTCATGACCACTTTTATTACCTGCAACAAGACACAAAAAATCTGATTAATTTAATTTAATTTTATTTATATATTGAATTTACCTACTTGGTTACAATGTAAGAGATTATTAGTGTTACTAAATAACCCAAAATGCAGTAAAAATAAATTTGAAGGAGGGACACAAACACATGTACGTACACAATTACTGCCCTTGTTCTACTGGCACATCTGTTGCCAGTAATAATAACAGTAATGAAACTCCCCTTACTTGTAAAATGCTGAATAAAGACCCAGAATGGTCTTTCTTCCCTATGAGTTCACACAAATGACTTGAATAAAATTAAAGCAATGTGAAAAGTAAAAACATCCCCATTATTTTTCTTTTTCAATGTAGTAATGAATGCAACTTGCTACACAACTGTTTGACTCTTTGGTACTGCATTCCATCATCTCTTGCTAATATTTGTATTTATTCATACACTATGACACAGAATTGAATTATTATTATTTTTTTTTTAGATGGTGGTGTTTATTCTGAGTATCCAAAAATTTTCTTTATTCTTTGAATGAACTCTTTTCCACCTGCTCCCCTCCATTTGAAAAGAGCAGAAAATCAGCCTTGAGGGGAAGCAGAGAATTCTCATCCTTTTTTTTTAACCTTATGTTGGAATTTGTCTCACTGATTGCAAGAGGTTATACAACATATTTTGACTGCTATCACCTTCATAATAATTTGATACTTGATAAAGAATATTTGTGCTGTAGGTGTGCACATTACTTCACAGTTTAAATATCATCTTGCTCATTTGCCTGCTGGGCCATGATGTTCAGAGGATGATATTTTTCCTTTTTGTGGTGTATTCCTGCATTTGATCAAATTATGGTGATTAAAATATGTTTTTCTGGAAAATAATATGAAATTTTCAACTGATATTAGGAAGAATTTGGAGCAGAATATGTGACATTTGGATATTCTTGGCTCACAGCAATAGCTACAGTTCAGATTAAATACTGAGTTTATGCCAAAGTGATTTCCATGGAATTTCTTGTAGAGTGTGAACCCAGCTCTGTCATTTAAGGTCTTTACTCAATTTAAATGTACATACAATATACAAAGTTTGTTGATTTGGATGACAATTAATTCAGCATAAAAATTAAGCATATCAGCTATTTGCCCTGTAACTGTATGTTTACTGGATCTGAGAAAGAAAGAAGGGGAGGAAAGCCCCAGCATGGGGTGATTGTGGTGGCCCCCTTTCCCATGCAGCCCATGTCAAACCCTTCAGCATTGCAGGAGCACAAGCAACACACAGTGGGATAAGACCCTTCTTGACGGGATAAGACCCATCTTCCTTCTTGAAAAACTGGCATTGCCAGGATGAAAAAAAAAAAAAAGAAAAGAAGCCTGATATTGGTGGTACAGAATCATAGAATCACAGATTGGAAGGTTTTGAAAGGTTGGAAGAGACCTCAAGATCATCGAGTCCAACCTCTGACCTAACACTAACAGTCCCCACTAAACCATATCCCTAAGCTCTACATCTAAATGTAGATGTATAGTGTAGATGTATCGCTTGTTCTATCATAATTATCTGGAAAACCACTTTAGGGTGGCATAACTCAGTGTTGCTACTGAACATGTTGTACCACTTGGTCCCTTCCCACTCACTTTTCCTTTGGGGTTGGGAAATCATTTCTGCTGTCGTTCAGTGAATCAGCTATGGGGCTGAACTAGCCTAGAAAATGACTTGAAACATGCTTTATGCCCAGGCAGGTTAGTTGTCTGAGCCAGTTCACAGAGTGAATGCAAGTTGCTGGGGTAGTCTAAGTGTGAGAAGCATCTTCTAGGACTGGGAAGAGGGCAGGACACTGGGATGAGAGGCTCCAGGATGTGCTCATGAAACGGCTTCTGAAAAACAAGGATGTTGAAGCATGTTCATGGGGTAGGAGAAATTTTGGTTTGGGGAGAGGAAAATACAGAGGGGTGGCAGTTCTGCTTTGCAAACCTATGTGCTCAACTTCAGCCCAGGTCATGAAGACTGCTCAGAGAAAAGGAAGTTAAGAACATATATGAAAATGTGGGTATGAAAAAAATGAACATTTTTCTGAACTTTTTTTTTCTTAGCTCCATTTTAATTGTAGTTTTAAACTTAATAAAACAATATAAATAAAGAATAAAATAGAAAACAATTATAAAATAACAATTTTCAATATTTCCTCAGAATATAAAACCCAAACCAAAAACTTTAAGAGGCAACTGACAAAATTCTCTTTTATTTTTAGCTTGAACAGGCTAAAAAGCTTTCAGGTTATTTTCCTGCCAGATTAGTTGTGTATGCTTTACAAAGTTGCCCTGTAATTATTTGTGACCTCTCACTGTGCAGTAGTGTGCTGAGAAGTATTTCTGTCCTTTGTGCCCATTCAGAGGCAGTTAGAGACCCGTGAGCTACCTCTGCAAGCAGGACATGGAGTTTTCAGCTCAGGGCAGGAACATTTCAGTGGAACAAGAACTTTACCCCTTTGGAAGCCTACCCCTCAACTGTAATCTGCTCAGGTCCATTTTTCTCATCTGTTTAAAAACTCTCTGCTCCACACTGTGTGATGCAGAGATTCTTTTTATAGAAAAAGTAATTATGGCAGTTTTCCAAACTATCACAATGCCACTGTGCCCTCAATTCCCAAGGGTTTGTTCAAAGAATTTCTTTTAATGCAGAAAAGGATTACAAGCATGGCATAATCTTTCTGACTGAAATTGAGTATGTAAATTTGTCCAGGAAGCCAGAGGCCTCTCACAGCTGCCCCTCTAAGCTCTGGCACCTACAGGCTCCAGCAGGTGAATGAAATCATTCATTTCGGTCACACCAAGCAAAGTGGGGCCAGGTACACAGCCAGAGTAAACTGGCTCAGCAGCCACAGGAGTGATGCTGATTTATGCTGGCTAAGGAGGCTATTATATTCATTTTGCTTATCTGTAAAGCCCTCTTCTGAAATAGCATGTGCTGATTGTCTCTCCAAGGTAGAAACCTGCCAGGAATCGTAAATTAACCATGAGTAGTGCATTTAAGGTCACAGTTGGGTTTATTGCCTCTTGGTAGGTTATTAAGCTTTTATTGAAGCATATTTTGTCTGAGCATCAATATTATCTGCATGCTTTGTACCTAATGTGTTTTACTTCTTCAGCCCATTTCAGTCACGAATTTTAAGGCAGGCCACCAATGCTCATGAATAGAGCTCTGCGGCATGCCAGTGAGGAAGGAGAGTAGCATTGTCTCAAGTTGGGATGCTGAGGGATGGAGTGGCTCTGTGAAAACAGCACCATAAAATATAGGTGGTGATTCAGGCCCTTCAGGTACCTCTAGCCCTGTGGCTAGAGCCTGTCCTCTTCCGGGCTGTAGGAAACAGGAGTGGCTGACTTAGGGCTGCTGGTGGTGCTCTCAGGACACTTTGCGTGCAGCAGCCTTCTCATGGCAAGACCCCTAACATTATGCTTGGCTGGTGTTTATCTGCTGATGCTTGTCTGTTCTGCCTGCCGTGTTTGGTTTCTGCCCCCCTTGGCCATTGTCCCAGGCCTACCCACTGTCAGGAGATGTCAGACCTGCAAGCAGAAGTAACAGGCCTGCTGAGACAAACTCCTAATGAAACCAGAACTGCTTTGTACATCTTCAGAGGATTTAAAAATAGTCTCCTTCACACATATGCACACATGTGTATGTGTGTGTATATATATATATGTATATTTCAAATTCTGCACTGGATCCCTGAGAGCTGCTTTTCCTTAAGTGATAAAAAGGAGTTTCTGTATCTTATACCAACACAACAAGAAATCTAACTTTTGGGGCAGTGTCTTTAACTCTGGAGCTTTCAGAAAGCCTTTAAGTGTTGTTGTTGTTGTTTGGTTTGTTTGTTTGTTTTCCTTTTCGTAAAGATGGTGATCTGTAGAAGCCTTTAAATGCATGTGTGATTTCAACCCTTACCCATACTTCATTGCTCTCTCTGGCCAGACTTTTCCTGCAGGGGAGATGCTTCCTTCAGCTTGACGTGCCACTGGCTTCTTCAATCCTCCTGTTTCAGAGCTATCACTTCTCAGCTTCTCTGTTTGCCTATTCAGTAACTGATCCAGTTTTCTTTCTTTTTTTTTTTTATTTATTTATTTATTTTTTTTTTACAGGCCGAATCTAATTTTCTCAGTCTTTCTTTATCAATTACTTTCATGATCTTTTCCTAGCTTTGTTTTATTAGTCCATTTCTTTAGGTTTGACTGATGGCTGGTTTTGGGCATCGTATTAACATTGTCATCATAGTCCTCAAATCCAAATTTACCATTTTCCACAGATGGGTCAACAGGTCTGCCCCTCTGCTTCCTCAGTAACCTTATTATAAAAAAGAAACAAACAAACAAAACCACTCATATTCCCTATGGTATATAGTAGCCTTTCAGTAAGTTTTGCAAATGCTAGCAGTCTTTTAAATGTACCCCTGGATTTAGTCATATAAGAGTTATTGATTTATAAATATGTTCTGTACTTGATGTATTGAGATAGCCATGGGACTCCCCCTCTCCACAGTAGTATAGAAGGCATAAAATATTTGATTACTAGTTAGTCTTGGAGTATTTATCCCTTTTTTATAAATCAAAATGTGTAGACACCCATGCAGTCTGGTGGTGACTTCCAGGTCCTCAAAGCAGAAAGACTGCCACATCTATCTGTAGAACTGTCATACCCCTCAATAAAAGCTTCTGTGAGCTGTTCATCAGAGACTGGAATTGCAGTGAGTAATTGCTGCTAACCTTCTAGAAGCCTTGCTTTCTTAAAGCTCCTTGTGAGGAGAACAAGTGAGGAGATTTAATGATGACACAAAGTTGTGGCTTCCAGTTCTGCGTGCCTGCAAGTTAATCCATGGGAGTGCAACCCATCTCAACTCTCATCTTCATCAAAAGCCATTGCAACAACTTTTAGAGTTATGTACTGTTTTCATTTTTTTTTTTTTCCTCTCTGTTGACAGACCCTCTTTTCTTCCCGTACCTTTTTACAAATTCAATGAAATGTTGATATATTCAATGGTGGTGGTATTTAGGAGGTTTCGAGAGGACAACCAAAACTCCATTCCCTAACCAATCCATGATTCTCTCCTGTGGATTTCAGCCTTGGTGGGGATTACTTTGGGTCACAGACTGTCCCTCACTACTACAAATAGGGTAGGTGGCTGCTTAGTCCAGAGAATTCAGAGAATATTGAGTCTAAACTTACTCTCAGCCATCCAGACAGACACTATTTTTGCACTCCACAGTAAACTTCAATTTTATAGCAGCTGTAAAAAGCTGTGTCATATGAGAAACACGCAAGATAGCTCAGGGGTGTTGGCAGTGTTCTAGGCCCCTTCAGTAGCAAGGAAATATTATAAGTGGAAATGTTCAAAATTATTCTAAAAAAAATGACTGCACCTCCTACTGCTGAAAAAGGCTGATGCAAGCCTACTGCTGTCACCGCTGCCAGTCTAAGATACAAATACATACTCTGTCCACTCAAGATTTTAATATATTGCTGCCATAAAAGGAGGCAAGTGCTGACCAGTGAGATGGTCAAAATGGGATTTTACTGAATATTTTGTTCTTTTGAATAAATACTTAACATCTATTTTCTTTGTGGTAACTTAAGTTGCAGCTTCAGTTCAAACCTTCAGCCAGTTTGTCAGATTAATAGATTTTTCTGCCTCTCACAACATCCCTTTTCTTGTTTGTAAACTCTGTTTTTTGTCTTTCATCTTTCATTCAGACTGAATGTATCCAGGTCTCTGCAACTTTCCCGTAAGCGTTCACTGTCTGAGCCTTTCATCATTTCTCTTGCTCTCCCTGATTTCACATCACATGCTTGTATGTGGATGTTTTGGGTTTCCTGGGCAATACTTGCCACATGCTGAATGCTTGTTTAATGGGAATTTTCAGGGGAAATAATGAGAGTTAGCAGAAGAATTGTAGGGTGAGTAGGAGAGAAATAAGCTGGGAAGGAACAAAGGAGGAAAACAAAAAGGACTGTTTATTTTACTTGTTTAGGTGGACATTTTGTTATAGACTAACAGCCTCTTGGACAAGAAGTCTCAAGGCCCTGCTTCAGATAAGGGCATTGAGAAAATATAGGTAAACACAGTGGGAGAAAGTTAGTGCCAGAGCACTCCTGCTCAACCATAGAATCCATCAGCCTTGTCCACCCCAGACTCTACCTGTGCTACAGCATGAAGGCTGCTCATAACAAGGTGGGCCCCAGAGACCATTTTGACAAAAAGGCCGTTTCCAGAGGAAGTCATGGAGGTATATCCACCATACCCAGCTTAACAGAGACTCTGGCAAAAGAGGATGCAGACAGCATCTAGGTCTTTGTTCTTCTACAGAGTCTTTCTCTGAAATATTTTTTCAAATTTCTTAGATGAGGTTCCTTTTCTCTCTCTCTCTCTTTTTTTTTTTTTTTTTTTTAGGGATTATCTATGCAGCTCTTTCTGTACTTGATACACTTTGTGTCAATGTCTCTTGTTTATAACAAACCAGGGAGCAATTACTTACTGAGATGATCTGGCACAACTTACACATCAAACATACACTGTGCTGTTCGTTAGTAGATACAAAGTTTGAAGAAATTTTGCCCACACTTTCAAACTGTATGAAATCTAGAGCAATAGCTAGTCTCTTGCTGCATTTGTACAAATATCCAAACCTTCTGCCAAGGAGAGGACAGCTTTAAAATAAAACCTGTATTTTATCAGAGCCATGCCAGGGAGGACAAGGGCTGTGCTAGTGAGGGTTGTTCTGTTTTGATGCAATACATTGCTCTTGGCCAGGCTCCCACACCAGCCATACTGCACCCTTGATGCCCACACTCAGCTCAGGGCACCTCCTCTTTCCCATCCCTATTCATGCACAGGTGCAGGAGTCCCAGCTTTTTAAGAGACAGAGAGGAAGAAAGCAGTTCTTGCTGGCTTCGCAGCCTGGCCTGGCCTGGCCTGTTTCTGTCCTCTCCGCTGCTGTCCCCTGGGCATCTGTGGGCTGAGTACCCCAATACATGCAGGCTCCCACTTCCTACGTAGCCTCTTCTCCTCTTTGGCCTGTTATCTGGGAGGTTTTGGTAATGATATGGTTGCAGCCAATTTATGCCCTGTAAGTCCCAGCTGTGAACATCATCTGAGCCTGATAGCTGATTAGCTCAGAAAGCAGGAATGAATCACACCTCCTAGATGTCAAAATTTTTGTGCTCTAAGTTTCTTTGAACTTTCTGAATGAGTGTATGAAGGGAAAGATATTGCTAACTATAAAGGACTGAAGTGACTTCTGTCTTCAAAGCTTTGCTGCTAGCTGTCATTAGTTATGTTAATTCAAAAGGAGAAAGAAAGGAGACCTTTTGACTGAGAAGAATACCTTGATAGACAGCCAAAACCTTTCCTGGAATATTAAAAAGGGATTATATCAGCTTCCTTTCCAAACAGCAAATTAAGTAAACAGATCCAGTCTCCTCTCCTCCACCCATAAAGATCCAAAACTCTTCATGCAAAGATTTACATTTACATAAACATTTAAAATATGGAGTGCTAAATAGAAAAAAAAAAAAAAAAAAAAAAAAAAAAAAAAAAAAAGTTACTTAAAGGGAACTTTCTTCATAATAGATTTTGTTGAAATTAAAATGAGAGTTGACGAAAGTGGTGCATATCCCAAACAGATCCTTGGTGTAGGAGTCTTGAGGAAACAAAAACCTTATTGTCTAAGTGTGGTTGGATGAACTCTGCAGAATAAAAGACAGACTTTCATTACGGTTATTACAGACATTTTGTTGATTCCCTAAGTGTCTTCAATAAAGAGAGAAGCATGGACTACTCTGGAAAGTCTTTATTTGCAGAGACTCTGGGCCTGAGGTCAAAGGGAGTCCAAACAAAAAGGCACACTGGTTTATACATTAGATTTTTTTTTTTCCAAATTGTTTCTTTTTTCTCCCTGTTAACAGTAAACTAAACATGTCCATATTTCAAAATGTAAATCCCTATTTGGGCCATAGATTTATCTTCTCTCCTCGATGTAAAGTCATGCAGCTCCACTACAGACACCAAAACTGTGTGATTAAATGGTAGATTAAAATCAACCCAGTACCAGGACAAAGTCAGTTGCAGGACAACTGTTGTAAATTTAGCCCAGAAAGTCTAAGAAACTTCATATTTTTGTCAAAATAATAGGATAGAAAATGGTAGCATAAATATTACTCTTTCTCTTATTTATTGCTTGACTCTCCCTGTGCAGATTCAGAAAATCTCATTATGGAAATATGTATTCAAAATCAAGAGTTGTATGATAAAAGAAAAATCCATTAACCTATTTTAATAACATGCCATCTACAATAGTATTGAAGTTTCTAAGGAAAGGCACACTATAAAATGCTTAATTTTCCTTTTTGCAACAGGACTGAGCAGAGAAAAATGTCCCACTGATCAATAATTAGACCTATAAGTGTCTGCAGAGTTGCTCTGTCAAATTATATTGACAAACACTGATTGAGAAGTGGACTTACAATGACAGCTGTAATTTTTTAAGTAGAGGTCATAACTATGTATATGGAGTACATATGCTTGTATATGCATATGCTTATAAAAACTCCATTGCTTTGAAATGACCTAAAATTAGAACAATGGGAAATTGCTAAACTGAGCAGGTGCTTACTGCAGAAAAAGCCAAGACAGGACTACACAGGGAGCCAGCATGTTAAGTGATTGTGATTATAACAAACAAATATTGTGTCTGCATGTTCATGCATTTATATGCAAAGATATGCAATAGAACTATATATATATAAGGATACTTGTTTTTAACCATAATATTTTTAGTTTAGTAAATGCCTGTAATATGTCTGATATTTGTCACTTTTTTTTTTTTTTTTTCCCCAACAGCTAATCTCATTGATGTGCTATGTGGGGAGCAAGGCCAACAATAAATACTGATAATACACCTGAGTGGGTAGAATTGCTGGCAAGGCTCACAATTTAATTCCAACTTGTATGGGCTGCTGCAGGTAAAAAAAACTTCCCATTGAAACAACACACATAGCAAAACCTTGTACTCCAGCTAGAATGGGTATGGAGAGCCCTAAGCAACCTAAGAGCTGATTAAAAGAGTTGTGGCCCGCAATTAATTGTCTTCAACACAGAAGAACAAGCATGTTCACAGTAAAGTGCAGTTATATATTCCTCCATCTTTTGCTAACCTCTGAAATTAATACAAGTGCAGTGAATTCTCACTCTGCTTCCACTATAGCAGAGGGCATAGGGAGAGCACCTAGAGGTCATTTACATCTAGCTAGGGACCTTCCTCTTTCCATAAACCAATAAATTGGCAGTAATGTCACCTATGAATACACATCATGAACCCACATTTATGGGTTTGCATTGGTGTAGGATACGTCAGTGATGGGCATCACAGATTCTAGGACACTTAAGGTTATAGACACCCTCAGGGCTACTCAACTTTGTATATTTCTAGTGAGACTGAGCAGGTCTCTGGGATTTCTTCTGATAATAGTCCCAGCTAATTCCACACTATATTTTATTTTACAGAAAACCCTGAGCTAGTCTTGCCATTTCTGTTTATGTCCTAGCTAGTACAACAGGGGAGCTTAAAGCATAATGATGGAAAGGCGAGCCTGGATCCTTCACTTAGAGTTAGCAAATAACTTATTAAATCATACTTTCTCACGCATTTAGAATCTAGAAACATGTCACATGAGGGAAGAATAGTTTGCACTACAGTGGTTGTCATTTGGAAGTTATTTAAGATTAGGAATAATATAAAGTAATAATTCTGCCAGAGTTTCCTGCCAAAGATTTTAGTTTATCGCATTCTCATTACCCACCTGCAGCTCATGCCATATTTCCCTTAGTTTCTTCATATTCCAGTTATTCCCTGCCAATATCCTGTATCTCCAGCCCCTCCTGGCTACAGCAATAATGATAGCAGTAGTAATAAAAATCCTCAAGGAGAATAAATTCTTCCCCATGAGCACTTGAAATAGTATCCAGATAAAAGCCTTGGTGGAGGCCCCTTGGAGTGTGTTTATTAACAACCTGGGACAGATGGCTGCTCAGTTATCCAAATTCCAATTTTCCTCCTACCCTGTGAAGTTCCTGAATGTTCTTTCTTCAGCAAGTCTTGCTGAGCAATGCCTTCCAAACATTTCTGACTACAGATTTTGCAATAATTAAAAAACAGTGTACAGCTTAGCCGATAGCCAATGCTGCAGGTGATGCTTCCAAAACCCTCATTTACTGAGTAAGGGCTTTCCATCAGGACAGCTTTACTAGTTCACCTTTTCCTTTTCTAATTAACCCCTGCTTGCATTATGTGTTACACAGGGATACTTTTACCTGTTTTGCTGATAAGTTTTGATAAGCTTCTTATGTTGATTAGAGAGAAAAGGTGATGATAGTCCAGGGAAATTTCAAAGTGGCAACGTTTTTGCATTGCTAATCTCTATTTTGAATGCCATGGAGGTAACTTAGGCTCAGTAAATGCAGAAGCTATGAAGCCTTCATTGATCCTTATAATACTTTACACAATAACTTCCCCTACTACTCTGCTCTTTTAAAGTAATTATACTTCATGATAAAAGTGGAAAACATAAGAGACTTTAAAAGAGTATTTATTTTGGGGTTCTGAAGGATGCTCAAGTGCATTATCATAGAATAACTATAACATAATTTATGTTGAAGGAGCATTTTGGAGGTTGTTTTGTCCAGCCTTTGCTCAAAGCATAACTGAATTCATTGTCAGAGCAGGTAGCACAGACCCATTTCCAGTCACATTTTGAAAATCTTTGAGGATGGAAATACCCAGACTCTCTGGGCATTCTGTTCCCACATTGAACCATCCTCACTGTGATTTTTTTTTCTTCCTGCATCCAGCTGAAATTTCTCTGCAACTTGTGACTGTAACCTCTTGTTCTTTCATCAAGCACTTCTGGGAATAGACCATATCTCTATATCCTTCCCTTTAGGGAGCTGAGGACAACTAGATCTCCCTCAGCCTTCTCTTCTTCAAGATAGGAAAACCAAGCTGCCCCTGTCTGACATATTATGTCATGTCCTCCAACCTCTAATCTTCTTGGTAGTCCTCAGAACTTTAGCACAAGTGTTAAAATAAATAATACTAACCATTTTTTGCAAGTGGCCTGTGTAATGTAAGGAAGGATTTCCTTATTCCAGTTGAATAAAAATAGATGTAATTAACTGCTTTTGTAGTTTGTGTGCACACATGCAAATTTGAATTGAAAATAATGCAAATAATGAAATCAGATATGAAAATTCAAGGGCAGGAGGAATCAGGGCTGTCACTTTGACCCAATAGCCCCACAGGAAGCTACAGGCTGGGCTGTCCTAAAATGGATGGAAATTGCTTGGATTTACCCAAAGTCAGATCTGCAGTCTGCAGAAACAGAGCCTTATTTAAAACAGTGGGCCTGATTCAGCACTCTGTTATAGCAGTTTAAAAGAGTGGTGAATCCCATTCATTGTTTTCAGAAACTTGGAAGCACTTGTAGAACTCTTAATTCAAAAGCTTTAACACATATTATACATGTTTTAGGATTAGAATCTACATTTAAATTTAAGATGGAAATAACACCCAATAACCGTAATGAAGTAGGTGATAGCAAAATTTAAGCTGTGCTGTTGTATTGTCAAGATCATTATTTTTCTGGGAACATGGTGTAGCAAGAAAAATAAAATTGATTACTTTAGTGATTTATATTTTTGGCTTGAGATTAAGATAGCTTGATATTTTTTTCCAGGCTTGGATATGAATACAATTGAAAAACATAACTTCAAAAATTAATTTCTGGACTATTTAATTTATTGAGTTTGTTTGTTTGTTTGTTTGTTTGTTTTTGACTGTTTGCTTCTTACAATATTCATATTCCCACTTCTGTCCTACACCCCACTTCTGTCCAAAAACTTTTTATTTTTTCTCACTTTCTTTGTTTCCTTTATCTTCTCTTACCCATTTTGAAGGAAGAAAGAGGGAAAGGGCATAAGAAAAACCAGCACCTCCACTTTAATTCGCAATGCAGGAAGAAAAATATTCTGCAAACATTTTCAATTTCTTTATCGAAAACATTTCAACCAGTTCTAGCAATTTAGCTGGAAATTGCCCAAGGTAATTCTGTCATGAACAGGAAGATAGATATCCTCATATCATTCATGTTTCCCTAGGTATGATGTTTGGCAACTAAAAGAAAAATTGTGGCAGATGAAAGTAACATGTCCTCACGTCCCTTCCCAATGCTTATTGTCATTTATTAGCTGGAACAGTACTGCTTGATTTTTTTTTTTATTTATTTATCTTTCCTTTTTGTTTTTAAGGAATAAAAATAATCAGCCTAGAAACCTGTTCACAATCTCATAAAATGCCTCTGCATTATACTGCACATTTTCTTCTGCATCCTGTTTGCTGTTATAGCAAATATCATACAGGAAAGCTTTGGGTAATGTAAACTGTGATTACAGTATGTGTGCTCTTGCTCTTGAGATGCAGTGTATTTAAGCAAGGAGATTCATACCACAATTCCTGAGAGCTATTTCGAATCCTGTCAATATCTCATTTTATGACCTTGGGCCAAATTTCTGTCTGCCCTTCAGGCCACTCATCTGTTATATAGAAACAGAAATCTGAGATACTTAGGGACATTTGGAAGCTTAATCAATATCTGGAAAATTCTCTGAGGTGTTCAAAGGAAACATGTTACCAAAATGGACAGTTTCTCTGAGTGTACATATACCTTACCAATAAAAACCTTCTATGAGCCTTATCCTGAGGCAGGGATTCAAGATCATAAGCTACACATTTTGTTTAATTTACTGTGCTCTGCTTGCTACCAACTGCATGCATGAGTAGAGGCAATCACTGTCCAATTTTCCCCGTTGGTGTGCTTTTGTAAGCAGATAGAAACAATGAAGAAAACATTGTGTGACACTGACCCTCAGGGCTCCACTGGGCAGCCCCCTTTGCTCAAGCTGGCATTTCTGGTTGTTTCCCGAGCTGCTGTCAACCCAACATAGTAATTTGTCTTCTCTCTTGGTGGTTAGTGCAAGAGAACAGTGAGAGAGAAAAGAAACCTCATGCTAGGATGTTGTCACTGTGAGCAGGAGCTCACTGAGGGTGCAAGATGTAAAAGAGAGAAGAAGCAGGAGAAATCCTTCCAACTGAAGGATGTTTTATGCCACGAGCTCTTTACCAGCGGCAAAAAAACAGGTACATTTTAGGACAGTGCGGTGGTCAAATATGTTTATTCTTCAATCTTTCTGCCTTGCTGAACCTTCCAATATTCATAAAAGCAATAATTCATAGATACTTGTCACTAATGGAATTAATGAAGCTTTGAAAAGGTTTTCTTCCATTCGTACACATATTTAATGTACATTAAAGAGAGAGATTTGTTTATCTTCAAACTTCATATGTAAATCCTTTTACCTGAATAGATGTGTATTCGCACACAAACACATGCACACGTGCACACGTCCTCACCCAGATGTTTACCTCTATATTTATATTTCTCTGTTTATTGTAATATTGGGCATTAAATTTACCAATATTCCAACACTAGTCAGAAGAAAACAGATTCAATTTGATAAAATTGTTAGGTGACAGCTTAGCTTGAAGGGCATTTCCCAGATATGAAATGCTCAAAATTCTCCATAATTATTATAAAGCCTACAATTTTCTTGAATTTTGCATAGGCTCATAGGTTTTATGGAAAATAGATAATTCCTTGTTCAGAGCATTCATAGCTTCCTCTAATTATGTCAGTGTGACAAAACAGCTTACTAAAACATGCCTTGAAATATATAGAATATGTATATATTGCTTAACACATATTCATCTCCTGGCAGAAGTTTGTAGTTACACAATTAGATCCTATGATAGATACCAAATGTAGATACTTTTCCTCATTTATTGCAAATGCTCCAAATTTGACCCCATCAATCTAAATGTAGAAGTGCAAAACACTGCGAACTACTGCCACCTACTGCTGTATTTCTGCAGGGAAACTTAGTGAAGTATACTTTACATTATGTCAGCACTTGCCAGGAAAAGTAGACGGGAGTTGTATGACAGTCTCTGATGCTGGTGAATTTTCAGCCCTCTTTAACAAAGTTTCCGCCTAGAAACATGAGTGGCAGGGATGATTGCTGAACTTTTTTCATAGGCTTCCCCATACCATAACAATGTTGTTTTACGGCCTGCTTCCTCTGAAATTCTTGTTCTGCATCTGCAGGCCACAAAAACCTGTTTCAGTTATCCACACTGTTGGCCACCATTCTCCTCCAGACATGGAAAGTGAACTTATCCCTGTGTTGTCCAACAACATTCTCATAGAGGGTTAGTAAATTCTTGGTTGTGGGATTAACGCTCCTGTTCCAGATCCCCAAATTTTGAGTCATTTTACCTCTTTCAGTCATTTTACACTGTCTGACTTTCTTCAGCATTGGTCAAGTGCACTTGCCTTGCCATTTGCCTTGCTGCCACCTGTATGTAGAGAAATCCTCCTTGGAAAAAGGAAGTGCAAGGGAAGCAAAAATCTGATCATTTTCTTAAGGGATGCTGACAGAGTATTTCAGATCTAAAATATTTTCTTGCAATAATGTAAAGATTTATGCAATATGCTCCCATGCTTGCTCATTTCATCAGCAAACTCTCCTTCAGGCTAAGGAGAGTAGATCTCAAAAAGTGGACCTACATTTTCAGATAAATTACACTAAAGATATAATGTACAGTGCTAAACTAAACAGTGATTTGAAATGTTAATCTGATAATCACACACATCTTACTCCTGTCAGTAATTCTGGTGGTATTTGGTTGAATTTATAATGTACTTTATGTAGATGCTTTATTACTTTTCCAACAGATCTGTAGCCAGGAGAACTCAAATGAGAGGGATTTGTAAAGATGAAGAGGTAAGTCAAAACCAGAAATGGACGATCGGGGGTTTTATCCAAGGAAAATATCAATTGCCATGCATAAATTGTTTTAAAGATTATAAGACAATTCAAGCCTTTACTTCAGTTTTACTTGCAGCACAACAATTGCTTCTTTCTTGATTTGAACAAGTACTTTCTTCTGCCTTTATTTTTTAGATTCACATTATAGTGACCTGTATACATCACACATTTTCTTCATCTCTGCACCCTTTGCAGATGCATAGTGAGTGGAAAAGAGGCAAGAAAATCAGAAAAGCAGGGGAGCTTCTGGCAGAGGCATGTGCAAATGAACAAGAAAGGAAATGTATGGGGAAAAAGAATAAAATATTAGATCAGAAGAGTGAACAGATTAAATAACTAGACTTTTGGTACCTGGTAAATTGCTAGCAAGATGATAGTCTTGCTATTTAAAAGAGGAGCTTTGATGATGCAAGATGTGCAAAAGTTAGATCTTCTGCCCCAGTGCATCTTCAGAAAAAATGCTGTTTTTCATAAACCACTACGAACATGTTTAACTTGCTGCCCATAGTGTGCCCAGGCTGTTCCTGTCACTGGTACCCATTGCTGACTGCTTTGCAGACCCTCCCTCATCATGCCTTTTCCTATCATCATGTTCACATGAGAGGGGAACTTGGGATAATAGATGTAGAGCCACAGTTGACTGCAGTCAAGTGCCTTCATAGAATACAGGTTTTAGTGTCACTAATCACACAGAAGGAGGTGCATAGTGGGGCTCTGGAGGTGATAGGGACATTTGCACTCAGAAGTGCACTTCTGATCTGAACTGAAATGCTGACAACATAAGAACACCCACTGAATGCAGGTTTGTAGAAGAAAGACACTGTTTCAGGCTGTGGACTTTATTGAGGAGGAAGAAGTAATAATCACAGAATCACAGAATCATAGAACCACAGAGTGGTTTAGGTTGGAAGTGACCTTGAGAGATCATCTGCCTTGGGAAGTGACATCCTTCACCAGATCAAGTTGCTGAAAGCCCCATTCATCCTGAATTTGAACACTCTAGGCAGCCTGTTCCATTGTCTCACCACAGAGACTTGTAAATCACACAGACCACATTTGATTATACATTTTGGGCAGTTATTCTGTTTTTAACTCTTCCCCCACATATGGTATGTTATTCTGATTTATCTCATGAAACCTGTGAGACTTAGCTAACTACAAAAGCCTGATTACTTTATTTGAATCCTAGCTATCTCTTTGCATCTTATGACAACTTGCATTTTATTTAACAAAACAAATTAACATCTTTTTTATTGTCTTCCATTTTCAGCTTTTCAGTTTCATGATGTTTCCTTTTGTTTCTCATTTACAAGGCAGATTGAACTGAATTTTCTGTTCTAACTTCTCTGTGTTGATACTAATTTTGGATATTTTATCCATTATCTTCCATAAGACAATATCAAAGGGAAGTTTGAAGCTCTTGCTGCTTATGCTGCATTTGAAATTGACTTGTTTCCCTGATTGAATTGATTGTACTGTATTTCCATCATTCTTTTCAATGAAATAGCATTCAGAATAGTTTTGGAACAATTCCATTGCATTGGCCAGCTTTACTCTCCGAAAGTCTTTGCTAGTATTTCCTACTGAGCCCTTCCTGGGACTGTATAAAATAACTCATTTTCAGTCTTGTTTGGTATTTATTATTGAGCTGATCTTTGCTTTCCTAAGTATGTGTGGAGGAAGATGGAATTCCTTAAACTGTGCTTGTTGCACTGGAGGCTGTAAAGTAACAGCCATTGTCAGCCGACTGCCAATATCAGAACTGACTTCCAACAGCAGCCAGACTGACTTCAGAACTTAGTGGCAGCAAAATATTGCCTGCTAAATTGCAAGATGTGTATGTAATTCTAAATGGTTAGTGACTGGACATGTAAATGAGACGATGAAGTTATGATGCTGTTGCCTTTTTGAGACATTGTTTTTTCTGTTTTGTTTTTCCTCCAGTTTCAAAGCCATTTAAAGGTATCTATTTAACATAGTCATAGAAGAGTTATTTTTCCTTTTTTCCTTTAGAGTTTAAGGAAGGTTGGACTTTATCTTTCTTAGTTCTCTACAAAGCCAGAGAAGGGATGATGTGCCACATATGAGATCAAATAAATTGTGTGGGATACTATTTTTGTGGAAGGTTCTAGTTCTGATGGAATTTCAATTGCTTTTGCAAGTTATTTGTAGCAGTTCCCCTTCTTTCCATTAAAATTTGTCTAATTTTCTTGCCCACACGGGCAGTGACAAACATTTGACATTTAAATCAACAGACCAAATACCTATTAGCCGTATAATAAGGGAGCAATTGTCACAGCAGTTGCAGCATCCCACCGCTGGAACCCATCAAGGAAAAGGCCCTTGTACTCAGATCATAGGCCAGAATGTTGCCAGTCAATTCCCATGCATTTGCCTGACATCTGAATCAAGTTACAGTCCTGTAAGAGGCACCCACAGAGAGACGTACCTCTTTAATTATACATGCAAATTGGGATCCAGCAATGTCTTTGAGGATCTATATTGTAAGCCATGCTTTTCTGAGGCTGTCAGCAGCTTTTCAGTTCAACACAGCAGCAATCTAATTAAAATGGCCATCAAAGCAGAGCTGAACTGCATTAAATGGTTCCTGTTAATGTCATATTTAATTTAGTGTTTCAGCGCTGAAGATGTTCATTACTGTCCTTTGCTAGGTTTTGAACTTCTGGACAACAAGACTGGTAAATGTTATTTACATCTCAAGAAATATAAAGACTGCATATCTTATAACTTCGCTGTCTTCTCACTCTCTACTTGATTATGTTGCAGCTGTGTTGCCACCTATCACTTTGTTGCTCTTCCAGAGGATCCTGAGAAACTGTGAAGGGGTCAGAAAGGGAGAGAATTGCAACAAGGGAGAATGATGCCAGCTTTCAACTTTGCTATTTTTTTCCTCTCTCCTTCACACCATTTTTTTTTTTCTTTCTTTTTGTATTATTGCAGAAGTCAATCTATTCTCTTCTGTTTTATAGACACGATGGGATGGCTGGACCTACCCACTGACCAGCAAGCAGTTTTCTTGCTGCTGGGCACTAAAATTAAGGAAGGCTAAATTGTAATTTTTGATAGAAATAGCCAGCTACTTCTAGAGGTCAGATGAGATATGGAGGGAATGTTCACCTTTGGGCACTGTAGAATTACTTTGCCATTCTTGGAGTCATTCCTTCTTGGGGAATAGTCAGGAATGAAAAAGCAACCTGACACTAGAACCCACACATACACAGAAGAGGGAGAAAAAACAAAGATATCCAAAAAGGGCATCATTGCCTTTTTTTTTTCCCCTTTGCAGATGACTGTATTTTTATTTTAAAGCTTAGATAACAATTTTGTTAGATGGACATGAGTGTGATAAATTTTGGTGTCTTTGGTGACCCCGATGTCAGATAGTGTACCAACATGACAACTGAAGAAAAACTGGTTATTTTGGACCGAAATCCTAGAAACATATTTTCATGGTTCATGAAAATGACGTCTTTCTTTCACATGTCTAAATGTAGTCCCCACCTAAACACAATGTTAATCAAACTGCCACCAGAAAGATTTCAATAAGATGGAGGAATTCCAGTTATGGAGAGGTGCAACAACAAAGCTCTTCTATAGAGGCTTAATTGGAGACTTTGATATAGCCACAGACCAAGAAATATGTTACTAGAAGAGAATCAAAATAAATGTCTGAAGAACACGAACACAGTATAACAGTCAGGTGGTGCCCATATAAAGTGAATTGGATGAAGTTTGATAAAGACTCAGATTAATGTTAGAAGGTAATATTTCACAGTTTGGGTACATTGCATTGTCAGAATCTTTTACTCCATAAAAATCACCTGGAGTAAGTGACTCATCTCATTATTTAAAACAGGACTGGAAAAAAACAAAAACAAAAACAAAAACAAACAACAACAACAAAAAAAACATGGCGTTCAAAAACTACATGTGTTTCTCTGAAATTGAATGAGCCTTTAATATTGAGCAATTCAATTTTTTATTATGATTATATGGAATCAGTAGTTCACTGAGACTGTTTACTAAAAGAAACAAAGATTTGCTTAACTCTGATGAAACAGTTCACTTTAATATCCCTAGCACAGCAAGTCAGCCTTGTAATAAGTGCAGTTTGCCTTTCCAGAACATTGAGTTTAAATGTGAACAACCCTTGGACATTTTGGCTATGTCTATACCAGTAATTTAAATAGGAATATTCCTAGAGGCTGTCTCTCAATCATTTACACTATAAAATTGTTAGAGTGGCGCCTTTTATCTTTAGGTCCAAAGCACTAGCATTGCTAGTTTTGTTGTTTTGTTTTTATTTTTGGGGTGGGGAGGAGAGAGAACTGCAAAATTTTCCATGGGAGTTTGTCAGTTCAGATGAACCATTTGCAAGTATTTTGCTAGCCAAAGCAAAGAAATTGTTGCTTTCTGGCCGAATAGATCTACTGAAGGTGTTTTGGTTCTATTTTTTTTTTTTTTTTCCTAAGCTGCTTCAACAAATTCACGTTAGAAGAGAGGAAGGTATTTTCATTGTTTCTGTGGAGTATGTTCAGAAAATTCCTGTCAGGATTCTGCAACCAAATGAAAGGAGAAATCAAAGGTGATTTTTCTCTTCATCCGATTTGATTCTCCTCTTCTGTATTCAGTTTTTTTTTTTTTTTTTTTTCCTTGCCAGAGATGTGTTGATGTTTTTTGTTTGTTTTTATTTTATCTGAATTCATTGATTAATCAGTACATTGGAGTACAATGGATTCACCCAAAATTATCCTGAGAAACAAGCATTTCAGCTCCCTGCAAAAATATCCTTCCATTGTCAATTACAGTGTGATAATGTTCTGGAGAAATAATAAGCACACTGACTGACTAGGCTATGCATTGGTTTCCCTTAGTTCTATGGTATGTTTACCTTATTTAAACTTGATTTCAATGGGGAAAAAATAAGTCTTCCTGTCTGCAATCACAAACAACTTCAGTGAAATATCAGTGCAGAAAAAGAGAAGTGAATGTAAGACTCTTTTCCCTTCACAGTTTGTTTGCTTCCTGCTGTTTTTCAGTCTGCTTTTTTCTTAATCTTGTCATCTTTGGATGTGTTTGTCAAACACATATGTTCTGTAGAATTCTCTGAAATATATCATAGTTCAGATGATGCCGTGCTTTTATGATTTTCTGTATGTATTTTCTCCTATTTATTTATTTATTTGTTTTTGACATGCTCCAGATAAAAGACTAGTTTTTGGTCAGCTGTAGAAGAAGAAGAGGTCCCCAGTGGCATCCCATTCCAATACATCTGGCAGGAAAACTATTGTTTTGGTCAGAAAACAATCAGAATTGGATGGCAAGTGAAAACAGATGGGAAGTAGAATTAAACTACTCTTAATGATTATCCTGTTGCAAAATCATTTCTGGGACATGTTGGGGTAATCATATTACTTCGGTTTCTTATTCTAGAGGCAGAGCAGTTGAATGCAGTAGTAGTAATGCAGTTGAGCTATGGTCAGATCCTGTCCCCAGGGTATCATAATAAGAAGGTCAGGGATGATATTCCTCACTGCAGGTAAGTAGGCAGCCAGGACTAGTGAACGAATGCAATAAGGTCCAGAAATTTCAATAATCCACTTTTCTGATATTTTTTCTATATTTAATGCTAGGAGAAAAGTTCCAATTTATCACTACCTACCAACCTCCTGTTTAGCCTTCCTTAGATCACTACAAGACAGCTACTCCATTGGGTTATTTATTCCATGCTCTTAATACGTATTTTTTAAAGGCAAGACTCCTTGAATCCAGTGACTTAGTCATTGATAAATCTGACACTTCTCTGCCCTTTGATGACTTTTTTTAGACGTATTACTGAGGTAAGTGTAGCAAATGTGTTAGAAAACTATAGGCAAGACTTCCTGCAAGAGATAAGAAAGTAAGCACTGAAAAAACTATGCTGAATGCATATGCTATGTGTTTAGGTACAATGAAGGAAAACTCAATACAGCTGAAATATTATTTAAAGTGTTACGTTGTTTTAATACAACAAAGAATTAAGTGGGAGTAATGAGACTATATTGCTGGGTGGGCTGAAGACAGGGGGCAGTAATGGAAACCAGAGCAATGTGCACCCCTTCTACCAGTTTCTGGTTACAAGGATTATTTTGCACTGCTTCTTACATCTTTTTTTCTGAGGGTTTCCAGATACTTTATAAACATACACAAATCAAGCTTCATAGGGGAATGGCTGTCTGTACTGTAGCCATATATATAATCTAAATGTTTTCCTTACATATGTCAAATCAAGTTCCACAGAAAATGGCATTTTTACACCATTTAATTTAATACTTTGCTACTCACACAAGGAAGGGACTTTGGTAGGTAGGAGCTCTCCTAGACCTTGGGGGCGTGTGGGGATATTGGACTCCTGAGACTGACAGTCAGTGTGCATTTGGAAGCACATAACTTGCCCTTCTGTTGTGACAATGTCATGGATTGTTAAATTTGGTGTGCTTGTAGGGTTGTTGTTTGTTTGTGTTCATCTGTGTTTGAGATGGGATCCAGGTAGCCTGGTACTCAGCTGACACAGTCTCCAGCTCTCTTGAGCCTTTTCCTTTCCCTAAATAAAGCAAGAGAAGTGATGCACCCAACCTCAATGAACTGCTACTTAAATAATAAAAATAAAATAAAATAAATAAAAAACATGCATTTTAAACTGTGATACTCACACTCACTTGTTTTATAGTCAGATCTAATTAACCTCACACTGCTGAGTCAAGATTTTGACCAGAACACTATCCAGTTACTGTCTGAGGGCTGTGATGTAATTAAGCATTAAGGCCCAAATTACTAACATTGAAATGTTAGTGGAGCATGTCTTAAACTGACTGCGTGGCATGAAACCTAATAATACACATCCAGACATGGCTTATTGATGGCACATGCCTGGAAAACAGCTTCTAGAAGCTATTTTTCCCTATGAATATAATTAGCTGAACAAAATGCATACGGACAATTAGATGCTGTTACCACACAGACACAGTTAAAGAAGCTTTCAGATTTTCATGCACCACCAATATATGCACTAGAAACTGGTGAACATGAGTGAAGGTCACCAGAAGTCCTGCCACCAGCTTTTTTTCAATAGTGGTTACCCAAAGACATAACTTTGCCTGTGCTATGGAGATCCTCATGTGACAAAACCTGTACATCACCAGGGTGCAAAACTCAGCACCCTCAGAGTTCTCCTTGCCAGTTCCAATAGCCTAAAGCTGCTTGAATTGGGAGTAATCATCTGTAATGAGATACTGTTCTTCTCAAAGTAATTATGGTATTTCATACCAATATATGAAAGTTTTAATGAATGTCTCCCATAGTGCTAGTAAATTCCCAGCCTACGGGGTTTATGCACTGCTGGAAACTTGTGTATAATTTTACATCTATTTCTTCTATAATTATTATAATTACAAATTATTTCCTGCTCTATGATTATGGGACTATTTTCCATTAGATCTGAAATAAATATGATTAATTAGATAATTTTCCCATATAGTAAAATAATATTCTTTCTTAATAAAGTTTGGAAGCTTCTTAGATAACATCTTGAATTAAGGTACTACTCACAGAGGGTTTTGGTTTTGTTTGTTTGAACTACTTAAAAAAAAAAAAAAAAAAAGGCAAAAAAAAGCTGTGTTTTATAAAACACAGCTGGAAGTAGAAACAGCCATTTCCAATCCTCCACTAGCATGTAACAGGGTAGTAATCCTACAAGGAACAGTAATCTGTAGTTAATTTCCCATGGCTGCCTGAAGGGACTCATGGCCACCTCTGCTCTTCCCCTTGCGCAGGACTAGCCAAACTGGGGGAAGAAAGGTTCTTTTGGTGGAAGATCGATCACTTCTGTGGCTAGGCTGGGAACTTTGATACTGGGAGTTGGGAGGAGAAGGCTTTAGGATTGGATTTTCCACTAAGCTTCTGATGTGGTTCTCATGAAGGAGGCAGAGGTTTTGCTCCTTGCCCTTCCCTCTGACCATGTGTGTTTTTTGTATTGAACAGTTACAGGATCAGATAAACACATAGGAAAGAAAGGGCAGAAGATAAGTGGAAAACAATTGTACTTGCTAGAGCATGATAAAACCTGGTTCATTTACAGAAGATTCAAGTCATAATATTTAGAAAGTCGGTCTCTCTTCTCCTTTGTCTCAAACTGAGAAGTATCAGTATCAGAAGAAAATAATTTGGAAGGAGAATAGGAAACAGAAACTACAAAGAGTGAAAATACAAACAAGAGAAACTGAAATGCAACCAGCTTCAAGAAAGCAATCTGGCATTATTAAGGAAAATATTTAAGAGAGAACTTCATGCCCAATAATTCATATGACTAGAAACGGATTTCATGAGTAAAATAGTTTAGCTCAGGCTAGCTTTTGAATAAATTATATTAAAGTTGCATGTATTCTGCCTCTTAAAACAGTAGATTTAAGGTGGAAGGAAAAATGTTAAATAACAGTGGGAATAACTTTTACATTATGAATGCATTTAATTACAGCAAAGTTGGAAATTATGCAGAGTTTGAGAAGTGACTTAATTCACAGGGCAGTGAACACAATTTATGAATTAGGGTTGTTTGCAACGATGAATTAAGAAATTAGAGGCATTCACAATGGAGCGTGTGGTAGAGGGAACAGAACTAAGTGCTTCACAGTGTGGGAAGCAGAGAAGGAAAGGGGGAGAAAGACAACAGGAAAGAGTGCAAGAGCAAAAGAGGAAAAAGAGGGGAAAGAAGAGCTGTGGGGAAAAAGGCCCTAAGCAGTTAAGTAGGTAGGGGTATCTACTTAGTAACATGGGTATGTGTGGTAGATTCTGTTAGGTCTGCCCATTGAGAACTTATGGTATTTACTATCTGTTTCAGATTTGCTGTAATACCATTCAAAATACCTCTCTGTGCCAGGCAGGTATTGCTTCAGATAAATGGCACACAGGGAAACCCCACTGATTTGTGCTTCCTCTTAGATGAAAAGTGAAATGGGAGCTGCCCACAAGGGCAATGTAAATGTTTCACTGGCACTAAAGTGGCTAAGGTAGGGAATCCTCTGTTGGGTGACTACAGCTCCCAGTATGCAGGTGGTAGTGTAGCTGCAGTAATGCAAGCTGTAAAATATTGCCCCACTTTAGACAAAAGAAGTAAAAATATATTTTGTTTATTTAATCTTTCCAGTGCATCTCAGAAGCCCTGAACTATGTGCTTGAATCCTTTATTGGTTCTGCAACAGAAGTGAACTTGCCACACTGACGTACAGACAGCTGCAAGAAGGTAGTTGTTTTGCTATTTTCATAACATATAAAATGGTCTAGAAAGCTAGACATCTTGCTCAGCATTTCTGAAGGTTTCATGAGTACTCCAGTAAAAAACTGACTGCTCAGCCTATTACTAAATCATAGAAATGTGCTTATTTTGCTTGTTCAGTATGGAACATGCAGATTTTTTCTCCCTCTTGTTTTTGCACAGGGTAGCTAGCCATCTAACCACATATATGGGAAATGGAGGATTAAAGGATACAGCTCTGGTAGCACGTGCACAGAACTAGCAAGACCATTTGTATTTTTGAACATGGTTACCTGCAAATACATTGTGAAATACATACTCAAATAATTGAAACAAAAGCCTTATGCCATCACAAGGCTCTGTTTAGTTGCAAAACCTCTGTCCTGCAGGACCTGACAGTGGAAGAGCCTGCATTTTCCTCTTTCAGAGAATCTCAGCTTTGATACTGAAGAGCTACAGTCTGGGTTCTAAGCATCTGGGTACTTCCCCCTCAATAGGCCCTTGGCCCTTGGCTTCTCTGCTGCTGTGTTAAACACAGTGTTGGATTAATTGTGACAGAAATGGATTTAAATCAACATTTTTCACATATGGTACTGATAGCCTACAGTTATTTGATGACAATGAATTTCAGTCACTATGCAGCAAATGTAGTGTTTTGAGACTAACTTTCAAGAGGCTGGAAAATGCATTCACCTTGTCAATCCTTTGAACACCTGCTACAGCCACCACTAAATTGTGTTGGAGATGGGCCCTGAGTTCATATCAAAATTAGAGGCTTTTTCTACCATAGGGAGTATTGGTAGGTTGAGCTAGATATACAGTCTGTACTTGTGGATTGGAAAGAGAATTTTCACAACAGAAAATATTAGGGTAGTGCTGAAATGGACAGCTCTCTGGAAGATGCTTCTGATTCATCTTTCTTAATGCAAATAGATTGAGAACATATCTGCTTATTTTCCATTTATAGCAAAATGAAGGTAATTTGTAGCCAGGTGAAACAGAATTTTGGGAGAGATTTCATACAGTACTTACCCTGAAATACTTAATTTTTGTTTCAAATGTGGAAGATTTCAATAACACAAGGCATTTATGAATTGTGTTGTTCTTGTAGCTAGTGTGTTTTGCTGCAGCTGTGCCTTTGTGATTTCAATATTTCATTCAGCTACGAGAGAAAAGGGATCACATACTGAAAAATACCTATAGCATCCATCCAAATTTCTGTTTTCTCAATGCCTGTTGTATTGCAAATGCCAGGATTTTTTTTTCCTCAGTGTGATGGTTTTACTCGGGTGGGCAGCCGAGTTCCACCACAACCGCTCTCTCACTCCCCCTCCTCAAAGAGGAGCGAGGAGAAAATACAATGAAAGGGGCTCAAGGGTTGAGATAAGGACAAGGAGATCACGCAATAATTATCGTGATGGGCAAAACAGACTCAGCATAGAGAGAAAGTAAGATTTATTGCTTATTACTAACAAGCTAGAGAAGTGAGAAACAAAGGAAAGAAACCAAAAGCACCCCCCCCCCCCCCATCCACCTTCTTCCACCTCCTCCCCCCGAGCGGCGCAGGGGAATGGGGGAATGGGGGTTATGGTCAGTCTATAGCACTTCTTCTCTGCCGCTCCTTGTTGGTCACTCTTGTCCCCTGTGCTGTGGGGTCCCACCCACGGGATGCAGTCCTTGCCGAACTGATCCAGCGTGGGCTGTCCACAGGCAGCAGCTCTTCAAGAACTGCTCCAGATATGGGTCCGTACCACGGGGTCCATCCCTTTGGAGCAAACTGCTCCAACCTGGGTCCCCCACGGGCAGCAGCTCCTGCCGGGTCACCTGCTCCTGCGTGGTCTCCTCTCCACGGGCTGCAGGTCCGGCCTGGAATCTGCTCCGGCAGGGGTCTTCCACAGGCCGCAGTCTCCTTCGGGGCACAGGCTCCACCGTGGTCTCCTCCACGGGCTGCAGCGTGGAACCCTGCTCCACCGTGGTACTCCATGGGCTGCAGGGGGACATCCTGCTTCACCATGGTCCTCACCACAGGCCGCAGGGGACTTCTGCTCCGGCGCCTGGAGCACCTCTCCCCCTCCTTCTTCACTGACCTTGGCGCCTGCAAGGCTGTTCCTCACTCCTCTCACCCTCCCAGCTGCTGAGTGGCACAGCGTTTTTTCCCTGTCTTAAATATTCTCTCACATGGGCACAAAACAACATCACTTATTGGCTCAGCTCTGGTCAGCAGTGGGGCCCTTACCAAACATGGGGCAGCTTCTAGATCCTTCTCACAGAAGCCACCCCTATGCCCCCCCTGCTACCAAAACCTTGCCACGTAAACCCACTACACTCAGGTGAAAGCATTTAGGGTATTTATGAAGTTCATGTTTTGGGCTAGCCTTTATCTAAGTAACCTCCAGGTATTCCATCTATATTAAGCATCGGTGGTATGTTTTTATTCTTTTTCTCTTTGCATTTGTTCAGTGCAGAGTTCTCTTCACTTTTTCATCCATTCAAGACATCAACTTCTTGGGCCAAGGAGGGATTTTGCTGAAATTGAGTTTTGGGGCATATCTTAAGTGCTCTAGGGTATTAAACCAATAGAATAATTTAAGCAGTCACATCCTTGTTCTGAGGGCATGCTTACCATTGAATTGCTTTGAGTTATCGTATCTTTGCACAGCTTTTGCCAACATATTATTTTGACAGACTTTTCAGGAACTTTCCCCCAAGAATTTTCCTTCAAAATATTCAGTGCTTCCTATGGCTAAGATGAGATTTAAAGAAGCAGACCTGATTTTAGTAGACAAGTTTCATCGGGATGAGATTATGTGTAGCTATGTGCCTCCATTTCAAGAACCTTCACTTTCAAGGCAAGTAATGGAGATGGAGAAGGTTTGTTTGTTTATTTTTTTTTAACAGTAATGGAAGTTGTGTGCTGAGTGCCCAAGAATAGAAGGAGGTGTGGGTACAAAGGCTAAGTGGATGGGTTTTGGAGGACTCTATAGAGAAGAAGGAAACAGATTTGCCGTCCCATCCAGCCTGGCCTTTTGGGAACTGCCCCTGGAGTAAGCTATCCCTAAAATCACATATAGAATTTGTCTTGAAGAGTGTTATTTGAAGCAGGTGAAAGATATGTAGGGAAGCTGTTGATAAGCAATAGGAATGATGCAGGAACCAATGCCTGAGTGCACTCTCTTGTCATATTTTATTTCGTAGTAAGCCAAGATGCCTAAAAAATAAACTAATACAGTAATATAAAAGTATTACTTTGACCATTCTTTGATGGTCATATCACTTATGACCATTCTTTCCAATGCCAAAGGCTTTAACTAACCCAGTACTAAGTACAGCTTCCTATGCTACAGGTTGCAAAGCCTGAACCCTGACTACAGCTCTGACCTTAAACTACAGACACTCCGTGCAAACAAGTTTGATTAAAGAGCTTGTCCCTAATCTTACACCTATTTTTTTTTTCTGTCATTTCAGGATGTGTAGAACTATTCTCTAAATTGGATGGTTGAAGTTGTCTATTTTACAGACCCTAACCTTAATTGCATTCCTGGGACTGGCGTTATTCTCTGAGGGGTTCAAAGCATACTGTAAAACAGACAATAACAGCCAATCCAAATTTGTTCTTTTTTCTGTTTTGGACATTTTTGTGATTCTTAAGTCATTGAAATGTAACCACAATTCTAACTTAAACTTGTATCCTTGGGTAAAAAATCTTCTACTGGAAGACAGTGGCAATAACTGTGGGAATTGTTCTTTTTGTCTTTGGAAACTCTGAAGAATCTTAAATAAGTTTAGATTTTTTCAATACTAACTATATTCCAACCATAACACTTAACTTATCGTAGCCAGGGGACCAATAAAATGCAAATGAAGTAAAAATCCTTATCAGAATGAACACTTCTCTGTATTCTGTAGGCTGGGAACAATCCAGTAATAAAATAGGATCCTTAGGCTTTAGATTTCTTAACTGTAACCCATAGACCTAAGCTTAGTTATAGACAATGCACTGATATTAATGATAAAAGAGAACAGTAGCCTACAGTAGCCTTAGCCTACAATGCTAATCTTAATTATATGTCTCTAATCCTACAACAAGGATTAACAAAAAATACTGATTCTGAGTCACAAACCTGTTCCTGTCTAAAAGGACAATAGAGCATCAAACAATGAGGGAAATCGTATTTTGAAATAGAATAGAATTGAATGTCCTGGATAGGCACCAGCCTTCTTATAATCTTCAGAGATCTTACAGGATTCAGAAAGAAACAGAGCAATGGATAGAAAAGTAATAGTCTTAAGAACTGAAATGATTGTTGACTTTACAGGGCTTTGAGTGGGTAAAGTGGTAAACTTCTGTCTTTTGGAGATTAGTTGTGTGTGTGTAGTCCAGGTTAGCTAAATATGCAATTGCATTTATCATTAAAATTGTAAACTTAAAGCTCAAAAACAAACAAAAACAAAAACACAGAGAAATATTGGATCGTGCCAGGCCACCATGTTACAAAGCCAGATAGGTTTAATATAAACCACTCTCCTTGCTCTTGTTGAAGAACAGGGACTAGATCCATAGATAAAAGTTTATATAGGTATGTAAGTTTTATTATAAAATACACACTCTAACATATTTAATGTAATGTAATACATGCTGTATTGGGTTTACATGGCAAGGTTTTGGTAGTGGGGGGCTGCAGGGATGGCCTCTGTGAGGTGAATCCAGCAGCTGCCCCATGTTAGCTCAGGGCCAGTTTCAGCTGGCTCCAAAGGGACCTGCCGCTGGCCAGCACTGAGCCAATAAACGATGCTGTTTGTGCCTCTGTGAGAGCAATTTTAAAAAGGGGGAAATAAAATCTGCTGCAAAACAGCAGCTTGGAGAATGCAAAGTGAGAACCAGCCCTGC
Organism: Nettapus auritus; assembly: GCA_011076525.1. Classification (NCBI taxonomy): domain Eukaryota; kingdom Metazoa; phylum Chordata; class Aves; order Anseriformes; family Anatidae; genus Nettapus; species Nettapus auritus. The sequence goes on along the minus strand of CM021767.1, from coordinate 48,913,932 downwards.
AGCCCCCAGGTGAGTGCAGCAGGAGGGCAGGAGGTGCTCCAGGCACACATCAGCAGTTCCCCCGCGGCCTGTGGAGAGGCCCCTGGTGGAGCAGGCTGTCCCCCTGCAGCCCATGGGTCCCACATGGAGCAGATCTCCATGCTGCAGCCCGTGGAGGAGCCCCCGGTGGAGCAGGTGGATGTGGCCTGGAGGAGGCTGCGGCCCATGGAGAGCCCCCGCAGGAGCAGGCCCCGGGCCTGAGCTGCAGCCCGTGGAGAGGAGCCCACGCAGGATCAGGGAGTCTGGGGGGAGCTGCAGCCATGGGGGACCCACATTGGAGAATTTTGCTCCCTACAGATAGACCGCGTGGTACAGAGCCATGTGGAGCAGTTCTTGAGGAACTGCTGCCTGTGGGCAGCCCCTGCAGACTCAGTTCGGGAAAGACGGCATCCCATGGGAGGGACCCTGCATGGAGCAGGGGCAGAGTGACCGTGAAGGTGCAGCAGAGGAGAAGCACTATAGTCTGACCATAGCCCCCATTCCCCATTCCCCTACACCGCTCAGGGGGAGGAGAGTAAAGAGGGTTGATGGGCTGGGGGAAGGTGTTTTTAGTTTGCTTTAAGTTTCTCACTGCTCTAGCTTGTTAGTAATAGGTAATAGATTACATTAATCTCCCTGTGCCAAGTCTGTTTTGCCTGTGATGATAATCATAGAGTGATCTCTGTCCTTATCTCAACCCGTGGGCCCTTTTCATATATTTTCTTCTCCTTTCTCTTTGAGGAGGGGGAGTGAGAGAGGGGCATGTGGTGGAGCTCAGCTGCCCAGCTGAATAAAACACATGCCCATGTTATGTGTGTGTTATATATATATATACATACATATATGCATATAACATGTATATATAGAAAGTACATATATTACATATATAGCATTAGGACTACCAAAAAAAGAAAAAAAAAAAAAAAAAGTAATAAAAGCAGAAGCAGTAGCCCCAAGGTCCCACCTTAAATTCTCATAGATTCTCCAGAACAAATTTCTGCAAGTCCTGCAGCAGCTTTAGATTTCCTAATGCTGAGTCCAGAGTTAACCTTTTCCTGAACTTTAGACTGGAAAATGAGAGAAAGGCAGTGGAAAACAAACTAAACTTCTCAGTTTTTCTTACTCTGCAAGTCTGTCCAAATACAAGGGATATTCAGGCTATTAATTTTCTATATCCACTTCTATTCCTAAAAAAATGACATGTCGCTTGCCTGAAATCTTAAAAAATATCTCTGACTCCACCTTAACCAGCACTCTCCAACACCCACCGAGTTCAGCAGAGTTACTCAGGCTTTACAGATTTCCTAATCTTAACCCCATTCCTAACCCTTATCTGAAATTTGGATTGAGGACCATTTCCAGTGGCAGAGTAACAAAGTAAGGCTTTGTCTTAAAATGATGCACAGTTTAAGACAACTGATCTTACACTGATGCTTAAGAAGTCTGCTGAAATACAGCAATAAATGTGGCTGTGGGTGCCACTAGTTTCCTAGTGCAAATCCTAAATCTAAAATTGTGTGTAACCAAGACTCCACTGTGCACACCAGAACATAAACCTGTGCTTACTACTGATTACTAGTGTTCTTCATAACTCTTTGCATCAGGCTGAATGGGGTCTGCAGTATGGATTCCTGAAGCTTTAGATTTCCTAATGCACGCCCTAAATTGATCCTGAAGCTCTAATCATAATGTGGATAGGATTGATTTCTAAAAATTTTAAATTATCTTGATTTCTAAAAATCATGAAAACCATTCCACAGGATCCTTCTTTTGAGTCCCCTCAAGGCAGGAGAAGGACAGACTGGATTTCTCCCATGTTTTGTATAATGAAAGTTTGGCTTAGTGGTTTGGCCAGAATTAGGATTCAGGAAAAGAGGGTCATGTTCCCAGTATATTGCTGGATTATTAGGATTCTTTTGGGGCTGGAGAAATAACTAGCACTTATTACATACTTGTATAATTTCTTCAGTATTCAGAGTAATAAAATTTACGTGAATATTTTTTTAATCTGCTTGTGGAGGTGATTGACTTTATTAACAAAATTCCCACATAGCTGTGGGTGACAGATTAATAAATTGATATATTTTAAAAATTCGATCAAAATATGAAAGTAGCCAAATACATATTTGTGTTCAATGTCAGCAATTCAAATTGCTTTGACCCCAGCAAGGATAAACATCACAGGGAGAGAAAGAATTCATCTTTTTCACAGCCTTTTTCTTTCTTTGTAATGGTGGTGCGCAGCTGTATCACCAGCCTGGATATGACTTGCTGATGTTCTGTGCTTTTATTCTTAAAACTTAAAATCTCTTACAAATGAGGGGTTTTTACTCATTCCTTTGTTTTTCTACTTTGCTACTCTACTTTTCCAGAACATACCTTCTTCCATGCAAAAGTTATTTTATTCACTTTCTTTGGATAGAGAAGCAGGGTAATGCTGCCTCAGAGAATTTAGTAGCATCTCATTTTCCTTTGACAAATGCTTTTGCATTGGCTTTCTCTTGTCAGGGAGTGTGTTGAACAGAAACTTCATTTACTGCCTGACAACAATGATCACGTATGTCATTCTGAGCAATGGGGACAGTCGGTGTTTAGAATGAGAGAAAAATCATTTGCAAGCTCCCTCCTTTTACATACCCCTCTTCAGTAAAACCTAAAACTGTATTATGTTAACTGTGGCAATATTAATACTGTTTTTAATAATTCATTTGTAGGTTGCAATTTAAATTACTGTAACTTTTACAATATAAAATCATAAGCAACCATTGGTTGATCCTTGATGCCTTTGAAACAATAATTTTAAAGTACTTTTCAGGCTGTAATTGAGCCTTGGGGTTAAGCAGTCATCATAATGTTGTCACAAGTAAGAAAGAAACATGTTATGCCATATGATTTATAAGTGACCTCGGATTCTTGTCTTTTTCACTTGTATTTACTGTTTATCTATATTTTGTGAGGTTTTAATAGGAATTGTTACAGGGAGCGAAAATTCTGGTTATCGACTATCTGAAAAACAGTCCTCTGAAGGTTCTGTATGAAGTCTTTAAAAAGCAGCTGAAGAACGTTAAATAGTTTATAGCATGCAGATGGGTTGTACAAAGATTTCTAAGATTAACTTCATGCAAAAAAGTCAGAAACTGTCAGTGATCAGACTGACGTTTTCCTTATGTAATGCCACTTACGTATTTCTAGTGAAGAGGTTACTAAAAAAAATAGATACCAACACACACATGAATACATAACTGGACTCTAGTGCTACCTTAATTTGTACTGATAATTAAAAGAAAACACACTTACAGAATACCTATGAAGCTAGATAAACTTCTAAATTAGATGTCAGTAAAAATAAATAAATAAATATATACAGCATGACAATGTATACACTGACTTGCAATATGTACAGGGTCTCAGTTTGATTTCACCTCAGTGTAGTTACGTGATGAATATCACACAAGTTAGTGGGGGAAAGAGAAATATTAATTGCATTTTCTATAGTGAGAGGATGAATTCTAAGTATATCTATAAATAATACTGATCATGAATTATGTGTTGACATATCTTTTGTTAGATCCAAAATCTACTGCTTTTTTGTTAATACATTTTTGTTTGAAGGAGTGCTAATTATTACAATCCTGATTTCTCAAAGGTTTAATGAGAAAGTATCTGTTTGACAATATTCTGTTCAGATTGAGAAGACGAAAATCATGAGGTTTATATTTGCTTTGATCCAAGATTCCAGTTTTAGAAATGAACTTGAAGTTTATGTGCTCTGTGCCACCGAAAGTAATTTGTCTTTTTGTGGAACAGTTGATGGCAGCACTGGTACTTTCAGTAAGGGAGAACACAAAGAAGTCTGATGTCAAATTAATGATGCTATAAATCCACTCTGTGGCAATATCATATTGGCCACCTGGCACTTTGTCTACTTTGGTTCTTGAAGCATTTTCTAAACTTTTTTAAAGTTGCAGCTGCTATTTCCTCACTATACCTTACGGCTGCTTCTAAACTAAGAATCAGAATCAGTTGGAAGGGACCTCTTGAAATCACTTACTCCAGTCCCCCTGCTCAAGCAGAAACAGCTATAGCAGGTTGCCCATGGACCATGGACCAGTCAGGTTTTGAATATCCCCCAGATATCAATGGATATTGATAGCCTGAGGATATGGATGCCTGAGGATACTTTATACATTGCACCAGTTCCAGGGAAGTTTACCTTGAGTATTATGATAACCATCATGCTCTGTCTGGCTTGTGGGATGGGTTGTCTACTATTTTGACGAAATGTAAGCACTGTCCTAACAGACAAAAACCTCATTTTGGACTGTCTCCACTTTAACCTCCTACCTCTGAGCAAGACTGTTTTTGCTTTCAGGGGCAACTGCTAGTCTCTGACAGCATCAGGTGTGTCTTTGTATGGCCCCAGCATTTCACTGTAAGTTTTATCTGCTCCACGTGTAGGCTGACTCAAAGGACACCTTCGAACCTGAGAGAGCTGCTCATTTCTATTCCTAGCAGGAAGCGTGTTATGAGGGTCAGCATTTCCTTCCTAGTCTTCATCTAGCAAAGTCTTCCTCCTCAGGCTGGGCATGGGCCCATGCCCTGAAGTTTCTGATCACCCTCTCAAGCAGCCACAGGGACCCAGGGCACTCCTTTCAAAGTCCTTTCCTGGTGGATTCACCTGGGGGCAGACTGAATCTACACTGAATTCAGGCTGGCTATAAGAAAAAATACAGATGACAGTGGTCCAGAAATGAATATAGGTCCAGCCTTCCCAGAGTAGGATATTTGCAGCACTGACTATCTGGACTTTCCTACATAGGCAGTTTCCATCTGCCAGCTGCTTGATACCCCAGTTTCTTTTCTGAGGTTGATCCCATCGGGCTATAGCTTACGTTACCTTTTCCTGCACTGTAGGAAGGACACAGCTCCCTAACCAGGTTCTGTGTGCATTCCCACAATATCACCATTCAGCCAATAAAGAACCATAGTATTCATTGCAATGAACATGTTTCTCAGTTCATTAGATCATGAAGGAACAGCAAACAGTGTGAACAAAAAGTCTGATGAAATATAACCGCATCTCACAGTGCACTTGAACTTCCTTACAACATACACTAGTTATTACATCCACATAGACATACAGTTCACCATGGTATCTAACTAAAGCTAAGATTTATGAAAACACTCCATAAGAACTTAAATATGAGAACTAAATGGGCATCATTACTCGCCCACTAAAAACACCACTTATTTCACCACCTTGAGTTTACCAGCTTTGGAAGCATTAAAGTTTAAATTGACCCTGCAGAGATAAGTATGTGGTAGCATTGTGGTTATGCAAATATCACCATTCACAGGCTCCACAGTATAGCAAAAAGAGCTGATAGGAATTTCCATTACTGTAGTAGTAGTTGTTTATTAACATGTAAAGAGGCAGTCCAGGAGCTATGAACAACATCCTTTTCTTGCAGCCAGTGTTCCCAAGCACTCAGCCATCTGCTGGCCTGCCTACCTGTGATAATCACCCCTTCTCCCTGCCAAATTTTGTGCTGCACTATGTGTGACATTTTAAATGATTTAATGGTCTAATTTGCATTTTTCAAATAATTTTACATGCCAATTAATTTCAGTTTATGGTTAATCTTCCCTTCCACAAATACTGTTAGGGAAAGACAGAGATAAGCACAAACATAGCCAGTTATGGATAAGTCGGAGAGGGTGCCTGGGGGATAAGAGTATGGGTTGTGGGGGGCAGGAGGGGAAACAGCAAAGGTGTGCATTGGAGGGAGGGTGTCTCGTCTTGGGTTTGTGGTAACACCAAAATAAGCAGGAATGTTATGGTTTGTGTGCATAGCTGACAGGCAGCAGGGAGTAAAGAAGAGTGCTGTACCTGTGCCCTGCTCTTCTGGGTAGTGCTGGGCCATCTGGGCCATCGAGAGTAGCTTCACAGGTCACGGGAGCAGTGGGAGTCAGAGTGATTTGCTGGTTTGTTTTTTTTCCTCAAAGTTTGGTCAAACCCATCCTCTCTATCCATTCTGCCCACCTTCCAGCTGCTGCCACTGCTGAGTGCCTGGATCCCATCCAGGAGATCACGGAGGGGTGTCTGGAAGCAGCAACGCCTGCCAGGAGCTGGGCTGGGTGCTGGAGAATCTGGGCACAGTGGCACCAGTAAGCAAAACATAAAGGACAGAGCCTGGAGCATAAACTTCCTGTCCCTAGACTTAAATGTCAAATAAAGGGGAAGGGAAGGGAGAAAGACAGAAATATGTCCTTGCATCATTTTGGTACCATTTATATCATGATACTGTAGATACCCAAAGCATTGTACTAACTGGACATCCTTGAGCTAAGCCTTTATAAAGGCTCATCTTTCGTCATAAAAGTCTTCCCAAATGATGCAATTAAGCCTTCAATATTAAAAGCTTTTGACAGATTTAAATAGCAAATTGCACCTCAAGGGACAACCCCTCCAATCAAAAAGCTCCAGCATTGGTTGCTTTGGGTGCTCGTCCACCTGAATGTCCTCATTTCCCATCAGCAGCCCTGACAGACCATGCATCCCCCCACACTGTTGTCATCTCAGCCTCTTCTGCTGCTGTGGGAGAGATGTCAGGCTGCAGGAAGGGCTTCCCAAAAAGCTGACAGAGGATTTGCAATATGAAACATGATGATTAAACACACAAAATGGTGAAAGCCTTCAGTATTTATAAAGTCTCTGGGGAAGTCATTGCTGTCATTATTTTTTGTGATTAAAAATGGCCTAGAGTTGCTCTCTTCAAAGCTGATTTTTCATGTTACTTAAATGTTTGTTTTTATCCACTGTGCTAAAATGTCTGTGGCTAAAAATTAAGGAGATATTTTCAAGGCTGGCAGATTTAGAGTATGACATTTTCTATGTTGAATGCACTTCAAAGTCCTTGCCACATCCCATACTGATTGATTTTTGTCAAGACCAGTCAATTCTTTTTTATTTTATCAATCCTTCTGAAAACCAAACCATGTGTGCATGATGCGTGTGCCTGTTTTACAAAGAAATTGTACTTTATTACCAATTTTTCACACTATCACCAGGGAAAAATAGCATAGATTTTTAGAGGAATTTAAATGTATTTATCAATATTCCAGTACTGAGAAAAGTAAATATGCAAGGTTTATTTTTGTTTAAAAATATGAACTCATTTTTTGTTACTTTTGAGTATTATATGCAAAATAGATTTTTAATGGTTTTGACCATTTGCTTCTAACATAATATCTAACAGCTTTTGCAGATGAAATGGGTGCCTGGCACCCATAAATTGCTAAATCTGTAGCAATTTACAGCCATCTCCACAGTGAATTAAATCATGATCAAAGTTGTAATTTAATTTGGGAAAATGTTGAAGCCCTTCCACTTCTTCCTTGAGGGGAAAATATGCACAGTTCTGCAGCTTAGACCAAGGCTTTAAACATGCATGGCTGTTGTTGAGACTTCAAAAATGAAGTAAAGAGGACATGTGGTTCATAATTCTTGGTCTTCCCCTCTGCCTGAGAATAATTTTTCCATCGTAATATTGTGCAAGCCAAATGAAAAGTCTCTTAATCAAGGTATTGGACTAATGCCAGTAGCCTCTTAGGAACATTTACAAGAAGTTGTCACTGAAATGTGACCTCCACTGATACCCTGAAGCCCCTTTGAAGTCCCAGGAGGAGTTGTAAAAATGAATATCCATACAAAATACACAAGGACTGGGAGTGATGCCTAAGCTGTTTTTCTGTATTTCACACCCTTCATATTTTTATTAGAGTAAAGAAAATCAGGAAAGTCAAAAGCGTGAAATGTATACTCATACAGAATATGAGTGATATTTACAAAACATTCTTCTTAGCTATAGAATCGACAGTCCTATTTAAAACCAAAATAAATCTACATCACTCTAATTCATTTCTAGTGCTGAAGGAACCTGTGCCTTTTCCATCCCATCAGATATTGTAATATATCTGTAACTATGCATGGGGGGATATGTAAACATAACTACTGTGGAAAGAAAAGAGTATAAGTTAAATAAAGATATTGAATATATGCTTTATGCTTTGTTTAATGCTACCAGAATGCTCTTAGGTCTTTAGCATAAGAGTAATAAATTTGTATAGGCACTTACAGTGCTACACTTATGTAGTGACGGAGCACTTACAACATCCTTACAACACTTCTATGAGGAAAGGAAACCACCTCACTCCTTTCATAGTGCATGGAAGGAAAGAGAAAAACCATTATTCACTCAGAAGCCCATGAAGACCTCAAGCCTCAAAAAGATTGGACTCAGATTTCCCAAATCCCAGTTTAGCAGCCTAACTTCTTTGCTATCTTACCTCTCTGTTTAGTTTATCAACAAAATTACATTTCTTTTTCTTACCAGTAATGCAATAAAACAATTATTTTAATTATTGTCATAATAATGCAAATATGATTGCATAATATTTTATTATTTGATAAAATGGCATTATTTTATTTATTGTATTACTGTATAAAATTGTATTATTACCATAATAATACAATTATTTGTATTAGTTGCACAGAAAGAAGACCTTAAACAGGGAACATACCAATGAAATCGAAGTATTGAATTTTTTATTGATTCTCAAAGCTTCTTAAAAGAATTTTGGGACCCTAAGCAATCTTTTGGATTGCCTGCTTGCATTGGCAAAAATGTACTCTCCTGTATTATGCAAAGGACCAAGGCTCAAAGACAGAAATGTGAATATGAGTGAAAGGCTTGAGGACTTGTGAGTACTAAGCACAATGAAGAAAAAAAAATGGAATGTTTAAAAGGCAGAGTAGCTAGCGACAAAGCAGCAGACAGTATGAAGCAGCAGAGGAATGGTTCAGGGCAGAAGAAACCCTTCAGACATCAAAAAAAGAGCTTCTTCCAGGAGCAGGAAAGATCTCAAGGAACAGGAACCCTAGGTAAGGAAAACAAAAACAAAAACAAAAACCAACCAACCAACCAACAACAACAGATAAATAAATAAAATAAAAACTGGGCTAAGTCCTGCTACTAATGGCCAAAAGGCCATACCCCCACTGAGTATGAAGGAAGAAAATGAAGCTGGTATTGAAAACTTCTTTGATGGTAGGCAGCTGGGTACTTGTCTCTTCCTCTCATGTGTCACTCTTGCATGTCCTGAGCGCCAATGAGGTCAGGTTCTTGAATGGAGGACACTGATTCACTAATGTGACACATGGAAATCAGACAAGCTCTTTTCCTTTCCCTGAAAGCACAGGTGTTGCAGCTGCCTACAGCATTCCCTTCCCAAACTCACTGACTGCCTGTTGCTGGCTACCTGGCTCAAAAACAAGCAAATTGTTTCCCAAGCTACGAGGTTTGATTTCCATTCTCATCCTTTAACTCCAGTATCTCAAAGACATCTTTCCTTAGTCCTTAAAGGCATTATGTTGTCCAAGCTCTGCTTCCATTCCCCTGATTCCTTTTATTTATTATTATTTTTATTATTTACAAGCCCATTTTCCCCGCTTTAAAAAAAATCTCTATTCTTATTCCTCTTTTTTTTTGTTTTTTGTTTTTTGTTTTCCCCATAATGTATTGTTCTAATGAAATTTCCAATAAGACTTCCTTTACTTCATTCTTCCTCATATCTCCAATTAAATTATTTGCCACAGCAGATGATCTTTACCTTCCCAATCACTGGTAGACATCCCAGCTTTCTTAAGTTCATCCTAAGCCAGTGCATACATAATTTATTTCACTTTTCTCATTTCATTCAAAGTCTATACTGTCATTCCACAAAGCCATTTGTATAACAGCTTTGTAAAATAGAAAATGTCATCAGTACCTCTGCATTTGCATATATTTGCACTAAGTATATGAAGGATGGCAGAAGTAAAGTGAATCTTCAATATATGTGTACTGATATATTTCATTAAATTTTCACCCCATTGCTCTTCTTCCTCCAGTGCTTCCTCAGGATCCCTAATGTGTCATGATTTGACTTAATTTTAAGCTTAGCAGATGCATCCTGCTGAGGTGTATGTCCATATTTTAGAGACAGAGAATATGACATTGTTTTTTAAAGTGTCATACTTCTAACAAACTGCAGAGGCATATGGACTCTGCAGTTTGTTCAGCAACATTATTATGTACATTCAGTATGTACCTAATAGAACTCTTTTAGTGTAACTGTCCTACTATGATCAATTGTAGGCATGGCACTGGATACGCATAAATTCTGCCTGTATTAATCAACATCCTCACTGAGGTTGTATCTCTCTTCTGAATTTTCTTGGTATCTTTCTCAATCCTTGTTACGGAAAACAGCTTGAATTTTCCGCTCTTTCTATGAAATAAATAAATAAAAATTGATTGATCATGTTTCCTAGAAATACCTATATATGCTGAACTGAACTTTATTCTTTTTCTATATAAGTGAACATTGTAGCCACAATTCTACAAACCTTAAGTAGTACTTTGAACAAAACAGAAGTGAACAGATCTAACTAGAAATATTATATTGCTAACTGTTTCTTTAACACCTGTGGGGATGTATCCAGAACTATGAAGCTGTCTGCCTTCACGGGCAGGAAAGAGAAAGGAGCTTCTTCCATGGAGGCACCTGATATTCTGAAGGAGGTCTCCCACTTCATTGATTATGAGGCACGAGTGGAGAGATTAGCTTTATGTGGCTACATCTGAGGGTTATGAGTATCTGATGGTTATGCTTTTTAACCATTGTTAGAATCCCACCTCCTCACCCATTAATGAGGCAGTCAATTGGTTTGAAGCAGGTTCTTACCTCTCAGTATTTCCCATTTGCTCCCTGAGCACCAGCAAAACAGAATCTGAGAGCACTGATGGATGGTCAACGTCAGTTACAAAGCAGCTTATGATTTTTAGAAATACAGATCTAAAGAACAAATTCCTCTGTTCTGTGATTCCACTCCATTTTTGATTATTGTAAGAAGTAAGGTATTTGGTCTTTTATTTCAACACAAACTGTGCCTGGGAAAAGACTCAGGGGGCCTGACCCAAGGAATTTCAGATGGATTTGGGTCTAAAAAGGAACACAGACAGGAACATATACAAATACATTTGTCTCTTTCCTACTCTGATTTCAGATATTCTCTTTTAATCCACAATGACAGGAAGCCTAGCCACAATCATTTACAATTTTTTTGAGTGACCTTTCCTTATAAATCCCATAATTATTATGCCATAAAGCATGTGTTCCTTCCTATTAGAATCAGTTTGATATATTTCAGAATAATAAGCAAACCACCCACTGCAGCTTGTCAAACTTCCACAACCCACTTTTAAAGAAAGAAGAAGCAGATAAAAAGGTCTAGACTACTGCGTAGCTACCCCTGGGAACACCACTTACTGTGATGAGGAGTTGTTGAGAAACTCTATTACACCCCTTCATCTTGCTGTATTCTTGCTGATTGATGACTCCTTTTTGAAAAGTATCACTTTCCCAATTCATCATCCATTTAACGAGCACTTTGAAATTATTGCAGAATTTTTGTGTTTTAACTAGTGAACCATGCATTGCTAAATTAAGAAAAAAACAAAACAAAACAAACAAACAAACAACAAAAAAAACCCCACGTCATTGAAAATATGTGGTTATATTTTTTCTCAGTAACTTTTACTGGCTTATATTGCTGGACTCATTCTGTGTGCAAATATCTAGGTCTCTGAGTGTCATTAAATGACAAACTAGGATCTGGCCTTGCAGTCCATTCCACCCAGTCCTTTGCTATGTTCAAGCAACTCCTTCTGAAAACAGGAGAGTTCTTTGTGCTTGTAACTTACTTGTGCAATAAGAATTGCAGAACTCCCAACTGTGATCTCTCCAGATCTTAATTTCCAGTCTAAGAAGTAAAAATAATAAATTTGTTTCTTGCCTTCTTTATTGTCACTGTAAGATTTCAGGCAAGATTATGAGTTGGAGAGTACGCATGATCATGTATACAAATCACTGCCTGAGAATTCTCTAAGCATGTGGGTGCTACTGCCATGGAAGTCATTAATAATGAAATAAGTCAGTAAAGCAGAACAGCAAGTTCAAAATGATAAGAAATATTTTCCAATGAAACAAAAAGTGTGATTTTTTTTTTGTTGTTGTTGTTTATAGTGCAGAAAAGTAGTTCTGCATCTACTGCTTTCTGATTTACATGCAATTATTCACTATATGAGAATTGAAATAAATTGCTTAAGTCCTACTTAGAAAATCACACTGGAACATATCTCACTAAAGGCTTGTCTATCCTTTCTAATGTGCAAGTCTCTAGACACCTGATTTCAGTTCTGGACCATCTGCTATCCTCTGTCCAAATATCTTAAGTTTATCCTTTTTCCTGACATTTTAGAATTTACATAAGCCCATCAACAAATACAGGGTTAGATAACCGTATAATTGAAATGTTATTTTTTTTCCTTGAATCTTGCTATCGCCATAGAGCTAGTAGCAGCTGACAGCATGATTAGTAGGTTATGCACAGTTTTGATTAGCACCAAGTATATTTTAATAGACAAGTCAGAAGCAATCTGGAAATGTTTGTTGATAAAGATAATTGGGAAGATAAATTCAAGCATGACTAGAGGGAACATGCGATTATCAAAAGTATGTTTGCTGTAGTCAGTTTTAAATGAGTTAATTCCACACACTGTTCTTAAATGAATCACAAATAAACATTGCCTAAACTGGACTTATACAAATGACCTACGATTCCAGAGCATTTACAACCTCTCTCATTCTTTAGCTGGGAAAATGTCACTGATAATCCCAGGTGAGTGGGAAGGTGAAAGACCAAACTGTTTGTTATACTGGTAGCATAAATTTCCAACGTTTTCCCCTTGTTGTCCAGTTTGTTCAGCTGTTCAGTGATACCATTTTTAGTTTCTTCTTTCCTTGTTCCATCCTTCTCAATCTTTCAGTGCCTTTTTGCAGGTGAGAGCACTTAATACCCCTTTCTATAATGTTGTACTTGACTCACAAAGATCAGCAGCAATTGCAGTGTGCTGTTTCTGAAAGCACTGCTAATCTTCAAAGTATTGTCTTGGTTGGGATACTACAGGGCAGAATGCTGATTCTCAGTTCAGTCTTGACTTTTTTTTTTTTTTTTAAAAAAAAAAAGAATCCTTTTTGTACTTTTTCTACAATCTTTCACATCTGTGATCTGTCAGCAAACACCTCTAATCAGCTTCCTTCTTCAGATAGGAAGGGATACCAGTCAGTTCCATGTGAAGACAATTTTCAGGTTAATGCTTTTTCTTTACAGATACTGCTAGCATCCATCCATCATTTTTCTAAAGCACTGTATGCCCATCAGTCTTCAGTGTATTTTGCTGTACCACAGACTCTGGTCACCTCAGATGCTCAGTCTTTCATAAACCAAAAGAAATAGTTAAGATTTCCATTTCAGATTCCAGGCTAGGTTTAAAGAATTAGTATGTGCAACTTTTGCAGGCTCCTTTAGATACTCCATCTGAACTTCTGATGGTGAGATATATTTTTGTTTATTTCATGGCTCAAAAGAATTATCCTTTTCTCCTTGCTTTATCTTTTGAACAGCAAATTCTTCTTCAAAAGTCTATGCATGTCCTATGTCCTTCAATTTGTCTACAAAATAAAAAATCTCCTTGTGCAGATTTCCCCTCCCCAAATTAAAACAACTCACAAAAGCAATCAGCAGAATTACAGAATGGCTAAGGTTGGCAGGGGCCCCTGCAGATCATCTGGTCCAACTCCCCTGTTCAAGCAGGGCCACCAAGAGCAGGTTTCCTGGGACCATGTCAAGATGGCTTTTAAAGATCTGCAAGCCAGGAGACTCCACAACCTCTATGGGCAATGTGTACCAGTGCTCTGTCACCCACACAGCACAGAAGTGCTTCCTCATATTCAGTGGAAACCTCCTGTGCTCCAGTTTGTGTCCATTGCCTCTTGTCCTGGCACTGTCCTGTCACATCAGTTGTTGACACCACGCTCAGAACAAAAGGAAGACAAATACAGTTTTTGTGAATTATTAGTGTTTTCCTTTCTATTTTAATTGATGCACAATTGCCAACTGTCAGTTTGGGGGAACAAACTTTACATGCATGCAAGGAAAATGCTGATAAAAGACTGTTTAAGATACATTTTCATCATGGTGATTTAATTTTGCTTATCTATCATTCAAAAATCAGGCTCATTCAATAATACTACTTCCAACTCACCCTACAGACCTGATGCTATATGTGGACTTGGGATCATGTTGCTTCTTTTGCATTAGCATAAAGCAGAAGAGATATCAGTAAAGTCAATGAACTGATGCTAGTGACAGTAAAAGGAAAATTATTCCCTTATTCTTAGTAGTTGATTAGTTTAAACACCTTGGAGAACAGCTATGAGGTATTTCACACACTAATAAGCCTGTCATTAATATTGATCCTGAGGCTGTTAAAACTTCGGTAAAACATTTTCAGCTCTTAAAAGCACCAACATCATTTCATTTGAGAAGAAAGTTCTAGCATCAGTATATACTTTGTTCCATTGTGATTTCTGTTTTCAGGTACTTATAGGAGCAGTATAATGAAAAGCCTTCCAAGAGGTAAAAACTAAGAAATGAGCCTTTTAAAATCACTAACCAAAATGAAAAACAACATCAGTGAAAGAGGATGAGCGCAAATATTTCTTATATCACATCCTTTGTCCGACTTATGAAGTGACACTGAAGATCTATATTTTTTTTCAATGTCTTTTTTCAGGCTTAGCTCAAATTTGCAGGGGACAGAGATCTTCCTTTGCCTCTCACAAAATACAACAGATATTGAATATGAGTGTCCATCTTTGTGACTGCAACCAAATAGGAGTTTTTTTTTAGGGGCAATACACTCGTGACTGACTGATTTCAGTAGTTTAGTACTTAGGACTCAGATGGGATGAGGAGAGTGGACAAAAAAGTGATACAGTCCTGAGCAGACCTTTCCCCTCATCTCTCTGAGGCACTGTTTGGCATATGTGCCTCTGCTTTTGCCAGAGAGCCCTGGGGCCAGCACCCGCAGGAGGGAAGCAAGAGTGTGTGCCCCATGCTGGAAGAGGATGACCAGCTCCAAGCCAGAGCAGGGGCAGCAAGGACAAGAACAGCAAAGGCAAAGCATGGGTGACATGAGTTAATGCGTTTTAGTGAGTATTTAATTACCTGGGAGATATGCTCCGAGCGGAAAAAACATTGAAATGGAAAAAGGGTCATTTTAACGAGTGAAATGGTTAAACAATTAAGTGAGGCTATTAATCAGATCATCTTTGACGTTCAGTGGGAGAAGCTACCTAGGGATTATGAAAAACAGTGGCCTTTAGCATTTAAAAAAATATTTACTTTCTGATTACTTGCATTTTACTCCAAGTTTGTCCATAAATAATTAGCCACAGTGTTTCTACCATATTTTTTAATATTCACATTATTTATATATTTAATATATTTTTTAAATTCATATATAAAACAGATTTTGATAAGACATCTACATACAAGCAATTACAAGAATACTTAACCAGCACAGCTCTCTGAAATAACACAGTGCTGCATCTCTCATTGTATCCTTTCCATCTTTTTATGCTTGTGTCTTTTAATATTTACTCAAGTTCTCTTTCTTGGCATTTTTAAACATGTGCCTGCTATGCATGGTTAGGGCTCCATTCATATTTTGGGAAACACAATAATGGGGAAGTTCTCATCTAGCTAACAATCAGTTTGTTATATGAAAGTTCTTAATAACATTTCATTTTAAACCCTTGTGCATTTGCTAGAACTTTAGTTACTCACAACCCAGTTTCAGCACAATCTTTATTCAAAACCAGTAAGTCAAGCATTATTTAAATAATTTTCTTAGCTCTCTCCTTGTCTGTGATTGCTTTTGGCTCTATGATACTCTTTAAAAGGTAAACAATAATGGTGAAAGAAAAATTCCTGGAAAGAAGCACTTGATGGAAGGGGATATTGGGAGTAAAGGGTACAGCCTACATCAGTGATGCTACTTACTAGTAATACAGGAAATCCAGAAAGTACAAACATGGCATACATTTCTAAGCTGAAATCTAGCACAATCACAGGTGTGCTAGATATTGCAGCTTCCAAGTCCTAGTTTTGAGCCTACCATATAACTAACTTCACATAACCAGGGTATGTTAAAAAGATACATATCTGTGACAGCAAAAAGTGATGGTTTACATCAGTAGATGCAGATATGTTATCAGTTATTGATAGAAGGCACATTGATTGAGTCAACTAGATGTTCTTCAGAGGAATCATAAATTCTTTGTGTTCCTTTCCTCTTCTGGTGTGGGGCTGAAAGAAGTTTTCTCTAGGCCATTTAATTATTCTGACAGTATATGCTTGGTGGCCTGCTAATTCACGAACATCTAAGTCTGATTTATGGCGCATGACATCATAGTCCTAGTGTTAGATGGAAGAATAAAGTGAAGAGGTGCTTCACATCATAGTACTGTTAAAATTTATATAATGGAATACAGTTCCACTTTTTTTTTTCTCTTTGTGTCAATTAGCTTCTTATGTTTACACAGCACAAAAAGCTGTCTGAAAACTGCATTAAAATGGATTTTTGTGGATTTTCTTTTACATAAGATTCATGTAAAATTAGGAACTGCCACAATATAGCATAGTCTCTCCTATCCCATGTATGCAGAGATCATTGTTATTTCTCAAATTTACTGATACAATATGGCATTTTTGGTATGGTCAAAACTTTAAAAGATCATTGCAGTTAACCAGTCTGACATCTCACATGATAAATACAGTAGAATTTCAATGAGAATTTCCTGTCTAAGCATAAAGTTTCTGGCTGAGCTACAGCAGGATGTCTGGGAAAAGTCTGCATACTTATCACCTCCTTTAGGTTAAAAAGAGCCTAATGCTCAAAAATAATAAATAATTAAGCTGGTTTTTTAAACAGCTGTGAGTTTTAGGAATTATTGACAGAGGCTGACCTAACTTGTGAATAAGCTGAGCATACCCATTTGGCAGAACCAGAAAGACAGCATTTCTAAAGTGAACTAGGCACTAAATACTGCCAGATCATTATAGCTACCAATTTGCTGTGGGGTTCTGGAAATCAATTTCCTCAGAATGCTGAAATAGTGAGAGCTAGTTCTGCTTATGACACATTAAAGGTCAATGGGACATGTGCTTTAAATGCCATAAGTGCTTCTGTAAGAAAGCATATTTAGTAACTCTAGTTGTTAATGGAATTTTGATGCAGAGGGTAGAGGCATCAAATTCATATCAAGATCGAGAAGTAGTTCTGTGATCAACCTGCTGCATCTCTTTAATGCACCTGTATGAAAATTCATCTTAAAGGTTTCTGCAACAGTAAAGAGAACTTAAAATATGACTAAAATATTGTCATTAACAAAAATATGTTACTGCCATTACACTGAAGAGGATAAAAGTGTAACTTCTAGAGAGTATGGGAAATACACTCCACACATGCTTTCTACGACACATATGAGAAAGGAACTGCCTCACCACTGAAATCAAGAGAAGACATTCTAGTTAACAACCAATTGGAAGAGCTTTTATTATTAATTGTTATTATTAAAACTGTAGTCCAAAAGGACTTGTAAATGTGGCATCATAAGCAAAGCTAATCAGAGAAGTGATACACGATATGCCCCTGAAAACTGAAAAAGGAGTAATCTCGAATACAAGGAGAAATGAGCAAAAACATGGTTAAAAATTCCTCTGTTGGAGGAATGCCCAATAAAACATGGAGCAGAACTGACTAAAAGGATGTTGACTGATCCTTCCCAAAAACTTACGGGCAATAACCAATGCTGTTGTTAACAACAGGAGATAAATACTTTATGCATTGTGGAGTTTTGAAGAATGCTGTGAAAGAACAGGAATGTGAATAGTTACTCTTAAGTGTTAATCATCAGCTTCTCATTTTCCTATTTAAAAGGAGGTCTCTTGCAACAGTAAAGAAATCTCTTATTTAGGAACCAAACTTCACTGGGAGGCATCATATTTTAGAAAATATTATATTGCTTCTCCTGTTCCTCTACTGTGAGCTTTGTAGAGACTTTGACTTCTACTTCCAATCGATGAAACAAACTGTACTGCAAGCCATAGGGAATCCACAGTCCTGTATCCAAACTATTTACATAGGAAGTAGAAGAACTTGTTTTTCTTATGCCTTTCTCCTAACAGTAACACAAGTGATATTGTTGACTGTAATCACATGTAATAATATACAAGTCACACACTCCAATGCTGAACCTACATTCTCAAAATGGCACAGTATATAACAGCTTGTATCTCTGTACATAAATAGTAGCATTAATTCTTTAAAGCTCAAATCTTATAAATGGAGTTAATTTTCCACGACTTTGGCTATGCTAGTATTACTAATTTGGTCTAATTCATCAACTGAAGTGGATGAAGAAACTATGAAAGAGTTCAGAACAGCACCCTGGCATGTAAATATCATATCAACACCAGAAAAATACTACTATAAGAATAAAATTGGAGGCTACAGAGGAAGGCAAATGAATAAACAAATAAAATCCATGCATACTTTTTTTTCACGAGCAGCACAACTAAAAAAACCTTATTTCCAATAGATTTCTGACCTCAATTACCACCTGTATTTTTCCTGCAATAGTCTGAGCTCAATGTATAGTGGTAAGTGAATAAAGAACATAATACTAACAGTCCAGAGATGAGTGTGATAGCAGATTGGCTCTTTTGTTGGTTTATTATGTTTTTCTTCAGATGAGGTACCACCTCAAATCTTGCTTCAACTCATTCTTCCAGCCTATGTTTGCATTTCTCATTCTGATCAGCAGTGAAAGGATGCATTCTGAGGCTTAAGATTCTGACATAGCTTCAGCTTTATTTCATTTTTTTTTCTACAAATGAATCAGAAAAAAAATCAAAAGAACTTCACTAGGTTTAGTACATGTTGCTTCTCTCTTTTATATCATTTTTTTTTTTTCCTCAATGCAGATGCTTCTTAATTAGTGTAATGTAGGTCAACCTAACCTATTGCTCTTGAGATGTCTGCTACACACTGATGTAAATTTGATATAAGTACATAAGTTATGGACCGTGGTGGGGAGCAAAGGAAAAAGCTTCATGTCATGCTAGAGAATTCTAAAAAATAACTTTAAAAAACTTGATGAAAAAATTAAATGAGGAAGTACTGAATATTGTAAAGTAGGATCCTAGTTTACAAACAGCTTCCAGTTCATTTCCAGTAACTATTATTCAGATATCACAGCATAACCCAATGTAAAATCACAACACTTCCATCTAGCACTAGGAGTTCATATCTTCTGAAAAATCTGAATCATTCTGTTCTTGTAAAAACCTATTTATCTCATAAAATGTGTATGCATTTTCTGTGTTGACTTGGATGTGTACAGTTCTGAGTGTTCTTGTCTTCCTACGTGCTGTACAGGTTGCTATCCCAATAAGGACGGTCATCTGAGAAGGGAATAAGCGACTGCAGGACCTTCATTTTAAGATACATAGCTGAGCTGAACAGCTGGAGAAAATGTAGCTAATTAAATAAAATGCGTCAGCCAAAGGGAGTCGAATTATGCTCTCTAGAGGTAACTATAGAGGCGAGCAATGCACATTAGAAATACAATTCAGAGTTCACACAGAACAGCAGCCTATTTTAAAAGAAAATAACAAACAAACAAACAAAGAAAAAACAACACAAAAGGAACAGCAAGCTTCTTATTGCTCTCATAAAAACAAAATTCACTAGGAGAACAAGAGCTTGAGAACAAAATTAATTATTTTTATTTTTATTTTTTTACATTATTTGAAGACTTGACTCCTGAGTTTACATAAGTTCTCAAGATTATTTTTTTTATATTTGGAAATTACTTTTCTACCAGAATGACTCAGCTTTTCCCAATGTACAGAAAATCATAACTGCTTTACGGCTCACAGTTAACATAACAATTTAGGCCAGTTGAGGATTAAAAGGAAAACAGTTACCAAAACCTCAGTTCAACTTTGAAGCTAGAATTCAGTTATTTCACAGCTGGGATCAGGGTGGCAGATGCACAAAACTGACTTATGCCATTGTCATATTGTAGGTGACCAGTGTGCCTCAAGAAATGCTTTTGTCAAGCACTGGGCTGCACATGTCAACTGGTTTTACAAAAGTTCATTGAAGCCTAACTGCTACATTTCCTCTGTGTCCTCACAAAAGGATAACATCATAGTATCTCACCCATTCCTTAGATATGCACACACATGTCCTCAAAAATTAGAACATATTTCTCAAATAAAACTAGATAACCATACAGTAGTCCCCAGAAATTATCTTCTCATGTAAGAGGAAACAGTGAAAAAAAAAAAAAAAAAAAAAAAAAAAAAAAAATTTAGTTCATCACAGTACTTAATTACATCTGAATATAATGGTTTTTGCTTCCTAAAATCTAAAATCCTGTGGTGAAGATAAAGCAAAAGGAAAGAGTTATGCACACCAAAAAGATTTTTAAAAGCATTCCTTCCTTTCTGGTGAGTAAATCAACCCTTTATGACCCTTCTTCTGAGGGAAAGTGGGTTTACCAACACTCCATCTCCCTCACCAGCAGTTACTCTTTGTGTTTCTTATGTTGGTGGCAGGTATAGCAATTCATCATTTGAGGTAGCAATTTGCTTTTAATTAAAAAAGTCTTTTTGGATAATCCAGTTAACTTTCAGTTTTTCTGTATTTGCAAACTAATTTCCTTCAAATTTCAAGTACTTTTTGTATTGCATAGCAGACAATTCATATAAACTGTTTAATTTAATGGGGCTTTGGAGGAATGAATAATTACAAGGGTGACATGTTCTGTTGGGAGAAATAAATCCTAATGAAAATTCTAACTCTGCATATACACAGTCTGTCCCAAATTCTAAGGTAAATCTTCATTGCAGGATTACCCTTCTACTTTTTTTTTTTTTTTTTTTTTTTTTTTTTTTTCAAATAATGTCTCCTAACATCCTGATACAAAAGCCTTATCTTCTCATTGCCTATAATTATACCAATGAACTTAAAACCAAGCTAAATTCTGAGAAGAATAATTCAATGTTCTGTAGCCTTCTAACATACTCCTACTATTCCACAGCTTGTATTTGCTGATCCTGCTGTTTACACAATTCCTTTGCAACATAATATCCAGGCTGGTTTAAAACACCTGCACCCTATCTGCCCTTTATTCCATGTAACCTCTTCATTTTCACACTTCCCAGCTCATCTCATCTAAGTGATACTAGCTGCATCCAAGAGGCATTTGGACACATGGTCTGATTTTTTGGGTGGTCTTCTGAGGATCCAGGAGCTGGACTCAATGATCCTTGTGGGTCTCTTCCAACGCAGGATATTCTATGATTCTATGATTCTACTCCCAAACATGATTCCAGAGGACTTCATCAGATGGTAACAAAGGAGTATAAATCTGGGAGCTTTACCAGGAGAATGACCAGAATGGGGACATCATACAGCACTCTGCATAATGAGATCAGCTGGGTGGCTGGCACATAGGAAAATATTTAAGATATACTTAGCTGCAGCATCAGCCAGCCAATCATTCTATTTTGTAGACCAAAAGAGATTCATTTCCTCGTTATCTGCTCTCCAAACTATTCTGGTTCATTAAGCAAACTCCACATTTAAGACTCTCCTAAAGATTAATAAGAGTATGTTCAGTGACATGCTGGGCAGATACCAGCTCAGGACTGGGAGGAAGTGTGGCTACATCAGCACCAAGTTCCACCAGGGCTCATTACATTCTCAGCAGTTTAATTTAGCCTGGGCACAGCACCACCCTCCCTTGACTACTCTGCTTTTAGCTCTATGACTAACTTGGCTGTCTTTCAATGTTGCTGCGCTGCAGAGTGCAACCAGACCCTATGTCCCCAATTCTGCTTGATAGGATGAGCAAAAAGAGAATCTTATCTTCTCCTTCCTTCTCTGCTCCTCCATCCAGTACAAAAATGATGCTGGGGGGATTCTCCTCATGCATCTCCATCTCCTTTTCTCTTAAGCTGTAAGCTCCACATGGCTAGGGCTGTGTGCACTTTGTGTAAAAAGCACACCACCACAGTTTGGAAAACATCACAAGTTGCTTCCAAGCACAGAACAAGAAAGCCATGTTGAGGCAGTATGGGATGAACACAAGAGGTGGAGATGCTGCAAGAGGACATACAAGAGAGAGTAATTTAACTATTCAAAACCATCTAACTTTGTAACTGATTTCTATGCACTGAACATACTGGGACCCTGAGACTGGCATCATTAGGGTGCCTTCAGAATAGTGTTCCCAACAAGTCAAGGGAGGTGATCCTCCCCCTCTACTCTGCCCTGGTGAGGCCACACTTGGAGTATTGTGTCCAGTTCTGGGTTTCCCTGTACAAGAGGGACATAGAACTACTGGAGTGAGTCTAGAGGAGGGCTATGATGATGAACAGAGGACCTGTCATATGAGGACAGGCTGAGAGAAATGGACCTGTTTAGCCTGGAAACAAGAAGACTGAGGGGAGACCTCATCAATGTGTATAAGTATCTGAGGGGAGGGTGTCAAGAGGATGGAGCCAGTCTCTTTTCAGTTGTGCCCAGTGACAGGATGAGAGGCAACAGGCACAAACTGACTTAAGATGAGAGGGCACTTCTTTATTGTGAGGGTGACAGAGCACTGGCACAGGTTGCCCAGAGAGGTTGAGGAGTCTGCTTTTCTGGAGATATTCAAAACCCGCTTGGGTGCCATCTTGCACAATGTGCTCTAGGTGATCCTGCTCAGCATGTGGGGTTGGACCAGGTGATCTTCAGAGGTCCCTTCCAACTCAGCCTTTCTGTGATTCTGTAATTTTGTGATCCTTACACTAAAATCTAACGTTTGTCATTAGCTCCTCAGTAAGGCAACACATCTCTTTTTGCCTTGATTCTCTTTATGTTACAGGAACCCATTTATAGAACTCCATCCTAATTCTTGCATACATAACCCTGAAACAAAACTAGTGCGGAGAGCACTTAAATGTCCCCAGCTCGTCTTTCAAAACACTTGGACAAGACAGAGTCAAAAAGTAGAATGATTTTTGACCCAGACAGAGTGGAAACCATGTCTAAATTAAAGATTAGCTGCTGGTGATTGTTCCTATTATGTGCAATCTCTTCCTAAATAGCAACCTGTTGTGCTTTCATTTGTATTGCTAAGTCCTTCTGAATAGCTGCTACAACTCTCACTAAGACTCTAGGGCTTAGAGAATTTCTTTTGATCTGTTATGAAACAGATAAACTTGAAATTAAAAAATAGATTTTTTTTTTATTATTTTCTCGAGGGTGCAGAAAATGTCTGATAAATCCTTTAACTGAAGTCTTCACATATCAATCAAAACAGCAGAAGGAAATTTCTGCCCATATAGCTGGGAGCATGTTTATTCTAGTAACTTTATCCAAGGCCAGCTATGTAAACTCTGTGACTTAGAGAACTGGAGGAAAGTGATTGTTACAAAAATCCCCAGAAAAGTCTTCTCCACCACAAGTCAGAGAAACCCAGTTTAATTTCCATTTACTTAATTTCAGGGGCCATCCTCCAAGTTGCTGTCCCTTTACAGTTCTTTTCAGTCCACAGAAAGAATGAAGACAAATGCAGAAAATGTAACCATACAGCAGATGCCAGCATGGTTGTCAGACAATTTCTAGCAACCGTTACCAGAGCTGAGCTCATCTTCAGTCAAACCACATCACCAGACAGCATGTGCATCTTACTGTCTCCCTGCTACCCTACTTGTGGATAAAATGTATGACCTTATAACACCTTTACCGTGGGCTCAGATAACATATTTCATCTTGCAGCAGGCTCAGTCTAAATGACTGTGCACATCTGTGACTGCAGTGGTTGCTTGCTGCAGCCACTCAGTCACTCTGTAGTCACTTGTCCATATCAAATGGCTTATCTATGCAGACATTTTTTCTGGAGCAGATGTTTTTCATTGACTTTCTGCATGAACACCTTTGTTAAGATTGTCTATATATTTAATCTAATTTTAATTAAATTAGATTAAATTAATATAGATTAGATTCGATTAATTAGACTAGATCAATCTAATTTTTAAAAGGCAGTTTTATTCTAGCATAAAAATATTGAAATGGAGTTAGCAAACATCATTGTTCAAGCACTACTCAGAAAATGACTGTGATCACCTTTTATTGCTTTAGCCACACTGCTAAATCAAGGCACATACTATCAGTATTCCCAGTTCATGTTAATGAGGAAAATTTATTCTCCTCACACTAAACTCCTTTCAAGAATTCTTTGTATGGAAAAACTTAAACGTAGCACTCACACTCATTAGGCCAATAGGGTTCATAACATAATGAGGGTTTTGCTTGGGAGTCTAGTTTGAAAATGAAAGGTATTGTTCAGATGTTCTTGTGGAACTGTTTCTCCAGAAGAAACATGAAGCTACCATAATTTGAATATATACTACATATCTGAATTAATCTCATCTACACAAGAATTTTCCAAGTATGGTCAGTGGAGCAATGAGTGCAGGCATCTTTCCACACACTGTTTGCCTTGCAAATGTGAATTACAGACTAGAGCCTTTTACCATGATGGAGCACTTACAGCTGTTCCTTTCAGTACTTAACGTTGTAGCTAGATTCCCTGCAGAAACCATGATGAATGACAGAAAAAAAAAAAAAAAAAAAAAAAAAAAAAAGTGTGACAATAGGAGATGCATTTAGGTAAAAGGGAGACATGAGCTGTGCCAGAATCTGGCTCCTCAGGCACATCATTTGGAACATTTTCCCAAGGGAAATATTAGGCACAGAACAATGATTCAATGGTTTCTGAAGACCAAACTGTTGTGGTTTAACCTGGCCAGCAGCTAAACACCACACAGCCATTCGCTCACCCTCACCCCTCCCTCTCTGGGATGGGGGAGAGAAATGGAAAAGTGAAGCAAGAGTTGAGATAAAGACAGTTTATTAAGATAGGAAATAATAATAATAATAATAATAATAGTGTGTATGAAACAAGTGATGCACAATGCAATTGCTCACCACCCCCTGACCAAGGCCCAGTATATCCCCTAGCAGCTGCCAACCCCAAAACCGGCTAGCCACCCCTATTGTTTAGCATGACGTCAGATGGTATGGAATAGCCCTTTGGCCAGTTTGGGTCAGCTGTCCTGGGTCTGTCCCCTCCCAGCTCTTGCTGCACCCCCAGCCTGCCCGCTGGCAGGACAGAGTGAGGAGCTGAAAAGTCCTTGGCTTGGTATAAGCATTGCTCTGTAACAACCAAAACATCGTCATGTTATCAGCACTCTTCTCATCCTAATCCAAAACATAGCACTCTACCAGCTACTGGGAGGAAAATTAACCCTGTTCTAACTGAAACCAGGACACAAACATTGCTCAAACAGGCAAAGGAGTAGAAAACACATGCAGAGATAGATATTCAAATATGTACTTTCTTCATGCCATTCCTCATGATGTGTCACATACATTCAGTGAAATTTAGTAGTATTCTTCTTTCCCAAGAGCTGTTTGTGAATTGTAGCAATACAGTCCTTGGGACTTTGACATTGTAATTTATAGCTGTGACAGTAATAGGGATATTATAAATTAAGATCCCACAAGGTCTATATTCCTCTAGACAGGGGCTGTGTAGGAAAGGGGCCAAGAAATTATATTGGAAACTTAAGAAAATATGAATTTTCTTTTGAACCATTAGCAAAATTGGGTTTGATGCTGTTCCAGCAAAAATCTGTGGGAGTTTTGTCGCTGACATCAGTGGGAGCAGAATCAAGCACAGTTTGCCATGGCGATTAGTATGCAAAACCAAGAGATGTGCGCAGCAAAAAATTCTACAGTCCCTTGTGAAAAGACCTCTACTGGCTTTTGGATACATTTGTTGTTTTTGATACTTTTCTACATGAAAAATAGAAGAGCTAAAAGTCAGGAACATGATATTGTTTGATAATCTCCAAAGGATATAATTCTACTTTAAATAGAACAGATTTGACTATTTTCCTCACTCAAGGAAGTCAGATGGTCCCAGAAAGGCTTTGCTTGCAATTATGCTCTCCGCTAAGATGACACAAAAGCTGAGTGCCAAGTCAGATCAGCTCTTTCAAAGGGCTTGAGACTAGATTCTTTGGCTCTTGCTCACAGAAATGCTGTTCAGTCACACAGATAAATTTGAGGAAGGATGTTTTTCATGCTTAGTATGGAAGGATTAGGCTGCAAAATAAAGGAAACTGATCCCAAGGGTCAGAAATTATTTCACAGTGTTTTTCTGTTAACTAGCAATTATTATTGCTAAAATAATTTTAAAAATGAACCCTTCATACTGAACAGCATGCACACCTTCAAGATGGTCAGAGTCAGGGAATGTTATAGCACTTAGGTAGTTATCCTTTACAGCAAGGGATTCTGAACACGGAAAGAGAGCAGGTCTTTTTATAAAACTTTTCAGACATTGTTCTGAACAAATGGCCTCTATTTTTACACTCATGCTGTAGAAAAGGAAAGGAAGTCACAGGGATATAAGCAACATTTCCAAGGTAAAGCCATTAGGAAGTTACTGTTAAGGTGACATAGATGCCAGCGCATGTCCCTGCCCTTCTAGGCAGTCATGCTTCAGCAGTTATTGAACGCAACACTCCCTGCACCATTATTGAACAGATGAATATTGCACCTTCATCTTCATAGCAAAGCCATCACATCCCTCAAGCTCAATGCACAATCCTCAAAGTGAGAGTCTTGGACTGATGTCAGCAGATGGGCTGAATGTGCAGTGACCACATAACATCAACACAAAGCAAGTTATTGTTCAGCTCTGAGAGTACAATTCTGCCATCAATGTTCAATCAAGTTACAAGCCAAGATGTCTTATGTCTTCAGTGGTTTTCCAGGTCTGTTACACACAGATTTACAGGGCTCTTTGGCATTGTTCTCTTTCTCTTATTTCTATATATAATCTTTACTTCACTTAAATTTCTGCTGTCTCCGTATGATCCTCCTGGTATTGTCATAGAGGAATAAATACAGTGTAATTTCAAAACAAAAGAAAACTGATAAAAAGAGAGGAAGAGAAAATTTTGTTAGAGCTAACAAAGTTTAGAAACCTGTAAAACATGCTCTAAATTGCTGTTCTTTCTGCAATAATGGAATACATTTAGTATCAAAAATCTCCTTACAAGTTGTGAGAATAAATACCTAATTTGGAGGAATTCTGATTGCCATTCAGGATAAAATGTCCTTTTCTTTTTTTTCTTTTTTTTTTTTTTTTTTTTTTTTCACCCTTTCACAGTACATTAGTCTTAAAACTTTTGTTGACCTAAATAATGTGGTTTTTTTTGGTTGGTTGGTTGGTTGGTGTCTTAACTAATGCAATCCTAGGGAGCAAATTCTATAGCCTGAAAAGGAGGAAGGTCCCAGTAACAGTCTTCCTTGTAAAAATAAAAGCTTTTGCAACCTGATGTGTTTGAGTCAGTAGCAGAGGACACAAACTAAGGCAGCACAGACAAAGATTGGTACATATGCAAGATAAAATTGATTGTAAAAGAAATTGTGATTTTTATTTTTATTTTATTTTTTTTGTAATTGATACATAGCGAACATGAGAATTTATCCAGCTATGGTTATGCCATGTGACTTTGCAATGAAGAATTTATTCATTCATCATTTTTTTGTTTGTAATATATGTGTGCTGTAAAATTACTGCTGTAACACCAAGTTTGTGTGCATTCTTTTAAGGTATGTCAACTATCTGTCTTAATGGTTTGCCATTTTAATTTTGCAGCCTGAGATTCCTATCATGTATGGTGTCTCTTCTTTGGCCCACAGGAGAATTTAACTTTTAAGACAAGCTGGAAAAATTAGGAAATTCTCAGTTTTAAATGTCTACATTCAGAGTTTAATTTTTCCAGATTTATTTCTTCATGCTAGCCCAGAGTTTTCCTTACGTTACTCTATTCAACAAGCATTCACTACATGATCAGAACTAGCAGCCCAAGCAATGTGCTTATTTTCCCTGCCTATAGTTGTCAAGATACAAGGGTCTGAAATCAGTTGCATTAGTTTCTACTTCCTTCTTTTTGTGCAGTGCCAAGCTCCTCTCCAATTTTCCGATCCCATGCTTTTAATTTAAGGAACTGATGGGAAACTGTGGTGCTACTAACATAACAGGGGATCAGGGGAAAAGGAAGAGCCAAAAACTCCCTAGTGCTGAAGTCTATTCAGGAGGTCTGTGCCCCTATTTCCCTTGTGTGACCAAATGCAGGAAAGCATCCTATCACATGAAATCCCAATTGCATAAAATTGGAAAACAGGTTCCTCAGATCTCTTTCACCTCAGGGCTGTTTTCAGTTCCTAAAATAACCTACCCCTATAATTCCCTGTCACAAAAAATAGCACAATTCCTTTGAGCAGTTTCTAGGGTGGGAAAAAACAAACAAACAAACCAACAAACTTAGTTTTGCAGATAAAACTGTGGTTCTCCTTGTTCCTCCACTTTCTGGGCTGTCATCTGTAGGGTCTTCTGGTGCTCCATGGTTCCTCTGTCCTTGCAAACCTCCTTTGAAAGGACCAAATAAGCTGGTAAGTGAACATTGACTGGAACTGTTAGCAGGGAGAAAGCCAGTTATGACTGAGTAGCAAACACCATCAACAGCACAACCTGCCACCTGCCCTGCAAGCTCTGTGAACACAGAGAAATGGTGAGAAGCAACTTGCTGTCCAGAGAAGACAAAGGGGAGTTTGTGAGGAAGAAGCAAGGATTTTGAATTTGGCCATTATGTCAACTGAAGTCACATAAATATTTTGATATATAACAGATACCCTGCAATATCTCTTAGTAGTGCTATTAATTGTTAACAGTAAGATACTAATTATTATTATTATTCATAGTCTTTATTTTGAATAACTTCAACATGAAATTCCTAGTTTTATTACCTCCACATATGAAATAATAGATAATGAGTATTTTGTATTCAGAATTCTCTGTCTCAACAATACCCATTAAAAAAATCTTATGAGAGTAAGGTAGAATACTAATTTTATTTGTGTGTACATTTACTTCAAAAGTATTGACATTAGAATAGGCATGTATGCAGTATCGTCAACTGAGATTTTTATAGTTTGAAGATTTTTTAAGTGCCGATGCAGGGCTAGATTTCCATCGTTTTTCACTGTAATTTCTTCTCACCATATTCATATTAAAATTTGAAATGAAAAAAACACCTACATTTCTTTTTCATTTCAAATTTTAATGTTATTGTTTCAGTTAATCCCCTGAGTTCCTTTGATACCAGAATTTTATCCTTTCAAAGTCTTTTCAAGGTAGTAATTGGGAGTGAAATGTGAGCTTTTTCTTTGGGTTTGGATTCAGCATAAATATGAAAAAAAAAATAAAAAATAAAAAATAAAAAATAAATAAAGCAAACAGCAGAATGACTGAATTACTTATTTTACTAAGGATAAATATTCTCCTACTAGAAATACTGCATGGCTGAACTGAAAATCAGATCTGCTGTGGAGGATCTAAAATGCACTGGAAAAAAAAAAAAAAAAAAATTGTCTGTTGTACAGTGTTATAGATAATGGTACAGTATTATACATAGCACAATACAACAAAACAAGGGGAAGAGCATTACAAATTCTGAAAAAACTTGACCAGTAATTGGCACATGATTGATGTTGCTTGCTTTCACAGAGCAGCAATCATGGGTTTCCTACTGACTCTTCCTGAGTCTGGCACTGGCACAGAGGTCTTGCATTTCCATAAAGGATCACTGAAGTCAGTAGATGATGGTATGAAGAGCTTACACTAGATGAAGCTGGAGCAGCTACCATCTACAGTTATCTCTTACAGTAGTTAAAGAGTGCTGCAGGACATGTTAAGTCCTTTGAAACACTCAAGGGTAAGAAGATGGCACTATTAAGGACAGGAGTTTTGCTGAAGCAAGAGAACCAAACACCGAAAATGCTTGCCAAAAACTGATGAAATATAAAAGGTAATTCCGATCAACTTTTATGCTTCCCACTTTTATTTGCATAGTTAGCAAGAGTAGAAGAAGGAAAGTGTAAAAATCATATTTCGTGGTTTGAATGTGGCTGACACTTCAGAAGAATACCTTTAAAAATATATTGCCTTTGCAACATAGCACTGACTTGGCTGACAACCTCAAATCTTACTGGTTATCTATATAAAGAAAGAGATCGACAGATAATGTAAGAAAGAGAAAGAGTTAAGTATTACGTCAAAAATTTAGGAAGTATTGGTAGGAAAAGCTCTGAGTTCATTCAACGGCACATCTGAACTTGTTTCATGGTGAACAAAAGACACCTACCATATTGCTATCCTATCCTTGTGCAAAATAGCTCCCTTTCCTCCCTCCCTATCATCAACAGCAGAGGTATTTAAATTAAAGAATTATTATGTGTGTTTCAGTTAACTAAATAATACATTTTCTTTCTTTTCCTGCTTCCATTTCTCCATTTCTGGATTATTTACTTCCTGTCTGTTTTTATCTTATTTTATTTTTCCAGTTCATTTCTTCATTTACAGTTAGGTAGGTAAACTATTCCCTTTTAATAATACCTCTCTCTTTTTCTGTCATCTGCTGCTAGCTTACCCTTTTGTTCATTCCAGCTCTTGCCTTCCTCTTTTTTCTTCCCATCCTCTTTATTTCTGTATTATCTGGCTCTGTTTCTTCAGCTTTGTTTGTGTCCCATTATTTGTCAAACTCATCCCAACCCTATCTCTCTCTTAAGTGTTTACACATAACACTTTACAAATTCCCAACATGCTTAGTGAGCACGTGTTTTTTCCAAGACTGAGAGGATATATATTTTTTTAATTTGAACAAGATGATTAGTATAAGTACTGGAGTAAGAGGCTCTTGTTGCCTTTCGAGCATGTAGGGCTATTAGTGAGACCCTCCTGTGCAGGTGGTTGCCCTGACTAAATATGAAAAACTGTTATACCTAAAACAGCAAATATTACCAAGTGACCAGGGAAAGGATCCACATTTAATTCTCTGACTTGAGCTCCAAAATCAAAGACCTGGTCTAGATTTCCTCTCTTTATACAATGACAGCTGTTAATTTAACAGACTAAAAATCTCAGTTGGACAGCTGTGCAGGCACAGGAAAGCAAAATCCTCAAGCTTTTGGCAAAAATCTCCCTGCTATTTTTCTAATCTATTTTCACAATGAAAAGATTTGGGGAAAAAAATGAAATAAAGTCTGAGGGTTTTTTAACATTAACAGAATTCCATTTCTGGGGGGAAAGAGCTGTCTGACTACTGTCTTTGCAAGCTTTGGAGCTCCACTTTGACCTCACAAGGCTTGAGCACTTTGTCAAGGCCTCCCAGGCCCCTCTCAGGTTCCCAGAGCAGTGATGGGTGTTTGAACTGATGAGGTAAGTGTCAGCAAGCATTTCAAGAGTCAGTGGATGGCAATGTAGCACTGGTGCTATTTTGCATACATCAGGGAGGAGCGAGGGGAGGAAGATCTGTAGGTAACAACAACAAAAAAACACTCCTGGATGTTTAGTAGTCTTTGCTCTCCTCCTTTGCAATTCTCCTAGGAGAGGCTTCAGGCTGTGAAAAAGACCGGTGTTTCTGTGGCTGAAGAGCACAAGCAAAGTATGTCTCTACTGCTGTCAGAAGTGTTAACCTTACCATCCTCATCGCATTTTATTCAAGGACACACACACCTCAGGGCAGATGCACACTACATTCCAGGCAGTGAGACTTGTCTGTCCGTATATCTCTAACAGAATCCTGTAGAAGCTGCCTGCATATTTCCTTCTGTATTGGCTGCAATTTCTGAATTTCAATATAAAAGCTTTAGCTGTTTTAGGGATTTTAGCTTTTTTAGGGATTTTTTTCTCCCACAGATTGGGAAAAAACAAACAAACAAACAAACAACAACAACAACAAAAAAACCCCACCTGATTTACCCTTGGGAACAGTGCACGGTTTATAATGAATTACCATTTCTTGAAACTGAAAATAATCTCTTGAGTTTAGAATTAAGAAGATGAATTGTTGTAACAATGTTAGTAACAGCTACACAAACCACAGTACGCTAAGCCACGCTTGCACTATATTTAAAGATCTGTGCAAATACTGTGCATCCTTATTTGTGGTTCTGGGAGTTAGC
Source organism: Nettapus auritus (assembly GCA_011076525.1). Taxonomy (NCBI): domain Eukaryota; kingdom Metazoa; phylum Chordata; class Aves; order Anseriformes; family Anatidae; genus Nettapus; species Nettapus auritus. Next base: position 48,881,740 of record CM021767.1, on the reverse strand, counting down.
AGTGAAATAAAGGACATATTGGCTTCTCTGATATTTTGTTAAGGGCAATGGCTGATATCCTACTATTTATTCTGATGGCATCTTTTGTGCATATTTTTAAATCTTATCTTTTCTGCAGCCTAAAAACATGATTGTTGCAAAGGAGGACAAAACAAGGTGTTACAATTTTGCCAGTGGATTCTTGAGCTCAGACAATATCTCCAGTGTCGTGCTGCTTGCCAAGGACCATGAGTGATAAAACTAACTGGAAAATATTGCACATATAGTCTGCATTTCCAGCTACCAACTGGTCCATGCTGTTTAGTGGTAGTGTATTACAGTAATAGGCACTGCAAGAGTACTCTACTATCCCTATTTAATGGCAGCAGAATCCTGTAGGATTTTCCATATGTCTTAAAATTACAATTAATACAAGCATAAATAAAGTTAAAAATAAATAATTTATTAACGCAATCCAGACACAAACTATTCACAAAAAAAATTCAGTTGCTTAGGAAGAAAAATATAAGTAACTGACCTTTCACTACTGTTACTCTGAATGAGCTCTAAGAGATCACAACATCTCTCAGCTATCCATCTGTCAAGGAGATGTCTCAATTTTCTCCTTGGTAACCTTGTTCTTAGGTACAACCTACATCTTGCAAATTGCCTTTAGGGAAGATCACGGTAATCTGGGAGTCTGTTTAATTTACATACACAAGCTTCTTTGAGGAGCCAGACAAGATTTAAATTTCTCCAGCATGCATGCTGTCATACCAGAGTCCTATGAGTATAAATTAGTTGGGCTGTTGAGCACAAGTTTTTTTCTAAAGGATTATCTCCTGCTCTTAGATTTTTTGACTTAGTGATGCCACTGGGCATTGTAGGTTAGCATGACTGCAGATCCATAATGGAAGTGGAATCTCATAACCATGATTCTCAGGCTGATGTGTTCTTACAGCACACTAGCAAACATATAGGGCAATGTAGGTCATAAAAAATGGAGTGAGATTCTTTGCTCCTTCTCATGTCTAATCAGATAATTAGTAAAACATAAAAATCACCACTGAAATAAGGAGGATTTTTTTTTTCACATTTCTGAGGTGTCTCAAGTTGTTTCCAGCATCTAGAATATGTGAATATTTCTGATTCAATGCATATGATAGCATCACATCATTTGTCTCCTTTATCTTTTCCCATGTAACATCTACCCAGACATATCTTTGTGTCATTTTTATCATTAAACATTTCAAGTGTTCCTTTTACCATCAATTCAATTCTGTCTCTCTTTTCAGCAGATTGGATATAAAATTTCTTCAGAAGACAGAAAGAACACTCAGGTAAGTATCTGACTTCTGACTGGCAGGATGCAGTGGAAAAGGAAGCAAAATGGCAATGCAGACATATACAAGGGATGAAGAAGAATCACAGAATCACACAGAATCACAGAAAGTCTAGGCTGGAAGAGACCTACAAGATCACCGAGTCCAACCTCTGACCTAACACTAACAAATCATCCAGTAAACCATACCACTAAGCTCTACATCTAAATGTCTTTTAAAGACCACCAGGGATGGTGACTCAACCACTTCCCTGGGCAGCCTATGCCAGTGCCTAACAACCCTTTCTGTAAAGAAGTTTTTCCTAATATCCAACCTAAACCTCCCCTGGCACAACTTTAGCCCATTCCCCCTCGTCCTGTCACCAGGCATGTGGGAGAACAGACCAACTGCCACCTCGCCACAGCCTCCCTTCAGGTACCTGTAGAGCGCGATAAGGTCGCCCCTGAGCCTCCTCTTCTCCAGGCTAAATAGTTCCAGCTCCCTCAGCTGCTCCTCATAAGACTTGTTCTCCAGACCCTTCACCAGCTTCATAGCCCTTCTCTGGACTCACTCAAGCACCTCCATATCCTTCTGGTAGTGAGGGGCCCAAAACTGAACACAGTACTCAAGGTGCGGCCTCACCAGAGCCGAGTACAAGGGGACAATCACATCCCTGCACCTGCTGGCCACGCTGTTTCTTATGCAAGCCAGGATGCTGTTAGCCTTCTTGGCTGCCTGAGCACACTGCTTAACTCTATTAAATATTTGTTCAGACCAGGAAGGTGCAAATCTGAGGGTTGCTTTTGTTTCAGCCACAAATTCTAGTCTCCATACTAATCTCCAGTCTTAGGTTTTCAAGACTCAACTGGATCAAACCCTGAGTAATTCAGTCTGAGCTACTTGCTGATCCTACTTTTGTTCGGAGTTTGGACTAGAGACTCCCTGTGATACTTTGCAACCTGAATAACCCTAGGAATCTCTGAAAAAGACAAAAAAAAATCCTTCAGTCTCTAGTGGAGATTAAATCTGGTGTTTACAAGAGCAATTAGTACTCAAATAAAAAGGTCTGAAGTTTAATATTCCTCCTTTCTATCCAGTTATGTTGCTCTCGTCTTCACACCTCCTGTCCCTAACTCTCAAAACCATTCTCCTAAGTATGCACCTTGGTGCTTAGGTCCAGTCAATTTAACACACATTACAGTTTATCCCTTCTTGGTGGATTTCACCTCAGCCTTTCCTGGCTCCTGGATGACTCTTTACTGACACTGGATTAGGCAAGGTGTTCTTATTGGAGGTTAGATCAGAAGGTAGAATTGGCCAGACAAAGTGATAGAAACATCACAAGAGTAGAAAATCTATGCTGCTTCCCCTCACAGACTTTCTCATGCCTCTCAGACATTTCCAAAGAAGTGACTTTTGCTTTCACAAATATATATATATATATATACACATATATTTCAAATAGCTTAAATTATTTTTGAAGAATTTGCCATCTGTGAAGCTTATAATTGGGAAGTTAGTGAGCCTTAATACAAAAGAGCTGGTACAGAGCAAAAGTGTAAAATATTTTCACCAAACAAGATTTCATTCTTCACAACAGCTTTTTCAAAGGAAAATCCAACGCCTGAATTTTTCAGCATAATCTGGTGTTTGAAGATCTTAGATTGAGCTGTTTACAAGGAACTTGGTTTCCCAAAGGCAAAGGTCTTTTCAGTATGACTAGCAAATAAGAGGTACAGAGAGAACTGGGTATTTTAACAATGAAGTTTCAAAATTTGCCTAGATCATAACGGAGCTTGGAGTCTGAAATGGGGGTCACTGACCTTCAGTTTTTGTTTGTTTGTTTTTCAAAGTGTAGCCTATGTCCTCCCCTAGACAAAGGTTTTCAGACATACTATAGCATAGTTTGGCATAGTCAAGCAACTAACAGGAAAGACCTGGTGTTAGGAGACAAGGGGTTTGTGTCCAGTCTTCTCACTGTAAATAAGAACTTCCAGAGTCTGACCTCAGTTTCAATGCATCAGCTCAGAAAACATTTCTGAAAGGAAGCTAAAATCGACACTGGAAATGAATTGTCTGGGAACTGAAGAATAATGAAGAGAGGTATAGATACGAGGAAGCTTTCTAAGGTAGTTTTTGGCGTATCAGAATTTCTCCCTGCTTCTGATTTTTCAAAGAAAAGGATCTAAAAAAGCTAGACAAGGAATCAGATATATATGAGGATATAAGAGAATGGCAAAGAGGTGATTAATGCTTCTCCTGTGCTTCAAAGGGAAGTGATAACTCCAAACTTCTGCTTTTCAGCCTTGTTATTTACACTTTCTGTGACAAACTGTTTCTCATTAATGAATTGGCTCTTTCTGTTCCATGGAAACAATGAACAGTGAAAGTGTTCTACATCTTGCAATAACTCTTTTTATCATTCAAGAACAGCAGCTCCAATATGAATCAAATAGTCTGTCTGATCATCAAATACCGCCACCTTCAATGCTGCCTTTCTTTACCAGAGACATTTCCCCATGAAAGCATCTGTAAACCCAGACAACAAAACTTGTTAAATATTTATGGGGTTTTGATAACAAAAATAAAAATAAATAAAAATCTGCATCAGTTTTGACATTGTTTTAAAGGTTTTTGATCAATCAGGCTCAGGTAGCTGTGAGCTCAAAGACTGTGATCAATGGTAGAATATCTCATATATGTCCTGGTTTCGATAATAGGTCCCTAAATTGGTTCAGCAATGCATTTAGTTGTTTAAACATTCATGCTTGTTCCCCCACAAGCAAGCTTTAATATATTTAATTTGAAGGGGTAAGCAAACTCATAAACTTTCTCCACAACCTCAAGCACCATGCCATTACTAGGTTCTCTTGACAGTTTCAAGCTGTCATTCTGCAAGATGTATTACCCAAATGTAAGTTAATTATTAGTTGGAAGAAAAAAATATGATATGCTGTGAAGCTTCACATGAACTGTTGCTTGGAGAAGCAAAATAACAATAAAAAATAATAATAAAAAATAAAAAAGTAGAGAGAATAAGTACATGTTAAGCCTTGGGCATTACATTTACATATGTGAGATCCTCTACAGTTTACTGCTTGAGCTTGTTTTCTGAAAATTGCCTTGGGTTTATTTTAGTTAAAATACAATGTAACGTCTATAGCATTAATTTGTTTAAAGTGTCCCTTACCCTGTGACTATTCAAGTATAAAAGTGGGTGCCTCATAGCAAAACTCAATCCATATGAATGGCTCAGAGCCATCCCAATGCAGCTGTAAAACCCATATGTGTACAATACCCTACCTGCCCCCATTCATCAAAAACTACATCAAGTCTTCACCATAACTAGCTGCTCAGTTTTCTCTGTGTGCCTGATGATGGAGCCAGGATTACAACATGTCCTTTCAAGAAGGAGGAAGATGGTTGTGGGCAGTTTCAGCCCTTGATAGTCTGTATCAGAGCAGCCACACAGTCCCCTGGGTGCTGCTCCAGGGGCAGAAAGTTCTGGATGACATCCATTAATTATTCTTTTTTTTTTTTTTTTTTTTTTTTTTTTTTTTTTCTTGCTACCTGTGATGCCAGCAATGGTATGTTAACATGACTACTTATAAGCCAGAAGACAACAGAGTAGATCAGTAGCTGAGCTGAGACTAAGATCTCCTGTCAATACAACACCCCTTTACGTAATTCGCCACTTAAGTGTTCATTGACAATTAGTAACCATTAGTGAATGTTGACTTCAGTGCACCACATTATTGTGATACTGGGGAATAACTCCACTATTCCTGTGCTATTTATACTTTCAGAGATTCTGCTGTCTCTCTTCAGTGCAAACTCATGAACTAAGAAGCAGCATTTTTTTAATGCGATTTTTCAGCATCAGTACTCTCTCCAGTTGAACTGGAATGGCTTAAAGAGTGATATGTATAAAAAAGAAAAATAAATAAAATGAGAAAATGGCTTCATCATAAAAACAAAGTTCTTTGCTTATTTTAGGTTGAAAGGAATATGACTTAGAGAATTACTGCAGAGCATCTTCAGTTTCTACTAAAAATTTCAAAGAAAGAAGAATTGTTTGCACATTGAAATTATTTTAAATATTTAACAGAGTGTTTCTTATTAAAGAAAGCAGAACACCTAAATGAAGATTGACTTAATTGCAATGAAAAATTAAATTTAGCCTTGAGTTATTAGATATTAATTTATTTCACTTTACTCACTAAAGATAAGCATTCCATCCCCAAATGTTCCCATTACCCCACTACCTTCCTTACATTACTTTTTAGTAAAATTTATTTTTGAACAGCTCTCATAAGTACAGAAGAAAACTGGATTTAGAATTTGAAAGTTGGATAATTCTCTTCTGAGACAGCTCTCTCTCTCTCTCTCTCTCAAAAAAAAAAAAAAAAAAAAAAAAATAAAAAAAAAAAAGCAATGTGGGAAAGCACTACTAATATTCCCAAAAGATTTATTTCCATGAGTAATTTTTATAAACTGTGAACAGATTTTGCTGGAGCAAAATCATAAGGAGAACAATTTTAAAAGTGGTGCCTTGGGAACTATATACGAAAATCCTGTTGTTTGCTAACAGGATTTGTCAACAGAAGTCCCCATGCACTGTGTTACAGGCTGAGCGCTGAGAGGATTAAAACACGGTGAATGTTTCTTTTTCAAGCCTTTTTATTTGCATTCCCTTTCTTCCCTCTCAGTATTCAAGATGACACCATCTTCACAGCTAGAGGGAGCTGGCTTGTAACGAGGTACTTGATGAGGGTGGTGAAGCACTGGCACAGGTTGCCCATAGAAGCTGTGGATGCCCCATTCCTGGAACTATTCAAGGCCAGATTGGATGGGGCTTGTAGGAGGTGTCTAATGGGAGGCGTCTCTGGTGTGGTGGGAGGTGTGCCTGCCCTTGGCATGTGGATTGGAACTGGATGGTCTTTAAGGTCCCTTCCAACATAAACCGTTTTGTGATTTCTGTGACTCTATGATCCTATGAACATGAAACCAGCGTGAGAAAAGAAGTTAACCTGAGCCTCATCCTGGCAATGCTTCACCTTGGATTAGCTTGGGAAGCGAAGCTGTCCTCTTTACCCTTGGTAACAGTGACAGGAAGAGAAAGGAAGGGATGTGCAGGGCTCTTTCTGCCAAAAGCTCTGGCACTGCATGCGTGTTGTTGTGTAGTGATAGCTGCAGCCAGACCCAGCTGCTGAGATGTGCCTGTTTGCAGCTACCTGGTGAAGGAAATGCCACTCACCAGTGAATGGCTTAGTAATTCCTCAGTGATATATCTGGTTTTTTTGTTTGTTTGTTTGTTTGTTTGTTTTTTGTTTTTTTTTTGTTTTTGTTGTTTTTTTTTTTTTTTTTTTTTTTTTAAATATAAGGTGCCCATTATTAGGCCTGAGTGCTCTACAGCATTTGAAAAATGCATTTTATAAATCAAGAGTTGAAGCAGAAGGGAAAATTTACCCATCTGCCAAAAGCCAGAGCCAAGTCGATGTACCATTTACTTCCTCAAAAGAAGTTTAAGTGAGACCTAGGGTTCCACACTGGCCTTACCGAAAAGGATGAGCTTCAAGATCATTCAGATGGAAAATAATCACCTTAGAAATGAATGCTCTAATAAAAGAAAAGAAGAAGTTTCTTGCCACTATGAAATAAATAACAGACACACACACACCCCAGCTAGTATTGTGGTGATAAATGTCTGCAGAGAGTTAGAAAATGAGGCAGCATATTTCTGCAGTATCACAGCCAGGAAATTGAACAACACATTAGTTTGAAAAAGTTGCTGCATTTCAAGCAGAAACAGTCTGCATATTCAGAAAAATAAAACAACCTAACCATGTTAAACTCCTTTGAAATGTAATTTAAAGCTTCTTCAGTAATTCCAAGGGAAATAAAAGATTTATTTTAAATTCTCTTTCTAAATGCCATCTAGTTGTATCCATGATAGCTGCTTCTAGCAAAAACAGGCAAAAACAATGTGGTCGTTATTCTTGTATGCTGCCTGTCCTTAGGACAACTTTGTCCTTGCTCTTGTCCTCATGTACTCATTTCCATGAACGAAAAAAAAATACCACTACTCAGAACTAGTAGCATCTTATATCAAGTTAGGATCGGCATAAAGGATTGTTTCACAAGGTGTCAGGGTGATAAAGGATCACAGAAGAGCAAAAAGCAATCAAGGCTGTGGAACTGAGAAGCAACAGACAGGCTCTACTTACTGACTTGTGGTTAAATGTTAATGGCTGAAGGCTTCATTACTATTTTTTATGTATATATGCATATATAAATATTTATATATACACATTTTTGGAAGCGTTTTGTGTTAGACATACAGCTCAAATGGGGCTGCTCAGTGCTTCTGATAGATTCTTCATCTGCATAGTGTCATCTACATAATTAGTCATATTTGACGGATGGTGGCTGGTTTTAGTCTGCTTTTCTTGAATGTATTTTCAAATAATTATCTTGGGCATATCTCTGAAGTTCTTATAAAAAAAAAAAAAAAAAAAAAAAAGCCTATAAATAATAGATCTTTCACTTGACTCTAAACAGTAACATATTATTCAACAGGGTCCCACTTGTTTTTCTAAAAATCAGGAGAAAGCTCCTAGGGAACTAACTTCAGAAAACTGTGAAGATGCAGATGGACTAGGGCCATGGACTCTGGCATGAGACTGAGCACCAGCACAAGGACCCACTCCTAGGCTCTGCCACCATCCACCCTGGCAAATAAATGTGTTTCTGAGCTGCCTCAGCACTGCCCACCCCCTGTTCGGGTTACCTGAAACTCAGAGCCCCTCACTACACCAAGGAGCTATCGCATGATTTAACTGTAGGAAACAGAGGAAGGAAAACAGAGAGTCTCAAAGCCAAGCTGTACCTGTGGTGTTGCATATATGTTTGGGAGCAAGTGAAAATGCGAGTTGTGAGAGTTGAAAGAAAAGCTTTGAAGTTATTCATAGACTGTGTCCAGACAATTAAAAAGAGGGACTCAAGTGGATCAGAGAGACAACACTAGTCAAATCAGCAGTTTCCAAAATTCACACATCACTTTGCAAACTATTGTGGATCTGCTACAAGCATGAGCATGTCCAGGGCAAAATTAGATGTGCAAAAGCATACATGTCAGATGACTTTTTTTTTTTTTTCTTTTTCTTTCTCACAAGCCTGCAACTTTTTATGTGTAGTTTATGCAGTTAAATGTCTGCATTTCTCTTTCTCTCTCTCTTTTTTCCCAATAATTTGCAAACAAGACAAAGATTAGGAAAACACGAAGCAAAGATGAAATCTATAACATATGAAAAGTAACATAATATTCATTTCAGCTTGGGACCTGACAGCTTTGCAGCTACAAGATGCACTGACCCATTGTGGTTCATGTCTGAAAAGACCATACAGGACCACAAAAATATGACAACTATTATAAAGCAGTTCATGAACTTTGTTAGACTTAATAAATAAAATTGTAACCCACAAATGCTTATTTGAAATTTACCCAAACATCTTTGACATTAAGGCTAGCAATGTCATTAATATAAGCCTTATTTTTAGACTTCTGATACTGTTTTTGCCATCCTGATTAGAAATACCACAATAATTGGTCTTCTCACACAGTTTTGGTGTGACTTTTTTTTTTTTTTGGTTTGCCTGGTAAGAGGAATCTAAAAGGAGAAACAAATATATATATATGTTTGTGTCCAGAATAAGGCGCATATGTGGTTTAGACTGGTTCTTATGTTTTTGAACCTACTTTTTCTCACTGTGTCACTGCCTGCAACTCTAGCAAACAGAAGCCCAATTTTCAGTTTCCTCTGTGCATTTAAAGTATACATATTAATACCTGTTATACATCTATCACTTGATAACTGATGCATTAGTTATACGTATAACCAACTTTTCTTCACAGGAATAGGAAATACAGGGCCACACATGTAAAAAGCCTGCTTTAAAACTATCCATAACTTTAAAATAAAAACAGTGGCAAATGCCAAGAAAGGCTTGCCATAGCTGGTTGACAACATCAGAGCCTGGTGTTCTGTAATTTGCTGTCAATATTGTAGGGAGGCAAAGCTCCTATTCCCATGCCCTGATTCAGCAAGCTACGTACTACTTTCAGAAATAGGATAGGCAACATTCCATCAGCCTGAGAAAGCAAGTACATTAATAGGAAAAATTCACCTTGAAAATGTCCGTGAAAGATCTCACGGTCTTATAGCATGGACAAGCTGCTATTTTTCATAAACAAGTAATACCCAAAGTATGGTCTCACAGCTGATGCTGCACTTGAAATGAAAGTCACAGCAAGGCTACTGAAGGACAGCAAGTGTTCTGCCAGTACGAGACAGCAGGCTGGTGTTACTGCACACATAACCAGAGACACAGAGGGTTGTTTATAAGATCTTTTCTCACAAGATTTGCCTTAGTGGACCATATGTAAAAATCCTGCAAATAAACCAAAGTATCTCTCCCTTAACATTTTAGAAAAGTGAAATATGATCTGGAACCTAATCAATTTTTATAAGAGAACGAAAATCCAGCCAGGAGACACACCCCCAAAACCAACCAACCAACCAAAAAACACCACAAACACCTAGTATTTTCTGGTAACAGGGTTGGCTCAGCAGCTGAACTGTGGTGGTACCATCTTCCTCTAACAAATTTCTCGGTGTATGAAGAAGCTGATTCCTTGTGACTAAGAGAAAGGAGCCATGAGAGAAGCAATCTTTGAGTCAGTCTTACAGAACACCTCTTCTGAAGTCTTTTTTTTTTTTTTTTTTTTTTTTTTTTTCCTACAAGTTTTTTAAACAGTTTGTTTTATCCCATCCTGCTTCATATTTTAACATTTCTGTTAGGAAAGTGCTCCACAGTTTTGTGGATCTCACATTCAGATATATAACTGCTCATTCTGATTTTACAGACAGATGGCATTATTACAAATGTTCAGGATGAAATTCCTGTAAGTTTTGAGATTAGGAAACTTAGAAAAGCTTTGCATTCCCTAATCATAGAGTCATAAAATCCTAGAATGGTTTAGATTGGAAGGGATCTTAAAGACTATATTGTTCCAGCCCCCCATGCCATGTGCAGGGACACCTCCCACCAGACCAGGTTGCCCAAAGCCCCACCGAACCTGGCCTTGAACACTTCCAGGGATGGGGCATCCATAGCTTCTCTGGGCAACCTGTTCCAGTGACTGTTTCAGTGACTATTCAAGTGACATATCCTACATCCCTTTAATAATATATATATATATATTTACCTCAGTGATCCTCTCACAAAACATCAGAAGATGTAGCCTTCAGATAAAGCATTCCTCATTAAACTCTGTGAAGATGTTCCCAGAAATACAAGAGATCTCATAAACATTTTCTTACTGTTTCCTTCCAGCTTGGAGAACAAGTATGCATGTTATTATGGTTTCAGGTATGAATTGCAGTTACAGGTTCCTAAATATTTCTGGGCACTGGATGAAATCATAGACTCTAACATACCTCAAAACCTTCCAGATTTCAGGCATTGGGGTACACAAACAAAATTAGTTCATTATGAAGTGAAAGCCTTGCTCGCACAGTAGGACTGTCTTTCTTCAGATATATCATATCCAAGGTTCCTACATTTTTGCCTGTAACGTCATGGCCTGATACCATGTGCATAAGCTAGACAGAGACCTGATGTATTGTGCCGGTTCTAATTCATTCCACTCTTACTGTGGGATTGAATCCTTTCCAGGTAGTTAAAACATCTGTGAAGTCTAACACATTTATGAAGCAGGGACATCTCTCAGCAGAGGTTAGATTTTTGGCCGAGACACTGTCAGCAAGTTTCTGGAGCTGCAGGATATGTTCTTTACATTTCAACAAGCATAGCTTCATTGCAAACCCAAATGTGCATGAAGTAAAATCCTGAGGTCCAAAGGAAGGTCCCTTATCAAAAAGGAGTGATGTTGGACTTTGATGATGCCTCTCATTCTGTTGGAACATTACCAGGTTGCAGCTTGGATGAAGCAGAACTACTCTCTCCGCTCATATATTGCTCTTACTCAAGTGACAGTGATACTAATTTAAGGAGAATTGTTGTCAGATGTAGCTATTAATATGCTTCATGTTTAAATACTGGCTTCTATTCTAAATCTACCTTTGACTCTCTTTGACAGGCACATCCTGGTGTGGATTTCTATGTTATTAGAGATATTATCTGCTCATATAAATAATGCACATTCATTTCCTCACTAAGAAAATCTCACATTAAATTAACTAAATAAAAACATCAACTCCACAGTAAGGTAATACAGATTACTATTAATTACATCATGGTAATTGAATATTAGCACTAAAGTACACAGAAATTTGGCTTTTAAGAATATATTGCAATTTAATCATACAGAATTGCTAAATGAAATAAGGTCATAAATATCTAGAAATGAAAAAAAATAAGAAAACTTTCCTGGGAAGAACAAAACAAAACAAAACAGAACAACATACAAATTAACTACTTAGCTTTTATTTATTACACAGAGGAACTGAGGAGGCTTTCTTTGAGAAATATGGATGAATTTTATTTGGGGACATCTGGTATGCACTATGCAAAGAGTAAGCATACAAGGGTCAGGCCTTAAATGCTAGAAACAGACTTGCAGAATTAACAGGATTTTTGGGGGGTCTTTGTATAAAACTCACTGTTGGTGAATTTCACTAAGGACAAGTCACTTTTCCTAAATCATGGCTTGGACCACATGTGTAGAGATCTTCCATTGCCTGTTTTTCTTGTAGAGAGCACTCTATGTAGAGCTTATATATTCAAACAATTGCTTAAAATGGCAAATTTATTTTTATACCCAAGCTAAGGATGCCAGTAACTAATTATGTTTGATTTTGATGGAGAGGTACTCGATAGAATGTATTAAGAGATAACTTCTGAGAATGCCAAGCACAGAATTATTCAAAGCCTGTGCTGATGTTGCAACACAAAACGATGTGATAGCAGAAAGTGTTCATGCCAAGTCTGTAGAGGGAGTACTGTGAGCTAACGGCAGGAAACTGAAATCACACCATATTCACAAGACATGTTAGCTATAAAAAAGGCATTATATCCAACATCTCCCATCTGGACATCTGAATTCTAGGCATAAAAGGTTCAAAGCACTTTATACAGCACATTGCACATGTTTACCTAGAATTGTCATAGGGTTTTTTCATTCAATAACAATAATAACTCCAGCAATAGCTTGAAAAAGAAGAGTTTCATCTGCAGCTGTCTTTAAGGCTGTTTATTTATTTATTTATTTATTTTTCAAAAATAGCTGCATTCTTTTCTCTTCTATCTTCCCTACCATTCAGTTTATCTTTCATGTTCCCTTCACTCGTCTTCTATCTCAATCCCTCTTTGCTCTGTTTCCCTGAACAATTCCTTCAGTATGTGGTTCCTTTTCTTCTTGTGCCTTAAGGCATGATGTTGTAGAGACGTTACTCCTAAGCCCTTTCCTTTCACATTCCCTTTCAGATGTCTGCGGGCAGACAACTGATCCTGTTTAGCCTCCTCTTCCTTTGCAAGACAGACAAAACTAGAATTATTCCTAGCTGTCATCTATGGACTTCTCAAAACTTCACAATTCAGAGGCTGGAAACATCTGAAAGTACTGATTAAAAGCCATCTGACCCCATGAATCACCAAAACACTAGAGACACTGATAAAAAGCCTGGGGTGTACAGCATCAATGATTAAAAACAGAAAAAAACCCTTATCACTTTTAAGTTTTTACAGCTTATACCATGATGGACTATAACTTCTGAAAGCAGAAAGTTTTTTGACTACAGGCTCTCCTCTGCCTCACAGTTTATTTAGGAAACTGAGAGAATCTAGATTCCAGCTCCATTTCCTAGGTTAGTAACCAATACTGTATTTGCTGTAGATTGTTGCCTCTGTTTTCTAGAATATTTAACCACAAAGTAAGGTGTCTTATGCAAAGGAAATGAGGAGATGGCAGTAAATCTGGAGTGGCCAGTGTGCTACTATGCCTTTGCCTGCCTGGGCAGGAATGGTTAAACAGCAGTTACCAAATACTGTTGTTCATGACTTGGGAAAATTATGTAATTCCCAGAAACTGGCATGCCATTTGTGCAGTAGTTAGATTTTTCTCCCCAATGAACACCTCACAAAGTAGGTTTTCATGGGTCTGGTCCAGTAATGGCAATTTTGTACAAATTTAGTTTAGTTCAATGTCTTGCAAATTACTTGATTGAAATGCAATTGCTACTACTCTCCAGAGAATTGAATTATGCTAATAAGAAATAGTCTTAGTTTTCTAATGCTTTATTCAAGATATAAAATAGAAATTCAATGTCCCACACCCTTTTTTATTTATCAATAAAGTCATTCTAGTCCTTGAAATTGTACACTGTGAACTCTCCAAAATTTAAACTTATTTTAAGGCTTCTCTGCACATGGAATTCACTTCTAAGGATTAAAAAAAAAAAAAAAAAAAGAAAAAAAAAAAAAAAAAAAAAAAAAAAAAAGAAAAAGGAAAAAGGAAACTGCAAATGACATTGATCATTTCTAGAATTCACTGAAGTTAAAAAGCTTCTGCTAGAGTTGGTGCGAAATCAACCACAGGACTACAAAAAGTAAAGTACTTTGGTGTAACGGGACATTGATTTCCCACAGTATTTAGTAATGTATATTGATATCCAATAACAAAACTCATACAGATGCAAGCGTTAACATCCTAGATATATTCAGGAAGATTTCTCTAAAGAGAGAAATAAAGATAACTGAATGCTAAGATGGAAAAATTCAGATTTCTTTTTGATGTTCTTTGAATTCCTTTAATGAATATTTAAATAATGTTTTCAATAATAGAAGAAATGCAAAAGTAATCATGGTCAAGCTGTTGCCAAGTATCAGAATGTGAAAAGAAGGAACTAAACAAACTAATCCTTCAGATATATTCAGGACTAAACAGCAAAGGATTAAATTAAATCCCAGCTTTGTGAATCCCATTCCTCTATGGAACTGTCTAATGTGATCCCTTTAGCTAGGGAAATTCAAATTCAAAGTTCAAATTTTTGCAATGCTAAATTTTAAGTCAATTTTTGGGAATCTCTGCAATAAAGACATCCTTCTAATAAATGATTATCACATATTGTACCTTTCCCCCAAAAAAGTAAGACACTGATAGAAAACCTATATTATTCATCATTTTGTCACATATTTTGAAGTATTGCTCATATAAATTGTCTTTATACAAAAGGCCATAATGATTTGCTCTTCTTATTTAAAAGTGAAAAGTGACCTGAAGTGACAAACTGGACCAGCTCTCACAAAAGAAGAAAGGGAGTCTTCCTCTCCAGCTCTGTAGAATATTACATTTCTCACTTCGGTCTAAGAAAAGCCAAATGTTCCTGAGTAAAAACAAAACCAGAAAATAGATGTAAATGTTGTAAATGCAATCCATAGTAGGCTGTGCACTGTAATACAATTTTACAATTTATTTATGTTTTGATTCATTACAGGTGATTTTATTTATTTATTTACTTAACATCCTAGTAGCTATCTAATACCTATTTTTGAACTTTTTATAGTTTTACACAAATCTATCAACTAAATAACACAAAACTTCATTAAAACATTAAGCATACTTTTTTCTTAATAAGTACATATTATTTATTAATATAGTAAATTAATCTTTATTTCCTATGATGTTATATTACAGAGATTGTATCTCTCCAGCTCCTTCACAGATGCGTGCTCATTGTGTTACTCAAGATGATTAAAATGACTGATTTGAGGCATGGTTGATTTATGTGTGATATTCAGAAAAGCTAGACAGATATACTGTTTTGCTCTGTGCTGTTATGTCTACACAGAAAAATATACAAATACACCAAATATGAACTAACCAGAAATGTTTGTTCTCTATTTTCTAGAAAAATGAAAGGTGCAATAAAACTTTTTGAAAAAATCTTCCCTTGCTTCCCCTGCTTTTTTAATTGTTCCCCTGCTTTTAGAA
>CM021767.1:48824589-48866325 GCA_011076525.1 Nettapus auritus | reverse complement strand
TTTCAGGAAGAAGTGATCAGTAGAAACTGTGAGCAGATATGAGATGAATCCGTTTCTTGAAATGTGACCATTTTCCCTGTGAAACCCAAGGATATTATCAACATATCTTTTGGTAATAAATATCCAACAGCTTGTAATATTCTGTTACAAACTACAGCCTGATGTCCTTAGTGACTGAATAAGCCCAACTTTTCATATGTATGAAAACTTCTCATTCACTCTAATTAAATAACTCTCATCTTTTTATTTTTATTATTATTATTTTTTAAAGGAGAACAACAGTATACCATTCCATCAAAATATCTTTAAATGCACATCTTTTACCATATTACCCACTGAGCTTCTTAGTTTTCTTTCCCAGATAAAGTAGTTCCTTGCATTTTTACAAGAAATAAACCAAATGCAATGCATAAAGTAAAATAATTCACAAGTCCTTAGGAAAAGTTTGCTTGGAAATGGTAAAGGATATGTGCAAGCTAACCTTATCATGTGCACTAGTGACACACATTCAGACTTTGGCAATTATGATCACATAGATTAGTCTGTGTGTCACGGACCAAAAGACCACACAAGCCATTTTGTCAGAAAATGGAGCTGACAAGAAGGGCTGTATTGATTAGGATCTCTTAGGCTTTGAAAAAGGAAGGGTCTCAGTTAAAATATAAAAGAGAAACTCTAACATCAAACCCCAGTTTGTCTTCTGTTAATATTGTCCTGTATTTTTATTGCATATAAACAAATTCCTTTTAAATCCCAGGACAAAGTAGAATTTTAAATGTTCATCTCCAATTCTTTTGTTCATTTCCTGAGAAGCCAGCATGGTATGGGAAACCTTATAAGCAGAGGTAGAAGATAAGAGCAAAAAAAAAAAATCTTCTCTCCTTTGCAAATTATAACACAATATTTTATGCAGAATCAATGACTTACAATGCTAAAAAAAAAAAAAAAAAAAAAAAGAGTAAATGGACAAATGGACAACAGACATTTTATGGATAAAGGTGGCTCAGAGATCAAAGCAAACAAATTCATGCCTCCACTCCGTTTAACTAAAGACAGCTAAGTAATTACTAACAAACCTGTCTGCAGTGCATAGGTGTTGAAATATATATGTTCTATATATATGTGGTGTCAGTGGGAACCTGGGCGTACAGAATTTGAGATACATAAATCATATCAAGAATCACACAGGACCAGCTCATACAACATACCTTACCAGCACACTGCTGTTATGTCACCACAGCATGTCTGCTCTCATAGATTATATTGAGCAGGGTACAGGATGTAAATATATGAAATTTATTGCATGGCCATGAGAAATTGGTGTAGAGTGGGAGCTTTTGAATGACTTGGTAGAAAATAAGAATGCTGTTGTAAACACCAGAAAACTTCTGATACTCAGGGAAAGTTCAGGGTGGATATCAGGAAAAGGTTTTTCACCAAGAGGGTGGTCGAGCACTGGGACAGACTCCCCAGGGAAGTGGCACTGAGCCAGACAGAGTTCAAGAAGTGTTTGGATAACACTCTCAGACACAGGGTCTGGTGGTTTTTTTTGGTTGGTTGGTTTTTTTGGTTGGTTGGGTTTTGGGTGGTCCTCTGGGGACTGAGGAGTTGGACCCGATGATCCTTGTGGGTCCCTTCCAATCTATGATTGTATGATTCTGTGATTTTCCATGAACAAACCTCCAGGCATTTACTGACAGCAATGAATTAGACATTTTGATAAGATACTGTTTTCCTTATTTCAGAGAGGAGAACCAAAGCACAGGCAGATCTGAACATTTAGTAACACAAATCCTTGGTCATTGCATGTTTATATAATGTACCCCAATTTTCATTGCCTAAAAAATGAACTGTAAGTTTAATATGCAAACTACACTAATTTCACAGAGTTCGACCTATCCTTTACTTATTACATTTAAAACATCAGTTACACTGGTATACTTGCTAAAGACTTGCAATAAAAATTTGTTCCATGGCTTCTATCATTGTCCTCCTCAGATATAGTTAAAATGAATAAATTAATTAATAAAATAAAAACTGAAAAATTGAATGATTGAGAAACATAAGAAAATAAGCATGTCAGAAAACATAGGTTTCTGAACCAATGCTAAGAAATCTCAGCTCTCTTTCATTTCCTACCATCAACAGACAATTTATTTGGGAGACTGATATCTTCCTAAAAGAAGATGTGAGAGGATGAAAGTCAATATTCTTGAGGCTACAGAGGGGGCAACAGTATCCACCTTTCAAGTAATTCTGATTCTGCAGCTTCAGCATAAAACCTCTTAAAAATAAAATAAAATAAAACAAAATAAAATAAAATGGCAAAAAAACATCAATCGTTTTGAGGTGTGAGTAGCCAGGTATCATACTCTGTTATTCAAAATGATTTAGTTTTACACATGACTAGTTAGTGGGTCAGAATAATCTCAATGAAATTGTTCTTGCCCTCTCTTCACCTCCTCCCTACACCCTATTAGTAGTCACAGTCCATTGTCCTTTCTTGCCTTAAGTAGAAGATAGCAGGATTTGTGTCTTGCTTTGAACTTGTATGACCTCTAGCAGGGGAGATTTTCCATCAGATGTCAGCTTGGGTTAACCTGCCTAGCTCTCAAGAGCTTATTTTTTCTTTTCACAAAACTTTTGTGCTTAGTGCAGTTCCAGACCAACCACAGCTTTAAATCTTCCCCTCTAAGGAGAGTGAAAACCACTGGCCAGGACAATTCAAAGAGAAAGCCCAATACATTTTTTGTTCAAAAAGGAAGGAAACCCAAGTCTTTGTTACAAATCTTTGTTTCAGGAAACCAAAGAACAGCAGTTTTACGCTAATCTTTGAATGCCCTTCTGGTTCCAGAAAAATAATTAATTAAATAAATAAATAAGGACAAAACAATGATTAGCCGTAACAAAACTCTCAAAGTGCTTTCCATCTCTGCAATGGTCCATTCTCAGCAGCCCATCTTTCTTTTCTTTATGAACTTCATGCAGGCTCATTTTCAGCTAAACTAAAATTTTCCACTTTTTTTTTTTTTTTTTTTTTTTTTTTTTCTTCTCGATGTAAATGAAATAATGAATTACTAAGACCAATACTTAAAAAATTCTGACCTTCCTCTGATTCGCCAGTCTTCATGGGATGCCCTGGTCTGGCAACTGCAGTCTCAGGAGCTGGAAGTGCTGGCTGCAGGTATCTAGGCTCCCTTGCCTACTTCCCCACCAGGACTCTGGCACTCCACCTTTGTAGTACTCGGGTTGGTGATGGCTAGTGGTGTCAGAACCCTTTCTGAGCGCTTTTGTTCTATTTTCAGAACACTGGCATGGACAATGTATGGTACAGAAAAGAATCAGGGAAAAATAGCATATTTATAATCAAAAGCCCATGTCGCTTATAGTATCTCAGTGAATACTTTCTTTTTTAGTATTTTCATGCCCACCAATACATTTAAAATATGGTCCTGTGAGTAGGTGAAGCAACGAAACCTGTTTTCCTACAGTTCCATGACCTCTTTGGATTCACTGGTACCTTCTAACATGGAAGGCATGGTGAATGTGCCCTTCTCTCTCTCCCTCTCTTTCTCTCTGGTTTCATGAAACTTATGAGTTATCTGGAAAGTTGCCAGAAAAATTTGATTACCAACGGGTTTATACATTTTGGGTAGAGCCATATTATATAGATGGATAGCATGATGGTACAGGTTTTAACTCCTTAGAAGAGAAATTAAAGAACCCTTTTGGTAGGTCAGATGTCCCACCTAAGTAATCTCACCTAGGTCCAGCATGCTGCTCAGTACTAGAAGTGAAGTACAATAAAAGAAAGTATCTGAGGAGGAACAGGAAAAAAAAAAAAAAAAAAAAAAAAAAAAAAAAAAAAAAAAAGACAGGAGCAGGCAACACCTGCTAAGAGAGAATGTTAATGAAAACACTGAGAATGAATCATAAGTTGAACAACTTATTGTCAAAAGATTAAGCCAGAAAATCAGGTGTTCAGTGAAGCAAATCAGGACCTCTGTGATAAGAGTGGATAATCTAAAATATGTCAATGCAAGGTGGAAAGGGAGAAGAGACTAACTCAAGAAGATGGACAATGTTCATTTCAACTGTCAGGGTGTGTAAGTGAAAATAAAAGAAATTTTCATCTTCACAAGAAGCTCTTTCAAGTTCCTGACTGAAGGAGGAAATACGTTGTTACCTGAAAAGGTGGCCTTTTCAGGGTCTTGCCTCTTGTTCACTTGCATGAGCAGACAGAGGTAGAATTTTAAAAGCCTTCTGAAATCTTGTATGTCCCTCTTTTCTAAGTATTGTCAGTCAGTTCTTTTCAGAGAAGTAACTAATGGAAGAAATGCTGGATCCTTAATTAAACAATTTACTCTCTGCTAATCTGGTAATGCTTTGCAGCTATAAATGATGACTTCAGATGCAAAGCACTGCAGACAGAGATCTGAAATGTGTGCCTATTCCTACAGTCTTTGGCATCCTGTATGCTCATATAGGATTATTAATCTTTGTCAGGAAGGTCAAAAGCAGCACATAGTGATTGATGATAAGTTGCAGAGGTTTCAGATAACTGAGCTCCAAGGATCGTAGTTGAAACCTATTAGATGGCTATTAATACTTCCTTTGCCCTTGTTGTAACCCATTCTGTCTGCAGATGAATGTCCCAGAATTGCTGGCTTTTCAGCTTGTAACCACCCACCACTCCTCAACAGGATTTAAGACCATTTGTATTGCCAGTCGGGCATTAATGAAAAGGTATCAACAGGTCAGGAAAAGCTACATCTACAGTCCTTCCCTGTCCACAATTCACCATGGAAGGTACCCTCCTCTGAAACAAGCTCACAAAAAGCAAGCTGCATTGTGTAAAAAGGGAATATAATACATTCAGTGTCAAAAGTGTACAAAAAGGACAAAGACTCTTGCTTAGTGAAACCTGTGCTGGATATTTTTTCTGCTGTGAGATCATTTTAATCAGAGATATTTTGCTTCTGGTTTTCACAGTCTTCATCCTCGACTGCCTAATTGAAACAAACATACCAGCAAAAAAACAAACAAAACATTTTTTTTATTATTTTTTTTTTTCAGTCTAAAATTAGAGATGCATCTTGTTCAACTGAATGATGTTGTGTCAAAACCAGGTTAGGAAAAACTGTTTCAGCCTGTCAGTGCAGCAGACACACTTGTAGAAAAACTCCAGTGTGGCTGCTCACCCTGCTAGGATGAAAATGAACCAAATAGGCACCTTCTTTCTTTGGAAAGTGTCTGTGATGGATCTGAACACTTGTTCTTTAAACTAGAATGCTGTCTCTGTCTCTGCTTTCAAACGGTCACTGGAGTTTCAAAGCAGGAAAGCACTGTAAGGTTGGCTGATCTTTTCTTCTTGAGCAGAATGTCCATATTAGCACAGGTTATGTTTGATTTGTGTCCAGTACAAGTTCTCTAAAGGGTATTAGGGAAGAAATGCGAAGGTGGCTAGACATTTAGGTAGATATCTTGTAAAGATAGATAACTGGTTAGTTTGAGTCTATTTTGCACCCTGTGAGACAACTTTACAGGTTTGAAAATTGTGTAATTCTGTATGTGTCTGGCTGCCTAGGCACACCTGTAATATACACAGAGATGCCTATAGATTATAAGTTATATATTGACAGGGACATGTGGGCAACATTATTCTATATTTATTGTGTGTGTGCCAGTATGTGAGATGTATACTTCTATAATGTCATGAAACCTGTTCATTAGGGATAAGGCAATACAAGCCTCACCAGAGGTCTCATAAAGCCAAAAGCATTTACTCAGCTGGATAACTAACTGTTTTGCTATATGCACATTGCAATTCTGCAATTCTTGTGAGCTTCACCAGTAGTAAGAAAGCTGAGACCATAAATCACAGTTTCACAGAATCACAGAATGATTTGGGTTGGAAGAGACCTTAAAGATCATCTAGTTCCAACTCCCCAGTGATCATAAACCATCATCAGTAAATCATTAAATGGTTAAACCCACCATCCTTTAACTTTGTTTTAGTCATACTAGTCCGGATTAGGGTTTTGGTCAATGTCACACTCAGAAATTTTTATATAGGTACCAGAATTGGAACTTGTAAAAGCCAAAATAAAGAAGAGTCGGGAATAAGCGCAGTCTTCGTCTGGTTTTCCCCTTACTCTTAATTCAGAGAAGACAGCCCTGAAGCTTCATACTTTTGACTCTGTTTCACTGTATACTCTTTACATAGGTATAGACAACGATATAAGGTAACAAAGAATTAAGACAGTGTCTTAAGAACGCTAGGCCCTACTAATGTATCATAAACCAACATGGAAAGTTGATTTTACTGAGGCCACAGCAAAACTCCTGTTGATGAAAAAGGGCAAAGATTTAATTTCCAGAGGTTTATCCTGGATTTTGTTTTCCCATGGCAGCATAGAAGGATAATAGAGCTTGTAGGAAAATGGCAATTAATGCACTGGGAAAAAGGACTGTAAAGGTCAAACTGGCATTTCTAGTTTGGAATAATGTTGATGAAATGAGCATTGTCATGATCAGCTTGGTTAGAAGGAAATTTTACTCTTTGAAATGGAGATGATTAAATAATACTGCAAAATGAAAAATTACTGAAATATTTAATATGGTTAGATTTCTTTTTGTGAGAAAAAAAATAATGGATGTTCTTTAAAGCATTCCCTTTGGAAGTGGCAGCAACACTTCTGTTTCTAACAGCAACAAAATGAAATGCCAACAAAACAATACTATAGTAAATTTAAAAGGTTTTCCAGATTTTCCAAAGATTTTCATATTTTCTACTATGATTTAAACAGGAAAAATATCAAAATTATTTCAGAGAATTACAGAAAGGTTACAAACAACTTGCTAAAGTAAAAGTTAAACATCTAACTCAGAAAGAATTGTATGATAGAGTTAAATTATTCCACTTTATGAAGATCTATAAAACAGAGAAGGAAGCAGTTAGAAATATATGACACAGAATAAAGCACATAAGGTGAAGAAATAGGTCATCATTTGAAGATAAATAAACCAGCAAGTAAGAAGAATGAAACTGTGCTGAAAAACAACAACAAAAAAGCATGTCAAAAGAAGGAGAGAGGCAGTTAGGGAACTACAATATGAACAGACTCTTCAGATCAGACACCTTTAAGGTCATCACAGAACTGAGCAAGGTCACCCTTCCAGCCCTGGTGGGCATTTACATACATAAAGAAATATTATAAGGCAGTTCATCAGGGTCTAGAGAGATGACCTTTACTGCAGTAATGTTTCTACAGTAGTTCTCTTTACAACAGTAATTTCACAAAATGGTTTCTTAGAGTAAAAGGTAAAAAAATATTCCTCTCATGGCATTAGCTTCTCTTGGGTTTGAATGTTACATATTAATAAAAGGCATGCAGTTTATATATTTAAGTATTTGGTACTTTCCTGGTGTTATTTTTCCAGATAGACAGTTACAGCTGTTGCCTGGGGATGCCCCAAAAAGGTAGAATGAGCTGACCTCACAAGTGTGAACAGCTCAAAAAGTGACCCAGTTCAAATGAGAAAGAATGATCATCAGCAAGGCAGTTTCCCTAACAAAGTGACCTACACTGCACAAAGTTTGAGACTTCTATTTCCCAGCATTGCAATAATCAGTGAGAACTAGAAACTCCATTAAACCCTTTTTTTCCCCCTAGTTTAATAACACCAACAAAGGAAACAGTAAAATTTGTCTAATAAGAAAAAAGATCTCCAGCAACAATTCATCCCCATTAAGTCAAATTCCCAACTGCCACAAGATGCCATTTAGTACCTTCGATGGCTCCCATTGCTCTCAAATTGCTTTACTTCACTAGATTAGTCTGCAGATTCACTAAAGATTTAAAGGTAACAGGTCTGGCATTGTCAAAGGCACTACATGACGTTTCCTCATACTCAGTTAATACTGTTATACTGGAGAAATCCAGTGCCATTATCAAGTTCCTGCAGTGACTACTGGCAGCCTGCACAAGGCAGGAGTACAAAAAGAGCCTTGAAGGGGTCTTTCCTGAGCCAAATGACTAAGGCTGTTTGGGCAAATGCAAAGAGTTAGCTTCTCAGTGCCAGTGACAAAATTTGACCATGCTAAGAGCCTGCCTAATGCACGGCTGCTGAGGCTCACTTCATGGCAGAAAGTTTCCCCTGGAGACAGATACAAAGAATGCATCATTAGTCAAAACTCACCTGTCATTTTACAGGGAGTAGAGAGGGGGAAGAAAAGCAGATGTTAGTTAGAACATAATAGATAGTGAACCCAAAGATAATTTTCTTAATTATATATTAAAAATCTTCATTTTCTTGATTTTACATTACTATTATAAGACATGCTTTTGCTTTTCCATTATCTGTTTTTGTTTGGTACCCTAATGTTTTTGCCTCTGGGTGACTCTTGCAGTCAATTCCCAGCTAGCCAATTGACTAGCATTAGCAGCAATAGAATTCCCTGGTGAAAAGCTGCCCCAACCCTAAAATTTACCTAAACAAAGAATCAACAGAACTACAGATGTAGACCTTCTGGGTACAGTGCAGTGTAGTTGAGCAATTACAATAGGCAATTGCACAATTATTTCACTTTTTTAATGAACTATTTAAATATTAACATTGGACAGCAAATAATGTTAGAATCTCCAAGCATTTAGAACAGAATATACTGAACTGATGACAGTAGAGTGATTAATATAAATTAATATAAATAAAAGGTGTGGATGCAAAGGGGATAATTATATAAAATTAATAATTAAAAATATATATATCCGTACTCCTTGTAGCAGGCAACAAAAACATATTTGTGAGTGCAGTTCTACACATACTGTTTTTGCCAATTATTTGGGCTATGACCTAGTACTTAGCTTCAATAAAAGACAATGATAAATTAGACAGAGAGTATCTCTTCTCTACAGACTGATGTTCTACTCTCAGAGGTTAGTCAGAAGATCATAAAAAAAATAGTTTCCTAATCTTCTGAATGCAATACAGTTATCTCACCATTCTTGATTTCATTAATGCTCACAACCTGGACGGAATGCAAATAAATAAATAAATATGTGTGTTTACCTCAAGATTTTACATCAGAGATGAAAGGACATACCACAAATGGCAATGTGAATTCAGCAGCAAGGATGACATGAAACACAGAGGGTCTGTTTTAGTGATAAAATCATGGACTTCAAGAATGAAGTAGGTTTACAAGGTGAATCTGAGTACATACATTGTTTTATAGCCAAGTGTGATGAGAAAATATTGTAGGTCTGTCTTCTTCAATTACATATTCTGTCTGCTTATGTTTGAGCTCAGACTTTTAGTATAATCACCATAAAAGGCAGATCTGAGCCATGGAAAACTGCACAACTTCTCTTCTGTTACAGCTGATGATCAAGGACTGAAAAACACATTCCCTGCATTTGTATTTTTTTATTACTATTATTATTTTTCTTTATTCTGCTGCTAATCTCTAGCTGAGAGCTTACACAGCCCAGCAGTGGTACCATACCTCTCCTCCTTTGGCATTTACCTTTTGTTGTTCCTTACAGCTGTGAAAAACAGATCTCATGTGGAACTACTGTGAGCAAGACAATATTTTTAAATTCCTTTTCAGCTGCTTTTCTGTAAAACTGGAGATGACACCACTGACAACAAACAGACAACAGGAGGTTCCTAATCCTGAAGTGCCATCCCACTGAGATATTCATGGAAATGTGAAGGTTATGGGTATTGGATGAATAACTTTCCGAGAAACATTAAAACTTTGGTAGAAAACAGTTAAATTCAGCCAAGCCAGTTATAGCTGTGTGTCTTGAAGACAGAGTCTATGTTAGTATTTTGGGGCTACGTATAAACTACATGTTCATAAATTTGGAAATTGCTGCCAAGAGATGCTAAGCACATGCCCAAAATTCACTGTACAAGCTGGCATTAAGATTTTTGGACTAAAACAGAAAGAGTTCCTTTTTTCTTTCCCACCCCACAGTGACTTGTGCTGCTGCAGAATGATCTCAAGGACCCTACTAGGCCCTGTTATCTCAAGCAATTGCCCTGATTGTTCATCTCTAAAACTAACTTTGCAGCCAAATACTACTGCTAATCTCTCTATCTCACTGCTAACCCAGGGGCAGAGAACGCTGATCATGTTTATTGTGATTATAGAAGGAAGGAAAGAAGGAAGGAAGGAAGGAAGGAAGGAAGGAAGGAAGGAAGGAAGGAAGGAAGGAAGAAAAAGAATTCCAATAGCCTGCATATCACTGAAATGGTTTACTGCTTGCAGGAAGCCCTGAATATCATACCAGCAAAAATATGACCTTCCTGCCCAATTAATGACATACTCAGAGGCAGCTCTTCTTACAGGGCAGTGTGTTATGAGTGATGAAAGTCTTCAAGGACACTTTGTTTGAAATGGTGCTATGTACTTTCTCTGCCCTAGTATAGACACACTACTTATCACTTTAATTCAATAAAGTGACTTATTCCTACAGATAAACCTCCACACTGGCATTCCTGAAAGGCTGTAAAAGACACAGGGATAAAAGAGAAGTAAGTCTGTGCTGTCTGCAGTGTTATGTCAGTATCATTTACTGCACGTGTCACTCTCACACCCCTGCTATGGTAGCATGTTGTGAGACAAAGTGTCTTTCTGAGGCTCCTGGATATTCTGCCTCCTACATAGAAAATCTTTTTCTTCTTTAAGGGACAGAACTTCAGCAGGTATAAAATACATTTTGCATAGGGTTCAGACAGAGACATAGTGATTTCCAAAACCCGAATATCTCATCCAACCATTAATCTGTTCTTCCCTTTTTTTTTTTTTTTTTTTTTTTTTTTCATAATTGGAGTATAGTTGTCCTACATGTCTTAATGTCTCACTTCATTCTTCATTGTGATGATGAAAGGAAACTCTTCTTCCTGTTTAGCACACCTGAATTCCACCATGCAGAATAGCTTGGACTTCAGCAGGAAGAGCAGCCAGTGCCCTCTGTCAGCACACACCATAATTTAATGGAGAGGAGAGGAGGGGAGGGGAGGAAAGGGAAGTTAGTGATTAAGGAAACTAAATTACTCAGACTTGGAAACAGACCTGTAATTCAATTCAAAAAATAATATATATATAAGCCTATCCACCAATTGTGTGCTAATTGTGTCAGACTTGGTCGGATCTGGTTTTGTTTGTTTCTTTGTTTGTTGTTACCTGGAAATCTATATCTAGACAGAAAGATGTATCAGACAAAATACATTTAGCTGCATAACCATAAGCCCATAAGTTGTTCCACTATCTAACCAGAACAAAAGATGATACATAATGAATGAGTTGAAGGATGCCCACTTGCAGGAAATACAGACCAACAGAGAAAACTTATGAACAAACATAAATAAATAAATTAGCTTTCTATAGGAATCTTTGTTTGTTTCTTTGGCTGAAATTGCTTAAAGATACTAACCCCAGTGAAAACCTGAATTAGAACTTCTCCATTGTTAGAGAAATTCCCCAGCAACTCCTTTCAGAGGGAGAAGGTGCAGATTTTCTTATATCAAAGCCTATACATGGGGCTAACATGTTGCCCTGTTTAATTTAACGTTCATTACAACAAACAATTATCATAATATTGTCATAAGTATCATGCCCCAATAATGTGGCTTCAACTCAAGAGAGGAAAGAAACTGAAAATGTTCAGTGAGTACTGAATTCTTCAGAGAGAGTATGTGGTTGCTTTCTGAAGAATAATTTTCTGATATGCATTAAACAAATATTTATTGGTATATATTTGTTAATGGTACATTAATCACATTTAATTATTCACACTCTGTATATAGCCACCACTTTGCATGTGCAAATGAACATTTGGGCTAGAATGAAAGGAATTGTCATAAGCACGAAAAGATAACACCACTCAAGGTCTAAGATTCATACAGCGTTTTGATTCCTCTGCCAGTGCTCTGGAATCTATTTACTTCTCTTTAGACTCTATTGAAAAAAGTTACATTGGGGCCATGGTCAAATCCTGGCCAGATAAATTAGAAGTTATTAAAGGATAACAAATGATCTGATATGCCTACAGAATATAACGTAAATTGTTGCACTTCTCTCTCATTCATTCCAAAAAGATGGGTAACAGCAGGAGAAAATTTTTTAATTCAAATCTGAAATCTCACTATGCCTTGCACTTCCCACTATGCCTGTCATTTATTGTGTCAAATCCATCAAGGGCCTGCTTGTCTTGAGATGGTGCTCTGTGTGCTTCTCAGACAGATTGTCTACAATGACTGCGGTTGTCCCTCTTTCCTTCCCAGTCAGCTCAGACAAAATGACCCAGGCTGTCAGTTTGGCAAAGTCACCTTGGAGTGGTATAATTCAGGCCGGAGAGCTATAAACTCTCCTGCAGCAAATCACAAAGAGCGGTCATAATTTGTCTAGGTTAGCTACATGTTATGCCTTCATTCCAGACTGAGAATTCCAGTAATCTTTATTCCTCTAGTTATTTTTTTAATCTCCTGTCAGGTAGTATGTAATTACATGACAGACTGTTGCATGGGACTGTCAAGACCTATAATTAAAA
Source organism: Nettapus auritus (assembly GCA_011076525.1). Lineage (NCBI taxonomy): Eukaryota > Metazoa > Chordata > Aves > Anseriformes > Anatidae > Nettapus > Nettapus auritus. The sequence continues at coordinate 48,853,762 of CM021767.1, read as the reverse complement.
CTGCTGTGGAAGAATACACTTCAAAAAACAGAGAATGAAACCTCAAATCTACAAGCTGTAGGTTGTAAATTGGAATTTGTTGAACATAAACCCACTATAAGAGAAACCTTTATTTTGAAGCTTTGGGGATTTGTTTTAAACTCAGTAACTATGATGGTCTGTGACTTACAGTAAACCATTACAGAAGCAGAAATATCTTTGAAAATCTAGTTCATTAATGACTTCTAATAACCATACTTTCTAATTAGATTGGACATGCCAATGTACTCTCCAAGTTACTGCTCTCAATATCTCAGAAATAGGTGCCATAGTTAGTCAGGGTATAATCCTGACAAAACAAATTCTTTAAGTCCCTGAAAAGAGTTAATGTTAATTGCTGTGGTCCTAGCAGAGCATCTGGTGTAACTAGTGAGTTTTTCATCAGAGACTAGTGAAGAGACCCTAAGCTACCACTTTGAGCCTCCTATGACAGATTTTATGGAGTTGGCATTTTTGTGCAAAGAGGTGACTATTGCATTAAGAGGATTTATACGTAGTCATTATGTGGTTGATTTTCTGGTCAGATTTAATTAACCTATGCTTGTCTCATCCATTTCTGAAGGAATGCAGTCAATGCATATATTCGTAGTACATTGCTTGTGCTACTAGCACAGTCCATTTTTTCCAAATTAGGAAAATAAATAATTCTATAAATATACTTCTAAGTAAGCCCCTGAAAGCAAAATATGATGTATGGCCCCATGAGGTTTTGTCTGCAGTACATTTATTCTTAAAAGGTACTAGTAGCACTATAGTTGGCTTATCTCTGTCATGGTCATGGGAATGCTAGCATAGACAAAGATACTGTCAGCATAAAATAAATAAATAAATTTCAAATAAGCAATGTTCAAAAGTAAACAAAGAGCATAATTGCTCACACAAATACTGGGGCATTGAACAGGAACTGCTGCAATGACTTCCAATGCTCTGTATCCACTCCCAGTGGCAATGGTACAGGACCTGAATCTCATACGGTGCAGCCTCCAGGAGGCCAGGCCAGATGGCCTGAAATTATCACAGCTGGAGGCAAAATTAAAAATAAATAAATAAATAAATAAATAAAAAGGGAGGGGGGGGAAGGGGGGGGGCACTGTCCACTGAAGTCAGTGAAGTTAGAATATTCAAGTGCTGAACACTGAGAAAAGAAGCAGTAATAAAGATTAACTGCTTCACAGTCATCCTTGAGATACAGATGTTAATGAAAAAAGATAAAGCGTGCTTACTATAACTGCTCAAGTGAGAGGGATAGGTATACACACAGAGGCCACAGAGGCCCTCTAACGAAGAAAAATCTTGTAAAGATTGCAAGTACCTGAAGTAAGAGCACAAGTTATAGGAAAAATCTCCATATCAGGCACAACTGCATAATAAAGCCAGAGGGGGGAAAAAAATAATGAAGAAAGATCAAGTGCACAAACATCAAGGATGAGATCATGTACTAAACATATTCTGAGGAAGGGAGAAAGAGGCAGCAGTACTCCATCTACACATGCTTTTAATAATGCAAAACCAACTTGAGCTTGTTTCTAGAACAGGAGGGACTACACAGCAAATTTACACAAGCACCCACTGAAGGGGTGGGAACAAAGTCATATGTGGAAAATTCCTTGGGTCCACTAGCAGATTAGACCAATACTACCAAAAATAGAAAAAAAAAAATAAATGGAAAACAAAACAAAACAAAATAAAAGCAAACAAAACCAAACATCTCCTAAAGGCCCAACACAGTGGCTGTTGATACCAGGTATCACAATAACCAGGGCTGTACACTAACAACAGGTCACCCACAGGTCTGGATTCTGCCCAGAATGAATCTCCCTGACTCATAACACTTCCAGAGCCTCAGCAAGAGCAGAAGAGCCAGTCTGCAGCCCTCTGCAGAGCAAACCTCCACCACAGCAGTGAGACCTGGTGCTCTGGACAAAGCCAAAATACATATAAGCAAAGTATGCAATGTCTCATGCTAATCATTAGTCATAAGCCCACAGTAAAGACGCAACAAATACCTTAAATGTCAAGATATAAAAGACAGGTCATGGAAGAAGTGGAGAAGAGGACTGCTAAATGCAAAAGAACTCACAATGGAGAAAATAAATAAATAATATTGTAACTTGAAGTACCTTTTAGTCTCACTACAGCTACGTCATTTTAAGTAGTATGTATTTCTCTCTGCCCTTCTCTCATAGGCACACATCAGGTAGTCACAGAAGCCTGTGAAAAACACTGTATTTTTATTTCTATCCCCCTATCATGCAGTTCTGCTTCCTAGGGGACAAAAATAAATCTCCATGAGGAATTTTCCCATGAGTGAAATGGGTTTGCAAACAAAAGGTATCACACAAGCAAGAATTTGAAAAGACTCTGTTCTCTTGAGAGGCTTGTTCTGTTATCACATTTTTATTTCTTAGCAGCCCCAAACAGTAAAATACAGCAAATCACATATATATTTCCTGATATTTTTTTTTCTAAATTTTTTCATAACGTATGGGTAATATATTCTAAATTTTTTCATAATGACCATAGGTATGCTTACCTACTGAACACATCTTGGCAAAATGTTCTGAAATGTGCAGCTTAGGCACCTTTTCCAGCTGTCATGGCCATTAACCAAATGTGCAAGACAGGCTACCTGAAGAAATTTTGTTTCATTGCTGCATTATAAAAAAATAAGTTTTACATTGCTGGATAAAATTAGTCTAGGAGAACAACTTAAGCCAGATTCCAAGTTTACAAAGCTCTGAATAGTCTAGATTTTTCTTCAGTAATACAATTATCGTATTGTTCTGGTTTATGAGTGACTAGTATTACCTCCAGGGTCATTTTGAGGAACAACTTCTCATGAGCAGTAAAACAGTAAAATGCATTGCTCTCCCTCTGTTCCAGTTGGGAATTAGATCACTTACATAAGAATTATTTCAGAGATGGTTCACCTTCCACTCATGTGCATGCAACTTCATTCACATAAACCACCTAAAATAGCTTTTTTTGTGTAATTTTTCTACTGTCCCACAGGCAGAAGGATAGGCACTTATGCAGAACTAACATGAGTGCAGGTTACTTACATCAAAAAATAAGGGCTTGTGATGTACATTTCAGTGCTGGTATGCAAAAGTGTTACATGGACACTTAAAAAGTTATACAGATACTATAGGGCGATTGTCTTTAAACATCTTAGCAAAATAAGGTATTGCTTTTCTAAGGAATATTTTTCAAAGATGTTAGTGGCTTTTGCATTGCCATGGTGATTTTAAAATCATTGTTAATAGAATAAAATTTTGATAGATTTTGACGCATTTTTGATAAGAAGGTATTAGTTTTATAGCAGATCAATCTTATCTCTTTTAAAGTTATTTAGATGCTAATTTAAAATGCTGTTTTGCCTATGTTGGGACAGATTGGACATTTTTAAAGTGATCATTTATAACATTTTGGAAATAAATTTGAGTAATATAATATTGGCTAGTATTCAAAAAAAATCACAAACATTCATGAATTAATTGCTCTTAAGAAAGTTGAAAGAAAAAGTTAGAAAATCCTCAGTAATCATAAGAAGACATAGTAAAAGAATCCATACAGGAAACAAGTGACTCCCAAAAATTATCAGTCAGAAACCTGTTTTGACATTTGATGGAAAGCAGTTCCTAATTAAAAGTCGTCCAAACAAACCTCAGAGTCAATTAATTATTTCATCATCCAATTAGGGGAACCAGCAATTTCACAGAGAGATAACAAAATCAAGGGAGGGGGAACTAAAACATTTTGATTTAAAGTGTTCTGTTAATTTTGAAGGGCACATCTGTCACTGTCTGTGTAATGTTAAACATCCCTTTTTGGTTCCCTTGCTCACTACAGCAATGCAGTACTGTCACAGTCAAGTCTGTTTGAATAAAGAGATACCAGAAGCTCTCTACTTTCTGTGTTCCTGTTCTTCTGGGCTGGGATGTTTCTCTCTCATTAACAACATACGCTAAACTCCAGGATTTTTCTTGATGAATGCCCATCTAGAACAGAAAGAGAGGAATTTTTTCTGAGTTGAAAATTGAAAAACAGAAGAATCAGCAAGACCACCTTTTGCCTTGAGTGCCCAGAGCTGTGAGCACAGGATGTTGCAGAATCCACAGAAAGAGATTTGGGGTTATTACTTGCTTTGGATCAAGTCTGTCTTTGCCTGTTTTGTACCACTGCTACAAGGTCATTCCCCCAAGAGTCATCCTCTCTCTGTGCACTGGCAAACACTCTGATGGACAGTACCATGGTCCTGAGATACAAGAGATACACCATCTTGGCTCTTCTCCAGCTTTTTTCTGCTTGAATGATTGCACTTCTTGTTACTGTTAATTGAGTTCCTGAAGCAGGAAGTCAGGTGACAACCACACAATTGATGCTAGCTTTAGACTCCACCAACTTAAAGTGGGCATCTCAGACAGCACAAACCAGCATCCATCTTACCTCAGCTGAGATAAAAGATCTGTCTCAAAAGGACCCTGAGCCTATGTAAGAGACAGCATGCAGTTATGTGATTCCCTCGGTCAGTGGTATAGATGGATGCTTCATTAGCATGCTGAGATTGGAGCTGATATTGAAGCTGTCCCATCAAAGATGGGATCATTTGACCTGTGACATTCCTCACTTCAAGAGCAGCTTCCGTCTACAGGCAGATTTTTTACATTCTTACTGAGAGCTAGAGCACAAACTGTGCAGCAGGGCTGGTGGCAGGACTGTCCTGGGCTCTCTCTATCTATTTTGATACACAGGCATGGTCAGACCCCATGGGAATGATTGTACAGGTACACCTGGAAATATAAGAGCATCCTGTGAAAGGCAGTGTTGAATGGATATCCTACTTGTCCCTTGTCCTGTTTGTGGCTGGGATAGAGTTAATTTTCTTGCTAGTAGCTGGCATAGTGCTTTGTTTTGGATTTCAGATGAGAATAATGCTGACAACGCACACGGATGTTTCAGCTGTTGCAGAGCCGTGCTCACACAGAGCCCAGGACTCTTCTGCTCCTGGCACTGCTCTGCCAGCGAGGAGGCTGGGAGTTCCCACCAGGAGCTGGGGGGGACATGACCAGGACAGCCTGGGCTGGCCAGAGGGATGTCCCATGCCATGGGGCATCATGCTCAGTGATAGCAGCTCTGGGGACCTGCTTATTAGAGGCTACTACTGCTTGGGGACTGGCTGGACAGTGATCAGCTGGTGATGAGCCATTACTTGAGCATCATTTGTTGTTGGTAGTTTTTTTTGTTTGTGTTTCTTTTTTTTTTTTTTTTTTTTTTTTAAATTCTATTATTTGATTTATTTTTATTATTTCTTTCTTATTAAACTTTCTTTATCTTAACCCACTATTTTTCTAACATTTTCCATGATGATTCTCCTCCCCCCACCCCCATCCATCTGGGGAAGGCAGTGGGAATGACCAAGGAGCTATGTGGTGCTCAGCTACTTACTTGGGTTAAGCCACAGCACCTTCCATCCTTGCTCAGAGGCTTGTGACTCAAATCCATTCCACAGTTCAGAAGAGCATGTAATATTAAGACTTTAAGTTATATGGATAGCTAAAGAGTTTCAAAAATATCTGAAATATCTGTTGAATAAGCCCCAAAATTTGGGCACAAATCCAGGGTTTTACAAAATTTCTGCAAGTGTAATCATTCCCCTTTGTTGGCTAATGTGACTTGTTAGTTTCTAGTCTATATGCTGATATTTTACAAAGTTTTGTTCTCACTACCTTTTCACCCAGTTTTGATAAAATAAATTCAGGATAAACTCACTTAAAGTGAGGTAGATACAGAGATCAGAACACAGAGAAATGGAAAAATAATTGCAAAAATTGATTACTAAAAAAAATAAAAAACTTGCGAAATTCTAACATATGGTTTCAGATAAAAATCAATTTTTATTTCATCTAAACTTATTTTCCCATTACTAAAAGTGTTTTCATTAAAAACAGCCTAGTATTGGGGATGGAATCTAAATAGCAAGATATTTTCTTGTTGGGAAAGCAAATACAAGCACAGAGAGTATTACAAACCCGTAACTGGTAGAGAGGGCATTTGAGTGAATGAGCAATTTCAAATCTGAGTGCCAATGACAAAAATCTGAGAGGTAAAAAGGCTAACCTTTCTCATTTGAGATACAAATGTTCAACAGAAAAGAACAGATTTGCCCATCTTGAATGCTATGTATTCCTATCTCCACCTTGCAAATCTCTCTAGTCTCTGAAGAAAACAGAATCATATAATGTTTAAGAGCTTTCTCTTTTAACCTTTTTTAACTTCTCTGTTAACCTTTTAGTTATGGAAAAATGTCAAGTGCAGTTGAAGCCACTTTTTCAGAAAGATGCTGGTGGTAGGGGCTGACTGACACTCTCCTCACAGGTTCCCTGCAGTTCACTGAAGGCTCAGAGAGCAGAACCTCACTAAAAGGACAGAAGGATTTTTGAGGTTCATAGAATATCCTGAGTTGGAAGGGACCCAAAAGGATCATCAAGTCCAAACCTTTGCACTGCACAGGTCTACCCAAAAGTTTAAACTATGTGACTAAGTACACAGTCCAATCTCTTTTTAAATTCAGACAGGCTTGGTGCAGAGACTACCTCAATGGGGAGCCTGTTCCAGTGAGCAACCACCCGCTCAGTGAAGAACCTCCTCCTGATGTCTAGTCTAAACTTCCCCTGCCTCAGCTTCACTCCATTCCCACGGGTCCTATCACTGGTGTTTATGGAGAAAAGGTCACCCGCCTCTCCACTCCACAGTGAGGTCTCCCTTCAGCCTTCAGCCTTCTCTTCTCCAGGTGGAACAGGCCCAGTAACTTCAGCCACTCCTCGTATGTTTTCCTCTCCAGGCCCTTCACCATCTTCGTCGCCCTCCTCTGGACACTCTCCAACAGTTTAATGTCCTTTTTGTACTGTGGCGCCCAGAACTGCACACAGTACTCAAGGTGAGGCCACACCAGCACAGAGTAGATCGGGACGATCCCTTCCCTTACCTGACTAGCAGTGCCGTGCTTAATGCACCCCAGGATGTGGTTGGCCCTCCTGGCTGCCAGGGCACACTGCTGGCTCATATTCAACTTGCTGTCAACCACAACTCCCAGATCCCTCTCTGCGGGGCTGCTCTCCAGCATCTCATTGCCCAGTCTGTACGTACAGCCAGGGTGCCACGTCCTAGGTGCAGGAGCCAGCGCTTGCTTTTGTTAAACTTCATGCAGTTGGTGATCACCCAGCTCTCCAGGCTAGGATTATAAGGTTTGTCTTTTCAAAATTGTTCAGCATATTTTGTAAAATGGTTATAAAGCTTATGTAATTGACTCTCACTTTAAAATTGGTGTCATTATTTTTCTTACTACTGCAGTAGTTTATAAAACTTTCATCATCACCATTGGCAAGTTGTTAGTGTTTTGTTTTTATTAAAGAGAAGATAAAACTGAATTATTTTAAAAGAATCCTTTTATTAATAAGATTTCCTACATTCCAAATCATAAAATGTGTAGGTAGCCCATACTGCAGACAGGAAAACCGTACCAAAGTTAGTTATATTGGCTTATACTCAGCTGCAGCATCACATAGACTGGTGGTTTTTCATCCATGCTCTCAGGACTCCTGGGAGCTCTTTGACCTTCTTTAACAAGATCTGTGTCCTCCCTTTATACTATTCCATAATTCTAATGGCAAACATATTGACAGCTGTAAATCAAACCCAACTGCATTAGACAATGCTGCAAAAGCAGCTGCTTAGAGCCTCAAAGAATTGTAATGATCTTCTGGCCATGGGCTCAATGTAACATCAGACACTGAGTGCAAAATCACTTTTTTTTTTTTTTTTTTACACAGAATTGCCAGTGTTGAGAGTGTTTAACAAAAATTAGGTGGGAGGAGACATTTGTGGAAAGGCATTCACTCCTTGCTGTTTAATTGGTACTTTCTATTTCAGGACTGGGCTGCCATGGTGTTCTGCCACCTATCTGCCTGAGATACAACTAAATAAATGTTAAAAATATGGGTGAGTTCAAGGAATTGTAGGCCAGGGAATTGTCACAGGAACACAGAGCACTAATAAATGAAATTTCATCAAATCCAGTCTGATACATACAATCCACCATGACTGTGTTATTTAAAGAAAAACCTTCCCACGCCTCACCAGTACTCACCATCTCTTCCATGTCTTTAAGGCAGCTCTGCTTTTCGTTTTATTTTTGCTCAGAAAAAGAAAAGTTGAAAACAATTTTAAACAAGAAAAAAAATATTTTTTCACCATTTCCCAGACTTCTCTAAACTAACTTAAATATTTTTGCAACTTGGCAGTACGTATTTAAACACAATTGCATAGCTTGCTACAGTCTTATTTCTCTGAGCCATAAGGGAGTCAGGTCACCTTTTGTATAGCTCAGGCCATTACATTTAATCCATTTCTCCATCCATGGAACCTGGTAGTTGGTGTCTTGGGGTGTGTATTTTATGTATTCCAGAGAAAGAATTACTTTGGATTTGAAAACATAAAAAAGACCATATACTTGATTTTTCTTTCTTCTAATTCTTAGGTATCCTCACACTTAAGGTGTTTTATTTATTTATTTATTTATTTTCCATGTCTTTATTTCTGACCAGGAGCCAAGGACCCAGCTATGCTGTTTCTTTAAAGATGTTCAAGAACCTTTTGTTACTCAGTGCCCACTTGGTGATGTTTAATCAAATTACTTCAGTGTTTTTGACAAGCTAAGCAAATTCAACTGCCCAGCCATCTCCCTCTCCTGCATTAGCTCACTGAGAGTGCAAAGCCAGCACAAGACAAGCAGCCAGAGTGATTGTCCTGACCTCCTCCTGTCCCTCTGCTGCATTATCCTTTCTGCCTACATAGTATTTGTGTAGCTGGGTGGTGAAAACAGGGCAAAGACTGCAAACCCAGAAAGGGTAGGCTTGCCTTTGCAGCCAGCACTCCTGTATATGCCAACTTCATGTGTTTGTGCAACTATGAGATCAGGGGTGTTCTGCACAGCTCATCATTGATTTTCTCTTCCTCTCACTTTTCCCATTTCAGATTCTCCAACTCCCCCTTCCATTGCACCAATAAGTATGGGCTTAGGAGGTTAAGTCAGTGTATGAGTATCACTCCTGCTAATGCCACATACCAAAGCAAAACCTCCTGCCTCCTGCAATTCATTATTCTCCTCTTTACATGGCCAGGGTTCTCACTCACCTTTTCCATAGCACTGTACAAGGACTCAGGTTGAATTGTTTGCACTTTATAATACTTAAATCCTTTTCAAGGTTAACTGTCTTCCAAGATGGTCCTCTGCAACGATGGCAGCCTCAATTTCTTAGAAAACAGGACCGCTTCTGTATATATAAATGAGTGATATATGTTAGCATTTCCCATACAGTCTGATTGTGCTTGTGTGAGTGCATAAAAATTAGTTCCATTCTCCCAGATGTTATTTAATACATTTGAGACAGAAAATAATTTTTGAAATATTTCAACTTGCTTTTAACCATTTTCATATTATAATGAAGGCAGAAATGGAAAATTAGATGCCAAAGAAAGCTGGGTTTGTTTTGTGGAGAATTCATTGCATCATACATGAATAGGAAAAATATTTGTTTCCTTCTCCCCTCCTCTTGTTTGAAAATTGTTGCTTATGGACTTGAATGATGAGTTTTCCCTACTGTATGCAGAAAGCAGTGTGTAGATAATATATTTACAGCAAATATTCATACCATTTTTGAAAACGTACATATAGCATTGTTGGAAATGTAGAGGATAATTTTTGTAGAAAGACTTGAAAACAAATTTCTAAGAAGGTTTACAGACCAGCACAGCACAGCCATAACTGTCAGGACGTAGGTAAAAGACAGTGTCCTATATCTCTTCAGTTCAATCGGGCATTTCAAAATGCTGATGAAGAAACTAAAGTGACTGCTTTGTGTTCCACTTCCACAGTGAGTGAAAGGAAACAAAAAGAGCAGCTTCAGACTGCATAACCAATAACTGTGCCCCATGATTAATGTTAGAATACCTTTAAATCAAAGGGATTATCTTCCTCTAGTATTTATGGTTTGCTTTTTTATTTTTTTTTCCACCCCACTCAATTGCAATTGCAATCCCTTAATTGTCTGGCTCATTAATTATTAGTCATATCCTTAAGACTCCCTCTAACTGGACTTTCTCTGATTGAAAGCTCTGTGAGCAGCCTTAATTTCTGTACGTGGAAGCTTTTTAAAAGGCAAAACTGTGCCTAAATATTATGTAAAAGAATCTGGCCCAAGACACTGAAACTAATATTTTTATGGGGGGTTGTTGAGGTTTTGTTAGTCTTATAATAAAGTCCAAGGAGGGAATCAAATGTTATGCGTAATTTACATGGGAAGTTGACATCTCCTGAGGCTACTGCAACTGTATTTTGACAGAAAACGTATACAAATTCTGGGCAGGAAAGATGTGATCAAAGGACCAGAGCTGTCCAGGTTGCTGCAAAAGAAAAATGCTACCACTGAGCTGCTAAGAACTGAAACATTACTCCTACTCATTTCCTAGTGTATGTGTCCACACCAACAGAGATGGCTTTTCTTGGGACTGACCTCAGACCCTTCTCATTCGGTACTGCCAAACAACCACTTTTTATTTATTTATTTATTTATTTACTTATTTATTTATTTATTTATTTTCCCCACAGTATTTCACGTGGAGATGCATTAGCCAGCGCATGTACATAGAAGTGTAAACTGCTTCTCCCTGACATGAAAACTATTTCATTCTTCAGAGCTAAAAAAAAAGAAATTTTACCAATTCTAGATTTAAGATTAAATGCAGATGAGAAGCACTGTTCTAACTATGTGATAATTTTGTACCATTTCCTCTTAAAGTAATGAGATGTGATTTGTAAGTATTCTTTATTCTTTTTTCAAATTGATAAAAAGCAGGATAATTGATAATTAAAATTAAAATAATAAAAAATTAAAAGACAGACAAGAGTGAGGGTTTTCTAACCTAAAGACTAATCTAATTTAATAAGAGATACTGCCTCTTCCTACAAATCTTGCCATGTTTCCTTTTTTCAAAATCTCAGGTGTCTCATCAAAATGTCATGGAATAAATTCCCACAAAGACTAAAAAATGGTGAAATCCTTAATGGACCTACTGAAGTCTCTCAAGATTCCACACTTGCGAGACAAACTTCTCAGGAATTAACATTTTGTGGCTCATTGGCTTGAGAGTAGAAGGGCAGATGAATGTCCTGTTGTAATGGAAATGCTTCCAAAGGGTTAAAGGTTTTGCAGCACTGTACAAATAGACACATATTGCTCCATATCACACAATGACAGCAGCCACAGCAAAAAATTGGCTTCAATTGTTTTCTCATGAGTGATAGCTGTAGGAGGATTTGAAATTAAGAAATAATTGTAATAAATGTGAGTTTTATATTATATGTAGTTAGAATTTATCTATACACAATGGGGCATGCTGTCTCCATTAAACTAGGCCAGTTTAAGATATGTTAACCATAATCACAAGAAAGCAAATGAGCTTTCTTGAGCATGGCTATCCTTTAGATATAGCTGTGAAGTTTCATAACATCGTGAAAAATAAGTCTTCTTCTAGGTGAACCAACCATGTCAGTCTCCCAGACTGCAAATATATCAATCTTTTCAGCATCACTTGTTGGTGTGCTCAGCAGTCTGCAGCCTGGAATAGATGTGAGCACATCCTCACACAACAATTCCCATTTGGGAGATGAGACAAGACCTGCAATTACCTTCCAAGAGAAGGAGTTTAGACTGCAGCTGAACTACTGGGAGTATTGAAATCCACCATCCTAATTGCCATTATGAAGAATGCTTTGAAAATCAGGATTTTAAACCAATAATGTCTTTTCAACTGAAGTTAAATGTTCAAATACCTTTGGTTTGGATTTAGTGGATACTCCTGCAAGCGTTTTACATGAACATTATATTTTACACACTGTACATAATCCCAAAGTACTTTGAGATATGGTATGCATCTCAGGCTATAGTTTTCTTTTTAAGACAATCATCATATTGAAATATAAGATCAAATGTCTTTGCATCACTTCCTGAATAAAACATTTCTCATTTCCATAAATATATATAGATATATACTCAGGGTTGTTAAATTACTTTTGACACAACTCAACTCTGATCTTATCAAATACATTTTATGGTCTTTTTTCAAAGCTGAAGTAAGCTCTTGGGTAAGAAACATTGCAACTGAAAAAAAAAAAAATAATAAAAAAAGAGATTACATTGATAGAAATGAAAACCTGAGTGTCAATTAGAAAGTTCTAAAATTGAACATGAGAAAGGTTAGTCATCTAAAATCTATCAAAATTATGCCAACTAGCCTGTAATCACAAAATATATAAGAAAAACTTTGCATATTATGAAAGCGAGAATGAGGATGAAAGGGTATTAAGAGCAAAATAACAAAGAAACAGCTAAAGAAAGTAATTATTTAGTCTTTATAAAGATGAATCCTACTATAATAAATACCTGTCTAGTACAAATAAGTACAGAATTCCAAATTTTTATTCACTGACTGTTTATATCTTCAGCTTCTGCCTTTGACTGTACAGGAGGACCAAAGTCCATGGAAGGTGTCCCATTAGCAGAGCATATAATCTATGAAACATGTTAAATGTTGCCATAGTGTGAATGAGAATGAAAATTATAGCTAAAAGCCAGTGAAAGGGGAAGGTCCATGGGAGACTAGTGTACTAAACTTTACAATATATATAAGAGAATAGTGGACTTTTTCAGCAGCATTGGTAATACTACATGATCTTTTCAGGTGACTTATGTGATAAGGAATGCTCTAATAACTTGTGCTCTTAAACAAGGTTGGAAGCATGGCCCCCTGTGCACACTGAGATGATTAACATCACTGACAGAGTCAGATGTGGGAAAAATTCTTACAAAAGTCATCTTGAAGAAATGGGGGCACATGGGAGGTTTCATGATAGGAAGATTAATATCAGACAAGGTTAAAAAAAGATACATAATGTAATGCAAATAACATATGAAACATCTGTAGATGTACACCAATCCTACAAGCTTCAGTATGGATAGTGATATACATATAAGCCTTTCAGTCAGCTGGTGGCATTACAGGGAGCAGAATGTTAGCTGATGGGAGGGGAGTGACTGCATGTCACAGGCAAAACCAACAATTCAGAGACTGAATTCAGAAATGATCCCTGTGCTATACAACTGATGTAATTTTAAATGTGTTTACATATTAATTCTTTAACACTCTGTTCGGTAGAATAACACTTACGGATTTACTTGCTAACAGGATATGATTGTTTGAGTTTGTACGTCTTATCCCTTTGTGCTTACAGTAGATTCATTGTTGTTGTGGTACATATTTTTCAGTTGCTATTTACACTTTTGATACTACTAATTTTCCCTTTACTAAGGTATATTTGGTATAAGGTATATATGGTATTTTTGTCATCCGGAGCTAGTCATTTGCCCTTCTTGCAAGCATGGGAGACTTTTGGGACCTATACATATAAACTCAAATCTTTTTTTTTTTTTTAAAAAAAAAAAAGAAAGAAAAAGAAGAAAAATAATCAGAGAAATATGTCAAAAGAGTCTATAACAGGAGAACAGTGCTATACACCTTGCCATTCTCTGCTCTATTGCAAAGCTTTCTCTAGGACCTAATCTAGCACAAATAATAAAGGCTACTTTATGCCTCAGGTTAAAAAGTGATGCTACCTGCCTCTGCTGTAGGTGCTGCAGCCCTCCCTAAAGAGCTTCACATCTCACTTTTGTTTGTAACACCCTAACATGTGGTCTTGGCACCTAGGTACAAGGAACTGCAAATGGAAACAGGTGCATATTTTGAATTCTAAGACATTCAGCAGTGAGCAGTGAATTAGTGGATTGGGGTAGATGATGCAAAATGAGATTCAATTTCATTTCATTTTTGAGAGACGAAGCTGGGAGTCACCTGATTTTCTGAAAATGATCCTCCCTTAAGGTGAGTTGAATATGACCTTAAAGGAAATTTTCTGCAGTTATTTTTTCCCTTCCTAGATGGTTGAAAAAAAGAAGAACATCCATCATAGTTCTGGGGAAGGAAAAAAAAAAAAAAAAAAAGAGAGATATATGCTTTTCGGTATAAGGAAATCCAGTTGTAAACATTCTTTGCCAACATCAGATGAAGCCTGATGGATATGCCTGGAGAACACACACAAGGAAGAAGACATCTTGGAGAATTCATAACCTACCAATATTCCTTCTGAGAAGACTTTTTTTCCCTACTTCATATCCATCAAAAGTACATTGGAAAGCTTGAATGGCCTGCAAGAATTCATTTCAGATACAGCTGGGCTAGAGTTTTCCAGAATCTGAAGATTAAATATTTAAATAACATTTCAGCAGTCTTCAATTTTACGGGATGTTGGTATGGATAAACAGCATGACAAAGTGCGAAATGAGTTCAGGAGAGACAAGATTCCTGCCAGCAGGATTGCAAAAGCTGCTTATAATAGGATAGCTAAACAGAAAAAAGTTAGAAATCACATAATCAGTTGCATATCAGACCTATGAACCCGTGTAAGCCTGATAGGACTGCTGTCAAAATTGTTATGCTTGGGGAATTTAATGGCAGTGTTGTGCCTGTGAATGATTACTGTACAAAAAAATAATTCATACTGCTGCTCACTCTCATTCAGCTCTGATATGATAAACCACTGGCAGAATATGAACAGGGATTAGATTAAAGTAAAAACAGAATGAAGACAAAAAGCTGTCACCTTGGGATGAGGCAGTTTGCAATAACCAAGAACTTGCCAGATGAGACAGTCTTTGCTGCTACGGCAGTCCCTAGGCTCCCTACAGGCATCTGACAAGAAACAAACAGACACCTCTGGGTGGCCTCAACTGAAAACAAGAGTAGGAATCAATATTTAATGAGTTAGACACAACTGCTAAAATTAGAAGTTTCTCAACAAGAACCATTTCTGTTGAGCTGAGCATGAGTCCCGAAGGTAGATAAGCGCCTAGGGGAGGTAGGCATACTGTGGTAGTCATACTAAAGCACATTTCTTTTCCTCTGTACTACCATGGTTCCCTGGGTATGTCCCATTGAGAGGTAGGAGAATCAAAACTGCCAGGGTAGAGAGCAGTGTGTGAGGCTGATGAATTCATAGGGAGCTATCAGTTATGAGTGATACATATATGGAAATATTTTTGTATTTTCATCTCTCTGTCTCCATGAGGTATTAAGGATGTTTATTTCCCAAAATATCAATACTGGTAACCTTATATCAATTCCTCTTGTATTTTCCTAGTCCTACTGGGGTTTTTTAAAGTTTCGAATTCTGTTTCAAAAAAAGACTTAATCTTCCACTCATTTATGTCAGGTTAAAAATAATTGATTACTGTGGCTAAATTCCATTGAATCACAAGCAGCCAACATTTTTTTTTTTTTTGGTCATTAGGATTTAAAGTGACAGATCATTAACCAGTGATGAAAATAATGTATCTTGAATGTATCTTGGATTTTTTTTTTTTTTTTTCAAATAAACAGAACTTTCTGATCTTAAGCACTGAAAAAATCTGGTTTTCAATTTAAAGCAGGTGGCAAGGTGACATATGCAGGTGACATATGGAGTCCAGTGAAACCTCTAATATGCCATGTATCTACATGATGGCAAATGCAGTCTCCTACAGAAACGGTATTTCAGCACAAATAAATGTGCTACCTAAAAGCTCACAGTCAAGGATTCTCAAAACTTTTCAACCTTAGATTTTGATCCACAACAGTATTACTATCATGGATAAATGCTAATGGCCAATGGATGCTCCAGGAGTGTCCACTTCAAGTCCCAGTAGGACATACAGAAATGGAAATCAGGGGAGGGCAATTTCTGATAAAAAGGTCAAGCGGATGTTGTTCTGCCATCAGCACAAGAGCACACCAGCAGACTTGACAGCCCGAAGTGGTCATGCCAGTAGCAGAGAGCTGAGGCCAATTCCTCAGAGCAATCTTTGAGGAACATAGACAGGAGATGGCTTCGTCTCTTTCTTGCTCTTTTCCTTACTTGTTGGCTTCCTGATAATTTCTGTCTTGTCACATTATTTCCAGTTTCTAGGGTTACAGTTCTTTCGTATTGCTGCACTTCATACCATTGCTGAAATTTTCTGGACATCTGTTTGCTTCTCCATGAAGCCACTGAATATATTTATTGCTGATGGCCAATTCAGCTCACTCTGATTTTGTTCAAGGCAAGAAATAGTAACATACTATTCGCAAATAATTTGTTCTTATAAATATAAGTCTTGGTGAAAACAAAACTTCCTATAAGGTCTGATATTGTAATTTCCCTGGTTTAGATAAAATTATGACCTGATGAAAAAACACAGAGACTATATCTGTCTTCCTTAGCACTGTGGCTGTGACTTAGCTGCAATTCTTTGTTTTGTTTATTTTTTTTTTGTTTGATTGATTGGTTGGTTTTTGTTTGTTTGTTTATTTGCTTCTCTTTTTTTACTGTGACTGATCACACCCACCAATTCACCAACGTAGTCAAGATTAATTAACACAGAAAAACATGGTCACTTGTTAGTGTTCATAGATTCTTTAAAAAAGAAACTTGGTATTGAGTAAAATAGACTGGTAAGATTGATAGTGTCCCTGACTCAGTTGCTGCAGTACATTTTTAGAATACAGTTAATGTTGACTATCTAGAATGATCTACTGGAGCATTCACCATCTTGCTTCTGCCCGGGAAGAGCTGGGATGCTGTGGGCAGTGTCATACCTGTTCTTGCACAGGAACTGCAGTTTTAGCAGTGAAATTCCTGGAGCTGCAAGCCACAGGGATGGCTACTGAGGACAATTTGATAAACACAAAACACAGATTGGGGTCTAATATGTAGTCATGACATGAAAAGGCACAATAATAGTCTCTATAATGATTGAATTATATTCAGCTTGCAAAATCAAATACTCAAAAGCAGTAACTTCTATCAATTTAGCTAGACTATGCAGAACTTTTCATCCCTTTCATCCCTAGCGCATTTTCACTGTGATGTAGCCTTAATTAAGTTAGCATATTTTACTGTTAAGGAGTTACTCAGTCTCTGTGTAACCTTGCTACTCATGTTATAGCCTCTGGTCTTATTCTCCACACATCTGTTAAGGTTAGACTGACTAGAAAAAAAAATGATTTCTATATGGATGTCTCTTACAGTTTAAACAGGCTATTTAAAATGTATCACAATCACTAATAAATATTGTGGTTTTGAGAGTAGGCAACATACCCACTTTGTGGGTAGGTAATGGAGCAATAACGAAATTAAGACTCAAATGACTCATTGTTCCTACTAATTTTTGGTGCCCAACTGAAATATTATGCTTTGCTTTAACAGCATATTTAATGTTCATGTCTTCAAATCACAGTTTCAAATGATGTTCTCTACTTGTTTTAGCAACTTTAATTCTAGTTCTTCATAGCTTGCAAACATTTATTTTTGGAGTGTTAAAATTTCATTAGCAATATATTGTGCATAATTTCCAGATAAAAAATGATTGAAAAAAAATCAGAATTGTTATAATATTGCATCGTGCTGAACCCACATATGTCATCAGTAAGGCTGGATGCATTGAATCTACCTTATAGACCTAACAGAATAGCTGATTTTAAGAGCAATCATTCTCTGCGTGCACCTGCATTAGAGGGAGATAGCACACTTTAACACCAGGGCTTTGCACACGTATTTGCTGATGGTAGCAGGGTGGTGTTCTCAAGAAAATATCTGAAGTGCTTCATAAACATGAATTAATTTTTCTTGTGAAACTAGGCAGCATGAATCACCCCATTTTGTAGCCAAGGAACTGAAAGGCAAGAGAGATGACTTCTAAACTTCCCAAATTACTGAAAGTGCCTTTTAAGTTAGCTAGCCCAGTCTTAATTTTTCCAGAGCACTTACCTTTTTTTTTATTTCCTACCCACTCCAAATGTTTTTCTTCATTTTCTTTAGTGTGTGGTCTCAGACACTAACTTTTACTTGTATATTATTAAATATAAAAAACTGATGGAAGTTGCCAGCTAGTGCTATAAACCTGGTAACCAAAGACAGTCAGTAAGAGGGAACATTTTGTAGCTTTGAAGATTCTCAGAGATGGTGGTAGCTGTCAATCTGCCCAGCATCAGCAGCACTTAGTCATGTTACAGATCTTCATGGTCAAGTCAGGACCTTTTCAGGTTTGGTAAGAACTTTCTGGCTCCTGGCCTCTCCCAAAAGGCTCTCAGATGATTTATGTTACCAGAAATTCTGTATTCCCCTTGATAACGGCAGCAGAAATCCTAAAGAAGTAGATATTTGTTCTTTTAGTTGTTTTCTCCCTTCTTCCTCCTACCCCTTTCTCCAGAATTTAGACCAAATATATCTTACCCATTTGCAAATAGATTATATCCTGCTTTTGATCAAAGCTTTAGTTCATTATATGATGAAATACCAGTTTGCTGTGGGTAGGGTGTTTTACTTTAAAAATGTAATAACTTCAGCGTAACTTTTAAGTCCTGACTTTGAAAGGATGTAAGAATGATCTTCACAATATTTTGAAAGGAACAGTGACAAATCAAGGTTGAAAGTTCTCTTTAAGATTTTATTATATATTTTAAATAAATCATATTACAGCTGAAAGACTTTTGTAATGGACACATCTGAGGCAGAATCCTTACTCTTTTTAAACATTGATGAAACTCAAAGGACGTATTGGGAAATGGACAGAACTGAAAAAGTATTGTCACGCTGAAGAAATTCTGAGATCTTCCAGCCACAAAAATCAAGTAATATGGTCATCAAAGTGAGAGAGAAGTACTTTCCTCCTATGTATAAGCTCAAATTAATGAACTAAGTAATACATTAAAATAAATTAATAAAATTGAAATTAACTAAGTTTGAATCTAATCACACCATCTAATAAAGGAGTAATGAAACAAAGAGTTGCACCAGCCTAATTAGAGAAAGCAAGAGCATAATCTGCCCTTGCCCTCAACTAGCTAGCACCCATCACAGATGCTCATGTTCATCTCTGCACAATGATAACTGGACAGAGAACAAAAAACACAGCAAAAGTAAGCAACCACCCACCCACCCACCAGTGTTCTTTAGTCATCCAGAGCTTGAAAGAGTTGGATAAGCTCTACCAGAGAATTCAATTTTCATTTTCATAATTTTAATGAGAGACTGACAGGCTGTTGTTGCTTCAGAAATTAATGGTTTGGCCTTGTATGTAGGAGTTTATGTATTCCAGAAGATAATGTAGCTTGCATAAACGGGGAAGCAGTGGGTTTAAATATGAACTTCACTGGAACTTCAGCCTTCCTGAATACCTATTAACTCGGTCATCTCAGGAGACCTGCCTGAATTCCTTATTTCACTCAGATAGTTCAACTGTTTTCTTCAGTTTCACAGGATATAGGTAATGAAAGACATTGTCCTTCATTCCTGAACTGTTAAGGATATTCTGTATTTAATCAGAGCAAGCATCAGGACATTTTATGCAATTATTTTGTCCAGTTTAAGCTCTTTTCCTTCTCTGTTATTACCTACGACGGGGCTATTTCTCTAAATCTTTGCTGATTTGGGGAGTCAGACACTTTGCTTCCCCCCTTGCAAGAAAGTGTTATCCTCAAAAGTGCAATCTGTACATGAAACTTTCCATGGATTAAAAAAAAAAAAAAAAAAAAAAAAACCTGCTTTTGCTATAGCCTATGTTTTATTTTCACTTTTAACCTTTTTCCTGCCTGGAGTCTCTAGGACCTTCTGGCTTGTGTCTCTGTGCGGGAGTACCAGTGGCTGTAGTTATTAGAGGCTCACTCTGCAGAGCAGCCCACTAGAAAAAGCTGGCAGAGCTCTCTGGCCCTGCCACCTGCAGAGTTTCTCAAAACTGAGATGTTTACAAAACATTTCCATTTTAACAGACTGGAGGATTTCCCTGTAGCTCTGGAAGACTGCCAAGTTCTTTTGGTATGGATGCCATTGTGCTGGATGGAAAACCCTGGCTCTTCCCCAAGAAGTTTATATGCTTAACAGCCTGAATTAAATTCAAATCTTTGAGCTAATAATATTAATATTTCAAGTTTTCTCAGACAGTACCCCTCATCCTTCCCTATTAGCAGATAGTGGACTCTACCCTTATCACTGTATATATATACCCTATATATATACCCTATGTATATACCCTTACCCAACCTCACAAAGGCCTAGGAAATGCAGGATGAAAACTACCTGGAGACATGGGTTAAAATGATCAGGCCTACTCAGAATGAGCAGGACCATCCTCTTTTCTCCTCTCCCACCCCCAACCTCCTTATCATGAGGACTCTTGATTTTGGCTGAGATGAACCAGCCAAACCCTCTCAGAGCATTTTACCCTTTTCCTAATGCCCCCTTCTTACTTTCCTGTGCAGCACTCTTTCATTAGAAGTAATATATATATATATATACACACATATATATGTTGTTTTTAATTTAAATTCAAAA
Organism: Nettapus auritus; assembly: GCA_011076525.1. Taxonomy (NCBI): domain Eukaryota; kingdom Metazoa; phylum Chordata; class Aves; order Anseriformes; family Anatidae; genus Nettapus; species Nettapus auritus. The sequence goes on along the minus strand of CM021767.1, from coordinate 48,833,205 downwards.
CATACTGAACAAGGACAGCTCTGGTTCTTGCCAGGCATCAGTCTGATGATTTGTACCAGCAATTTGTCATCTGACTCACTTGCTAGCAGGGACAAGAGTCCCTGAAACTGACCTCTCCACAGCAGGCTGAATTTCATTATACTACTTTTCCAGTAAAAACTTGCTTTTTAAGAGGAGAAGAAAGGTGTATAAATAGGTTTGGTACATCTCAGGCCCTCAAGGATCATTTTTACAAACTTAGCTTTTTCTTTAATCCTGCCTAGCAAACGGTATTTATCATCCTTTTTATTCTGCATATTTTGATGAATAGAAGTAGCTGACTTCAAATTTATTTAATTATTTTTTATCACCATGAGTGTTAATATCACTCTTAATTAAGCACAGAATATCAGAAATATTCTCACACTAACATCTTAGGAAATCTCAATGAAAATGTTTAGCATATGTTTGCAAGCTTCTCTTTTTTTAAATTCTTTTCTAAATCTTCTAGGTTGGAAGAACTGAACTTAGAGATACAGATGGAAACATTTTTTTCTTATAATTTCTACCACATCCTCTTCACTATGCCTCTGATGTTTATGCATTTTTGTCCCATGTTCTCAGCAGAGCTCTGAAACAGGGAACTTCACAGAAAGAAAATAACCAGAAGGAATAAGAATTGATGTCCTTTTTTCAAAGGCACTAAAGCACTTCCTCAGTGTTCAGCCAAGTCAGGTAGATGACAACACATATAGGTTCTGGTTTACAAAGGTAGATAAGATGAGGTTCATTTGTCTTATCATGATGAGTCTTAGGTGGTAACAGAAGAGCCCACTTCTTCAACTCAGGAGAAAATAGAACAGAGAACTGAGACAGGAATATAGTACAACTTTTCATGCAGACAGCATAACAGACATGAACTGCACTTATATTCTTTCCTAATCAATTTCCAGCAGAAAACTCAATGGGGGAAATCTCAATGGGAGTACCAAAATATACAAGCAAAAGCCTGAAATATGATTTTGGGACCCTGAAGAGGTCTAACCTGGATCCTCAGATCTTTCTTTTCCATCTACACAGCAAGTTCCCTCTTCAACATATTCCACCCAAGAAGGTTTAGTTATGTTCATAAACTGAAGGTGCAATCTGTAATCTGAAGTGTTTTTTCATGAAATAATGACTGCCATTAAGAGATACCTTTTTCTTTTTATTTTTTTTATTTTTTTATTTATTATTATTATTAATTATTTTTTTTATTATTATTTATTTGTTTGTCCATTTTTCTCAAAGCAAACCACTTTATGTCAGAGTTTGAATTTAAAGGAATTAGGCCAGATATCAGGAAGATGTTCTTCACTGAGACGGTTGTTATGTACTGGAACAGGCTCCCGAGAGACGTAGTCACAGCACCACACCTGTTGGAGTTTAAGAAGCATTTGGACTGTGCACTTAGTCACATGGTCTGAATGTGACCTGTGTGGTGCCAGGAGTTGGACTTGATGATCCTTATGGGTCCCTTCCAACTAGAGATATTCTATGGTTCTATGATTCTATGATTCTATGAATTTTTATATCAGTTCTAACATAACTTAAAAACTCACATACAGACTGTAATCACAAGTAACACCATAATGTTCTCAGAATTAAACACCAGAGAGGAAATCAGATAATAATAAACAATCCTACCTGTAAACACTATTGAGGATTAAACCTATAAAATCTCTTTAACTTCCTGTCAGTGGCATATGTACAGGTGCCCAAAGCTGCTCAGGACCACAGCTTGATGCCTGCTGAACCACTTTGCCTCTAGCAAACCTTCATTTTCATGCAACCTTTAGGTGTCTGCCATGTACATATTAACACCTGGAGTGGTCACCAGAGGTTCCCCTTACTACAGTTACTTCAGTCCATTCCTGTGGCTCTTCCATCAGCAACTAACTTTGCTGTTTCCCTGCTGTGGCACTCAGCACAACTCATGTACTGTACAGCCACCCCAACTGCCTGGCTCATGCTAACAACTCCAGGAGGCAGCAGACATCTTATAACTAGCTATTGCAAATAAAGGCTATCTTGAAACATAAATGCTAATAAGCTTTCAGACACACAACTCTGGCAGCATGGTATAAATGTATCTTGTGAAGAATTTCACAGAAGCTACTTCTGGTTGAGAAGAACAAGAATATGAGTACCCTCTTGAGAGCATTGCTGTAAGTGCACGAATTGCCAGAGCCCGCAGTAGCAAGTACAGAGCTCTTCAGCATCTCACCAGAGCTTAAAATCTAGTCCATATTTTGGACTGCTGAGTTTTAAAAGTTTTGCTTCCAACTGTAACAAAGCTCTTGACTACTGACAATTCATTTCTGCTAGACAAAGGACCCTTTACAATTAGAAAAGCATGAAGTGTCACCTCTCCAAGAAACAAATCTAATTGAGGCCTGTGGGTGAAACGTCAGTTTCATCAGATTCATGAGGAAAACGCTGTAAGAATTTTAAAGTAAAGACAATATGTGTGGTGCTTGTATGTTCCTGTATGGCACTTGGTGTTTTATCTGGCAGATGATGATCAGTATTTTGAATTATGACAGCCCTAACATCCTAGATAATTGGAGGAAACTTGACTTTCATATTTCGTAGAAAAGGTGTTTCCAAAAAAAAAAAAAAAAAAAAAAAAAAAAAAGAATTGAAGACATAATATTTGGATCATTCTGATCATTCTGTGATGACAAGGTGTATCTTGTGCTTTAATAGTCTCATGTGTCTGGAATGTTTGCTCTCCTAATTCTTGACAGACATGGAGAAGAATACTTCAGTGCACTAACAATCATTCCATTTTCTATAGGTTTCTAATTACAAGAATTGTCTCTGTAGTGATTTATTATTCATTGATATAAAAAGGTTTTCCACCAATTGACCCCACTTGGCCTGTGCAAATATCATGTGCTAAATTTTGTAGTTTCTCAATGCAACTATCCCATTTAAAGCAATACCTGCTTAGTATGATAAGTATTTCAGGTTGTGTAGTTAATCAGTGATTAACTATTATGAGAAAGGTAGGTACTGCATTATGTTTGGTAAAGCATTAACATATTGATGTAAAATAGGACTGCATCTAATATCTACACACAGCATCTGTGGGCTTCAAGTGATAACTATCTGCAATAAATCACAGTTTTATATCCAGCTATAGGAAACTAGCAGGTGATCAACAAGTGTCCCATTATGCTACCGTCATATAGTATGTTTTGCCTCCACTGCTAAAGTATTCTGGAATTATATTTAGTTAGTTATGTGCTCTGATTCCCCCCTTTACCAAAGAGATCATATTGCTAGTCTTCTGCTCTTTGCACCATTGTATTTCTGTGCAGAAAGCGCTGATGTGATGCTGGAGTTCAATGCTATGCGAAACATGCTTGCAATGACACAGAATCGTAAGACATTCACACTCAAGGTCCTTACAGGAACAGTTACACAGGAAAAAACAAACAAACAAACAAAGAAAACAAACAAACAACAAAAAAACACCACCATAGTAGCACTTCACTTCAGAAATTGGAGCTAGATAAAGCTGAGAAAGCTAATTAGAAGCATACTGAAACAGAAGCTACGTGGATAAAATACTTGCAGGACATTTTGATTTCTGTTCTACAACAAACACATTCCAACTATTAAAAATGCTGACTATAGAAGTGCTTCCCTTCCCCTGTTCACCTACATCAGTGTGGTTAAACAGAAGAATCTGGGAGACTTGAGAAAAAAAACAAACAAACAAACAAAAAAACAACTAGTTGAGTAGTTGAAACTTCTAGTAATAAATAGTTTTTTTTTTCTTTTTTTCTCTTTTTTTTTTTTTTTCCCCAAGTCTGAAGAAATTAGAATATATGATTGCTAAACTAGTTGCTGAGTTTGATGTATTGTTTCAGCTAAACTTGGTGGAGTGTGAGAGATTTGGCACTGATCTTTAAAAAGAGGCTCAGGAGGAATCCCAGCTATTGCAGACCAGTACATTTGGTGCTGCTGCTGGGCAGAATGACAAAAGCCGAAGAACATAATTAGTGGACACATGAATACACATGCTGTAAAGATGAAAGAGTCAAAGTTGCCTTTTACAGCAAAGAGTAATGTCAGTCCATTTATGCCAGCTTTCTCATGGCATATAATTATACTATTTTTACATATCCCTGTCTCTGCCTTACTGCTGGTAGAATTTATTTGTTGGTAGTTCTTCATTGTAATTAATGTCATTCATATTTTGACAGTTTTGATGGGTTATTCATGTTTTCCCTATACCCCCTGGGTTTACATGACACAAATCCAGATGATCAATTCATTGTTTTCCCTCTGCTCCAAGAAAATAAATACATTTTTCATAGCCAAGAGACAATAGTTGCATATTTTTCATTCTAATAATTCAAAAATTCTCTATGTTTTGCAACCAAGGAATAAACAATTATTTCTGAGTTTAAAATGCTCTGACTACCTAATTTTAGAACTGCAGGTGTTCTACATCATTTTCCAGTTGTCATCAGAGAGCAGCTATTGATAATTGAAAACTTTTGTTTTAACATAAGAAATTAATGCCCATAAACTATTGTAAACTTAAAGTAATTATAAATGCTTTTTGTAAGCATGAAATTGTACTCAGAGTGAATTCCTGCCTCCAACAGAAGAAAATAAATATGAAATTTAATAAGATTTTTTTTTAGGAATTTAAACTTTTGTAATTTCAGTCTTCTCATTAAAACCATTTTTATAGAAAGCTTTTCTGAATGAAAAATGTTTTGTTTTGAAACTGTTGAGCAGTTTTCACTATTTTATTGGTTATGTAAATCAATGGGAATTTAGATTTTTTTCTTCATGTTTGGTATTCTTCCTGTTTTTTTTCTTTTTCTTTTTTTTTTTTTTCCATAAATATATTAACATCCCAAATAAAATTTGCATTGAATTTCCTGAGTCACTTCCCACATTTTTTTTTTTTTCAGAACTATAATTACTGTGATCTCAACACAATCATTAGCTTATTTTGTATGATATTTATGTAAATATGTTTCACATTGCTGGTGCTTAATTCTTTATTCAGTTCATGAATAGTTTCCATTACTATATCTGTGAATCTTGAAATGAAAAGATTTTGAAAAGCTAAACAGGTGGTAGAATATTGTAATTCATTTAGTTCTATCTGAATTTTTCTAAATATCCCAAGCCATGTTTTATTTTCCATATAAGAAATTGGCATGATTCACACTGTATAACTGTCAAAAAGCTCTCAAGGAAATACAATCTCACCACACAGCATTTCTATTCATAATGCCCAGGATGTGTGTACCAAAACTTCTAGAAACAGTAAAATGATGTGGGTAGCAAAAGAACCTAGCAGGAGAGGAATAGAAGGAAAAAAACTTGTCTTACTTCTGACATGGCTTCCAGACATTTATGTTTTGAAGATTTCTTGTACTGGATAGTTTTGCGTGGTCAGATGGTGCATTTGCCCGTGTAATTCTATCCTGTCACACTTGAGCCTATGCTGGCCATTTTCTCTCAGGTAGGGGGAGCCTATTGTTAAAATGGAACACAGCCTCTGCAAACCCACTTTGAAGTTGGCATACCACAGGCAGTAAGGTGTTTCTCAGTCTGACTTTAAAAACAGCCCTTATTTTCCAGAGGCAGCAGAAATACAGGGTCTTTGTTTTAATGACCTCTTCCAGACTAAGGAAAGAAGGAAAGTCCACCACAAAAATCTCACTGAATTCAGTGTACCTGTTACAGAAAACAGAGAGCTTAGCAATCCCTCCTGAGGTTTCAGTCAGTGGTAAGCATTATCAAACTTAATGCTTTAACATTAAATTATAACAACAGAAGAAAGGATATGGAACCAGCAATGTTTCCAAACGTGACCTCTCATCTCACAGTCAACTCATATTATCTAATAATGTTGAGAATATTGAAAAAGTTTTAATGAACCCAAGCTGCAGATAAAGGACGTTTTTAGCGCCAGTTAAGTATAGTCCTTATGCAAAGCATTCAAGACAGGAACAGCAGCAGTGCTGTGAACAAGGGGTCCTTTTGCAGCACCAGGCTCCTGTCCAGAGGTTGTGTCCACGGGAAACCATGGCAAGGCCAAAGATTTGTAAGCAAGCAGCTGAGGGAGAACAAGATGCTGGTCAAGCACAGGAACAGTGTGAAAAATGTGTTGCTCTGGTATGCAGACCATGTGCATACTAGGTAGTTCATGTGCTTAATTTGAACTAATCAGAGCTGTCAAAGCTAAAGTCCAATGATCTGTCTCAGTGTGTAAGGTAAAGCATACGTAAGCAACACATCCTGAATAACTGAAGGGGAGCTGGGGGGAAATCCGTGGGACAGGCTAAGGATGACCTTAGAGCCCTTTTCCAACCTTAATGCTTCTATGATTCTATGAAATCTCATTGTGCCATCAAAAACTGTTTTAACACTTGAGTTTTTCATTTATCTCTCACAGCATTATCAAAATCTTCTTCATCAAAGATATTGTGGGATATAACTTCTCAAACACGAGTTTCCGTATGGCAAAAAAGGCACTAGACCATAGTGTTTTTTAGAGGTCTAGTTCTGAAACAGCTTTCATTTGGAGTGATATTTGTAAGTGATCAAAATGTGCAATAGTCCCATTTGTGTAAATGAGTAAGAAGACAATTCTTTAAGAGCATGTCGTACCAACTTTTTTCGAAGTAAAAATGCTTAGAGGTTTCAAAACAATTAAAAATACTCTCCGTATTATTCAGTTTAAAAAGGTCACCAGGAACCACCAGACACTGCTTTTAACACTATTCCCCTGCTCTCTCTTTCTCTCTCTCTCTCTCTCTCTTTTCAATAAACATTTGGTAGACAAAATTGGCTTGGCCCAGAGAATGCAACTTTGCCCTGAGGACCCAGGAGAATTTTTCTGCCTGAACTGTTTCAGAGTAACAGATCATTAAAATAAATTGCTTATTTTGAATATTTTAAAAGCCATTTCTATAAAGATTAGAGGAGCTATAAGGCTTGTGTGGTGTGTAACTTAGGAAATTACCATTATAAAAAGGAAACAGAAATAACTGGAAGCAAATGAGGACTTGTTTGTAGTACACTAAAATATAGTAAGAGGGATATAGCTTTCACAGGTTATTTGTATAACAGATTAATAAGCATTTTTTTTTCTTGTTGTTGTTGTTTGTTTCTTGGCTGTTTACTTGTTTGTTTTGATAGATGTAGATAGAAAATAACAGGAGTGACTTTTTGGCATACTTTAAGAAAAATCCATTTGTCATGAGGAAGCCAATTTATTAGGAAGACTGGAAAGAAAGCGTTCACATTGTACAAGCAGGTACGTTGGCTACACCTTTATTCAGCACAGTGTCATGCTTAACTTGTGAAAATAGCAGAAATGTTCACACACAAAGTGATACTTAGACTTGTAGTTCATGTAGAATTAAAAGTCACAGCAATGCTTCTCACAAATGCTATAAACTCTTTAGTTCACCTTCCTCTGAGCAGGACAGAGACCTTTATATATAGGTATTTACATGTCTTACCTTAACTAGTAGACTTGGTTATTAGGGGGAGGAGAGGTCTTTTTAAGATTGTGCTCTGATGTGAATGAACAAGGAAACACATCCCCATACTTCAGAAAATGCAGATAGGTAAATTGATAGGGGAAATTTATTTACTACATGTGCAAGGAAGAATCATTTTCTGGTCACTGTGGTATTTCAGTCTCTAACGAAATATCTGTTGACATCTGGAGCATGCACATGGCTGACCAGCTCTGCCTTGGTCTCTCCTACTTGCTCTGAAAACCAGGTTTCAGATATTCAGCTTTCTAAAGTCCTAGCTGTGCACTTCTAACACAGAAAAAGCAGATGCTAGAGCTTCCAGGTTTCTTTATAGCCTGGCCTTATCCATCAGGGAAAGCCATTCTAATCTGAAGCCAAATTAACCAGTATCTCCTCTTTCTTTTTAGTTTCTGCCTAGTGCCCTCCTTCAACTCTTCCTCTCCATCTAAACAACGAATGAGCAATATGAAAAAAGTGACTCCAAAATCTTAAGATCTTAAGTTATTTCTTTGACCTTCTCTTGAATACTCACAGAAGGGAACTATAAATAAGCTGAGATGTATTTTCAAGCCTTCAAAAAATTACTGGAAAACTCAGCAGAAAAAAAAAAAAAAAAAAAAAAAAAAAAAGGTTTCTACATAGAGATTATGTAGTGATTGCATGTGAACTTGGAGAACATGTGGGCTTTTTGATGAGGACAAGGAGAAAATTCCAGCAAAGGAAATAATATTCACTTTGAAGACTCTCCCTCTGCAAAATAAAGCAAAGGAAGGAGTGAGGCACGTGGAGTAAGGAGGTCATGACAGGCGGTAAGAGGTGAAATGCAAAACAAGCAACAAACAAACAGATAAGAGGAGTGATATAATAAAGCCCAGCAGCTTACCTGAGGCCAGAAGCCAAAGGAAAGATTCAGGCGTTGCTGTGTAACTGCTGCATATAGAAAAGTGTATTTATGTGGGGAAATGTACAACATACAAAACACAGCACAGAACCTGTTTATGGACAAAATATTTTGGAAAGCTTATACTCTTTTTTTTTTTTTTTTTTTTTTTTTTTTTTTTTTTTTTTT
>CM021767.1:48477973-48817763 GCA_011076525.1 Nettapus auritus | reverse complement strand
TTTTTTTTTTTTTTTTTTTTTTTTTTTTTTTTTTTTTTACTGTTTAAAACCTGTTTAAACAAGTTACAATGGCATATTCATCGGAGAAAAAAATATCTCCTTGAGTTAATGTACATTTAATTAATACACAGGGACATGAAGGGGAAGAGGGAAGCTATAAATACACAAAGGTTCTGAAATGCCACATAATGTTATTTTTAAGTGACTAAACAAGATGCATGAGGAAGTAAAGGTCATTTTAAAGCCATGTTACTAAAAGTCGTTTTCTGTGATTTACCTTTGGTGCTCTGTCACAAATGGGTGCTGCCTACCTCAGGAAGTCCTGTGACTCAGAAAGCGAACTAGGGGTCTGGATCCCAGCGTCCTTGTCTGCATGCTTAATTTTTATCCCACAGATAGATCCAGAACAGTCATTGAGCCACAAAGAAAGAATTAATTAGAACAACCAACAAAAATTAGCATAGTAGTTCACTCCAATTAAAATTACACTGTTTGTCTTGAAGACAACTGCAAGAGGAGTTGCATTTCCTAGGAAAGCAGAAGTCACTTTCTAAGCCTGCCCCTTTTGCCTTTCTCTAAAATATCCAAGAACCTCCAAAGCTTTTCAGAAAATACTGAAGGCCATCCCATAGGGAATAATCAGAACAGTATTCAGTCACAATCTAATAACAGTTTGGTGAAATTTTCATATCTGCTTGCTATTTTTATTTTCCCTCATTTTGTTAATGTATTTGCAAATAGGGGATTATGTACAAGGTAGATCTTTATTCTGCTTGTAGTCAGTTTTGACCCACCTACTGAAAAGCTGACTTCTTGAAGGATGGGAAACAGGCTGGCTAGACTCATAATTTATTATTTTATTTGAATACTCTTAACTTGGCAGGAGTTTTATGAACTAGCTCTTCAAGTGATATGCTCCCTCCTTGGCTTATGAAAGAAACCAGAAACCAACTTCAATTTTTATCTGATTCTGACGCCCCTGGAAGCACCCCATCTGGGGAAAGAAAGCGTAATTACAATCACACTGGGGGAAGTTTTCACGGAAAATATTTATATGTTGTTGCCATGGCTCATTGTCAGGAGGTAGAGGAGTATATGGAGATTTTATTTATGTATGTATTTATTTATTTATTTATTAAAAAAGGTTGATATTACCATGTATGAATACTTGACAGGTTTTCAAGGTCAGATCTGAGATCACTTGGAATCACTGATACTTGCATAGATAGCACTCTATGTACAATTTTGGAAGTAGAGGCTTCCTAAACAGACTGTCATCCTTTATTGCTCCACGCACAATTGTTGCCCACCCCCCTCGCCCCGCCGCCCCCCCCCAACTAGTGGCAGATTTGAGAGGTTTTCTAGCCCAAAGGAGAATGCAGTGGCACAAAATCCCAGTTGTGCAAACCAGTCTGCAAAACACAGGCAATGCTATTTTCTATTATCCCATCTTTGTAATACTTGCAGAAGTAAATGAAATTCAGTTTAAAATAATGTATGATGAGCCCTGCACAGTCCCCTCACTGGATGCAGTGGCAGCAGGGCCACTAAGGGAACTGACTTTCACTTTCTATGGGCCATAAACACCTGCTTAGAGCCCCAACAGAAGATGTTGAAGCCAACTGTAATGTAAAGCAGGGTGTTTCCAGTTGGTCACTTTGTTCTTTCTTCTACTGTATGACACAGAAAATATGCCTGTTTCACTCATGGGTGTGGTGTAAGTATAACGAGATACATTACACCAGATTAAAAGGAAGAAATGGTGTTTGCATTCATGCACTCTGCTTTGTCTGAGCATACAAATAACTATGCTGAATATGAGTGAAAAATATGAAGAGCAGGTTCATTTTCCAGTGAAGACATGTTCCTCACTGGTGAGTGGCTAACTGATTTTTTTCCTCTGCAGCTTAACACAGTTATTGGAAATTGCAAGGCAATAACAGTGTCTTTCAGCATAAAACGGTTTGAGGATAAGAGATCAAAGACAGGAAAAGAATAATTGCTCAGAGCATAGGTTATCAGTTACAGGGTAGAATGTACTAACTGCATTAACTTTGCTATACATCTGAAATACCTTATCTGCAAATAGGGTCAGATGTGCATTTCCTGAAATTTAGCTGGTTACAGAGCACTGACAAAAATAAATAAATAAATAAATAAATAAAAATGAGAAGATAGAAAGCTCCGAGTTCTACTAACAAAGGTCTATTTCATGTTATTTTTCAAACTAGAGCATAGATCCTATACAGATAGATAACACATGCATCCATCCACAAGCAACCTTTCCTGGGTGCCTTCTGCTATGACCCTCTCTTCCACTAAACAGCTACTGTCTAATACACTGCTGTCCTGCACTTTAATAGCCAAATACTGTGCAGACTGGATAAAAATACTATCACCACTATGAGTGAATGCATGATTATGGTTTGTCAGTATTTTGCCAGCCATTGTGCCTGGATGTACCGTGTGGAGGAGAGTGCAGGAAGGGACTTTGGCACTGCCCCATCAAGTGTCTAGGAAGATTTGCCGTTTCAGATGCTGCTGCTTAGGATAAGATGGAAAGGGCTCTCCTTCCTTTGCTGCTATCCACGCCTGCAGCTTACAGAAGTGAAAATAACTGCAACTATTGAGTCATCATAGCTCCACATCAGAACATAAATCAACAGCTATAATTAAAAAAGAATTGAATAGTCTATTGGGAAAACATTGAGATGTCAGATTATTTAGACTTCAATAATGTTTCTTTGTTTGACATACCTATTTGTTGATGTTCAGACTTATTGCCTTTGGCAACGGGATCAAGATTCAAATAAAAAAAAAAAATACAAATATTCCTGGTCACAAAATTAATGCATATGTAGCTTTCCTTTTATTATTATTATTTTTCAGTAAACTGATCTATTTGCATTTGAGCCATTAAGAATTAAGACTAACAAATTTATGTTTCTGAAGTGTCTGAGAAAGCTCACCATTATTAACGTGCATAAGATTACAGACACTTTTAACTCCATTTCTCATTCTGTCTTCAGGTTTTCTAAGCAACAAAAGCCAACAAGAACAAGGCAGCAATTAAGGAGAAAAGAAATAGTGGGAGAGTGGAAGAGCAAATAAGGAAGAGAGCAAGCACATGAAAGACAGTAAGAAAGTAAGCTTTAGCTTTGTGAATTGCACCAGTTTGCAACTGCTTTCCCATCCCACACAGATAGAGTATTTATATTGGGTGAGGAGGGGGAGTGAAATGGTCATAAAGAAAAGAAAACATCGAGATTGTAATCCAAAAAGTAATTCTTTGGGTGGGTTGCAAACAGGCCTGTACAAAGGTATTAAACTCTGTATCTGCTAAAAGCCTAAAAAAAGCCCCACAGTAATCACTGAGATCTTTTTTTAACAGCTTCAGCTGAAGCTGCAGTATTTTAAATGACCATTTTTTTTTCCCTAGGTGACCCCCCCCCAGAGCTCTTGCTGTACCAGCTGCCAGTTGCAAGCAAAAAGGCAATTAGTGCAATAGACTTTGGGAACAGGTTGCTTGCACTAGAAACTAGTCATACCCTCTGAAAAACAAGCTGTGTTCGTGTGTTTTGACCAATGGGTCTGTGTACATCCAGCTTTATTCTACTCTTCAAAGTTTAGGACTTTAATTCGCTTGAGTAGTTCAAGGCATAAGTTAAGCAGCTGCAGAAGTCTCTTGATTAAAAATAAGCAAGATACCAGATTCTAAACTCTGACTCAGGAATCTATAACCTCCCACTGGAGGCTGCTCTGGTTAGAGCTGCCACCATTTGCTCTGCTAAAGATTGAAAGTAGAAGTTTTCAGAGTATTTTCCACTAAATGCTTACTTAATTTGCTTCGCCTACACCTTTACCACCTGCAGTTACTCAATTGCACAGTCTTTTGTAGAAATGGTGTTAAAAACTTTCATTCCCACTTGCATTTCTTTACAAGTTCTTTGTGATATATGCAACTCAGAGACTAACAGACCTGGTATGAGAGCACATGAAGTCACAGACACTACTTAATTTAAATAAGCTACTTAGTTAGCTTTTTATTATTGTTTCTATAGAACAGTCTAGTTGGCGATGCATCAGCACATGTTCCAGAACGTGTCTGTGGTTCCACTGTAACATAAACAATACCAGTAGCCAAAGTTAACAACAGTTTTCCCCTTTCAGTATTTTTTTTTTTTTCAAATAGCTTAAGGATTTACTCTGGTGAAGCTTAGTCTCTGGCAAGTGGAATGCACTTTTCTTTTTATAAAGCTTGAACCACATTCAGCTGTCATTCCAAAAGCTGCATTTTCTATTTCTCTTGTGTTTTAAAAATAGCCATCTGTAAGGTCCAGTTGTATGTTCCTAGCACTCTACAGTGCTAGACATTGAGACTGCTCTGACCAGCTCAATTTGTTTTGTAAACTATACTGGCAATTAAGAAATGCAGACCATGTAATAAATTAGGCACATGGCTTCAAAAATTATAAACACCAGACTGTTTCATGACTGTCAAGCAGCTTCTGACAGTTGAGGTTGTACATCAATAGCATTGTTGATGTTGTTATTTCAGGCATGCTTATTCAAGTAGTTACACATCTGGAAGTCTCTGCTGGGCTAAAGAGGTTGTCTCTTAACCATTGGCCTGAAAAGTATTTCCAGACAGATCTTTGCTCTCTTTTGAAGTTCTGACCTGGCACAAATCTCACCTTCAATGCACTCCTTGCAGAAGATGTGGATAGTGGGGCCCAAATGTCCAGAAGAAGCTGTTTTTTTAAGAGATAAAATTAATCCCCAGGTAAGAGCCTGTCTGGAATAAAGTCTTGACTTGCTTCTTAGCATTTTAACTCACATTACCCCCATGAGTTTGCTTTAGTTTTCTAATCACTTAATGAAGTGATTCCTGTCATTCTTACGGATATTTACTGGCTTTTGTTTGCTGACAGCTTGTTTTTACATTGGTTTCCCTCTATCATGGTCGTCCAGAGAGATGATTCTGAACAGTATGTTCAGAATCAATATGTTTCCACCTGACTATGCACAGCACTGCGGTGTCTGCAATATGTACTCTGAAATACATGGCTTGCATTTGCAAGTTTCTCTCAAGCTCATGCTCTTATAAAAAAAAACTAAAAGAATAATAATTAAAAAACAAACAAACAAACAAACAAACAAAAAAAAAACAGAAAATACTGTCTTTGAGCTCCACACTCATTGTATTCAAATTTCTTTCATTGCTCTCACTGTTTCATCAATTTTATCAGAAACAAACACTCATATTTCTTCATGTACGGAATGAATATACCTTTAAAAGAATTATTTAAGAAGACCTGAAGTTTACTATACTACCATTTTGATGCCTAATGTATCAGGAAACATTTACCAAAGAGATACTTTATTTACAATTCAAAAATACAAAGTTAGAACAAGTCCCAAAACCTCTGGAGCTGAGTATCATATAAAAGTGGAAATTTTTGAGGGGTGACGCTGACACTGACTTCTCACTGGTGTCACTGGAATTAGAACATCATGATTTTTGAGCAAGCTGGCACTGGCCTGACTTGTATTTTTTAGATTGTGTCTTTCTACTTGGTTCCAGGAAGGCCTAATTAATGTCTCTCATTAGCAGGTTTTAATTAAGCATAAATGTTTAATAAGTTAAGTTTTTTAAACTCTCACTTATTTGGTTTTATTTTTAGATCACATGTTTTAAAGGACTGAAATATAAAAGATTTGAGACTAGCTGAAAAAAAGTTGTGACAATTAAAATAAGTACCTATCTATTTCGGTTTTAACTGGGAAAGAGATCTTACATTGGAATTATTATTTTTATGTCAATGAATTTTATCAAATATTTCACTTTTTTTTTTTTTTAATTTTACTTTTATTTATTTTTTCTTCTCCTTAAAAGTGTAACCACTCCCTATTTTTCTTAAACAAGAGTGGAGTTATTGGTCTATATCTAGATGTGGAAGACTACATTCATAACCCATGAAGAGCAAAGGTCTATTTTGGCCATGTTCTGCCTTTGTTTAGAAATTGGTTCTCCTCCAGAGAAATACAGACTTGCTTGCAGCTCTCAGAGCTCTCAGGAGGCCCAGAAAAAGTATATGACTCTCCAAAATGGCTAAGGAAAAGGGAGGAAATGAAGTCTGCAGTAGTGTCTGTAACATTCCCATGTTCTGAGACACCACTGAGTGCACATTTCTTCTCTCAACCATCACAGGCTGCAATTCACATTCTCAAACTTTTCCAGCCATCTCTTGCCTTTTCATATCTAAAATGTTCACCCAATAGAGAAATAGTGTGAGATCTGAAATAAAACAGTGAAAGTTAGCAACACTGAAGTCAGGATGAACCAGATACTAAAAATGGGAACTTTTCCAGAAAGATACAGTGACTGAAACCACTCTGCCCGTACACATGAAGATGGGCTGATCCTTTGGCTGACAGAACATGGAGTGATTGGGAGACCTGTTTGTTCAGGATGTGAAATTGGTCACAACTTTTCATCCTCCACTCGCAAAACACCAGCACCTGTGGAAACCTTTGCAGCCCTCTCTAGATCTTGCTTATTTTCTGAGCTCCGAGATACTCGGGGTTTACAGACATTGAGCTTGGCATTCTTTTCTGGTCTGTCAGAATGACTGAAGCTTACAAAATGAAAATTAACTGCTTGTTCTGGGATTTGGAGGAAAGTTTCATAACATTCTCTCAGTGATCTTATAGGTCTCTTCCAACATAGACTATTCTGTGATTCTGTGATTCTGTCATAAAGAGGTATTCTGTCATATAATCATACATATATTCAATTACTTTACAAAGGTAAAAATACTGAAAAAAATAAAAATAAAATAAAAATAAAAATAAAAAGAGGGTTTATGCCTCAAGGCAATATTTCTCCAAGGTTCCCTTGTACAGGTGTCCTAACACTTTCCAAGTAGCTTCATCTCTGAACTTAAATAAATTATATAAAATTTCTTCCTCTGGGTTGGCACCAGATGTTAGCACTCTTTAACACAATCTTTTTACTTTTCAACTAAACATGTATTCTTTAATTAACATTTTACACATAATCCTACAGTTCAAACATACCATGATTACCAGACTACCTGAGATATTCTATATTGCATTGTTCTTTGCTCAATTTAATAAGTGTTTCAAAGCATAAGAAAAATTCTTTACTACTTGTAAAATTCTACATTATTGCATTTTCTTTGTTCCCAACTGAGTATTCAGGTGTTAACAAAGGAGATCTTTGTGAAAAACAAACAAACAAACAAACAACAACAACGTAAAAAAAAAAAAAAAAAAAAAAAAAACAACAACAAAAAAAAACCACCCAAAGTAGAGTTGAAGAAAGACGGATTTGACTGGCTGATTTCACAATTCTGAAATACATTGTGATTTCAACAGCATTTCCTCTTCATGTTTGTTTGAAGTAATATACAGGTGTGAAACACTAGAGCAATGCTCAAGAGATTTATGCAACAGCATGTTCCTGCTGAGCTACAGGACTATCCTCGTGTCAGACCCTAAAGCAAGCTCAGGTGAGTTTCTCATGTGATTGATGTGAAAGTGTTGCCAGTCTTAAAGGTAAAATTTTGTCCTCATTGACTTTAAGAAAGATCAATCCAGCTGCCTGAAGACATTACGCTGAAGGACACCAGATCTGAGTTCCAGTTTTGTTTTTTAAGCTTCAGAATTCAGGGTTCGAACCCAAGGTCTGCCCAGGATTACAGCTAAAGGGCAGCAAGTACTGAGCAGTAAAATCTGCCATCAGATATTGATGTCCTCAGAGGTCTTTGCATGGTCAGACTAATTGTGGTATTCAATACAGAAGAGAACAGTCAACTTTTTTTGATGGCTTCAGACTTAAATTAATTGCAGTGGAAACCTACTGATAACAGTATACACAGAACAACCTTATTAAAGAGAAATAATGCCAAATGAAAAAGAAGAACTTCATATTAATAAGAGCTCAGGGCACTGATTATCACTTGTGGATGAAATAGAAAAAAAATACCTTCAAACACAAAATGACCAAACTGATATAAAGTTCAAAACCAAAGATTTATCTGCATTTATTTATTTTTATTTATTTATTTATTTATTTATTTATTTTAATACAGTACAAAAAATAGATGATGCAGATGACAGTGAGAAGTTGATGGAATAATTATTTCTTTTATTTTGTATTACATAGCCATAAAGAGAGGAGGTTGCATCAGAAAACAAGGTAGACGAAGACAATTTTACCATTTCTGAAAATGGAACAAGCTGGTGGCTATAATAATTTTAAACACTGAGCCTGTTTAAAGCCCTCTATACCTCTCCAGTATATTTTTAAAAGATTTTTGTGAAGTAAAATGCTATTTTTGTTATTTTGAAGTTTCACTTTTTAAAAATACCTTTTTTTCACTCATTTTTCTAACAAGATACAATTCAAAATTGTTTCGAGGGAATTTCTTTTTTTTTTTTTTTTTGATATATTTTTTTTTCTTTTATATTTGTTTTCAAAGCTTAGCAAATCTGGTAAGGTAGAAATGTAAAAAGCAAAGCCCTTTATGGTTCTTCTATTGATTCTTTTCTGGAAAAAGAGAGCGAAGGCTATAGATATATGGAAGCAATAATTTTCTTTGTCAGTTGCTGAAATAGAGAAAGTCTTATTGTAAATTTTGTTTACTGTCATGTAGTGAATACTCTTTGCAAATAAAAATCTTCTGCTTTTAAATCAACTGTTATGTATAGCTTTTTATTCTATTGCACATAAAGAACAGAATTCTTATAAGTTCTTGTAAAAAATTTATAAAGTTACTACAGACATAAAAAGTTAATAACCTCAGTTCTATGGCCTTCACATTCACAGATTTGTATCATTCTTGTAATTCTCAGTGCATTAGAGAATGATATAGGATATCTCCTGTGGATAATTTAACATAGTACATGTCTGCATATTTTCTTATCACAGACTTTTTCATTTATTAAATAGAACATCAGCATTATAGTTCAAAGTAATTGAGTGAAACCTTATGGACCTGTAATTTATATGAAACATTTAGCAGATGTTTTTTCTAAATTTTATGTGCATCATTAATAAGTCTTATCTTTCAAAAAATGCTATGTTGTTCCCTTCATTTTCATTAGGTATTCTCAGTAGATCATTTCAGAATTAAATAAAAAGACACATTAAAGATAGTAATACAGGCCTTTTCAAAATATTCTATGAGAATCTTCGTAAGATCAGTAAAGGATCTTAACATATGCCTTTTGATTACTCAGAATACACCCTCCGGACAGGTCCTCTTACTAGACTGAAAATAAGTAAGTAAATAAATAAGTATTTATATTTATAAATAAGTATTTGCTTTGGCCCAGAACATTCATAGAGCTTTACCAGACAGAACTAACTGAAGCAAAGGGTTTCCAGTTCATGGGAGAATTCTGAGCTTCATAGTTTCCTAACTGAGGTTATTGTAATTATTTTTAAAATCTTATCACCTAGATTCCCCTTTATTTTCTAAGAAGAAAAAAAATGAAAGTGATGTTTCATGAATAGTCAAAAGCAAATGCACTGTGCAAAAAGCTTTTGAAGTTATAAGTACTTCAACAACAGATCAACCAGACTGCTTTTTGAGTGAGCTGCCAGGTACTCTGGCTTAGTTTTGACCAGAATTTCTTAAGTCTGATATAATAAGAATGAATGTCAAAGCTTCAACAGTTTTTCTTCTTCAAGATTCCCAGTACAATTTAATAGGAGTGGATAACACTTTCAATTTATGCACCATGAAAGGAATTATTAAGTAATTTCCACTAGAAATTTACCTCCGTAGGTATTAGGGATTGGCTCTGTTTTTAATGCACCTTCCATTAAGAAAGAAGCATATTTTCACTTACAAACTTTTTTTGCAGAAATACAAATGTACTGTATTGCATTCTAATTTCTATAGCACTGATAATTCTTGCAGAATCCAACACTTCTAGAACATAAATATAAAAATATGGGTAAAGTCTGGTGCTAATAATAACAAAAAATCTCTGTGAAAGTTAGTGTTTGCTTCAAAGATGGGGAGTAATATTTTAGCTCTGATGAATCCACAGAAACTTATCTGAGAAATACACAATTCTGAGAAGAATTTGGCAATATAATGAAATTGATATAACCAGAGCAGACCAGGCTGTCCTCATAGAACCTCCACATAGAAATGAAGAATTCCTATAAAACTTAGTAAGAAAAGGCTTCACAAGTTTTCTGGCTCAATTTTTGTAATTTCTAGATGATACGGAAATCCTAGATAATATACAAATTTCAAAACTATCCTGAGCAGTAGGAGGTTCATTATCTTTAGCACACAATTGTGCCACTGCAGCTTAGACTGATGACTTCTGTGGGCATTTTTGTCTTGTAATTTAAGAAAAATATGAAATAGTACATTGAAATCAAAGGCCAGGAAATAATTTCAAACCAGGCAAAAGCACAGGAAGAAAGAGGAAAGGAGGTAGATTTATGTAACGGTATAAACCACTCAGAAGGGAACTTCATCACAGTCTGTCATCTCCTTCAAGCTAACATACACAAAGAGAGAGGATTGTTCCCAGGTGAAGAAAAAGGTAGGAAAAGGAGCCATGATTTGACATTACAGAAGGGCCAGGTCGGGTCGCTTTAGGAAAGACATATGTAGAAATAACTATGCAAAAACATTGCTTGGCTAAAGAGAACATGATGGCTCTTTCATTTTATAAGCAAGTGGTAAAGACAATCTAGATGGATTTAAAAACATTTCTGAAGAGAGGCATAGTTCTGTAAAGTGTTATGTGAGATGTCATCTGAATGTATGATTTATTTATTGCCCTGACTCTTCCTACACATAAACTGCTTTCACTCAGTTTGTTAGGGCCCTGCCTGGCCTGGCCAAGCCACCCTAGGGCCTCTGTGCAGTGGAGGCACCCGGATGCCAGACCCAGCTCTGTCCCCATGCCCAGTGGCAGGTGGGACGGTGTCCATGGGTGAGGGCAGGGTCTATGCTGGGGTCACCTTGGCTCCCAGCTTGCCTGCAATGGGGAGCAGCCAGCCTTCGCTATGTCCTGGTACAGGACTCCTCTTTTTCCTCAAAGTTGGTCTCCAAAGAGCATAAGGCTTCCTGCTGGGGACAACCCCACCTGAAGGCAATGCAAGCTGAGAAAAGTAAGAATCCAGCCCTACTCCCTTCAATAAGTTTTGCTATTGACTTCTGCAGAGATAGGATTTTGTGTCTTAATATTTTACAGTAATCCACAGGGAAAAAAAAAAAAAAAATCTTAATTGGAGAAGGTAAGGAGTAAAGCAATAAATA
This sequence comes from Nettapus auritus, assembly GCA_011076525.1. NCBI lineage: Eukaryota > Metazoa > Chordata > Aves > Anseriformes > Anatidae > Nettapus > Nettapus auritus. Next base: position 48,806,445 of record CM021767.1, on the reverse strand, counting down.
TATACATAAATTAAAGAATTATTTTCTTTTCTCCTTACAATGAGTTAAATGAGTTAGTATATTTTAAAATATATTTGTTTATGCATTCCCCAAGCCACTGCGGGAAAAAATAATAATAATAATAAAAAAAAGTTGAAAAGGATATATTCTGAAATTTTGTGAGAAAGTGAAAAAGGCTAAATTTACAATCTGATCAATATCAGTGGGATCAATATATTGTTGCAAATTAAATAGGAGCAGTGGTCCTTTTCTGGTTCTGGAGGCGAGTGGTAGAGCATAGCTCATGTCCACAGAGCTGAATGTTCCTTCCCTTTATCTTCTGCACCCCAAAATAGGACTGCATCTTCCATACAAGTTACTACTGCCCTTCCACAGAAGCAGCATAACTGACAGTAGCTCTGCTCTCTGTCCCAAGACATTAATGAGATCAAGTAATTCTTGATATACTCAGTAATTGAAAGTATTATGCAAATGAAAGTTTTCCAAATGAATGGGATATTAAGGTCGTTATGTTCTGACTATTAAGGCAGTGACAGAAGTTTTTTAAAGTCTGCTATAGAAGTGAAGCAAGCATATGTTCCTGTGCTTTCAGTAAGCCAGGAAAAAACACATTAGCAAAACCAAGTATTTTTATGATTCACTGTTAATCCAGGACTCCTTTTAAACCATAGGAGACCCATGTTTAGATCTTTCAAATTCCAGCTGGACATTAAACATTCCTGGTGAAAAACTTGTCAAAATTGAATTTAACAGATGAATTTTGGCTACAAGAATTTGTCTCTCCCTGAAATTATTATTATTATTATTATTATTTTTTAAATCCTGACCAGCTCTAGACTACCTGCCCACACCTGGAGAAATGAATGTGCTTAAACTGTACCAGTGAGGTTCTGCAGTCAAGCTTTCAGGTATTTGTGAAAAATAAAAATAAAAATAAATTTAAAAATGTAGCACTCAGGAAAGAAGCGTGTTTTTTTGAATTTCAGGTACTGGTTATAGGATCAAGAAAAAAAAATCTTAATCCCCACTTTTTCTTCTAGGTGACCATGAGAAAATCACTTCCCACATTTAAAGAGAGCACAATAACACTATCTCTTTTGCAAAGAGCTGTAGTATCTATTGTTGCAACACACAATATTTGACTTAAATATCAGAACATGCTATTCAAGGTGTACATCTTCAGAAACCTCTAGCTCACACTGAACATACCTACACACTTAAAAAATTATTAGCACAGGTGATGAAACAACAGGTAGAGCTGTAGATCTTTTGTATCCCATGGGTTTTATGAGAAGGGCTGCAGAATGGATGTCAGCCTGGCTGTTACCTAACTCTTAGAGTCAGGTAGTGATTTGCAGCATCTTAGACATAGACAAGAACTACATTTTTAGTTATTGTCATGCCCAGTGGGCAGAACAGGGATTGAAACTCTTCTGCTATAATCTGTGACATCCTTACCTCTCAGAGTTGGTCTGCACCATTCAGGGACTGTGAGTGCAGCCAAGGAAACAGCTGTGGGAGTACTGGCCAGGACTGACTTGGAAGTGGCTGCTCCTAAAATGTAGAAGCATTTGTCTTTGCTAGAAACAGCAGATGCTTCTATAGTTCCTAGGTTGACAGCCTTCTTTATTCTTACAGTGTTTACACTTCAGACCTTACAGGTTGGCCAATATACTCCATGTGCATATTAGCACAGGACTCCACAGAAAGAGATGTCCTACTCTCCTTTGCACATTCCTAGCAAGGCTCACTTTTTGCTTACCTTCCATAAGCAAATGTTACTACATTGATAAACACTACAGAATGGTCCTAGCTGGCCCTTCACTCCTCTGCTCAACTATGCTCCCTTGTGCTGATTCTTGCTTGTCTGAATAAAGTAAATGAGGGGCAAAGCCCCAGGCAAGCAGAACTGTATTCCCACCTTCCCTCCCAGTGCTCAGTACCACCACCCATAGCCTAGTCAGAAATTCAGACATGCTAGGCAGCTCGTACCTCTTCATTGTCTGCCTTTTGGAGCTTCTGGCAGCTGAAGATTCCCTCATGGGCTGTCATTACCAGACAGTTTTTCCAGTAAGATAATGGAGATGCTCATCATATTCTTATGTTTCCATCTGTCAGTCTTCAATGTCATGGCTGCCTGTCCCTGGGTTCTGCAACCTCTGCTTAGGCCACTGGCACCTCTTACAACAGTCTCCCAGGTCATGGTTGGTTGGTCCATATCCTGCCAGTTTTGTGCCAAGGACTGGTGGCAGCACGACAGAAAGGCACAGGAGACCTACTTGGATATCTCTGAAGGATGAGGCACAGCAGTGTACAGGCACACCTGGTAAACATTGCACTTACTCTATTCATGGTCTAAACATCAGCATCCTTTACATGCTGGTCCTCACCCAGATTGCCCCAGATGAAGAACTATTTCCTTTGCGCAAGAGTGGAAGCCAGGCATGAACCAATGTGCAGGTAGCACAGGACCTGACATGAAAGAGCAGCCCTACCAACAAAGCACTGCTCAGCCACAGAGGACCCATATGAGCATCCTGGGCTGGTGTTAAAGGAGACAGTGCTTACAGCTGTCTCTGTGGCACAGCCCCACTGAGACAACACTGTCCCAAGATCCCAATGGACGTGCAAGGAAGAGAATAGAAAGCTTTGCAAAGGTCTTTGTAATTTTTGAAGAGCAGTTTTGGAACAATCTTAATGGCTTCTCTCAGCTCATCAAAATTATTAGGAAGGTTTATTTTGAAAAGAGTCCCCTGGGAGCCATGAGACAGGTGTTCACATTTACTGCTGCTTTTACAAAATAAACCATTATACTTAATGACTCTGATTGGATCAGTTGGAGGAGTCATTACCACCATTTTGAATATGGTTATAATGTTAAAGGACACCTGATTTGCATGAGGCAGTCAGGTGGTAGGCAGTGAATTAAGTGTTGGGGGTCTGGTGTAGAAAAATCATACTTTGAACCATCCAGGTTTTCACAGATAAAGAAACTCCATTCATTGCTAAAGAAAACTTTCTAACAGTAAGAAAGGGAGTTTTATTCATAAATAGGTTCACAGTACTGCACTTTTATCCTATGTACGGTAGGTACAGTGCTTACTCTGAACTCCTTAAGGCAGTTTTAAACTCAAATGAGTGCTTACTGTGCCAGCCACTTGGTAGATAGACTCATCCCTGTATATTTAGCAGAATCAGACAAAATGGAAGAAAAGTTTTTTCCGCTGCTTTTCAGAATCTGATGGTAAGTTTTGCAAGTAACATAACTTCTGCTGCATTTATTGCTTGGACCATGGGGGCTCCATCTGCTTCAGTAATTAAAATCTAATTAGTATTTTTAAAATGAACTAGCTGAGAATCATGGCACTGCACAACTGAGTACCTCATAATAATTTCAGTTATGTGTGTTCATATTTTCTTATTTTCTTTTCACTTCCTACACCACAGAAGCCATTTAGGGACAATTCCTAGTCGGGTGTGATCTGTGACCAACTGAAAAAGCAAACCTGAAGTGAAAAAAGTATGCCTGTGTAAAAATTGTGCAAGCAGTATCAAGACCAGGCTGTGTGTGCTCTCCTGCCCATGTGTTAGAAGAGGAAGGTTATCCTCAGTGGTCCTTTCTATATACTATGCTTTTTCATAAACAGTATGGTAGTCCATAATCAAAACCTAAGGACTGGGTCTTGTGGCAATTATTTTTTTCTTCAAAATAGCTATCAATTCCTTTCTTTATTCTTTTGGAGGATTTTTGCCTAAAAAATAATAATAATAAAAATATATATATATGGATGGACTTATGTTCAAGATTGTTTGCTTATTTTTATACCAACTGGATCTACAATAATACAGAAATATAATCTTGTGAAGATTTAATTATTTCCTAGATGAAGCCCAAAAGAGCAGAAGCATATGCATATTTTCTTTTTTTTAAAGCTCAAAAAATTTCAGAAAAAAATGAATAGTTTTAGGTCAGGAGTAAAATCCTTTCTCATTTTATCTAAGTAATTTCAGAGAAGTCTACAGATAAGTAGGTAATTTTGAATTAAAAGATTCTCAGGGAACAGTTCATGTACTGGTCGGACTCAGAAGGGAAGTTAAAATCACAGGTGTATACTTCTTGCTCGTGTCTACAATTATAGAATTTGCTTTCATATTAAGTTATATTAGGGAAATATTGTATCACATGGCTGGATAAAGTCATTACTGGAACAAGGGCTACTTGTGAGAAAATAAGTGTGCCTTTACACCTATCTGTATAGTGGATAATAAGTTAGTTTTTCATAGAGTCTTCCAGCTCAGTTATGATGAGAATCATCACTTATTCCTCCCCGTGGGATGGGTGGTCTGTGAGCATAAAGATTACCTGTGGCTGTAACAACTCACAAGGCAGAAAACTGCAGGAAAACTCCTGCTCTGGTCTTGAAAGCCTGATCTAGGGTGGGTCTCTCACTCTACAGAGATGGTCTGCAGCAGAGCTGGTCAGGGCAGGTACAACTGGCTGTTCAGGGAGTATATAAACATTTATATTTTAGCCTGAGGCTTAGAGGTATACTTTCCCAGCTTAGACTTGAGTTTGGAAGCCAGGCCCACGTAGGTACTCATTTGTGAGTCAAGCAGCCTTGTGAAGCTTCACTCACATGCGCCTCTCTAAGAGTTCTCTGCAGGGTCACCTGGGCATCCTCAATGGGCATCCTCATCCTCACCACACCTGCTGCCCTGTATTCCTTCCCTGAGCACCTATCCGTCTGCTGAGTTTATTCACCTAGCACATATTCATCAGTTGTTCTGCAAAACCTGGGTGTCTTAAAAGCTTGTAGTGTGACAGTCAGCACAGATATGCCTGAACGGCTTTGTGCTTCTGGCATTTAGGTGATAGCGCAAGTGAGAATATGACTTAATTTGGAAGAAAATCAGAGGGATCAAGTAGAAAATTATTGACATACAAAGACTTATTACTGCTAGTGATGAAACATTCATGAGAAGAGGCTTAAACATCAATGTGTCAAGCCTTTCTGCTAATCTAGGACACACCACGAGGATTTGCAGTAAACATCTGTCAACTTTTCCATCAACTTCCCTCTGCGCTTACTGGCAGTGCAGCCATGATCGAATATTAATACCCCAGACAATAATGCAAAATGAAATTTCTAATTCCTATTAGAGTTGCATAGGAATTTCCCGTGCAGTCTTGCAAAGAGGAAGATGAGAGGCAGTATTTGCCCAGGTTCAAGCAGGGAGCCTGTTAAAGCAGCCCAGGTATCTTGACTCCCTGTATTAATGATCTCTTAGCTAACAGTCAGCAGCTTGATATTGACTGGAGGCCCCATGAACAAAAAGCAAAATTCAGAATTCTTCAACAGGAGCAGACCAGAAAAGACAAGGAGAGAAGGAGTCCAGAAAAGTCTCTACCTGTCCTGCCACAAGGCTTCTTTCAACAAGGAAACAGAAGGAAGAAAAAAAAAAAAAAAAAAAAAAAAAAAAGCTTATTCATTCCATAGCTCTTTGCAGCAAATATTGGTTCTGGCCAGACTAGATTAACAACAAATCATTAGACTTAACTCAGATCAATTGCGAACAGCGCTAGTTTGAATGATTTTTTAAACTCATCTGAAATTTCTCCACTTCTTCTCTGAGCCTGAGTTAATCCCGCACTTTCCACATGCTACTGGATGTTTAATTTGAAGCCATGTATTCCACAAAATTCATGTCTGCATTTGGGTTGATTTTTTTGGTGGGCTTCACAGTATGAAGTATTTCAAGACATGCTTTGCTGGCTGCTGAATCTGCTCAGCAAAACAAAAGACAAGTGGACAATGAGACAGCCTTGTCCCTTTCAGGACACACCAAAGGATAAAGAAGACAGAGCAGTCATAGAGAGGTTATCACTCAGTTTGATATTAGCAAGTACCATGAGACCATCTAACCCCATTCCATGTACACCAACAGTTTTCATTAAAGGACTTAGGAAACTAGAGGATTTTCTGTTGTACTGTATTTCAATGCTTAATCACAACCTCTGCTAAAAATGGGTCTGCCTTTCACTTCTTGCTGCTTGTCCTAGTCTCAACACAGATTACAATGAAATACTTCAATAAGGTTGTGCCACACAGTATGTGATTTTTGATATGTAGCTGTGAAAGCTTTTCAGTATGGTTTAGCATTGTTTAGAAATTAAGTTATATAACATAATGCATTAACAAAAATATCCTTAGGATTCCAAGAGTTATAAAATGTATTGAGAGTAAGAAGAGTAATGAAATCAAGTTTAGAGTTTAGGGGATTTTTAAAGCAGTGTGCAAATTTTGTAGTAACCTCCTGGAGCAAAAAACTGTAAAAAACAAAAACAAAAACAAAAACAAACAAACAAACAAAAAGATAAACCTGAGCATATTCTATACAACTCATAAGTGATTCCCAACAATACAATTCTCAGTTGTAAGCCTAGCAATTAGAGATCTGAGCTGAATAAAATGTGCCCTGACTCCTTCTTACTAGCAAGTCTGTGCTTGCAGTTATTTATGGATATGAAAATTCAGGTCAATTTGAAAAACACAAAGATAAAACTCTGGTGAGACTCTGCATGGGACAGAGACACTAACAGTAGCCAGGTCAATGGGTGGTGATCAAAAGCTTTATTTTTCTGAGTAATTACAGTAAATAGAGGTATCAGCTGTTGTAAAGCAGCTGGATTCAGGAATATTTTTCTAGTGTACTCATTAAAGACCTGTTATACAAACAAAAATTCATACTCCACTTAATAAAAAAAATATATATATATATTTTATCACAGCTGTTAAGAGGCACAAACTCATCCCTAAATTATACTGGTTCCAACTCACTGATAAAGTATGTTGTGAATTATCATTGTGGGGAATGAACTGCAGGACAAGGTATATCAGAAGTAAGAGATTATAAATTGTGTTGGATATCAGAGTGAATTCATAATGCAAGGAAAGAGCTCTCACTTCAGATAATTCAGGTAGCACTTGAGATAATTCAGAGCAACTCAAAATTGCAACCTTCTAGAAATCTGGTCCATTAGCAGTGCAATGGGAAAATGTACCTGCTTGAAAAACTGTAGTGAGACAGACCATGCAGTGTTATGTGATTATGAATAATTCACTGTAAATATTTGTGGTTTCTATTTTGATTACAACAAATTTTATTTCCCCCTCCCCCATCATGGTATCCTTGTAGTAAAGATCCAAGGATATCTGACTGCCTTAGGCCTGCTTTCCCACATCTTATTCCCTGCCATCATGGCAGTGGATCGAGTCTATTCTCAGAATTATCTGTATTATTAATGGTATATTTTGACTCATGAGACTTGATTGCAACATTTCAAATGTCCTGTGTGCTGGCAGTGCACTGAGATGTTGGTGTGGGATGAAAATGTTGGCTGCTTTGCAAAATAGATTGGGCAGACTGTACATTCCCCCGTCTTGCTGGAGTTTGGCAGGTGTTTCCATTGGCATTGAGGATGTTTGTTTCTCATTTAAATGACAGCGTACACAAACAACATGAGTGCATACAAGGAAGTTCCCTCGCCATTGGAAATCAAAAGGATTTTATGTTAATTTTGAAATGGTCCCAGAGTAAATGTAGGCACAGACAGCTGGCTACCAGAGTAAGGAGTCACTTCTCTGTGCATTGCATTAAGCACACCCTTACTCAGTTCATAAACTGGATTTTTTCCTCTAGTTCCTGCCTGTTAATGTATTTTTAATCCTATTCCATAACAACTCCTGAAGCTGGGTAGATAGGTTACACCTTGACACACAGGCCCAGGGAACATTTTGTGCAAAGTTGGCACCTAGTCAGTCAAAGTCTTGTCAAAAACAAACCAACAAGGAGGTATGCTTCTGTTTGTCCTTCTTTTAGGAGACAATGGAAAGAAAATAAAAGCAGGATTTGGGGCTTAGGTTTAGATTGATTTATTTATTGATATTTGTTTTGTTCAGAAGCAGTAGCATGTTAAAAAAAGATGAACTAGCTCCTGGGAAAACAATCCTAGCTTAAGTGTCTCTCTGAGACTTTGGTGGCTCTATTGTTTGTGATAGGTGTCTCAAGCTTGTCCAGGTCCCTTTGGATGGCATCCCTTTCTTCTGTTGTATCGACTGCACCACCCTACTTGGTGTTATCTGCAAACTTGCTGAGGGTGCACTAGATCCCACTGTCTACGTCATTGATAAAGATATTAAACAGCTCCAGTACCAAGACGGACCCCTGAGAGACATCAATTAGTCAGAGCCACAGCTCCAGAGAGGTGCCTCAAGTCTGCTCCTTAAAATTGTCCGTGAGACAAGCCCAGAGTCAGTCTTTGATGTCACACACTAGACATGTTTAAAGTAAGGAGACAAGCTTCAAAATTCAGTAAACCTAGCATGCTTGCCCTCAGAATTTAATTCTTCTCATTTCATCACTCTGCAGTGTAATCTCAGTTACAGCTTGTGTTAATTTACCAATCAATTAAAATATGAAAAGAAGCTATCATGGAAAATGTTTTAGAGTTGAACAGAGAGGCTAAAGCAATTCTAATTTAAGCAGATATTTTCTAAATACATACCAGTAATTGCAACAAAATTGTCAGAAATTAAGCTTACATTAGGTATTTTTCACATTTGACTTGTTTTAAGAGCAATTACATTATCCTTTATTTTCCGTGATAATTATGCAAGTCTTCTGTAGCTATCACATTCAGTCAAAATAATCTTTGTGAGCACTATTTAAGAAAGAAACGTTTACAGTTATATTTACCTGCAAATCTAACTTGTAGTTGTAGAAAATACAGCATTTAGAGCCTTGTCAAACCTAAGTGGCAATTTGCATCAACCCCTTAGCTCATCAGACTTTTAATTACTTCAGTTCACCTGACACCACGGAAGAGTTTAGAAGAGCTTACTGATTTTTATAGCTCACATTTTGCTCACTCCTCCCCCTCTATGTGGCTATTGTCCTTACACATAATAGTGACTCCTGTAGAACCATAAATTAAGTAATAGATGATCAAGATAACCTTCATCTATATCTAATTTTAAAGATATTTTTTCACAGCTCATTCTGTATTGGCATTTTCACTGGTGGGTCAGCCAAAGAGAGACACTGCATATATTTATACTACATTTTGCCTATCCATCAGTATAAAAATATATAGAAGAGGAATGAGACTGGCATGCACAGCAGCTCTCTTACAGACCTGTTAGTATCTGCAGAGCTATTACTGATCCTTCATAAATAAGTGTACAGCTTCATGGTAAAGGGTCCCTAGGGAAAGGCAAAACAGTTTCCAAACGAGAGCTGAAAACTTTGTACTACTACCCAGCTGTGGTATCCATAAACCAAAACCCAGGAGTACTATGAGTACTCTGTCTGTGTCCATTACAAATGCTACTGCTGTGTTAGCTGTTTCCATGCAGAAACAGAAGTGCTCTTACCCTGTTTACAATAGCTTATTGACAGATGTTGGCAAGCCTCTTGAGAGGTTACATACATCTTACCAGCAGGGAGTCAAATTAAGGCATAGCTTCTCCAGGCAGGATCCTGGTTCAGATTTGATGTTCACTCAGCAAGCAGGACCCTCATTTTAATCATTACCAAAGGTCCTTGGGCTTCTATTATTATTAGAACCAGCACTAAACATACACTCAGAACAATAAATTTGCTCCAAACCATTTATTCGCATTTGTACATATACATATCATGAAATGTTACTAAAATCCTGGGATGTCTACCTAAAGTATGGGTTGCATCATAAAGTATCACACCTGGCTTCTTAACGGAAGCAATGTTAACCATGTAAGAGTAGCACCTGAGGACTCTGGGCACACAAAAATTTTGCTTTGTCTATTATGTTAATTTGGTCATGTGCCATTTTTCTCGTATGTCCTATCATGGCAGAGACTTGCTGAAGAGGGTGCACAAGACTTCAGAATTATTTTTGAAAGTCACATGGGACTCCCACCTGTGCTCATAATGGCTAAATAAAAATAAAAATTAAATGCATTAAGGATTGAAGCCTGGCTGAACTCTGTCAGCAGTGTGACTGATTGCTGCTCCCTGGCACTTGGAGGGCCACAGGAGGTGATCTTCCTCCCACCTGACTCCCAGAGCCTCGTGGGGAAGCAGCACGTCTGTCCAGCACAGCATGCCAGAACAGAGGAGCAGCAGAGCCGGGACCTCTGAGATCTAACCAGAAAGTGACTAACTAGCTAACAGGCTGCGTCTCTGCTGGAGGTGTGGTAGGGGTGCTCCTGGTAATGTTTGTGCTGCAGAACCAGCTGCAGCAAGTCATTGCTGAAGTCCTCCTTCGCACAGCTTCTGCCATATTTTGACCCTTTGGGGTTTGCTGTGACTCCTGAGATGTCAGTGCCTTCTTGGTGCTTGTCCAGGCTCCTTTCCCATGCCAGGTTCCTGTGTTATGAGCCTGACCCTGCTCTGGCCTACTGGCTACAGGCCTGTGGACATGGACCTCGTGGCATGAAGCGACGGTCTCTGCCCCACAGCTGTGCTGAATGCCAAAGCTCTAAGCACTGTCCTGCTCTCAGCAAGGAGGAAGCAATTCTTTCCAAATACACAACTGGTCTCTTTGCTCTCAGCTCTTGTGCTGGGTTCCCATCCTTACTCATCACTCAGGAATTTGTCATTTTAACCGCAAAACTTAAGTATAAGTCTTTCTCCGCCTGCTTGCTAAATGTAATATTTTCAAACCAGAGCATTTTAGGCATTAGCAGGTTCCTGGCTACCAGGCTTCAGGAAGGAAAAACAGGTAAGAACACATTGCCCACACACAGTGAATTGCCAAGAAAACAGAAGAAAATGATTGTTCACCAAATACAACTTGAAGATGAGGTCCTTCTTTTTTGTTGATGTTCTTTTTTAACTCCTCAGAAAATATATCCTAGCTGAGTTCTTCTACCCAAATTTCAGCACAGTGTCTAATACAGTTGTCCTGGTTTCAGTTAGAACAGGGTTAATTTTCCTCCTAGTAGCTGGTAGAGTGCTGTGTTTTGGATTAGGATGAGAAGAGTGCTGATAACATGACGATGTTTTGGTTGTTGCAGAGCAGTGCTTGTACCAAGCCAAGGACTTCTCAGCTCCTCGCTCTGTCCTGCCAGCAGGCAGGCTGGGGGTGCAGCAAGAGCTGGGAGGGGACAGACCCAGGACAGCTGACCCAAACTGGCCAAAGGAGTATTCCATACCATCTGATGTCATGCTAAACAATATATAGGGATGGCTAGCCGGGATGGGGGGGCCGGCTGCTAGGGGATAGACTGGGCATCGGTCAGCGGGCGGTGAGCAATTGCATTGTGCATCACTTGTTTCATACACAGCGTTATTATTATTATTATTATTATTGTTTCCTATCTTAATAAACTGTCTTTATCTCAACTCTCGCTTCACTTTTCCGTTTCTCTCCCGCATCCCAGAGAGGAAGGGGGGAGGGTGAGCGAACGGCTGTGTGGTGTTTAGCTGCTGGCCAGGTTAAACCATGACAACAGTATTTATCACAAGTATCTATTACACCTATATTATAAACCCTTGAGTAACAAGGTTTATGAATAAAGGGGTTGACCTGTATTTATTCTCCAAAAGTGTATCATTAATGCTGAACAGAAATCTGAGCCAGAAAAGTATATCTTTTAAATTGTTATTTTTTAAATACAAAAGAGAAAAGAATTAATACAAAATTAGAAACCTTCACTTACAGGTGAAGCAGAGAGTGGTATTCCTTTCTAAACTTTGCTTTGTAGCTTTTACTGAAGCAGGTATTATAAACAGCACATTCCCATCCATTAATACTGCAGGGCAGCTTGTTGGCATTAAACAGTTTGTCAAAACTAGCATGGGGATATATCCCCAATGCCAAGGTTTATCTAATGCTTTGGAAGAAGTTTTTTCACTAAGCTTTAGCATGTACTTCCAGCTCTGGAATGACCTAAATTGTGCACTTGGGGTTCTGCTGTTCGGTGGAACACTTGGAGAACCAGTGTCTGCTGCTCCTGGTTCAATTCATTGCACATCTGTCCCTTGTTGTGTTTCTGCACAACACACAACAGATCCCAAAACAATAACACATCCTAGGGTTCTTAAAAAGACAAAGTCAACACTTTGTTCTAAATCTAGAATGGCCCATAAGATCAGAATTTTTCTGCTCAAAACACTTTTATAGCATTTTTGACACAGTTGAGGCCCTGTTGGCCTGATGCTGTCACTCAAGGAAGAGTAAAAAAACCTCTAAACAGTCCCTAAACATGGCCATGAAAATACTGTAATGCAAATATTTTTCTGCAGTGTGTGTTATATTTAGCCTACCTAATGGTAGCTGTGACATGCATCTTGGAACTTGTTTCAGATGATCTCTGCAATTTTTATTCATCTCTTCGCAAGCATAGGCATACAATTTACATTTATAGACCTCAGCCAATAAAATGAAATGGTGTCTTCATATCATACATGTATCATTCATAGCCCCAGGGTAACAATTTGCACTTGATTAGGTTACATTCAATGAATCCATATCAGTGGAATTCAGCCTTGCTAAATTAAATTTGTAATCCAGGACGTACAACCTCTTTATCTTCAGCACTATATGTACACTCTTCTTTTAGCCTCATCAACAGGAGCATTTTTAAGCAGCTCTCGGGGGATAAAGATCACTAGTTAAAAAAATAATAATAATAATAATAATAACCAAACCCAGCACCCAGCTCCTTGAAAGCAAGGGCAAGCCCCTACCAGCAGAAGCTGTGCCATGATGAGACGTGCAGGTCTGGAGGTCTGCTTTTGGCATTTCTGTGCTCTGAGGCATGCTGTGGTTTGTCTGCAGGCAGCTCTCTGAGGGGATATGGCTGGTGCTGGCAGTACAGAATCACAGAATGGCTGACGTTGGCAGGGACCTCTGAAGATCACCTAGTCCAACCCCCCTGCTGACAGGACCACCTAGAGCACATTGTACACGATGGCATCCAGATGGATTTTGAATAGCATCAGAGAAGGAGACTCCACAGCCTCTCTGGGCAGCCTGGTACGACAGGCCAGCAACTGGTCAGAGGGCTGTGTGTCTACCATGGGGTGGTGGTGTGGGGTGGGGTGGCAGTCTTTTGTCACTGCTTAGCTGTGGAGCATGATAGCTGGAAGATGAATTGTGTCTGCTTGTATCTGCATGGCCATCACCCTCCCCTTTGTCTTTGGGAGAGAAAAGGTGAAGAAGCAGCGTCTGCTGCTACATCCCTTATCGCAAACACTGGAGTTGATGCTGAAAATACCTCCACCTGCAGTATAATCATGTTATTTATCACTGTGTTTCTGGGCAGTTTGTAGCTTCAGATGCCAGCACTAACGATTTGTAACATTCACTAATATATAAGAGGGCTGAGGTGCCCTGTTCTTGGTGGCTGCGTGGCCTCACACAGCATTAAGATACAGAAGTGGATGATACATTGTTAAGGCCTTCAGAGATTATCCACTACTGCAGGGCAAAAAATGGTTATCTTTCGGCTTTGTCAGTAGTAGAGACAAAATAAATAGACTACACTGAGATCAAATCGTGCTGGATTTATATGGAGGGTTTGGCTCATGTTTCAGGAATATTGAATTTTTATTAAAAACAAACAAGCAAAAAAAACTTTGGTTTGAAATAAGAAGCTGGTAAGAATAGCTCCTCTTCTAATGAAGTCTGGCAGTTTTGAAACTGAAGTCAACTGGGAGTACAAATAGCTGTGAAATTTTGAGGGCATACAAGCCAGAAGACCATCTCTTGAATCTATCTTAGAGTGCTGTAGAAATCAGGTCTGATCCCTCTCAAGCCTCCCCTGACAGTCAAAAGGTTGTTTTGACATAAACATTCTGGTTTTGGGCTCCCAGAATCATTGTAGACATGGATGGATATTTGCAGTCTATAAACTTCATTGAAGTCTCTCAGTTTGCACTGAAGTGAATGGGAAGTTGAATTTTCTGATGACTCTTTCACAACTTTGTTCTTTCTCTTTTATTTTTCTTTTGTAATTACTTTTGTAACACCAGCTCTTTGTGCATGTTGCTGTCATTCTTCCCCAGCTGTCTGAATGAAAGGTACATTTCAAACTGCGTCTTGGGTATATGTTGGAGGTAAGATGTTAAGCTGGCAGGGCTTGGGGAGTACTTTCAAAGTGAGATTTTCAGCCAAACAGTTGTTTGAGGCTGTGGAGACCAGGTGAAAAGGAGAAGGAACCCTCAGATGAGTAAGTTTTGTGCAGGTGAGGCATTGTGCAATGCGGCTGCCTTGCCCCAATACCACTTTGGATCTGAGAAAGAAACATCAGGCTGTTTTGGTTGCTTCACACATAGGAGTATCCAACAGGACAATGTACAGATTCTGTACACTATTTTGATTTTTAATGGCTGATTTTTTTCTTTTCCCTCTGTATTGGGGTGAATGTAGTATTAATTAACCTTATCTTTCCCATGAAACATATCGCCTTGCCTTTTGTTTTACTGCTTGTGTGACAGGAGTAGGGAGGTCTTGCTTTTTCTGAGACTGACAGCTGTCCTGAGAGCATTCAGAGGTTTTTCATAGGTCTTTGCTTTGTCAGTAAACTAACAAAGATTGTGGGCTCTTTGGTGTGGCTTTTTGGAAGCTAAGCTGGCTGAGGCAGGTGCTGGAGTATCATTCTGTCATTCCAGATTTGCACATTTTATGTCAATCAATATAATAAAGAGGCCTCAAATTTATAACATACAGTTTGTAGTTGGATTTGGGCTGTTCATTCTGTTTTTATTATTTTTTTTTACCCCTCTTCTAAAGACTTTTGTCAAAATCTGAAAGCATGTTAGCATTTCTATATTGCCATCCCTCCTACATACCTTTGAGTCACTTCTAGCAGGGTAGCTGGGCTCATCTACAGCTGAGTCACTGCCCCGCCAAGGGCTGAGGCAAGGAAAGGCTGCAGCTCCGCAAGATGGTGGTGGGCTGCAGCACGCCTCCAGCTGTTGAGCTGTGTGGCTCTCAAGTGTGGAGGTAAGACTAAATCCGAGTGACACCCTCCACCAAAAACAGGGATGGGCATAAGAAGATCATACCAGCAATTATGTGACTTTAGTAAGCAGTGCTCTTGGGTTCTGCCACGCTTCCACTCTATGTTGGTGTTTAGGATCTTCCTCTCTTGTGGAGAGGAAGGCAAGGACTGTGCATGAGTAAAGAGCAAGGAAGATAAGGTCTGAAAAGTTTCTGTTTGTTGCAGTATAAAGCCAGATGGATAAAGCAAAGGTACATATTAGAAACCTAGTTCAGTGATTGAAATAACTGAAGAAAGGGCTGCTTCTGGTCATTTCAAGGAAGTATTCATTGAATTATATGATTTCATACCTCATTATTTTTGAGCTGCATATGAAGACTTATTTGCAGGATAAAGCCTTCTGCTAACATAAACAGGGAGCCTTTTTATCTTAACTTTCCACAGTTATAAAAGCTACCATGGATGGCAACCTGAGCATCTGATGCAGATTATGTGAGACATGCAAACTAGTGAGCAATTAACTTAAAACAGATTAGTAAAGATTATTTATAACATGCAGAACCATTAAGTAAATACAGACAGCAAACCATTGTATTGTATGTTGCAGTGGATTCTTGGCTGAGATAGAATTCATTTATTTTTATGGAAAGCCTGGAGTCTTCACGCTGCACACCTGACACATGGGTTTTGGGGGGGCTGTGTTTCCTAAATGAAACAAAATGATCTCTTTCTTCCCAGCAGTTGTTTCTGTTAGGGGAGCATCCCTGACATGTTTATTTAGAGGGAGGATTCTTTGATCATCTACAGGTATTTTGTATCAACTTTAGATATATGCATATATATTTAATGGCATAAGGCAAGTTGTTAAAATGGGCTGTGTGGCTAGCTGACAATAGTGATAAATTAAGGTTTGTCTAAAATTTTTCTCATTTATTTCCCTAAATTACCTGTTAAGACTCTAACTAGTTGCTTGCAGAGTGATTAAGTGCCTAGACATGAAAAATTCTGTATATACTTTGACATAGACTGCTAACCCTGGACTGCAGTATGTCATTGAGATAAAACTAAAAATATCTCCAAGTAGACAGAGGTCATAATTACTGTCATACTTCTATCCTTCAGTATTTGCAGCATAAGAGAAAAACTGGAAATATAAAGCCTCAGAGATTAATTGCTTAGCAGACTGGCTTTTAAATATCACCAACTTCAAGGAGAACACCTAGAGTTCTGGGTGAACTGAAAGGAATGATTAACATGCATAAACTTTCAGAGACTCATGACAGTGTTTCTAATGAAGATAAGGTAAGGTGGGTAAAAAGAAGCAGGGTTCATATTAGGTTGTTTAGTCTTTTCTTCACTTTTTTTTTTTTTTTTTTTTTTCTTTTATATAAAAGTGATATAAAGTCCTGTTTAAAAAAATATGCCTTGGCTATGAAATACATGTGGGCTTAGCCCCTTTGTGTGGAAAATGGAGTGAATCCTGAGCTGCCACCTTTCTGAGTGCTTTTGTAGCTGAGTTGTTTGAGAAACCAAGCAGAAAGGTGATGCTGCCTTTAGCTCCTGTTGGCTGTTTGGTGTTACTTGCACAGAGTCTTTGAGAGTCACAGCTTTAGGCTCTGGGGCCTACAGTGCCAATTAAGTCATCTTACCACTGTAGCTCTTGGCACGTTGTTGTTTTTGTCTGTTTGTTTGTTTGTTTTTTGGTACTTCCATGTAAAGTTCTGTAGTTGAGAAGTAAATATCTCAAATTAATTCATTGTTATGAAGCCCACGGCCTTCAGGTCAGTGGGCTGTAGGAAATAGGCAGCCACCAGTGGCAAGTTCTTAGTGTCCGCAAGTGAAGAGTCTGGATTGGCAGCTGGCATGTGTCTGCTGTCCACAGTCCTGGTAAAAACTTTGTCTTTGAAAAGTCAGTCCCTCACTGTATAAAAAGCGATTGGTTTACCTTTTCTTTCCTGAAAGAGAAAGAGAGAGAAAGAAAAAGAAAGACATTGCATTTAGCTTTCTCATGTGCTGCCAACAGCAACAAAGGCAAAGTCTGGCCTCAAGTTCCCTTAGTTAACTCAGTCACAACCTAATTTTCCTGAAAACTGGACTTTGCTGACACCATTGCAGCTGCATTAGTTTTAAATCTGCTTAAGCAAGATGAAGATGTCATGGGGCAAGTGTGAGTTTGACCCAAAAGTGCAATTCAGTCCCTGGCAGACACTATGCTTATATGTACAAAAGATGGTTTGTGATCACAGAATAATAGTGTTTCCTGCATGTCCCCACTCACAGAGATTTGCATTGACACTAAGCAGTAATTCATGGATAAATTTTTAATGCAGAGCCAGCTCCTATATGGAGCTCTAAATACTAAGCTGAAGGCTAAGTCTAAGTGTTTGCAATCTTCAATCACAAAACTTTGATGGGGATGTGGGAATAGGTAATTGGTCAAATTATTTGCTGGCTTTGATAGGAATGCTTATTTGATGCTTGGTTCCCTGAAGCTAGCAGTGAGATAATTGCCCCAGACTTCAATCCCTATTCTTTCTCCAGCTCTAGGGTAAGGGCATATTTCTGAGGTGATTATTACTTAATTACCTACATTATGCCGCTAATACCTACCAGATAAACACAGCTTTCCTTTCTAAGCATTGCTGAGCAAGGGGTGCTACCAAAAGAATAACAAGTGGCACTGGGGAATATTAAGGCCCTACTAAGGGGCTGGGCCCCTTCCCTGCCTTTGCCCTTGGTGGGAGCCCTGGGAGGCTGGTAACCCCTCTCCTGTTGGGGACAGCAGCTCAAGGAGGAGACACTGAGGCAGCTGGATTAGGATGTGGGTGGGATTCAGCTGTTAGTTTTATTTTCATTTTCTTGTAGATAACTCTTTTAAACTACTTTTGGCATAACCCTGTGCTGTTATACACAGTTGGCTTTGGTATATGTCACCTAAATGAAATAATGCTGAAATCATCATTGGTGTTGCTTTTAGAGGCATTTCTTGCTGGAAGGGTAGTCTGCAACACTGAACTTTGAGATGTACTTCATTACAATACTAGTACTTCTGATTTTACCTCATCACTTTTGCCAGTCTAGGAGGGGAAGATCAATGGGTGTGGAATATTGTGGTTTTAATCAGATAATTTAGTCTCATTCCTTTTGCTAAGTATGTATGGCTTGAGGGAGATGTAACTACTGCCATTGCAAACTAGAGAGAAAAAACAAACAAACAACAACAACAAAACACAAACAAAAAACAAACAAACAAACAAAAAACACAACCAAACAATTCATGTTCCTAAGCATCTGTCTGTATCAGCTATTCAGGCAAAATATATTTAGAAAAAATCACTCTCTCCATTTAAGCTGTTTACTGCATTAACTAAAATGCTATATTTTATCCAATCTCTGTGGAAACAGACGTGCTATAATCTTAATTTATCACTTGTCTTTCCTTTACAACTGGGTAAAACTAACAAATAAATGCAGTGACTGCAGACAAAGCTGACAGGCTTAAGCTGCAGTATGTATGCTAATGTATTTTTCAAATAGCTTTGAAAGGCATGATTATGCCTTCCTGTTTTGGTTTATATTGAACCATAAAGAGCCCTAAAATCAACAGTGTCATGAAGAGATCTCATCTGAGAGTGTTTGTAATCAGCTTGTAAGAAATGTAACTCAGTTGTGTGTAATGACATTGTACTATTCACAAAAAGTTATTTTAAGACATACTTTCCAATAAGCTTTCAATGGGAATGTTGCATTGGGCAAAGAAAGAATACCATCTTTTTTTTAGTACACTTGGTAGTAATTTATAAGGCATAGGAGATGTCATAACTAATGAAGTGTGCTACAACCTGAATAAGCTGACAGAATTTTTAATGGAAAAGCTAGGTTGGTTTTATCTTTTTTTTTTTTCTTTTTTTTTTTTTTTAACCCATGTTTAGATACTGATGATCTCAGAACATGTGAAGAAGCCAACCAAAACCTAGGATACGTATCTAAATATATGTGAGTCTGTGTCCAGGAAAACAAGTCTAGATGAAAAGCAGATACAGATACATGGTAGTGGCATTTTCAAATATATTTGTCTTCCTAATCCCATTCTCCTAATCCTATTTTTCTAAATAATGTTACTAGTGATTCATCAGAAAACAAAGCCAATGTCTCTGCAATAACAAGAATTTAAGTCATTATCAGAAGAATTTATTTTCCAAAAATTATCAAGGTCTATATTAAGTGGGTTAACCCAGAAATCAGCAATCATCTCATCTATCACCTTCTGCCTTTTCTATGGAGACTTGGTTATTGTCCTGAGAGCGAGCTCTGGCAGCAGAGAGGGGCTGTCCCAGCAAAGCTGAGATCAGCTGGAAAGAAGGAAGTCACTGCT
Organism: Nettapus auritus; assembly: GCA_011076525.1. Lineage (NCBI taxonomy): Eukaryota > Metazoa > Chordata > Aves > Anseriformes > Anatidae > Nettapus > Nettapus auritus. The sequence continues at coordinate 48,787,077 of CM021767.1, read as the reverse complement.
CCCTTTTATTTGAGGATACTGGGGCTGGAGCACCATGTCCAGTTTTGGAGGCAAAGGGCTGAGCCGGGTGTCATTATTTTTCACATTCTAAAGATTCTCATTCTTTTTCATATTTTCACATTCTAAAGATGACTCTTAATTTTCCTTCCTCAGCAAGCAAGCAGACATTTTTGGGGGGAAGAATGCAAGTATAAGCAGTAGATAGATGGATACCATGGTAAACCTTATTTGTGTAAAAAACATGGCCCATATTTCATACTAAAAAGTGAACAGTTACTTTGATGTTCTACTTCCAATTCACCCAGTTTACCTTTTCAGCCTGGGAAAAGGAAAACTGTGTGAGAACTGGGGTGTAGGAGCTAGAGTAACATTCTTATTCTGTTCATGTTTGAGCCACTCAGATTTTCCATTTGTTCACATCTGTATTTTTACAGAAAATTGATAAGCACTGTAATTGCAGTCTGCTGAAAGCAAGTAGGTCAGAGCTATGCTTTCCCTTCCAGAGGAGCTGCTGGGGCTGGGGAGAAAGAAATATATCTGGACAGTTTTTCTTCCTCCATGCATGTCCGTGTGTCACAGCCATTCATTAGACTCCTCGCAACTGCTCACCAAAATACTTTCAGGGGTATTAAGCAAAATCAACAAGAGCATCTGTGCTTAAAAGGTCCCTCCCTACTCATCTGTCACTTCTCATGGCAGAAGATTTTCTTTCACATTTCCATGGAAGACAGTGCATTGGCTCAGAGTTATGCTAACTGTAAAGGGACAACTTCTTGGAGTGCACTGATGACAATTTTCTAACGCGTGAGCCAAAGAACTGGTGAGAGGAGAGGCTCCCTAGTCATAAAGAAGGAAGAACTAAACAAGGGATGTGAAGGTGTGTGGGCTGCCAAGACCGCTGAAATGATTTCTATAGGTGCACCTACAAGAAATGGAAGATGAGGGAAAATTGTGGGCCTGCAGAATGGGACCTGGCAACAAAGCACCTGGAAAAATCCTAAGGTGCTGAATCCCTTCTTCGTCTCCGTTTTCGCTGATAGTTCTGGCCTTCAGGAAGCTCGTGTCCCTGAGGCTGGAGGGCAAGACTCGAGCTAGAATCCTAGAATGGCTCGGGTTGGAATAATCTATTTCCAACCCCTCTGCCATAGGCAGGGATGCCACCCAATAGATCAGGTTGCTCGGGGCCTCATCTAACCTGGCCTTGAACACCTCCAGGGATGGGGCATCCACTGCTTCTCTGGGCAACCTGTGCCAGTGCCTCACCACCCTCTGAGTGAAGAATTTCCTTCTAATCTCTAATCTAAATCTTTATCTTTAAAATCTTTATAATCTTTAAAATTTTTAATCTGTTGTTGTGGTTTAACCTGGCCGGCAGCTAAACACCACACAGCCGTTCGCTCACCCTAACCCCTCCCTCTCTGGGATGGGGGAGAGAAACGGAAAAGTGAAGCAAGAGTTGAGATAGAGACAGTTTATTAAGATAGAAAACAATAATAATAATAATAATAATAATAATAAGTATGAAACAAGTGATGCACAATGCAATTGCTCACCACTCGCTGACTGATGCCCAGTTTATCCCCAAGCAGCCGCCCCCCCATCCCGGCTAGCCACCCTTATATATTGTTTAGCATGACATCAGATGATATGGAATACTCCTTTGGCCAGTTTGGGTCAGCTGTCCTGGGTCTGTCCCCTCCCAGCTCTTGCTGCACCCCCAGCCTGCCTGCTGGCAGGACAGAGCGAGGAGCTGAGAAGTCCTTGGCTTGGTACAAGCATTGCTCTGTAATGGCATGTTATCAGCACTCTTCTCATCCTAATCCAAAACACAGCACTCTACCAGCTACTAGGAGGAAAATTAACCCTGTCCTAACTGAAACCAGGACATCTGTTTTAATCATCTCCCATTGTTCTGTCATTATCTAGTTGAGTAAAGAGTTGCTACCTATTATTGCATGGCCACTCCAACTCTTCTGGCTTGTAGACGCATGAACTGTCCACTGGACTTCCACTTCACCTGGCCAGGGATTCAGGCAGTCATTTGATCAAAACCAGTAACCAATTTCCATATACAATTTGGGTGAGTGGTCATAATCTTTCTCATCCAAGTGAGTTTTTTCTTAACTTTCTTAAATCTAGCTCGAGACTCTCAAACTGGAATTCCATGTGCAGGAATGAATGAAGGGTTGCTGCAATACTATGTATTCTTTATTTTTGTATAACCAGGTCACTTATTCCAGCCAATAACCAATTGCAAAGATGCTTTTTGTTTTCCATTGTTTTGGATGTGTTTAATACCAAGGTATCTTCCTTTGAGCTAGTTACCCTAGGCTATCCTAATTTCTGAACTGTAGTTTCTCTAAATATTAGTTATTACATGTCAGAAAACCAGGCATTTTCAAGGCACTCAATTATATGAAAAGAGTGACTAACAAAAGCATGAACAGTTCATCTGTAAATGCTAAGTTTCAGAGATAACAACTAAGAAGTAAGACAGATCCTGTCTATCTGGTTTTCTGTGTATGCATTTATCATTAACACACACATCTAGGAATTCTACTCAGCTCCCTAGTTTATCACTTTCAAACAGCATGCTAACATAGAGCAGGTTTCAATCTAAAGGATTCCTTGGTGTTGCCTGCAACAGTTTGACACAGTGTTGGGCTGCCTGGGAGGAGAAGCTGAAGCAGCCTGAAGCAGCCCACTCCTGGCAGTATCTATCCCCTGTTGGTGTCTCAGACCGGTACTGGTGCTTAGAAAAGCAGTTTAGAAAAACACTGCCTTCCCCTTCCAAAGAAGGCTGCCGTGCTTGCCTGCAGCTGTTCTTCCTAAACCATAGCTGTTCTTTCGAAAGCACAGCTTTAAGTTGCAGAGTGTAATTTTTGCTAGAACATCATGAATATTTAAGTGGCATTTAAGATAGGAGATAAATTCCCAAAGACATGTAAGCCAAGGAATATTTAATCTTTGGCCTCTGAAAGAAAGATCCTTCTGTGAGGAACACAATGTATAGTTTGTTATTATTGAGAGATTTATTTGCTTATAAGGTTGAATGGAGCTCTTCTCAAATATGTTATCCCACTAAAAGGTGGTTTTTTTTTGTTTGTTTTTTTTTTTTTCATGCCCCACTGTTACCTGGCTGGATTTGTAATGTAAGACTGATTTTTGTTGTTGTTATGGAACAGAATAATTAGCTTTATAGAATGACAGCTTCATTTCTGCATGACGGTAGACAGGATTGATTCCTCAGTTTTGCAGCTGCCTGTCTGTTTTACCTTCAGAAAGGTTTTTCTTAGGGCAACTCTCTATGAAAGGTGTGAACAAAAATACAGTCTCTCCAGAGGCCAGTTTGTCCTGTAAATGTTTAAAAAATATTTTGGTCTTTTGCATAAATCCAAAGCTTGCCCATTACAGAAATACATTTTACACAAACAAAATACTGAATTCAGCTCAATTTGTTTTTGTTTTGTTTTCCTCTTAACCACAGTAATAACTGTAGTGAGGACAGAGCCCCGACCCAGGGGACAGCAGGGTGACAGGAATTCTTGTGCTCGGGTCCCGTCTCTCTGACCTAGCAGGACTCGTGTCTCGTAACTGAAGTAAGTAGCTCACGTAGTGAGGCTTGAACATCTGCAGAACCTTTCCTTGGTCCAAAAAATAAAAAATACCACCAGCACCCAAGATCTGTTTCATAGTAGAAATTCTCCTGAAGATGAAGCCCCAATACACAAGGAACTTCTGCAGTGTGGTCTGTATTAGATCCATCAATCTCATATTTCTGAGAAAATAAACTGATTTGATAATGTTTCAGCTCGAGGGTGTTTTGTAATAGAGATTTAAACAAATATGCTGTCAGCCCCCCTGTCCCTCCCAGTTAGATGGATAAGCATGTATTTCGGACTGAGAGTTCTTTGGTGTAATAAATTGTGAATATTTGTTCATTGAGTAAGGAAGGGGAAGTTACACAATAACAAAGGTTGAGACATGCGGTTAAGCGAACAGACTGTGATATCACAGGGTTAAGTAAAATTCCTGATTTGTACAGAGACCGTGTGATCTCATGTTAAAACAAATTCACCGCAGAACAATACCCGAACCTATCAGAATATATCTATAATAAAACCTGTCAGAGACTATGTAACTGGGACTCTGAAACAAGCAAGTAAATAGTTAAGTGTAAAATAATGCTTAGTTAATTAGACAGTAGAATAAATTGTTGTCTGCATACTGAGATTGGAATATATAGTCAAGGTTATCTGTTGGCTGGGGAGGAGGTTGTCTGAGTCTGAAGGATGTGCTGTTGGGGGGGGCCAGGAGGCGAAGGATGTGTGGAGACTGGTTGCAGAGGCTTGCCAGACCATCACGTCCCAGGCAGAAAGAAAAACAAATGGACAACAAGAACATAAACTAGCTCAGGCCGATAAAGAAACTGCAAGCCTGTCAAATCACTACATTCCAGGCCAAAGATGAAAAATACACTGCGAGGAAGACCTACGGCCTTCCTCCCAGAGACCACTGCCCACGTCCCAAAGACCCCTGCCCACAATTCTTGGAAGAATCTGCGCAAGCGCAAAGGACTGATAAGCTAATCAGCATACGAAGCGAGAGAAGGCGGGATTGGGTAATGAATATGTATAGGCATTAATTGAATATTCAGTGTTCTGCTGTACAAATATGAAATAGTTTGTCACTCCAGCGCGCGCCGTGGGTGGAGCTGAGACTCCCCGGCCGCCCAGCGCTGTTTTGCTTGTGTCTGCTTACTTAATTACTCAATTAATAAAGTTTTCTCACTTTATTAAAAAAAAAATCTTGAAATAGTTTGATTCTATGAGAAAGTAACTTATAACATTTGGTACAGGAACTTAATTCTTCATTTGAAAATATTGTGTTTGCTTTATTATGGCTGTTAAAAAAATAAATAGATCTGTATTCAGTTCTTGCAGTTGCACATGGTTGAGGAAAGCTGACAATTCCCCACTTCTCCATCCCTCATATTTGCACTTTTTTTTTTTTTTTTTTTTTTTTTTTTCTATTGTAGCGTTTGGAATAAATGAGTGAGGTCTATTCTGCATTGAGCCCACCCAGATAACATTAGTATTCTGGGTTTGTCATTCAAATGAGGGAGATGTGTCTACCCATTATGTTTAGGGAAAGGTCACATTTTTATAGTGAAAAATCCTATGTCAGGGAAAATGGGGCTTAGGCTATCTCTTCAAATAGCTAATACAGACAGTGGCTCTAATACATAGAAAACCAAACAGAATTTGATTCTGTATGCTGCTTTTTGATAAAGACAGTGCATCCCTCTAAAGCTCCTTTTTCCCCAGTGACTGAAACCATATTAATTTGTTCTTGAATGGCAGCAGTACCAGAACACAAGCCTGACAGTCGACCACACTGTTTCCTTGGAGAAGAAAGGACCAGTCAGTGCTACCTCATCTTGCTTTAACTCCAGTTATTAGCATGGTAGTTTATGCATTTAGTGGTTAGAAACAAGCCATTTTTTTCTAACAGGTGCTTATCATTAGGTTTATACTAACAAACACTGCAGCATTAGCTCCTCTCAGCTTACCTCTGTAAAATGTTGGTCTCCACCCCTCGGTTGTGCCTTCATTGGTTAGTAGGCACTAACTGCCCTAGCATTTTACAGTGTCAAGCCATGACACAGAAATGTGAAGTACTTCTGGCAAACAGAATAGCTGAGGAGAGAAAAATACTGCATGATTCACAATGCTCTTTACAGAACTATTTTCAGAGAAGTTTTCAGAATATTTTCCAGATTTCAAAGTTTAAAAAAGTAAGGTTATTTTAAGTTAGTGTGAGTTTTGAGTGGAACCACTAGTAGTAAAGCACAGCACAGAAAATGTATTAAAGAGTCACTTGTCATTAGCTTTTGTGTTGCTTGAGAACATCAAGTTGAGAAGGAAAGCTGCCTCAACACACAAATAAATCTAGGTCCCTATGGAAAAGTCTAAATCCAACCCTAGGGATTTATTTAAATTCTTCCCCCCCCTAGGATTCTTCACCACCAAGATGGGTACTTTCTCCTCAAGAAATCCTTGCTCTTAAATCCACATACAAGGTGTAGCAACTCTCTACACAGCCAGGTGACTTAGGGCACTCACCAGGCTGTACAGCATCGGACTTCACACCATCCCTCAGCCCCAGAAGATGCAGCCCCCCACTCTCACCAATCAGGACACCCCCAACAAGTCTGCTGGAAGGCAAGCCTCCCACTCCTGTGCTGATCTGCATCCAGAAGGGCACGAGAGGCTGATCAGTGCTCCAAGTAAGACAGTGCAGAGAAACTGGGAGTGCCTACCGTTGCATGGTTTGTTGAGGGTGGGAGGCTGCCATGTCCCACCATTGCCCTCCCCAACCCCAAGAAAAGCCCCACAACAAGCTGGTGAGAAGTGGTACTGCCCTGTTCCCCCAAGCCCTTCATGGCATGTACTGAAGCATGGCTTTAAGCTGTAGGCTTCCCCCTGGCACATCAACGTGATACAGAGCTCTGGCACCTCCTACCTTAGTGATCAGGGCATGAAGGGTGTCAAAGTCATTCTTTTTTTCTTTAAGAGTTTGTGGTTTTATAGATTCTTTAATCTACCACTCCCTCCTTCTTGATACATTTACTGTTCTGAACACAGTATGTATTTTGACTCAAGATATTGCTATTTCTATAATCACATTCCTTGTTAACTGCTCAAACTACCTGATTTTTCCTATGACTTATTTGTTAAGCATCCTTTCCCAAAATGAGGGAAAATGCCCATATTGACACTTACTTACATTTTAAATTGTTACTTTGAAAAAAAAAAAAAAAATCAATATTAAAATACTATACCTGAAAACAGAGCCAGCTTAATATTAGGAAACAAAATTGTTAGGGTTGTGGACTTTTTTTCTTTCCTCCTTTAAGCATCATAATTCTAACACACTCATTAACAAATGCTTAATGCAAACACCTAAAATCAGCACATGGTAGGGCTAGAAACATATATTTCCTAAGTGAATACCTAATACTGTGTTTCAGCTGAGCATATTGACTGAATGGCATTGAAACTTGGAGACTAATTTACAGTTCTAATATTTGACAGAGCTTCATGTATTATTGCTGTTTTGTAATGTGTATATATAACATTTCTTACATAAAATCAGTCTGCTTCTCAGTTGGTCAAATTTAAAATCTGTCATGCAGCTGAGAAGGATTTCAGACCAAAGATGGAATACTAGAGAAGATATGCACAGACCCATGGGAAAAAAACAGTGTTTTATCTCATTTATATAAATGAAAACCACACTCCAAAATGCTAGTATGTAGAAATAGACTGATACAGCACTGCTGTTTTAAACTAAGTTCTCTTCAGAATGAAAATTACAAGATATAGCAATGACAAGCACCATCCTTGAAGACCACAAAACTTGAAAGAACTTATACTACTACTCATTTTATTGCAATATATTCCTTTTATTTATTATTGTCTCAGAGGAAGAATGTTACAATGTAGTGTTTGAAGTAGCATTTACTTATTTACTTGGCAGCAGAGGACAAAGAATGCATACAAACAGGCAGAAAAACAACTTTATACATAACCTCATATTCAGAACAAAAATAAAAGCCACCAAATTCACTAATGAGACCTTTTTTTTTTCTTTTACTTACTTATTTGGTGGGTTATTTTTAAGGATTCTTTGCTTAGAGAATGACATAAGCTTGAAAAAAGCAAAGTACTTTGCAGAGAACAGAATATAAAGCTATTTCCAATACTACTCATGAAGATAGGTCTGAGGTAGAAAGGTGGTCATGGCTTTCCTCTTCTGTAAAATGTATTTGTTTTTCTTCTTGGAATAACTAAGCTACTTTTTTAATAGATGAAGCATTTATAGTAGCCAGCATCTCCTCTTCCCTCCCTGACAGTTTTGCTCCGCTCACTCCAAAATAATACTTAGCATTTATATAGAGCTTTTCAGACACTAAGCTCTACAACACCTTTGAGAGGTAAGTACTATCAATCCTCATTTTACAGATGGGAAAACAGAGGCAGAGTGGTTAAATAATTTGCCAAAGGGTTCAGAAAGAACTGGCACTGGAGCCAACACTAGAATGTGGTCAACACTGTGCCCAAATCAATTCCTTGAGCAGCAGCAGCAGTCCAGGAGTAAGTACTGTGGGTGCAGGACAGTCTAGTTGGCACCACTTCACAAAAACACTAGAAATTCCTGACTTTCTGTTTTAAAGTCCTCTAGAATCTTTTGGTACAAAATGTATAACTCTTCCAATACCATTTTGAGACTCTTTTTCTTCAGTAATAATCAAGAACAACATAGTATCATTTTTCTCCACTATACATGAAATATATTGCATGCAGTTTTACAAATTAAAGATAAGTCCTGAAATTAAATCAAGTGTCCATGCAGCATTGTAAACTCCATGAAGGCATTAAAATCTCTTATGATTATTTTAAAACTAGAGATCAGTCGATCAGTGACATAACTTTCCCATAATTATCCCTACTCGAAGTACATAAATAAACGATTTCAAAGATAAATATGAGTTGCAAGATTACAATGCCACATGATAACATCTAAGAGCACTGCAGCTTTGAAGAAAATGTTCCATCACTAATAGTATTGGAAAAGGCTTTCTAATTGTCTCTTCATTTACAAGAGGCAGATAAAAGACTGGTGTGTTTAGATCATCAGAAGGGGATCTCATGGAAATGAGCTTTAGTTCACAGACTGTAAATTCCAAAACCTGAAACAAGTTTGGCACAGCAGGGAACAGCAAAGCTTTGTTGGGCAAGATAACACTAACTTAGACCTTACTAAAAACAACTTAAACTATCATCTAAGTCCTCTTTTTTAGCTATCTCCTGATTCAAAGAAAAGTAAGGCTTAAAAAAATAATCCTCCAAATGGAGCGTGTTGGCTGGAAATAACTAAAAGAATGTTAAAAATACCATTTTGGTGCATGATAATTATGTGACTTGAAATTAGAGTTTACCTTGTTTAATGGAGTTAAAATACTGTAGCTTCTACTCAATGGCAAGTTTAGTTAAACAGTAACAGTAATGCAAATCATGGGAACTTCATATGCCAATCCTGAAAATAAATCAAGAATAATTCTGGAGTCTGTGTGGTCAGATGGTTAGCATATAAATAATCCATACAGAATATTAAATGAGCGAGAACATAACTGAGGATATTTTACAATGTAAAAGCAAAGAGCTGAAAGGAATGTATAAATGTAACATTTTGCTCCAAACTCCTTAGCAGTTCTCCTTACGATTATCAAAAAGAACGTATATAAAGCCCCTGCCCCTTTTCCCGCGGCTGTATATTTATACAAATCAGTGACAAATACTCCACTGCTCATTAATTTACAGTTGCATAGAAAGGGAAGAAGAAGAAAAAAACAATACTATAAAAACAACATCCTCATCTTTGGGTATTCAGTGTTTCACTGTTTCAAGTAGAACACGCAGTCAAGTTGAACAGCATGTCCCAAGGTCCCATGCAGCCATCTGATGAAGTGGAACTCGCGATTGGCGTTTTGTAGAAAAGGGCTGTACTGCACATCAAGAAGCACTGGTTGACATCCAAATGAGCACTTCACATTGCCTGTAATGATGAGAAATAACCATGTCAGTACTGTTTAACATGCTCAGTCCTCTTAAGAGAGATCTAAATGCTCTGGACTCAGCTCAGTTAAGGACTCAGGCGCAATTTTACAAAAAATATACTTTAAAAATTTAGATGCATTGTCACAAGACTCAGCAAATCGGTGAAGCATGTAGTTAAGAGAATCCTCATTTTACTGTGTTGCAGCATTTAAAATTCTTGCTGAGTAAAGCCCAAAGGATGTTATGACTACAGAGTAGTAAATATAACTTACGCTTTCCTTGTTGTGTACTCATAGGAAAAAAAAAAAAAAAAAAAGTGTAGGCTAACTACTGTTCTATCCAAATCCTTAGTGGTAAAAATGCAGAGTATGAATCAGGGTTTGGACTCATCCCCTTAAAATGTGATGTTTATTTCCAGGCTCCTGTTTTGGGATTCTGTCCTCTACAAAACAGGGAAATATCCCTTCCTAAATGGCTCTGGAATGGTGTATTTCAAGCACGAGATCACTTGGGAATCATTCTGCATCTAAAAAATCAAATGCTTTTTTATGAAGATTATTATTAATCACTGAGAACACTGAAAGCTATCACTATGCCTGCTTACAGGAAGGATTTATGAAAAATGTTAGTTTAATTCACTAGTGGACTTTATTAAGACACTGAAACCCAAAGGCAGAGTCACTGACTGCAGGGCACAATTCATCCCATTCCCTTCAGAAATTCCCGTCTGGGAGGGCAATCTTACTAATACAAGATATTTCAATCCATGAAAGTGCTTGTTGAGCAATATTTCTGAATTTTTAGATACTCTCTTTGGGGAGGTCTGACCTTGCAACCTGTGGATTAATAGACAAGGTGAAGCAATTTAGGGGAATAAATGGACTCTGCCTATCACTTTATTCTTCTGAAACCTAGCACATACCAAGTTGTGCTAGTCTTTAAGACTTATTTAGCAATTAAATTTTTCAAGAACTCTGCAGTGACACAAGATTATGTTGTTCCTTATTTGTCATAAATTTGCTCTAATATCAACCAAAGTGTTTTTTCCTATTTCTCTTTCTTATAAAATACGTTTAAGTGATGATTCATACCAGGTAGAGTTTCAAGAACTCGGTAGTATCTAAATACCAGGTTGATTTCCACATTTCTTTTTCGAATTGTGAAATTAGCCAGATATCTTTTTTGGTTTTGTAAAGTGGTTGCCTAACAAGAGAAAGCAGCTTAATCTAATGCCTAAGATGTTTTGCAGGTCTTGATCCACAGACCCTCGTGGAACTGGAGCTATGGGTACCAGGGCACAAGCACATATGGATGTTGTTGCAAAAACCAGCTTTGATCTTGCAGAACTGATGCTGGCTTGAAATTAATTGTCCCCAATCATTTTCAGCTGATTCCATGTGACCAGCATCCCAGAACTGCACAAACTTCAATTCCAATGACTATGCAAATATGTAAACATGTCTCATACCTGTGGCCTGCCAGTGAAACTTGCTGCAAATAGAAAAACAAGAACAAAAGAAAGTTAGAAATTTACACGATTCTGCATCTTGGCAGTATAAAAACAAAGGCATTAAAAAGAAAATATTTACTATAGAACAGAAAGATTTTACCTAAAAAACAAACAAACAAAAAAAACAAAAAAAACGCAACAACATTTAACTACAAGTGTGCTGTAATGGTCTAGGCATAACTTTCTTCACAAGTCTTCTTGTAATAAATTTAAAGTGTTATGAACACAGACTATATTTTTCCCTTTTCAATACTTGTGACCATACAGACCTAAAAGTGCTTTATTATACTACTGTCTGTTCGAAAATATGAATCATACTAGATCAGCTTGGTATGCCATTAAATATTACTGATACTATCTGTATTGCAATAATACCCATGAAATTTTAGACCTTTCATTCAAAAAGGAAGTAGACAGTGAATGGTCAGAGACCTAAAACAAGAACTGCTTTGAGGATAAAAGGCTGTAACATAAGAAGAAAAAACGAGAGAATACAAAAATTGGAACCTTTACCTCAAGTGTTAACAGTACATATTTGCTCTCTCCCCATTTCTTTTACTGCATCAAGTTTGCAAGCTGCCTGCTTACTTATTTTAGTATGATGCAGTTGATACAGGTTAAAAAATGAGACAAATTCTCTACTCTTGCTTGGCTATCTTGAAGTTACACTGGGGAAGTTTTGCAAATCCATCTTTCTGAAAAGCCCAACATACTGTGACTGTCACTTCAACTATGCAGAACTCTCGCAACATGTTTTGTATGGAACAATAACAATAACAACAAATAGTGACTGTTCCTTAGGGTCCCATGGGATTCTGACCCCAGAATACTCTGTGGTTAGTAGTTTCATGTCACTTTTTTCCCCCAGTTTCTTTTAATGCACTTTACAGAAGTGTCCCGTACAGTCTGTAGCGAGACAACTCCCTTCTCCTAATTTATCCTTCAGAAAAAAAAAAAAAAAAAAAAATCAATTAACAGCATGGGGAAATCCGCACAGAGTTATGCACAGTATGTGAACTTGCCTTTCTCTGCCCTTTTTAAGCATCATTTGGAGGTAGTCCACAAACTCCCAGGGCTCAACAGACCACAGGTTTCACAGGTTTAAACCACCGAAAAATGAACATTCCCATGACTGACGTAACTGGATTCTCTTTTTTTCCCTGTCATTCAATAAATGAGAATTCAAAACCCCATTTCTAAACTCTGGGGAATGTATATCACCTATTAGGCTGGAAAGCTTTTGACCTACCCTTTTGGAATTTGTCACTAAGGGGAATTTAGGATTCATGCCATCAGGCATGTCCAGAGCCAAACAACTGAACTATAGGCCCCATACTGAGAGTGCTCTCCATTCCTCCCAATACCTCTCACAATGAACAGCTGCAAATCTTGGTTCCTGGTGTTTCTTCCATATTAAGAAACAGTAAGTCAAGATGTATGTGCTGTTAATGCCCCTACCTTGCAGAGGTTTTGAAAAGAGATATCCGCTATGCTGTGAGGCCTTAAATATTACAGTAGACACTTACATACTTAAGACATCGTGAAGCTACTGTTGGAGCCAAAGCACTCAGATATCCAGAGCATCCCAAGAAGATGCTAAGTACTCCGATATTATTGTGAAATCATAGAGAAGAAAGTGATGAACAGTGTGCAGAATGACTCAGGAGCATTGGAGAAGGCTGGCAGGCAGTATTCTAAGTATATTTTTTCGTCACTACTTTAAAAAGATTGACCTGGAACTCTATCAGTCATTAAAAGCCTTCTCTTGTGACCTTTCATTTATATAATGGAATTTCATTCAGAAAGCCACAACAACATTGGTTGGTCTCTGCAGGTCATCTAGTGCAAAGATGACTCGCAAAGATGACTCTAGATGACTCTCACTCAAAGCAGGATTGCTGTCAACAATAACCTTGACGACCTCTAAGGCTGGAGACTCCATAGCCTCTGTGTTTGACCTGCTCCCAGTGGTGCCCTGTACTCCTTTTAATTCAGGAGACAGAAATTAAAGAAAATACTGTCAGTCCACAAGAAAATATCCCTTTTACTTTCAAAAAAGTAAATATTTTAAACTACTTTCAATTTACACTATTAGTGGAAAGAACCCTTACTTTTTTCAGAGACATTATTTTTCTTTTTCCCTGACAGCTAGGGGCAGGCAAAGTATTTCTACAAATATGTTGTAAATTCACTTGGGCCACATGTCCAGTAGCTGCTATACTGCTTATATGTGCCAGACATAAATTTTCAAAAACAAGAACTGATAATTTGTTTGCATTTTCTGTTTATTAGTATACACGAAACACACCCCTGAGTTGTGCTAAGTAGCTCCAGTAGCTGTTGGCTTCAAGAAGAGGTGCTCCTTAGAATCAAATCCTTAATTTATAATGCAATGGGCTATGAACTATTGAACTCAACGAAAACATCAAGGGATAGCTGAAACAAAACATCTTGCTAAATACTAATACAATTTCTCAAAATGAGGAAAGTGCATCTTCTCTGATGCAGTCCTTCACAGGTGAACAATGTATATACAAGAGATAAAAGAAGTATTTTAATAGGGTTCACGGAGTTTTCAAAACAGGATAGAATAGAACAGAACAGAGTTCCAATGCTTCCAGAAGGACTGGGCAGAAACACCTACACCTTACTAGTGCCTTTTAAAACTGACCATCACTATTACACTTCATTTTAAAGAGCTGTTGAAAGTGTAATAATATGTCACAGATTTCACTACTCATTTGCTAAGGCAGAAGATGTGAAGGTGAAAATATATATGTTATATACGTATGTAAAAAAAATACGCAAATTAACAAAGTTGACACTTCACCCCATCTCTGCCAAACCCACCAATCTATATGAAATACTGGTGGAACCAGAAAGATAGCTACTCATTTCTGTAAGGGCAGTGACACCCTGCAAGGAACAGGATCAACAGGAATGTATTATCAGCTGATATAAGCCATGCATATGAAGCCACTTGGTTTTACTTTAATAGACACCTAAAAAAAAAAAGATTAATTTTCAATGTATTTAAGTAGGGAAAGGTGTTATGTGCTGTGGTTAACAGTTATTTCCTCTGGCCAATTAGTTTAGTAACTACTTCAATAATTAGTTCAGGGACTCAGAATTGGGCTATGGTCCCTACTGTAGCCTGCAGCATTACTTTCAGTTTAGATTAGAGAAGCAGCTTTCAAATTTTCTGAATTTACATTCACTTCAGTTCTACATAGGGTTTACATCAGCAGCAAATGGGACTCTAGCTGTCTTCTCCCTTGTGCAGACAGATGAACATTCTATATGGAGCAACAGACTTTTCTTATAGTGGATGTCATTTAAAACACAAGCTTATTTTCCCCCTCACAAACAGTGTATGTTGAACAACCTTAAAGAACAGAATTATGTAGCTTGTATATCTTGACAAGAAATCTTATCAGAGAGAAGATTTTTTCTTAGTACCATGGGAATGAGTTTTTTCTTCTTTAGTCCACCTCAAATTCAATACTATTCTCAGAGACATAATTTGTTACACTTACAGCAGCAAGCTGGAAATGTGCTGTTGATTTGCTCCATAACATCCGTTAGATCTGTGTTGGTATCATGAGGTGGAACTAACAAGTCATCTGCAGATATGACAACAAAAAGAGCAATGAAATTAGCAACAAAATAATAAAAAAAGGTCAACAACATTCTGAGAAGCATTCTCATCTAACCATCCATTTATTGCTTTACATTTCAAGGGAAAACACTAGCTGAAGTCTTTGTAATTTAACGTGCAGGAACTGTCATTGATAACTGCCAGCCTTGGGAGAGGAGGTTAAAGTTGAATTACTGATTTGCAGCATAAAGAATTTCTCTGTTATGAAAGCTCAACAATTGCACCCAAGATTTAACTAGAAGGAATTGCCAACAAGGACCAATATATGAGAATTTATAGATAAGTAAAAGGTCATCAAGATGGAGGAACTGTACTCAGTAGCTGCTGAGTTAGTATTCTTTTTTTTTTTTTTTTTTTAAATGATGATTTGTCATGTAACTTCCAGACTGAATATATAATTATTTTTATAAATAAATAAATGAATATCTTTTAGGCAGTGTTTATTCAATCGGAAGCAGAAGTTTCATGAGTGTTAAAATACTCCTTGCCACAATATTTTTTTAAAGCTGGTTAAAATTAGCAAGTGGAAAGGTTAGGAAATACAACAGGCTCTCTTATTAGACAGCCTCACTCATAAATCTACCATTGCATTAAATCAAACCGAGAGAAGTTTTGCGTTTTTTCAGACATACTATAGCAAAAACACATGCCCATGCTGAATGGAAACTCTTCAGTATGCAAGAGAATTTTTGTCTTTCCGCAGATTTTTTTTTTTTAAATCTGTAACACAAAGGCTTGAAAAGAAACATAGGGATGAAATTACACTTAGATAATTTGAGAAAAATTGGTTATTTTTTCTCCAAATTTTGAACATTCAGTGTTCCGTAATTATTTCTGCTAATTCCCAGTGGAATTAATGAGTTCTGCTATTGGAGAATTTAAAATAATCTTTCAGAGAGAAGTCCTCTCCTGTGCAGTGGCTGTACCACTAAATACTAAATAATTCCTAAAGATGTGAAGCCTCTGAGGGGTGGGGTCATCAAAGTACCAGGAAGAGCAGAGGATACACATGAATTTTTAAAGCAGCCATTAGGAAATTTTGATTATATGTTTTTGCGTATTTGTTCCTGTATCTGTCAGATTACTTGGCTGCATGCATGGTACTGTAGGACAAACAGCTGTTGGTCATTTCAGTCCAATGCAGTCTGGTTCTCCATTCAGTGAGGATGGATTAGCCCAGTAAATTCAATAGCTCAAAATGGATGGGACCAAGAAATCTAGTGACAGAAATCCATAATTCAGTGTCACATGGATCCTTGAGATACTGCAGCTGTTTGCAGGTGTGGGGAAGCAGTAGCTCCAGCTGCATTAAGTACTGCTCCCAGTAGCATCACAAAGATCAGTTCCTTTCTATTTTTGTTGGTAAACCATTTCAGAAAGATGCTAACAAAGCTATTCAGTAATCACCTCCAGACCCACACATCATGTTGTCTGATCAAACACTCACCTGTCGGATGAAACTGCGAGCTTGTCTCTTGCTCAAGCGGGTAGCTGAGGGCCAAATGCTGGGGTGAAGCACAGGGGGAGGCGCCGTTAACCCGGGAGTCTGACTCAGGCTACATGAAAGACAATGAAATGTAATTTACAAAAATTGTATCTATAAAATTGAAACATTGGTTTGTATATGGTCATCTTGTTCCCCCACCCCGACTTTTTTTTTTTTTTTTTTGTATGCCTTCTCGTTTTTTCTCTAAATAATTAAAAGTTGGCTTAGCTCTATACAGCTATCAGGGAAAAACAAAACAAAACAAAACAAAACAACTAGAACACAAAAATTTAGACTTAGGTGTAATTCTTATGAGAATCCAGTTAACAGTCATCTTGTTAAAAACAATGTTCAGCTGCAAGCGTGTACCACAGAAACACAGTTTAGTTCATTCAGTTACAGCAAAAGACTATAAAATGGTATTACTGGAGTTGGGTTTGCTTGTATGTACATATACATATGTGCACACACAGCAGATACACACACTCACACAGAGCAGTCAGAAAAACTGCCTTAAGATGCTTTGCTGAAGTGACTGATCATGCTTAAAAACATCTGTTCAAACCAGAAACAATTTAACTAAACTTCTTCACAATCACACCCAGCAAAGACAAGAGATTCAGGAAAACTGTTAAATCTAAAAAGTAGGAGCTTTCATCCATCACTCCTGTTGATGCTGCTTTGCAACAGTGCAGAGGACGCCAGATATGAAAAAAAAATAAAGTTTTACTGTGTAATTTCCAGAAAACTATGTACTTGGAAAACTGTGTTGTAGGCAAGCCTGTCTGATTCCTAAATTTACCTGAACAACTTCAAACACTGAAGGTCTGTATTTCATTTAGCTGCGGTATGTGCTTGAGATTATGTATATGTGTGTGGACACAAAAGAAAAGATTGTAAGACTTCTTCACTTTAACAACTTGGAAATATTGGAAGGGATCTTGCACAGGCATTTCCCTTCTTTCTTGTAAGAAATCCTTTGAAGAAGAGAGGAGTTATACAATATTTAAGCTCCAAAACTGATTGTTCTGGAAAGCCAAAAGCATGTGAAAAGGCATTTAAATCTAAGGCAATTACATAATCTGAGCTGAAATTGTTGCCACTATCATTTATCTTTTTGACTGCAAATCATCAAAATGCTTCTGAACAGTTTAAAGAGCATATTATTTAACTAAATCTGTCAAGAGCAGATACAGAAGTAATACCAAAATAACATTATTTTTAAGACTTTCTTTCTGAGACTGAAAAAGTGTCTAAAACAGCCATGAGACTAAATGCAGAGGAAATATACAGAACAACTGATTTGTGCACATCTTTGCTCCTTTGCAGCCCACAGCATTAAGTGCAATATTCATTTTTTTATAACTTCAAGTTTTAAAAAAACCTTCAACAAAAACTGCAAATTGTTGAACAATGACAGACACTCCTTCTTGCACATAGTGATGAGAAATAGAAGGAAATGTTCCCTTGAGCATTGAGCAGACCTGTTTTTATCCTCCAAATCTCATCTCTCTTTCAGTATGACATTACCAACTTTCAGATTTGAGTAAAAGAATAAATCAAGAAAGATTGCTCTGCATTTAGAAGACAAAGAAAAATGGAAATGCTTTCAAGCTAGCCAAGAATTTTACCATCAAGACACCCGTGTGAACAGTGAATGCCTATTGAGTAGTTTGTTATTCACTATCAGGCTTACCAGTCACAGGGTCTAAGTGAAATGAGTTTGGCAATTTAAAAGCCTGGGGTAACTAATCCCAGATAATTTGGTATAGCCAGCAACCTCTGTATAAGAAAAGTTTAGAGAAAGACATGAAGCAAATTCATCAAGGGTCGAGTTACTTCAATACAGAATAAAAAGGTTGGCGCTAATTTAGTGGCTAACTTTGAGGTAGCAAAGTGGCAAAGCAGCTGCTTGCCCACACCACAAATAGATGGATAGAATTTGAATAATTCAAAATGCAGGCTTGCAACTGGGCTGGATTTCTGCCCTTCTTGAAGCAAATCATGAACAAATGATGCAGATATGACTGAGGGAGGAAAGGGCACTGCAAAGTCAAGATTAATTAGGATAGAAAGGAGATGCGTACAAACTTAAATGACAAATTAGTAGTGAAGGCTATTTAGTGCCACTTAGGAGTGCTGTTGCAAATGACAAAGTAAATAAATAAATAAATAGTGGATTAACTGAGAGCAAATAAAACATCCTGGAATACTTTACATCAATGTATATTATATTGCTGCAGCAGTCAGAATGAAACGTTAAAGCTGGATTTTTTCATTTTTTACTTTTTAAAACACATCCTTTTCTAATCAGAGGCCAATGTATAATGACTTCATTTTTATTTAAATATACTAATGTTACACTACCTAATTCCAATGACTGCAACAACAAGAAAAGGCAAACAAAACCAAAATCCTTTTATTCCAAAGTCAGGAAAGACCATACAGTTCAGCAGATGAGTAATAAGGTTTGGAGCAGCAAGGGAAGGGCTCTTGCATTAGAAAAATACCTTAATAATCAGGTACTGAAAAACGTTTAATGCAAAATAATTGTGAGGCTATAGTTGTATTTATACGATTTAGCAGTTTTACCAGGAGAGAACTCAAATTTTACTGGAAAAGAAACTGAGGTACAGAAAAAAAAGTCATACGCTCTCGTCTAAGGCTACATAATGAGCACCAACAACTTGCGGAATCAAAACTCAATACAATCATGTGCTACTTGACCCCAAGTTGAAAAACACCCACAAAATCTGATCACTTCTACCATCAGCCCCCTCTAGGCATCATGAAGTTCAGGCATTGTTATTCAAAACAACCTGGCAGACAATCTTTAAGGCAGAGACATTAGAAAGTTTCCAACTGCAGTTTCTGAGAGATGACAAATTTCTTTTTATGCAAAACCAAAAAAGATACAAAGGGACAAGTAAGTTCTACTCCAAAATACTCCGAAACTGAGGGATTTCTCTGTATTACAAAGGTTTTTAAAGCATTTCAAGGGAGATATTTATTTCAACCAATTTTGATCAACAATGCTTTACTTCTCTATGGCTCCTGCTGGTGTCTGGTGTCTTTCCCAAGAAAGAGCTCAAACTGTAGGTTAAGGGATAGATAAATTGTAGCAGTTATTCTCTTGACTTCTGTTGCTTGCTGAAGCAAGCTTCCTTCCCACCCAAAACCTCTGAATTCTTACAGCAGGCAAATTCCCTGCCCAAATTCATTGCTTGTGTTTCTTCTTGCTCAAGGCTTATTCTTCCAGCCACAAAACCAAAACATACAACCACCACCAAAAAAAAACACCACACCACGACAAAGCTCACCCCTCTTTTATTAAAACTCCCCTGCTTTTCTCAGGAGAGGGAGCTATAGCCCCTATCTACATTTTCTTACAGTTTGTTCATATATGCATTGACAGATGATGTTAGCTTTCATTAACTTCAATATAAAGTCCAACATGAAACCTCACTTCATTTGTTCAGACGAGCAAAGAAAATTTCAAGTAGATTTTAAATGCCCTCTGTAATAGGTCTTATTTCTATTTTGCCAAAGCAGTATCTAAAATGGCTGTAAAAAGAAAAGTGAAAATTGATTTTTTTTTTTTTTCCTATAAGATTAACATAAAATTGTGGTATCAAAGCTGTCACATGCCAGTTCTGTTTCACCTTCCTGTTTGGCAGTATAATCAATCAGGCGGACAAAATGACAACACGGTGTGACAGCTCCCAATCCTGTGGGCTTGCTAAAATAAAAATAGTATGTTAATCTCAGAATTGTGACCAGAAGTAGGCAAATGTGCAGTGAGGATGCATGCACATTTCTTTTAAAGGTGCTCTCTAAGGAACACCTTGTAAAGCACAAACAGTTACTGTAGGAAAGTTTCTAAGTTTCATTAATTTTGTACCCAAATATTTGTATGCAGATAGACTCATGCTCTATCTCTTAGAGAAAAAAGTCCCTGTATCTTAGATTCAGTGGCATTTATTAACATAACAGTCAGGAGGTTGAGTGGAGAAGAAAAAAAGAGAGACTTGCTGTTTGACAGAAGAGAGAAACTGAGATAGCATGAAATGCCAGTCATGACAAAGAAATTGCTGTAAGATAGATAGTGGTGTCCTCTAATAGCAGTAATTATTATTAGAGGAATTACAGTTATATATTTTGACATTTGGACTTATGACAATCTTCAATGCAATGACTTCCATAGACTGTGAACGGCCTAGATGCCACTGCAAAATGCTGCAGAAAGGTCATTTTTACAGAAAGTTAAAGGGGGCAGTAACATAATACAGTACTGCTTCAAAACTGTATTAATGTCAATATAAAGAAGTTCCAAAGAACACACTCTGAAAATTTGAAATTATTTACAATTTCTGAGTCCTCTTCAGGAGAGTAGCTTCAGCATCCTCGGAGACAGTTTGCAAAAAATCTGCTTAGTGGCAGGTCAAAAAAAGCACTAAATAATAAAGTAAGGATGTGTTTAGAAAGCCATATTGAAAAATCACAGATATATTATAAAAGCAATAATGCCAACCTTCTGAAATACTTGACTTAATACCAGCCACTCCATTAGGAGAGGACAGAAGAGAAATAGGAACAGCTTTGGGAAGGGCACATGGAGCAATCAGAAGCCCAGCATGACTCCCAGAGAGGGAGACTTCAGGCAGGAAAAAGCAAAAGAGCATCAGAATATAGCAAGTAAGGTTTAAACAATCAGAAATATTGCAAAAGGTCATTTTAGTTCTACCTTACCCTATCAGAAACCAAAAGTTGCAGAACGCCCAGAAAAATCCCAAAGGTAGAACTGCTAAGAAGAAAATGGTGCTGTTCTTATCCCCACCCCTCCTACCTCCACAACACAAATGCATATCCTAGAGATCTTGTTAAGAATGTTATAAAGGTACTAAAAAGAATACAAAATTATATTAAGATTAGCCACAACTACATTAGAAAAGTTTTAAAGGGTGAACATTTCCATGCTGTAAGCACTAAACTGAAACTGTCTGTGGGTTTGGCAGAACTTTTGGGTTTCTATTCTTACAGGTGTTTCTTTGAAGATTTTAAACTGTTTGAAACACCTAGTCTTGGTTACATTACCACGATATTTACTTCATGAATGATTGTTATCAACACTTGCACCAGTCATTGTCTCTGTTAAATATTTAAGCTACTCAAATACTGATTGAAAATGCCACAATGACAGTAACAACAAAAAATATATTCAGCTAGAAGGGTATGTAAGCCACTGGAGCAAATGCATCTTAACGCTATTCTGCCAAAACTATCTTGAAAAATGACCAGGTCAGTCAGTGAAACAACAACAGATTTTCACCACTGTGGTAGGAGTACTATCTACAGAAGGAATGTAGGCCATTCTGATACTTATTTTATGCAGCCCGTTTCTTAGCTTAGTTAAATCCTCTAATACATACATCAAATCACCTGGTTCGTGGAAGGCAAGAATCGTTTGCCTTACTGGGCTCTGACCCAATGGTAGGCAAGAATCGTTTGCCTTACTGGGCTCTGACCCAATGGTAATAATTAGTTATGAGAAAAAGATTCATACAAATTTCTTTTCATCATTCAAGCTTCCACACACAATGTAGTACAAACTAACCTCTCAAACAACACCTTGTAGAAGTTGCTGTTGTTTTTTGTTTGTTTGTTTGTTTTGTAATCTAGATTCCATGTTCTGGCTTCAAAAATAATAAACACTTCTCTCTCCCAACAAAGGAAACCTACAATCTCTAGCTACGGGCATTTGCTAAAAGGCTCTTGCCTGCAATATTTACTTCAAAGTAGACCATTTTGATGTAGCTTATTGTTCTAAATATGCTACTCAAGAATTGGACTTTTAAATGGAATTAATTGCTCCTTTGCATATTAGACATGTCTTTGGCATGTTCAGAAATGTTTCAGTGACTAACCATGACAATAAACAAATAATTTAAGGACAGACTGGAAAGCTGAAGTCACATACATGGTGTGATCGGTAGCACTACTTGGAATAGGGTATATGTTTTCTTCCCTCTGCTTTTTAACTTGGAAAAACCTGTTGCACTTGTTTGTAAGCTTTGTAAGTTACCGACATCACTCCAGCACTTGTATCATTTTGCGCTCATTTGACTTTCACAATAGTTTACAACAGAGAGTAGGAAAAACGCCTCTTCACCCTAGAAATGACTGAGTACAACAGAGCAAACTAATGTGATGAGAATATCTGCAGTAAAATTCTACCACCTTTGCTCCACCAAGAAATCCATCACACAGAAGAAACATGTCAGGAAAGATAAGAGTATACATTTACCTGCTCAAGTAGCTGCCGTAGTCGGTGAAGCTGAGACTCCAATTGTTTATTGTGATCTTCCAATATTTGCATCCTTGCTTCCAGGCGACCTTTATGCTGCCTCAGGAGTTTAGCTTCAGCAATGAGCTCAGCGTCTTCAGAAGCATGCTGAGGTGACACAACAGTGTCAGGAGGTGATGCAAGAGGGTTTATTCCTCTCCGAAGATGTTGTTCCTTTAGCTGCTCATATTCTATCTGCAGACTCCTGGTAAATTGAAGAGGAGAATGTTGAAACAATCAAAAATTAAAAAACTTCTTCAATTGTTATCATTACCTTCAACTGGAGAACACAAGCAGCTCATACAAAGACAATATCTTGACTTGCAGGTTATGAAAAAAAAACCTACACAACAAAGTAGAGGTGAACCTATGGTATTTTATCACAGATTCACACTTTCTAGCTAACAGTCAGGCTATGCATGACCATGATCATGACTCCTGGCTGCATCTCTTCTCATCTTCTCCAATAACTGTACATAGTAAATGCATAGCTCAAACAATAAGATGACAATTCAGACACCAGATAGCATGCTTATAACACCTTTGCTCTTCCTCGAGGTCAGCAATGATGCGCTCCAGCTCTCCCCGCTCTTCCTTTTCCACTGACTTGAGAATCTGAGCAGGACTCTGTGGCTGACTCACAGGTGACTCTCCTCCCAGTGTCTGACAATACTGCTGGATAAGGGCATGCTCGTCCTCTCTAGAGCAATAAAACAATGCAGATAAAGACAGAGCAGAAACACATTTATTATGTGAGCAAACAACTTTGTCAAGCTGAGGGATTTTATTTGTTTATGAGAAAGGACTAAGAGAGTAGGAATTAAGCCTGCCAGAATTTATAGTATTAGATGTGCATCTCAGCAAATTGTATTCAAACTCTTATGAGTTGTTTCTAAAAATGCTGCAAAAAATATGTAAACATGCACTGTACAGGAGAAAGAAGATTGATCGATAGTAGTGTGAAGGACCAGTTTACTTTAATGTACATATGGTAAACAAATGCTGCTGGTGGTTCAGAAAGAAAATATTAAAAGCAAGAATCTGAGAATATAAACTGCAAATAACTGTCTTGAAATGCCTTAAAATAAATAAAACCAAACAAGCTATCTGTTGTTAGATATCCCTCTTCTTACAGATTCTGGAATAAAATAATTTTTAACACCATCTCCCTCCTGACTCGCATAGAAATTACCATCTGGTGAGAAGATACTGAAGTCCTGAAACTTTTATGCTATAATGTCCAAATATGTTTGCCTTTTTTATAGGTGTGCCTTCTGTCCCCAGTTGCTGGCTTTTCTCCATAGTATTGTGAGATTGATAGATAGTGAAAGATATATCGTCCTAACAATAGTTTGCTTGCCTGCTTTGAAGGATAAATCATCAGCAGAAAAACATGCTATTCATGCTTTTAAGAGAAACTATTGCTGAATCATAGCAATATGATTGCTGAAGAAAATCCTCTTTTAAATTCTCTCCTCTACTTGACTACAAAGCAGAAGCTGCTTTATTATATGTGAAGTATCGTGCCTACAAACTTTATCTTGAAGATCTTCTACAGTTACGGCATGATCAACAACAGAGAGAAAAAACAAGAGTGGTATATACGCATACGTGTTCAGATACCACTTAGAAAAGAGAGCTTTCTGTATTTGAAAATATTTTTTCTTGCGCTGAGCTTTTTCATACTACTGTTGAAAAGAAGTAGCTATGAATTCTGCCATTCAACTGACTGTGGTCTGACATAATGAAAAGTATCCTCAAGTACTGCTTTTGAAAGCACATACGAAAAATTGGAAGTTTGCTCTATATAAAGTATTTATTTTTTATATTAAAAATTGAGCTTTTCAAGAGTTTTCTGTTGCTTGTAGGTTTTTTGTTTGTTTTTTGTTTTACTTCCTGTCAGTCAATTTAACATCATGAAACATCTAAAAATACAGGTGAATAAATAGTAAAAACAGTTATTTAGAAATGTATATCCAGGACAAAACAGAAATGTCTGTTTGTTGGTCTATTCTCCCACATGCCTGGTGACAGGATGAGGGGGAATGGGCTAAAGTCATGCCGGGGGAGGTTTAGGCTGGATATTAGGAAGAACTTCTTTACTGAAATGGTTGTTAGGCACTGGAATAGGCTGCCCAGGGAAGTGCTTCAGTCACCATCCCTGGAGGTCTTTAAAAGATGTTTAGATGTAGAGCTTAGTGATATGGTTTAGTGGAGGACTTGTTAGTGTTAGGTCAGAGGTTGGACTAGATGATCTTGGAGGTCTCTTCCAACCTAGATGATTCTGTGATTCTGTGATAATCTATAAATAAATGCATGTACAAGTAAAACACATCAGGTGCTTTATGGACCATGCAAATGTATTGTGTTTTTTCCTCAAAAATAAAATCAAGCTCTTGGGGTAAATGCACTCATCTGTTCTCAAAGCCTGTGGGAGTACAGCTGAACTAGAGCAAATGCATATGGCAGGAACAAACAAGAGTTGCAAACATACTGTTTGTATAATTGAAGATCTTACCTAATGCTACTGAAGTTTTTGTTTTTTTTTTTTTTTTGATATCTCACTACATCAATACTCATATAAAATCATCACCACTATTAGGAGCAAGCCAAAATATCCACCGATCTATTAAACACTGATTCCTACAGTTCTGTTATGCAGAAAAGTGATTTGGTTCTTTGTAGCAGTTCTTAAACTTACTGAAGGCTAATCCAATGGTAGAATGACACTAAATGATTCCTTCTCAAGAAAAACTATTCACTATCTAGCCAAAGCTATCATATTGCCTTCTGAATTGTCATCGAGTCTAGACTTTCAATCAAATAAGTGTGCAAGAAGTAACATTAGAAATAAATAAATAAGAATAATATTAAAAACCTGTATCTCCTGTGACAGTTCTATCCACTTTTAAAGCGCGTGACATTCTATTCCACACAGGTTCATTTATGATATAAAGGTAAAAAATAGTCAGGTATGAGAAGTTCCTTCCACAAAGCCCTGGTTGCATAACACTTTCCTTCATCCTGTCATTGCTGATTAACTACTAGCTGGCAGAAAGCTTACATGGAAAAGTGAAAAATAAACCTCATTAGTGAGTTCCTCTGTTTTTAACAGAGGAATACATATATAATATATATATTATATATCCTTATATATAAGGATCCTTATAATAGGAAATAATATATATTCACTTATTTCTTACATTTCTTGGCTGTAATCTAGTAATGGAAAGAAATCACAATATTAATCTTCCCATGCAAATAAATGTAGTGATTTATTTCAATTTATAATTGGGATTGTAAGTTCCTCAAAAACATGGGATAGGTGATCAAGTTAGCTGAAACAGAAGCAGTACTGACTCATTTTTTCCCCCTCACCTACAGAAAAAAAGCCTCTAGCTGCTTTCTTTCTCCACCTTTTGAGTGATCTCAGGGAAAGTGATAACCACTTGCTTTGTTATTTTGCATTATTCTAACTGAAGATAAAACAAAGACTAGTGTAGTTAGTGGAGTTTAGACCAGGTCCTGACGTAGTAATGAAAATGCTGTGGCACTTCTCCATTCTTCTACCATCTTAGGAAAACCAGAACAAGCTAGAAACCCTACTCCTTGTAACTTTTGCTGAAGTGCTCTAACCCCTGTTGGGGCTTCAAACTGTGGTACACAGCCAGGTCCCTGCAGCCCAGCAAAACCTGCAGAACAGCCGCATGCTGCAACTGGAAGAGCTGCACCAAGCAGGAAACTGGCACCAACAACATCATACCTTCAGCAAGAGAAGTGTTAAAACACAGGACAGAGAGAGAACATAATTTTATTGTGCAGGTTTCAAAACACCATTTAAATATTTTTTGTGTAAGTACACATACAGGCTTCTTTTGTGCAAGGTTGTTGATACTGTCATGGAAGGTTCATTTGATAAAGCAGTTTAGTCTGCTTCTTTTAATTAGGCATCAGAAGCTGCTGTCTACTTTATTAAGATGATGAATTAGTTTATAAGCAACTATGTAAGTCATCTGAAATAGATTTGATTTTTTAATAGTGTTCTGCAAAGTTGGATTTATTATATTTCAATTTATTAAAATTGAAAATCTGTCAAGATTTTACATTAGATGTAACCTAACTTTTTAATGGAAGTTATAAACCACTTAAAGAAAGAGTTTACACAGGAAACTTAGGCATTTTTTCACTCTATTCTGTCCAGTAAAGGAGACCAAAACAAACAAATACTCTTTGGTCTGTCATGCAAAACTAGTGATTCAAAAGCCAGTTCAAAACCCTTGAATCTGCAAAACAACAAACCTCATGACCGTAATTAAGACAGATTCATTGGTAGTACAAGAGTTCCAAGACTGGGCTTTACAATGACATACAACATATGGGAGTGACGTGTTCTGTGGCATGGAAATACTTTAATTTTGAGAAATCCAGGACTTTCTTCTTTGTTAGAATTGGCTGGAGACAGCAATCGGCAACCAAAATAAAAGCACCATATCAAAATAAATTCCTCATCCTATCTTGGTGATTATTTTCCTGAAGACCCTCTCTGCTTTGAGAAAAGGCTAGAACTACACAGCAGTCCTTCAAGAGCAGAGACTGCAGGTCCTTTTCAGCATTTTGGCATTCAAGAAAGCAGTGAAAATGACATCCCAGAAGGTCAGACTTGAAAGAAGTACACCTCAAAGGGAAAGAACACCCCAACTACAAGAGCCAGGGAAAACGTCATTTGAAATATTCTATTCTTTGTGGATATTTATTTTCAACAGGTCTGTTCCAACGGATGCATTATACATGGGAGAAGCAAGAGATTAAAAAAATGTTGCAATTTACTTCTCTTCATCAAGACTGAGTTGTGGAAAGAAAAAAATCACATTTCCTGACAGTCATTTTTCACCAGTGTATTATTTTATCCAATTAAAAGAACTGCTAAATTGGATTTTATATAGTAAGAGATGAGTACATTTGAGATCTTCCTTACTTTATCACTTTCATTTTTCCTGAGGTATTTTTCTCATACCAATGACCATATACTAGTCCAAATAAAGTGTATCTTGACCTACTGATGCTGTGACATATATTAGAATAAGGATCAGGCACTTCTCTAAAATCCTCTCTTTGTCTTTAACTTTAATCTGGAACTAACTTCCCACAGCGACAAGTTGCCTTTTAATCACTTACACCATGTCGAAATATTCAGGTGCTGTATACTGGGACTCCAGTTTGGCTCACAACATGCTGAGTGGCAGTGCCAGCTGAAAGCACCACTGCTGTTTATTGCTTGCTCAATGCACTGTACCCAAGCACACAGATCCTTAACAAGTGGCATGTCAGGTATATTCCAACACTGCCTTCACATTCCAACACTGAGTCTGCAAAAGCACTACAGACATGAAGATGACTGGTAGTAAAGGCATTAATTAGAAAATAGCTATTAAACATTCACATTTATACAGAAATTATTTATATTACGACCAACTCAATCCAATTAACTTCAGTATGGGCTAGATAATATAGTTCATACATTACAGAAATGAGACCTATATTCTACTATTTTTCTAACATTTTTTGTCTTTTCACTCTACTGCGCCATGGTTTGTCAAACTGTGAGGCATGGCTTTCCATTAGGAATACTATTTATCATTTTTTGCTGCAAAGTCTTCATTTTTCCTTGTGTTCATCTTCACTTATGAAAAGGCCAGTCTGCTTTATGAATATAGATGTTTTTGCATGACTTAAAAGCAAAGAAAACTCATCACAACAGTCTAGCCTAAATATTTAGAACTCTATAATGTATAATGAAGACTACATTAAAAAAATATTTTTCTTCAGTGTATTTATATCAGAAGACTCATGTATGAGAGCATTCTTTTTTTTTATTGTTAAGAGAACAGACATACTACAGCAGTCTTTTTTGCTGTCTACAGATATTTTTTCCAGCTGAGGAAAATGCGTATTTTAATGGAAATCACACACCCTTGTGGGGTGCATAAAACCTTTAGGAGTTAAAGATTGTCATAATTGCTTTCAAGACAACAGGTTAATTTAAAAAGAAGACAGAAGACATCTCTTTGAAAAACGTTGTCTTAAGCAAATGGCATATTGCAGAACATTTCTGCAAAAAAAATCACAATGTTTAACTGACAACAGAAGCTCTCCTATTGCCATTCAAATGTAGAAGTCTTATACATACTCTCTGGAGCATGAAGTGCATTAAACATATTGTTGATGAACTTGCTAACCTGACAAGACCGAAGCAGTAATTTTCCAATACTAAGAGCAATTTTGTAACTGTTATAGGGCCACAGTAAACTATGGGACTATGAGGACCAAAAAAATAAGTAAGATCACAGAACAGAACTACAATTATGAAGAGAGAATTTGCTTTTAAAATCATCATTTAAAATTTGCTTTTAAAATCTCCTAAAGGTTCAAAAGAATATCATAGGAAAATGAGATTTTGCTCAGATAGGCTCAGATAGCAGATGCCTCTGAGCTAAAAAATGCATCCAAGTTTCAAATTGCTCCTGCTACTTCAGTCTATACAGAATGATTACAGCATGCATATTTTAATGTCAAGCATTTAAACAATAAAAATAGAGCTGAACTATAATACTAGATACTCAATGTTCCAGCTGTAGGAAATTTATGATCCAAACTGGGATCCTAACCTCATAGCTCTGTATCTCCCTGCAACAGTGCAAGCTCAAGCTTTAAATGAGATTTTTAGAATTTTGTGAGTACTTCACCATGTACCTTAACAGAAGTACAAAATATTATCTGCAAATAAAATAAAAGGTGACAGTTGGTAAAAAAAAAAAAAAAAAAAAAAAAAAAAAGTTACTTAGTTACTTTCTTGTCCTCTTAGGCCTCTGAATCTCCATATAGTTTGTGTGTAACAGTTCACTACTGACATCAGGACTGAGATTGAAACTTGGAAGTCTGTCCCCCCATATTGGTACACAAGTTCACCATGTTCATTCCTTTTCTTACAATGAAGGTTATTTTTATAGGTGAAAAAAGGAGAAGTTACATTTAAAATCAACAGCTGACTTGCCAATAGAAATTAAGTGTATGCATCCCTTTTTACCATTGGAATGGAAGGTTGTTTGGTCTTTGTATATCTGTAGGCTCATTAATTCCAAAATAACAACCCAATGACAACAAATGACACTATATCTGTGTTTTATGTTAATATTTATATTCCCCCCACACCTTTTTGGAGGACAGGAAATCAAAAGGGAATAGTTGGCTGCATTTCTGTCTTCGGTGAAGCTACCGACGACAGAAACACATGAAAACAGTTGCAGGTGAAAAGGTTTTTATTAATTATGTAACTAGAGTTAATCAAACAGGAAAGAGGAAACAAATTTAAAGGTGATCACAAGCACTTCTCTGAAGCAAAATATTTTAAATCTCACATTGTTTGCACATTAGTAGGTAGAGTTATTTCACAGGTAAATCTCAAAACAGTAAATGAAAGTATACTGACAACAACAACATTTTCTAAATAACTAGACCTGAACAGGAACATTTTCCTTTTTAAAAAGCTGGTTACTTTCATTAATAACTTAAAAGAGGCAGGGACCTACTACACTGGTTTAATTAACAGAACAGGTGATACAGGAAGGTTGAAACTTTCATGTATGTTAATGAAAATAATCATATTTAATTCAAAGGGTTTTATGCTTTCCAGGTTCATCAATTCATTTTAATGAAGGCTTTTACAATTAAAATGTCACATCATTAAAAAAAGAAAACAGCCTTGATAAAATTAATGTAGGACATGTATATATCCCCAAGTACAAACAGAGGGATCGGCAGCCAGTAAACTAAAATCTAAGCAAGCAGCAGCAACACTCTTCTGTATAACCTCCAATACAGACAACTGTTTTTAAAAGAAGAAAACAGTCCTGGAAGGTAGCAAAAGCTACTGACCCATTGTCATTACCCACTTTGACATAGGAGGATTTCTTTTCTTTTATACTATGATAAAAACAGGAAATGAACACAAACTAGAACCCATAGAGGTTTTTGTTGTTGTTGTTGTTTGTTTGTTTTTTTCCAGTCACATGAATACCTTCATTTTTGAAGGAGAATAGTTGACTAATGTAGAGTTCCCTTACATCACCAAATGAGAACCACCCATTTATACAATATACTGAGAATAATGAAATTTAGGCAGGCATTCCCAAAGTCATATTCATTTGCTTCTTTCACTAGGGCTAAATCCTGTGCTACAACTTTGAAAGGATTATAGCTGACAGCTCTAACCTGGGTTCCTAAGCAGCCTGAATGAGCATGAGTTACTTACACGCTTCCTGTGTTGGAGCTGCTGTCCGTGAGGAAGGAGCCGTTGGTCCTTTCCATCTGGGCAAGCCTGAAAGGCAGGGAAAGACCACGACTTTCAGAGACCATGCTGCATAATTTAAACAGAGGCATTCTGAAGAACATTCCTTAAAAACAGATTAGATATTGCAATCTTGGGACACATGAGAAGGAATAAACTCGTAGGCTGACAAAAATGTCTAATTCGGAGGACTTTCATGAGACATTTGTGATATGATTAACTGATTCTACTTGCCAAGCAACAGGCATATTTTCTATAACTAGTATAATTTACATTAGCACCACCACAGCTCTCATGGTAAAATTAGTTAGAGATGCTTCACAGATGATTTTCTTTTTGATTTTCATAAATATGGACTAATAAAAGAGGACAAACACTTTTCAAATATAGTATATTTACCATCTGAAATTATGCTTGGCAAATAACCTCACACTGTGGACAGCCATGTCCTGGAAAACAACCCCAAAACCAACGTAATTACTTAATCTAAAAGGACTGGATTATTATAGGGTCATATAAGGCCATAAAGTTCTTTAAAATCACAGCAGGATTCTTCTGTCTGTTCAGCTTTCTATGAAAGACATATCTTATCTATGTAAGACATGCATAAAAGTCCAGGTAGTCTAGGAATACTGTGCACTTATATTGGAGTGCTTCAAATACAGTTGTCTTCAGTACTATAAAGATATCTTAAACTTCACACTTACTTTTGCAAGTGCAATACACATTATTACAGACATCTTCAAACTTTTTGAAAGAAGTATGCAAGGCCCTAAAGAAACATGAACTGCAGTATATTCCTTCAGCATGGAACAAGCTTGCCTATCTGTATGTTTGTTAGTATTCCTCAGAGTTTAAGGACTATAAATGAGTGCACACACAATGAAGTTGTCTTGGTTGCCTTGCACTGCCCCCGCAAGGCTAGCCATGGGATGTCATACTCCAAAACCTCCCCTGAGGAGAGGATAAGTCCCTAAGCACTCAGGTCATCTCTGCTGTGGGCCATCAGAAGCAGATCTAGCTCACAGTGAGTAACAAGAGTGAGTGAGGTGCTTGCGAGTCATCTTTGTAATGCTGTTTAGCTCAGATCTTTAAGTCTTTCATTAAACTTAGCTGAATTTTAAAATTAATCTTCAAATACCTTTGTCATAAGGTAGTACAATAACCTGTACATCTCAGAGAGTTTATAAGCTTTCTTCACAGTGCCCACAAATAAAAATACAGTAGCAAATAGCTAACTTGAGCATAAGCTCTGAATTTTTATTCAAAAAGCTGAAAAAGTTAATATTGTTTATAACTTGTGGAGATCAGATATGACAGTCGAAACACTCAAATCAAAATCGAGTCAGTTGTTCCCATGGGAATATAGAAAAATTTCTGTGTTGCCTAAAAGTGGACTGTCATTACTTATTTTTGAGAGGGTATCTCTACTAAGAGCTTAACTCTCATCAGCTCTGAATGAACAGAAGAGAGTTCACCAAAACACCGCATCACCGAGATAGACTTGGCATGAAAGACATTTTATCCTAAAACCACTTGGGTGGCCCCATAAAAGCCAGAACATAAACCATCTGTAATTATTATATTCTCTGCTAAAAGTCAATGGTTAATGGGTAATGGTTAAAATCACAGAAGTAAATGAAAACCTGACTGTAAAATGCTACTGGGAAAAACTATGTATCCAACAAGCTGAGTCTATTCCCAAAGGTTAAAAATGAAACAAAAAGGAAAACAACCCATTTTTAGAAATAACACACAGTAATTCTGCAACAGTTTCCATTTTGCATGACAAATGACAGATTTAATGCATTTATTTTGCATTTAATATGACTGTATTCAGAAGCTGATGATTTAAAAACATCTGACTTTCTTCTGAGTACAGAGAATTATATCTTTTTAATAAATAATGTCCAGCCAGTAGAGTAGATTAAAAACAGCAGGAATCAATCACAACATTCAGTGTACTGGTGAGAAACAGTCTGTGCATTTCTTACCTGGTAGCATACTGCTCTATTCTGGAGTGTGTGTCATCATGGAATAGCTGTGGAGACTGGGAAGGACTAGTTTGAGAAAAATAAAAAAAATAATATTGGTGTCAAAAGCGATTCATGATATAGACAAAATTATTTTATAAGTAATTTAAACTAATGTCGTATAAATAAATAATATTGCTGAGAGGGTTGTTGCTTTTGGTCAGCCATGCCCTACAGCTCATGCACATCAGATTAGCAGCAACTCAGCTTAGAGAAAACAACTAGTATACTAAGCTTTCCAGACAAAGGGGTTCAGCATACTCACTCATATTGTTCTGGCCACATACTGATGAGAGTGATAGGACTGTACGAAGACAAAAAAAGAGAAAGAGAGAGAGAGAGAGAGAGAGAGAGAAAGAAACTATGAAACAAACTTCAGTGCCACTTAAGAAAGAGAAAGCTAGAGAAACAAAAAATTTTAACCAGCAGCCCACCCAGATTATTTGAATCAGCAACAACTGACATAGAAAAGGAAACAGCAACAGATACTGCACTGTATCATCAACAGACAGGAGACTGACTTACAAACTTCATTTTGTTAAAAGTCAAATTTAAAAACAAAAATACCACTAATTGAACTGCAGTTTGTAAACCACAATCAGTTTGTTTAAATTCTGCTCAAGTGTTGGAGCTTTTCTTCTAATCTAACTAGAAAATACTCTTACAAAAACTTACTGGGTAAAAAGCCCAACAACTACAAAGCACCCCACTGTATAAAGTTATCAATGCTTGTTTTCCTACTGCATAACAATAAGATGATATAAGTACATATTGTATTATATATTCTGACACTTAGAAAACTATTTAGTATTTCTATTTTTTAAAATTAATTTTAAAGTAACATACTACTGGGTTTTGTCATCTGAAGGGGTAAGAACCTATACAAGTAGTTTCCTCAGCATGATACTGGCAATTTGTCTTGTGAAGGGCCAAAGGAGTTTTATCCTGACTTGTGATTTAAGTTTTGACATTCCAATTCCAGGCACCACTGGCAAACTTTCATCACATCAAAGGTTTGCTTTCCATTGTTGGTGACATGTTCATTTTGTTTTTAAATACAGACCAGTTGAAGATTGCCCTGGTGAGTAACATTTAAATTTTTTGTACGTGCATTTCTTGCTTAGAATCCAGACCAGATTACTTCCTCCTCTTTCTTAAGCTGCTAATGAGTGGGTTTTGTTTGATTACTGTAAGTAAAACACAATTCACTGGTCACAAAAATGGAGCATGATCAAGGACACTGGGCTTTCACATGCAAGCAGAAAACATATGTTGAAGCTTCACAGTGGCTGTTGTTGATGACTGGTGCTGTGTTTAGACAACACGTACAGCAGCACCACAGACTCCATGACTCTGTCATGGAGTGTCAATCCATAAAACCACTTGTAGTGCCCTGTCAACATATCTTACTTTTGTTCTTTTAAAAATCTCCTTTGCTGACAGCTACCAAGTAAGCAAATAAATAAAATGAAGTGTTTCTGCCAGCACTGTAAATAACACTGCAGAGACACAGAGTGTTCTCTCTTATTAGGCCACCTGGATTTCTGAAGTTTGTAGGAACCTCATTAGGTCAGAGATTTCTAACTCCAGAAACTTTGAGATGACCTAATAAGCAGTGTGGTTCCAAAAGCCCAGTCTCCCCAAAGCTGTGAAAGTTTTCTCAGTAAAACAGCCATTAAGATCCCTTCAGCACTGCCTGCTGAAGTCCATGGATTTATGATAAAATACCTATACCACCAAACTAAAGAAAATACATTACTTCTTCCAAAATAGGCAAGTTCTGTAAATAATGCAAACTAATTCCTGATGCTGGTTATTTCTTGGGTTTCACTTTTTTGTTTTTAATGAAACAGGACAGCGATGCCAGGAGCAATTACTCTGTAATCAAGCTTACGTCTCCAGGTTGTCACCCTCCAAAACTGTTTGCACAGGTAGGTAGCCAAGTCGGGGATGCTTTGCAAAATACTTCTTTGACCGGAACTTGTTCTTCAGCACCTTGGTGAAGTCCCGTACATCTTCCCCAGATGTTGTCTTAAAAAGTTAAAAGAAATTAAATTGAACTTAAATTGAATTGCTAAATAGCACCAAGATAATACAGCTGCCACTTTACTGAAAGGAGGAACTTCAGAATGTTAGTGACATTAAAATCACTTCAATTTTAAGTGTCGTGAAATATGGAACAGTAATTATGGTAATGCATCTACAAATTCTTTTCTATTGAAAAACAAACAAAAAAAACCAACATTGAGGCTTCAAATTGCTAGTAATAAATGCATTGGATTTATCAATTACTAATTAGAGAAAATTAAGGAAAAATTGAAGCAGGTTCAAATCCTAGGTTAAACTTTTACAAACAGTCTTACAAAGTGGGAAAAAAGCAAACCAGTTTGCCAGCTATGAGGGTATCCTCTTAGCCAGTGAAAGCAATCTTGACAGTATACTCATGCATATGAAGCTCATGACTCCCTTTCACAGGCAGAAGAAATACCTTGTGATGACTCTACTGAAAAAATACAGCTAACAGGAATGGCCTTGTTTGAAAACAAAAACAAAAACCAAAACAACAACAACAAAAACACGTAACTAAGACAACCCTATGCATTCACAAAGTGCCACAAAATATTCAATGCCTCCCATTACATACCTAAACCGAAAAACTTTGAGATGGAAAACAGTATGTGTTAAACCAACCTCTCCCATGACAGCCACATTTTTCATGACTATTTTCTCAAGTTACCAGATCTCTTCCTACAGGTTTCTGCTATTATCCATGTCACTCAAAGGCCAAAAAACACCCACAGATGAAATCACAGCCATTGTACAGGCACTGTGCAAAGGCACAGTCAGAAGTGGGTGTGGTAAGAACAGTCTGTGCCTGAATTAACAATCTCACAGACTGATCGAGCATATTCCTTACTGTCACACTGAGAGGCTGGAAAGAAAATCAGCCACAAGATTTTCCAAGTCTAAAATTGCAAGCTACAAACAGCAAAACCCCTTGAAGATGATTATTATTTTAACTGGTCATTACTGATGCAGCCTTGTCCAGAACCAACAAATGCTTAGCTCGATCCCTCACTGCCACAGCTGGTCTTCAGTACTGAATTAGAATTGACACAGCTGCTTTTAAGGATCAATTTAATTGGAAATAATCATAGCAGCAATGGCAACACTGCTTTGGCAATACTACTCAATGAACTTCTGCTACAAAAGCAGGAATACAAGTTAAGAAGGGCATAATATGCAAGGTGAAAAGGGCTATAACAAAGGTATCTGCAGGAAGAAACAATAGTATGCCTTCAAATATATGTGTTTTCAGCCTGTACAGAGAACTTAAACAGAATGGCCACCATCCCATGGGGAAGTTAATACTAAACATTTCTTCTTGCAACTGCAGTAAAGAAAAAGTGGCCATTCACCTCCTGTATTAGCTGCAGGTTTGCAATGGCTTCTACAGATTTCTAGCCCAAACACTGTAAAAAAAACGTGGACAGCATTTCTTGGCAGTCTGCTTTCAGAGAAGCACATTAACATAAAAGAATGCCAAGAAGGATGGATATCCATTGGGAAAACAGAGAAAAAGGCTTTTCAGTTTCGTACTTTTTTTTCCCTATTATGAACTATTCCCACTATGAAGAGGCTTAAAAGCGCATCAGACAAACTATTCTGATTTCATTTTCTATTGTCAAAACATAAAATACATATGTGACCGGGGGGAAAAAATTAATGTGTGTATAATACATGCAGTTATAAATCTATAATGCAGATCAGAGTAGCAATAAAAGCAGATAATCAAACTGATGTTGGTGAAAGTTTCTGACATCTGGCTTTAACAAGTAGCAACAAACTGAGCACATTTGGGATTAAGAAGTATTTGAACCCCTAGATTTTAATACAGGTAAATTAAGGAAGGGCTCACAAAATCACACTCAGGAAGCATCTGCTACAGTCACGGAATCATCCAAACAAGGACCGTGACATCCAAAGGGCTGCTTATTCTCACGCAACAGTAGTTCTAGCAGATGGAACTCTGTCCCAAGGCCAATGAATGAAAGTTTTAGTACCTACACATTGCAGAAATAAATGCCTACTGAGCTGCCAAACTTCTTCTCTGGAGTATTCTTTATTTGGTATGACAGCCTGACCCAGTTCCTTGGAAAAAATAATTTGACTATGTACTGAGTGAGGACATATACTAGGAGGATAAATACTAACCAGTTAAATTTGAGCAGATCTGCAAGAACTATTTTAAACCACAGGACTAAGACATAACTTTCAGAAGCATTTCTCCCACGTTTTTTTTTTTGCATGGAGCCACACTACACAATCCAATCAAAAATCATGCCAAAAGAGCATTTAACTATAACATTTAACTTCTGAAAAACATTAGCCAGCAGTTGTGTAAACTCTATCTACTAAATTAAAAACAACAGGTAACTTGTACAGTTACATCATGGCATCTTGGCTACTTCCACACAGATCAATAGCACAAATACTGTGGTAGTAGCTTCAGAAGCAAATCATTTCCTTCAATGAAAGTTTCAGCCAAAGACTATGCTTTCAGTCTCAATTTAAAATCTCAGTTCTTACAAAATGACAAAGTTCGAGAAAGAATGACGAAGATCCTTGGCTGGCATACAGAAATAAATAAAGTCTGCAGCCAAATGTCTCAAGCAAAAAAGAAATATGGAAAAACTGACAAATGGGCATTAGCACTCTTTAGTATACTGGCAGGAATAAACAGAGTCATAAGTCAAAGTAAAAACAGAAAAAAATCATTGTAAACCAATACAAATTTTACAAACTCTTGGATTTATATGGAAAGTGATAGCAAAAACAGAAGATGCTGAAGCTTGGTTTTCATACAAAGGTTGAGAAAACAGTTTTGATGTATTTTTCATGTCTTAGAAATAGGATAAATCTTCATTGGGAACAAGTATTACCAACAATGCAATAAACTAGTTGGAAGAGCT
The DNA here is from genome assembly GCA_011076525.1 of Nettapus auritus. Classification (NCBI taxonomy): domain Eukaryota; kingdom Metazoa; phylum Chordata; class Aves; order Anseriformes; family Anatidae; genus Nettapus; species Nettapus auritus. The sequence goes on along the minus strand of CM021767.1, from coordinate 48,749,107 downwards.
CTAAAGCATATATATATATGGAGGGTAAGGAGAGGAATGCAAAGTTCATTTTTATTTTTTTTTTAAGAAAAAAGCACCTTTTTTTACATCTCCATATTTTTATTTCTTGACATTTTACTCATCTGTAACATTAATTAAAACCTGCACCATAAGCCTGACTGTATTTAATGGAGAACAGAATTTTTAGACCTATTTGTGGTAACAGCTACAGCACGTGCAACTATGATGATAGCTGCATTTTGAAACAGCTGTCTGATAGCTCCCCAGAGTAGGATGTGGGGGGAAAAGAGAGAGATTTCATTTTTTTCTGCTCTCTTTTATTTGACACTTAAGAACCCAATGCACTAGTAATTTAAATCTATGTTTAAATGTATGCATTTATTTCATTCATCAAACCATCTACAATTTTAAATAGTATCTCATGTTCCTTGATAGAGGCACCAGACAGGATATCACAAAAATTATGTTATTAAAGGTAGATAAGAAATGTATTTATGGCTATCACTACCACGTCAGTGATGTTTGTATTGTGTACCACTGTGAAGATGACCTTTCTGCGACCACTTTCAAGTATAGACTTTTCAAAGAAGTTTCTCAACAAGAAGCATTACAAATTGTGTATTTTAGTTTACTGCAATGAAACGAATCTGTAATTTCATGAGTAACTGTCTTACCTCAGAATTAAAAAAATTAAGCCTCAAAAGGGTAGCAGATCACATAAGCTAGCTATGTGAGCAACTGTAAGAGAGAGACCTAGAGGACAGCATGATGAGCCACTGCTAGAGATCAAAGATATCTCTCCTTCACAGGGCAATGAGTAATAATCTCTGAGCTCCACAGCTGGAAGCAATGTTCTGAATGCAAAACATTCAGATTCCCCCATTCTTGCTCCATTCTCTCAACTTCCCCACAGAATAACCCTATTTTGACAACAGTAAAGCATCATCCTTGGTGCATCGATAAGCTTGACAAAATGAAACCACCAATTTCTTATGTCAGCTTGTTGCTTATAAAACATTGAGCTACTTAATGTTCATGTATGCAGTTGTCTTCTCTGGATGTCAGTAGCCATTAAACTTTCAGATGATTTACGTAGAGGAGGAGTCTTAGCAGGCACAACTGCAGATAAATTTTATTGTGCCTGAAGCAAAATCTACTCTCTAGGGTGAACTATCATTCAGCTAATAATTTCTGACATCTCTCCTATCATTCCTGAGCTTCTTCAGGGAAATAAAATTCTGATCACTTTTCTTGCAAGGTAAACTGTAGCAAGAATTACTAAAATAAGAATCACAGTCTTTAGGAAAATATATATTTTGGATACCACATTAAACTCCTGAGGAGACCCAATCCTACAACTTCAAAACTTCCAGTAGCTCACTTGCAAGGAAAATGTGATAGAGAACAATGCAGAAGACAGCTCATAGCAGGAGCAAGAGATGTCCTGAACTGATACACAGTCAGCTGATTTTAATTGCATTCAGATTGTGCCAAGCATTACCTTAATGTCTGTCAATGCACTGAATCCATTTCATCTTAAATATTATTTATTTATTTGTTGATGATGAAGGGGCTAACCTTTGCTGTCATCATTTTGTACAGAAAGGCTACAAAAAAAACAGTTCCCAAAAATGAGAATTTAGCCAGGTGAGTGTAGTGGCAGAAACCAATGAAAATTGTTTATACATTCACTGAAGTCAGGACCCCAAGAGAAATGACTTGTGATGGATGAGAAATTTTCAGAACTGCTGATCTGATACCTGTACAATACTTTAAAAAACAAACAAACAAACAAAAAACAAAACAAAACAAAACCTTTATTTTAAGGTTTTACTCTGGAAAATAAAAGTTGCAAAGTAAAAAGAGTTTAGGGAAAGAAAACTGATGCAACATTCATAGAACACAAGTACTGAGAGAACGCAAAAAAAAAAAAAAAGAAAGAAAAAACAACCCACGAAACTACGTATTTATTTAAGAGTATTCCTGAATTAGATGCTAGATTTTGACTGTAGAAAGATCTTGCAAATCTTTACACATCCCTGTAACATTTTTCATTAGAAATCCCATTTCTCCATCTTCTCAAGAAAAAAGAGAAATGAGAATAACTACAATAACTCTACTGCTTAGAGACATGATTTGTTTAATATTTTCAATTCCTTACCCTACCAATCTCTAAATCATATATGACAGAAAACAATACATAGCCAAAGTAGTTATCACAAATGTTTGTATTTTCATCATCAAGAAAATGAAATTGCAAACTATGATGAATACAGAAAGAGCATTATGGATTTGACTTCAATAGCTATACATTATTATCTGATGTAAATAGCCTTAATCTGAAATTAAGGAGCACTTCCAACCTGATGCGAACACTGAGAGAATCTTCCTCTTGCAAATTAATTTGAGAAACAGATTCCTTAAGACATTTTCAGAGTTATTTTAAATTTAAGTAGAAGTAACAGAGCTTCTGAGAAATCCCTTCATACTTCACACTGAACAGCTTACCTGAAGACAATTAAAAGGTCTCCTCTCTAACTGTGATTAAGTTCCAGTTCTAAATGTCAGCTTTATTAAGCAGTCAAGCATTTGTTTCTTCTAATTATTGCTCATATTCTTGATACTAATGTACTCGTATCAATACATTTAAGTAAGAGAGAGAGAGACTAGATTTTATTAAGGGAGTTTGGTGAGTTCATGTATTTGTACTCTGCTTTGCAACGCAGACCACAAACAGTATTTTAACATCAACAGCCTTTGAATTTGGTTGAAAAGGCTCTAAAAAGTGACAAGCCTTAGCAGTGTAGATGTACTCTTTATATTCAAGCTATTCGTATTGTAATATAATGGATTCTTAGGAATAATTCATTGATCTTTGGTACCTACATTTTTATTAACGTTTTTATTTCATAGACGCAGCTCTATGCTATTTTCTGGCATCATTCCATTTAAACACAATCTATTCTACTAACTTACTGCAAAGAATTTTACATCTTCTTGAATATTATATTGCCTTAACTGAGTGCAACCTACACAGAGGTTTCTCAAAAATTAGTACACTAACCACAGTACATTACTACAAATAGCACGTTACAAAGCCAGATTCTTTTTGTGACACCTATTCTTTGTTCCTCACTCAATTCAGACAAGACTAGTTAAAATGGAGTGCATGTAGGCACTGATTATGCAATAAGTTATGTCTGTTCATAAAATGGGTCATTTCTGATCTGAATTTGTTCTAAGCAGCAGACCTATTACCACTGTTTAAATTATATACAGATTACACTATTAATTTTTGTGACTGAATGCAAATTCTTATGAACGTGAACAACTATTGAATTAAAACCAACCAAGTAAAAAAAACACAAACAAACCTGAAAGTGTTATTTCTGTGAAGGAAGTTACCCAATCCTCTACTTAACAAAGTGTCCTAGAAAATTTCTTAGAAAAATCTGGCTAAATATTTTATCAGCAAAATATTGCATTATAAAGGAATCTGTAATTCAGGCAAAACTCTCAAATAATTTTCAGTTAGAAACTGTCAATTTTGCTCATTTTTGCCCAGATACACACTAATTTTTAAATATTTCAGTAAACACTAATTACTCAACAAAAACCACGACATAATTCCAACCATCTTTCCATAAAGCAAGCTAAATGTTGGACCTGAAAGAAAAGATCATGAACCTTCAAAAATATTAAAGCACATTACTAGAATATTAAATACTATTATGGTAGTATGGCAGTAGTAAAGTGAGTCTCTTTTCTCTGATGTTTTCTCACATTACAAACAGCATGTGTGTGCACATGCTCATATACAAGTACTGCAATTACATTCAATATTCCAGCTTTATTTTCACAAACCAAAAATAAAGTTCCATCAGAAAATACTTCTGAGGTGGCTACTAGAAGCAGATACTTCTCCCCATTTCTATAGAATTCAAAAACTACCCACGCAAAATCAGCAGCCCTAGCAAAGCCCCTGATGACTTTCAAAAAGAATGGCAGGAAGACAGACCCTGCTAGACATATGGAAAAGAAAGACTGCTAGAATATTTAGGTGTTAAAAAAAAAAGTTTTAAAAAAATAGACCACAAATAATGCAAAAAACAATCCCTTAGGAATGATCAGTAACTTGGTACTCACTGGTATACAGTACTCCACCATTGGGTAATGCAATTTATGCCCCTTTGCTGTACGGCCGGAAAAGAAGCAGCTCTGACAAACATCATAGTTAAAATGTTTTAAGCTCCGGTACCTATGGGGACATTAAACAAAGCGATTAGAGCTTCCTAGGTTCAGTTCTAACACGTACTTATTATTAAGCCTCATGAGGCAAATTACTCTTTTGAAATGTCGTCACCTGCTTTTCAGCAGCAGCTACACAAGGACACAGCCGGTTTGTTTTTGCTTAGAAAGCACAGGCACTGAGAGCTCATCCTGGCTGCAGATCCCCAGGGCATCTGTGCCACCAGTGCAGCTGCACAGAACACAGAACACCTGCAGTCCTCCTAGCCCACTTCAAGCAACCTTCCTACACTACTCAGACTGCTTCACAGAGTATTTACAAGGAATTCCTACCTTCCATAGCCACACAGACAGCCAATGTTAATCACCTGTTGACAAAGTCACTTTGAAACAGACAATCTTACAGGCACCCTCTCTACTGACTTAAAATTATATTGATTTAGCTTTTTCTCCCCTCTCTTCAGTCACTGGCTGTTATCTCACATTAAAATATCATTTATAAACCAGACTGTTTTAGATTTATATGTTTTTACATTTACTGTTTAAATGCATTTACATCATTCTGATGCTCAGAAATTCTAAGTCCATGTTTCAGAACCTGAAACTCTTAAAAGTTCATCAACTGTGAGAAGAATACACAATTAAGTTCAAAAATTGATTTATTTACTTTGGCTTTCAAGAGCAAGTACGTGTATAAACTAAGTAACAAGGAGAAAAAAAAAAACACCTTATACAGTATCTCCTGTACTAAATGCAAACCCAAGAGCATATGTATGTATTTTAAACCAAATCTGGCTAAAGCAGATTCCACCCACTGTTTGTTACAGTATGGTTGACCTGACTGGATGAGATTATTTTATTCATCTCAAACTAAGATGAGCTAGCTGAAACAAACTGAATAGCTATTGAATAGTTAAAGTTTAAAACTGAATTGATTCCTGAGAGTAGTTTTCAGTACCAAACAACATTATTTCCCTGCTGAGTTTTATGTTTTGTTTTGCAAAAGAATGTGTCTATAAATGTAAAGGTGCACTTTTAAGGATGCTGATGCAACTGTTTGTAGTCTTTACTCAGAGCCTGTGTATTAAATGGCTGCATCTACCTTCTGGTAAGATGCTAGATGCTTTTGTTGTTGCATATCTCTAGCTTCATTACAGAAATGATTTAGAATGAGTCATTCTTTTCATCTTCCCTTGTCTTCTGTCTCCATGACATCCTTTTCTGCGCTAAATATCTCAGTATAGACAGGATCCACCAGTCCCAGTTTAGGCATCTGAAAGGTCTCTGAATGGAACTTAGCCATCCTAGGCTCCCTCAAGTTTTAATTAAGAAAAATAGGGACATCTAGAGGGATTTCATCTCCTCTTAAGACAGGCAACAAAGTTTGATCAAATTACTTACATCTCCCTATTTATAGTAAAAGTCACTAGCTCAGTCTTACAAGATTGACTAAAGCTAGCGTGTCCAAAGCTAGGTGAGACAAATCTGACTCCAGGATTCGTATAAATATATAACCTTTAAAACAACAGAAGGAAGGAGAGAAAGAGAAAGCACAAGGAACAAAAATGACTCATCTGCCTTAATATTGGAAGAAAAGCCTTAAAATCGCTTACAGGAAAGACTGATCTATCATTCCTAAACAAAACACTCAACTTCACAACCACAACAGTGAAAAATCCTACAATTATGATTAGCTCTACTCCCCTACTTCATTTTGCATCATTTTACACACTGGAGCAATCAAAGTAGAAATATATTTTAGTTGTAACAGTACCCAGGAAGGGTACCAATTATGCAATGCCTCATGATGATAAATCATAGTTAAATCATACAGTTCAGGAGAATAAAAAGAGTATCATCCCTGGAGTCATTTTTAAGAATTCACAGCTTCCTTTGAGCAGACTAAACTTAGATTGCGTTCCATGTTTCGCAACAGGAACTATGCAAGTTTCATCACAGTAACATATCAATGCTTGTGCCAAGCAAGGAAGAATAGCTGCTAAAGGGTGTTCAGTACTGGCTGGCATAAATGGCTTGGTTTCACAAGCTTTATGCAGGAGGTGGGGCAGCCAGCAAACCCACCGTCTGTCTTCTTGCTCCTCCTAAGACACAGATAAGTGTTTATTTATTTTTTTTCCAAAATACCTGATAACAACTCCCTCTCACACACTTGCCAGTCATAAGACCACTGGGTATCTAAAAGGGACGACAGGAGCCAGAAACACACTGGCTCAGGAGCTCCTGAAATGAGATCCACGCTGTGGTCTGACCAGGGATGGCAGTTCCCATCATAAATCATGAAAATGGTGGAAAAACAAACAAGGAACCGTACTTGGTGGAGAACACGCACATAGCTCCCGTTCTCTTACCTAAAGCCAACAATCGGACATTCTTTGCAGATGTTGCACTTGGCCTGATGTTTTGCTGTTTCTGCAGCTGCCACGCGGTGTAGAACTGGTAGCCATACCATAGACTGCGGCTCCAAGCGCATCCAGTCTATAAACTGCTTTACAGTGATTTCTGGCTTGTTGTGGTTCTGGGGAAAGTAAATATATATACATAATTAAAAACAATAATAATAAAAAAGGAAACAATTAAAAACCCTCCTCAAACAGATTTTACTTAGAATTTAATTTAAAAACAAACAAACAAACAAACAACAAAAAAAAAACTGTTAGTCCTTTCCATGTCAGGTTAATGTGGAACCTGACAAAGTACACAGGAAACAACTTTAACTTTGATTAATATACAAATAAAGAAAACAAGTTAAGTTAGCCAGTAAGAACAGATAGGTGTAAACAGCTGTGACAGAGGAGTCAGATGGTAATAAAGATGGAGTAGTCCACGATAAAGCCATCTTTGAATTGAAGAGACTTGAGAAAGAACAAAATTACAAAAGGGAAGTTCCTTCTGCATTTCAAACATGGTTGTCTTTTGAGTTAAGACTGATTCCAGACTGCTGGCAGTCAGTACTGCTTGCAAGTGTCTAGTAATTGTCTTAAGGCTCACGAGAAATTTTTGTGTTCTGAGCCCATGGTATTCTTACCAGTTAGCATGTTAAATACACAAATAAATAGAGATAAATAAACAGAGGAAAATAAATCTGCCACTTTATAGGCAATCACTGCAAGAAATCAACAGAGTGGAAATATTAACATGACTTTTTTAAGAAGCAAATAAACATGTTTCCATTCTCTTCAAGTTGTAACTAACAGAAGAGCCGAGCTGTAAAGGAATTAGGTTCATCCTATTTGTCAGCAACAAGAACAAGTTGTCCTTCTGAGCTCACTGGAAATAACAGTTTAAAATTTAAAATGAAAGCTATACTTAAATGGTAACACATGACAAAAAGCTACACGAGACTTCTTAAACTATTCAAAATCCAAACCAATTTTTGCTACTAAGAGGGAGCTGCAGGGAAGAAAGGAATAATAAGCTTTCCCTACCAGCAAAATACTTGTTTTCACTAGGCTGAGATAGCTCTGACGTCCCATTGCATACTTTGTCTGTGCTTTCCTAAAGATGAGGAGCAGAACTCGAAGCACTCATGTGAGATAAGGGATGCAACTGGATCACCAGTATAGTCACAATAATACAGAGTGTATTTAAACACTACCTTGGCTAGTGCACATCGCCCATAATTGAATAGCATGGTGGATGGGGCAGATCCTTGAAGAACATAAAAGATCATTCCTGTGACAGAAAAGTCTGTCACTAAAAAATCAATTTATTTTAGTGTGACTTGAACCAGCTGAGGTCAGTGATGGATGTCAAGCACCATCCCTTATTGTCTGAAGAAGCAATGTTAAAACCTCAGAGAAGTTTTACATGGTTAGTTGGTCAAAACAACTTTCTTATGTATCAAGCAAATTATTCCAGATCTGGATAAATAATTCTTCAGTCCCAGTCATCTGAGAGTCCAGAAATGAATTCAACAAGCTAAATAAATATGTAGCTTAAAAAAGCTACCACAGCTGAATTTTTTAAGGTGCTGGATGAAAACATACAAATGTCTGTAAAAGAATGGTAAAAGAAAAATGTCCTAGAAGTTCTCTATAACTTTTAATCTGTTGGATTCAATAAAACTACAAATACTGAAGTCAGTGGTTTTATATATACCACAATGAATTTTTAATCAATATATAATTTCTGATAATGCTTAAAGCAGCCACTTTCACAGAAGTAATAAACTCTAGCAATATAGTTATCACTACCAAACAGTCAGAGCCTTAGGCATCCTTGACAAATCCTGAGTTAGGTTGCGTTCCCTTGCGACGACATCTTTTTTCTTCTCATTTTCTTTAAACAGACAGACGTTCTGTGCAGCCTCATTAACCCCCTGCATGTAGTACGGACCTGAACAGCAGGCTGTAAGACAGCTTTATTTTATGTTCTGATCTGCTGCATAAAGGCTCACGAAACATAAATGACTGTAGTTGAAATTTTGTGTAACTGCAATCTCTTTTGTCAGAAAAATAATGCTAAAAAATATCCTGATGTACAAAGTCAAAAATTACTGTCAACATCATTTTCTTGTTCTGTTGAGATCAAATCTTGTTCCAGGACATAAAAGCACGTTGTTCTCACAGTATCATGTTGTTTAGAATGATGCAAAGTGGGATAATTGGCCACTACAATAATTTTTAACAGCATTCAAAGCAGTCAATATTATCATAAACACAAATAATTATATATTCTTTTTGCTAAAAAGCAATTTGTTTGATTGTCTCCTAAATGATGAATCAAACTTTCACAGCTACGCTTTAACAATAACTTCCCAGTAATTTTAACAACAATTCAGTTGCAGGAGCAAATTCATTTCTCTTCAAAACTCAATAAACGTTTTTAAATTCCTTTCCTATTTTTACACCATGTAAAAGTAAGTCTTCAATTGCTCAGAGAGGTTTTGCCCATGAAGATATGTATCATCTCACCTGTTGGAAGCAGCTCCGCACACTGGGTTCGATGTTACTGCCACCAAAAGCTGCCACCTCCCCAAGCTGCCGGGGGATCTGGATGGCATCGTGCAGCAGCAGGCCAAGCTGCCTCTGGTCACACATTTCTGTGGGACCCGCCACTTCGTTGAAGAGATCTGCAACATCAAAAAAAGGCACTAGCTCATTTTATTTCCATTGACATCCCCTTTTATTCAGTAACACCACAGCTTGAGTTTTGCCATTTCTGCATCTTCAGATGTAGCTACAGAGGACCACTCTCCCATTTACAATAGTTTACCCTTGTCTGATCTTGATTACTTTGACTACTTTTTCTGGATCTGTAACCATACAAATGAGAAGAGTCAGGTCAAATGAATTAAATCATACTTAGCTTCTTATGGTAAGATAAATAAGTATCTTGATATTTAAGATAAATAAAATTTAAGAATTATAACATTAGTAAATTAAGATAAATATCCTCCTGACAAACTTGTACACTGAACTACGACCTATCACAGTTATTTTTTTACCCATGAACAGCTACGTGACAAAATAAACCAACACAAAACTGGAATAGCTTTTTGTGCCAATCCACCATTACTTCATTTTTCCCCTAGTATTTATGAAGTTTTCTATGTTATCTCAAGGGAAGTAAAAAATAAAAGATTTTTCAGATCCCTATTTCATGCCAAAATCTATGCTTTCCTTAGGTTGGCTGGGGACAGACGTGTCTGCTGTGAACTGAGACTGGAAATGAGCACAAGTCGCAGCTGGCAGCGTGAAATAGCTTAAAGCAAGAGCACCAGCCAGTCAGCAACACAGATCGTCCTTAACAGGAATCACATTTGCTTCCTGGATAACTACATCTGTTCTCATGCACTTTCCTTTTACCGATTTCCTAAGGTACGCGTCGAGCCCTGCAGCATAAATGCAGGATCTGGGATAACTGTAATGACAGAAAAATTTGAGGCTGAAAGGATCAAGCAATTGTTCCCGACACAGACACTTACTGGGAAGAAAGACACTGCTTGTTTCTGCTTAAGAGTCACAGTAAACTATTGAATTAATAGGTCTATCTGCAGTACAGAAAATATTTCTTAAAGTAGTGTATTTACACATTTCTTTGATTTTTTAAAAAATATATTTGTAATTGTTAAAATTTCTAGCTACATACTTTTAACACATTTCTCCCAACGATCCTTGATTTATGAACTTTGTAGTATTGTACATTGATATTTAGTCACAAGATTAATCTCTCCTGAAAATATCTTGAACACTGAATTAATCTCTTAGAAATAGCTTTAAATTCTGTGGATGGTGTAAGTTACAAAAGAAACTGTAGTGGATTCTGTGTGTTCAATTCCAGTTGGCTTTTACAATCTCCTTTTGCACTCAGTGGCCAGTTTGGATTAAAGTTCCAAATAACGTTAAAAGAAAAAAAAAAAAAAAAAAATCATATACACTAATCCCCTACTACTTAGTTTCCTACCAGAAAAATTGGTAATAGTTTAGAAATAAAAGAAATTTGAAAATTCAGTCTGACTGAACTTGTGATTGAGAAACAGAGCAGCTTTCTTGAGAAACATTCGAGAGAAACTCTTTTATTACACACCACAAATTGTTTTGCCCTTCATTTGGAGTAACTGTCAAGCTTTGTCAGCATGCGTCAGAAAGACAGCTCATACCTTTTCTCTTGACAAAGGGAGCTGAGGCAGAAGAGAAGACTTTCACAAAACATAAATCCAGCTGACTGAACGATTTTTTTTAGTTTCTTGTATTTTTCTTGCCTAGTCAAACAGATGCTGCAGCATCTTTAGCACTTAGCAGTGAGACAAAGCCCATGGATGACAGCACTGACAGAACAAGCACTGCCAAGGTGAGCCTGCAGCAGGGCAATCCCAAATCCTGACTAGCTTTTTCAGCTGCAGTTGGAATAGTTTTCCAGTATCTAAGAGTCCATTTCAAAACCAAAATGGATAGGGTAAAAAATGCCCATTTGATTTTTTTTTTTCTGCTTTTATCAATCTACAGTGGAAATAGGCGCTATAAAGAACAATTCACTCACTACTGCAGCTGGGAGGAGGAGGAAGTACTTTCCCAAGCCCTAAGGAATCAGTTGACTGGGGAGCTAATAAATAGAAGAAAAATGACGTGTCAGGAGAGAGAAGAGGGATAGTGGTCAGCTAGGGCTGATGCAAGTAGGAAATCAGCAAATACACTGGAGAGCTCAAACTCCTCCAAAACAGCCTACTTAACCAACCAACCAAACGAACAACACAACTAAAACTTAACACTGGCAGCTGTGCCATAACCACTGAATGTTGAAGTGCACAGGAGTCAGTGGATGGTAACCCCCCTCCTCCCCAAATCCTCAATGAAATTGGTGTGACAACACAGGAGAATCTCCTCAACTAAAGGCATGCAAAGTCTAAATGTTCCTGCTAGCTAGCCATCCTCCTTAAAGAAACACAGGAGCTGTTCCCTAGCAAAGGAGATAACCCAGGAGCAGCTCTGAAGTGGCAGACATAAGGGAGAAGGGTTCATTTTAGCTCTGACAGGGTGCACCCAGACTCTATATCCACCAGTGGGGATGGAGACCCCATATGTCACCCACCAGCAAAGTCAGAAGCCACAAACTGAGCACTGCTATAAATGGTGTTTGTATATAAGTACATACATATTGTATGAGCTTATATACAAAATACAGTTATCTTAAGTAAAACTGTAAATGGGACTAATACAAAAAGGATTTGGGAAACAAAAGTAAAGATTATTCAGACTTGAGCCATAGCAAAAAGCAGAAACAAACAAGCAAACAACAACAACAAAAAAACTTGTTTAATCTTAAATTAAATTCAGCCTCACGTTAGTATTTTGAGGATGAAAGCTAGCGGGACCCAAACAGCAACTTAGCTGGACAACCTGAAAAAATGTATTTACTGGTTGGTATAGAAGTGGATGCTCAAAAATGTTGAAAAGCTCATTCAATTCCTACCAAAACAGTAGTAAGATGTCCAGCAACACACCTTGTGGCTTTTGCTGAGGTTGCCAAGACATCAAATCATAAACCTAGCCCTGTCAAGTCTAAATCATCCAAGCAGCTGCAAGGAATCCAGTGCAGTGTAAACCCTTGAAAGTTACACTCAAATAAGCTTAATTAATAATATGCAAAAATAGAAAATGTGCCATTGTTTGTTCACATGCATTTTTACAAACAGGATGCACGTGTTGCAAACAAGATGCACATCCTTACATAGAATGCACAGGATTGAGTGCACCCTCAGTAAGTTTGTGGATGACACCAATCTGGGGGGAAGCGTTGATCTGATGGAGGGTAGAAAGGCCCTGCAGAGGGAGCTGGACAGGATGGGTCAATGGGCAGAGGCCAGTGGGATGAGGCTCGACATGGCTAAGGGTTGGGTCCTGCACTGGGGGTGTTGATTGATGCTCACCTGAACATGAGCTGGCAGTGTGCTCAAGCGGCAAAGAAGGCCAAAGGCATCCTGGTTTGTATCAGGAATAGCGTAGTCAGCAGGAGCAGGGAGGTGATTATCCTCCTGTACTCTGTTCTGGTGAGGCTGCACCTTGAATACTGTGTTCAGCTTTGGGCCCCTCACTACAAGAAGGACAACAAGGCCCTGAAGTGTGTCCAGAGAAGGACTACGAAGCTGGTGAAGGGCCTAGAACACAAGTCCTGTGAGGAGCGGCTGAGGGAACTGGGGTTGTTTGGTCTGGAGAAGAGGAGGCTCAGGGCAGACCTCATTGCTCTCTACAGCTACCTGAAAGGAAGCTGTGGGGAGCTGGGGGTCGGCCTCTTCTCACAGGTAACTAGTGATAGGACTAGAGGGGATGGCCTCAAGTTGCATCAGAGGAGGTTCAGGCTGGGAATGAGGAGACATTTCTTCTCAGAAAGAGCAGTCAGGCATTGGAACGGGTTGTCCAGGCAGTGGTGGAATCACCGTCCCTGGGGGTGTTCAAGTAAAGGTTGGACTTGGTGCTTGGGGACATGGTTTGGTGGGTGCCATTTGTAGTGGGGTGATGGTCAGACAAGATGACCTTGGAGGTCTTTTCTGACCTTAATGCTTCTATGATTCTGTGATTCTATGACATTATTTTCTTTTATTTTTTTTCCTTCCCTTCCCCCCTTTTTTTTTAAAGTATCATAGTGTTAGTTCCAAATGGTTCCAAAACTAAGAACATAAACATAAAATAAAAATCACATTCCAAAATGTTTTATAACACTTGAAAATTAAACTTCTTCATGGTAGAGATTTTCAAGTAGCTCTTCCTTCTTACCACAAATCCTATAGGTTTTATGCATGAAATGATATAACCCAAAATCTACACCCTGTAAATTTATAAAACACTTTACGCATGTGTTCTATTTCTGTTGCCAGTCTGGCTTTCTGTGTTAAACATGAGGCCAGGTAAGAGTGAAAAGCACACAAGTGTATTTCCATATACTGCATAGCACTATGACTTTTCTCTGCCTTTAAAATTGAGAAAAAGAGAAGGAAGTTAAAGTTCCTGCTGTCCCTAAGAAAATCCACACCTCTGAGACACTGTTTGTCTCCTGATTGCATGACCAGGCATAGAATCATCTCTGAATAATCACACGATTTTAAACTCTTATTATTGGAAGGACTTGCTTACGTGATTGAAAATTTCTTTCTTAGAACATGTGGAACACTAAAATTGAGTGGCTAAAAATGTTCCTTTTTTTTTTTTTTTTTTTATCAGTATTCAGAAGTCCCGTGATAATGTACAAACAACTAATGGCAATACAAGCAACAAGCATGTGCTATTTTTATCATGTTCTGAGTATTTTTATTTATTTTTTTCCCCTCTCTATTTTTAAAGGCTATCTTTATACCAGTGAATTAAACATCTGCACCACAGCCTAGGTTCAGGCACCAAAACCCTCTCACCTGCATCATTAAGCTGTTAAAAGTGTACCTGGCATGCTCTCAATCAAAGTCAACTAACACTCACCCTCAAATTAATACCAGGAATTATGTGAAAGTAAGGTCAGTTTCCAATAGTTAACTCCCCCTTGTCCCCTCATTTTGAAGACTAAAGAGAATACAATATGGATACACTCAGACCAGGTCATCAGCCACATAAACGGAAGAGGCCCTAGACTATTTGCTCTACAACCACAGATGTAACTAGATCACTACTACTCAGTGATGTTCACAGGTCCATTTTTAGGAGCATGCTGGCATGTACTTGAAGCTAAGCATGTTTCCCAGCCACTGCACCAATGACAGGACAAGGCGGAATTGTTTTGAACTAAAAGAGGGAGCATTTAGTTTAGAGGTTAGGAGGAAATTCTTCACTCAGAGGGTGGTGAGGCACTAGAACAGGTTGCCCAGAGAAGCTGTGGATGCCCCATCCCTGGAAGTGTTCAAGGCCAGGCTGGATGAGGTCCTGGGTAATGTGATCTAATCCATCCCTATCCATGGCAGAGCATTGGAACTGGATGATCTTTAAGGTCCCTTCCAACCTAAGCCATTCTATGATTCTGTAATTCATGTCTTTAAACATTTTCTAGAATAGGCACTCTTTAATTGAGGCTTCAATGTTTCTCCTAAAGTAACTGTGCGTTTATTTATTTATTTTTAATTAAAGATTCATTCTCATGTCAATCCTGCAGTGCAGCATCTAAAAAGAAGCTTAAGAGAAATTTATCTGGCAATGGATTTAAAAACGTGTGAATGGGAAAGATCTACCCATACTGGAAATGAAGTGTTAGTCAACAACATGTGATTAACACTGGCTACTAAAAACGTAACACAAATAGTAAAAGAAAAGTTTGATATTAGAAAAGGAAAAAAGAAAAAAAGCTTGATTTCCCCAAAAAAAGTAAGAGGGAAAGAAGGTCAATTTTATTGATAAACTGAAATTATCACCCTGTTTACGTATTATTTCAGAAACCTAATATCTCAGCAGCCCAGAAATTATGGTTCTTCAAGTCGTCCCCTGAAAGTCTGATCTCTGAGAAAACACTCAAGCAGATAGCAGGTTAAGCAGTCTACAAATGTCTGAAAGGTGCATCCAAAAGTTTTTTGAACAAGAAATTGCCTATTTTACAACCAGCTAGTCTGAGAAGAAATGCCTCTCTAGCACTACAACGTTTAACGTGTGGTTGGCATGGTCTGTGCTCTACAAATGACTCCAACCACAATCTTACAATGATTGCACAGAGACGCCTGGACTGCCAAAGACTGAAGTACTTAGAAGAACTGTAGCCAAAAAGCAGAAGCAGATGTCAGGAACTGCCCTGAGAAGGGAAAAATCAGAAGGCAGAAAATTCACATCAAGCATGCATATTTGGGGTACTGCTCTTCCTTTCAAGTGACTTTTCCTTACTTTCTTGAAAACACTTAACATTTCCATTATATTTTTCACTAGAGGATCTGAAATCACTGGACAGATATCAAAATCTCTCAGGAGTAGATGATTAGTACGGGGCAATAGAAACTGAACAAATGAGAGAGCTAATACCAAAGGTCAGGCTGTGACACAGGTGATGCCAGAGGACCCAAAACGCTGACTTCATTCCCACCGCATGCTCACAGTCCATACACAATACTGTCACTTTCTTCCTTCTCCCACAAACTTTCTTTCACACTGAGGTAGTATTTTGCTTTGTGGCAATTCCATGGCTCATCAGAAAAGAGACGATAAAGCTAACAATACATTAAAGGTATCAAAGTCTGGCACACTGATCAGAACAGGATTAACAGAAAACTGCATGCATAAATTGACTATTAATTCTCTGCCTTAGGAGACCATGATGCTATTTCAGTTTCAGATATATTTCAAGTTTAAGTTACAATCATTTGGCACAAAAGTCTCCTGAGATGACTTCTGCATTAATTTTCCAGGATTTTTCACAGCAACCTGCAAGAAAGAGCCAACTCTGTTAACTTGGGCTATGCAAATCTGCTGCCACTTTTATTTTACTGCTAGACACAAAGCAAATACATTAAAGCTAATCCAACTCAGTCATTTCCATCAGTGTCTGTGCTAGGTAACCATAAGTATACTAGCTGATTAATGGTGGCTGTTTAAAGAGAGTTTATTCACAGGTATTTTATTTCTTTGTTTAATCCTCTTCTAGTAGAGTTATCATTCTGTTACCACAGCCTAAATCTTATATTATAGAAAACCTTTTTATTTTGCACTGTGTGGCAAATTACCTTTTGAATTATCATTACTGAACAAAGGTATGCCCCCAAGCCCTTTTAGTTATGGACTACTTAACAGATATGTCAAATTACAGAGAAATTTAAAAAAGCAAACTCCTAGTAAGGACTCTAGTTCAGATGCTGAAATATGCCTCAATGCATAGGATACCTGTACTTTTGCTCAATGCTAGTTACCAGGATTACAAGATTACCTACAAACACTTCTTAGGAAGGCAGAAATTGCTGCAGAGCTCTGTAAGTACATGGCAAATACTGTCACTATACATTTTACATCATTTTCCCAAATGTGTAAAGCAACTCCTGCAAAGAATAGCACTTTTAAGACTTTGTGCCTAATATACTTCTATAAACTGCATAATCTCTTCTCCTGTATTTGTCATGAGGTTTTGCCACAAAGCTCCTCAATTCTCTTCTGCTCCTGCAATTACTTTTGTCAAATATTTTCATACTACTCAGTATTTCTCCAGCTTGTGAGATTATTTAAATCAATCTATTTTAAACTTTCATTGTACAATTCTGGCAGTAAGCACAAATATTCAAAAATTATCTTCAGAGTTCAAATAATCTTTTTAATAGACCAGAAAATACAATTGCTGGATTTAGGTTTATTTGTTTGCTTATTGGACATATCAGACTGTTCCAAGCAACACTGACTTGCTTGATTTGGCCCCCCCCCCCCCAAAAAACACACACAAAAAGAGGTGTTATATGGTTTGCTTTTTTGAATCAGAGATGAACAGAATTAGTCAAATAGACCACTACTCTAGTTGTTCTACACAGTTACATTTATCTGTGTTCTACACAGATATGGTTCAGTGGAGGACTTGTTAGTGTTAGGTCAGTGGTTGGACTCAGTGATCTTGGAAGTCTCTTTCAACCTGGATGATTCTGTGATTCTGTTGTGGATGCCCCATCCCTGGAGGTGTTCAAGAACAGGTTGGATGAGGCCCTGGGCAACCTGATCTAATGGTTGACATCCCTGCTTATGGCAGGGGTGTTTGAACTGTATGATCTTTAATGTCCCTTCCAACCCAAGCTATTCAACTATTCTATGATTATGAAAACAATTATTTTTGCTTACTCATAAGGAAACAGTCTTGCTACAGGCACAAGAAGTGTTATATGGCAAATTTAGTGACAACATTCATAATTATTATACAAGACCTCTAAGTATATACATCAAACATTTTAAAAAATACATTCTTACATCTGTACTTCTCTTCCAGAAGCCCCTTAGAAAGAGACATCAAGCCAATTTTCAAGGACTGCACTCGAATTTTTCCAGTTCGGCCACTGAAATTATAAAGATAGGACAATGTAATACAGTGTTGTTTTTATTTTTATTTTTATTATTTAATTTCAACATAAGTCTATTCAAAATGCATAAGTCTATTCAAAATGATGAATTCTACTTCAAACATACTTCATAAGTCAAAACAAATTAACATTGCAAGTCATATTAAGAATGCTTCCCTTACAAAAAACTTAACTTGCCTACTAAATGGTTTACATGTCAAAACAGTTCATATTACTCTAAAAGGGCTGATATTTAGCTCTTGAAAAAACACACATGATTTAAGAATGTGATATTCACAGAAATAATGCACATGAGCATGCAGCAAGAAACCCAGTAGTAAACAAGGACTGCAATATAAAACCAAGTTTTCCTATCAAAGGAATTTACTCCACTTCCTCTCTTCATTCTATGTTTAAAATGGTTCTGATACACATGTGCTCCAGCAAACAGCCAACTACATCCAGTAATTAGGTGATGTGGAGATGTTCTAACAAACATGACATCAGTCATCTTGTCCAACATGAAAAAAGTCCACAAACCTCCAAAATTAATCAAACATTAAGCAAACTTGAGAACAGGTAAATGGCTATCAAAGCAAGTGATTTTAAACCTGCAAGAAACACTTTTCAAACATATATGAAACAATACAACTGGGGCATATGGAATGGGACAATTTTAAATTTCAAGATCAGTGCAAGAAGTGTACTTGAGATGTAATGATTTCTGTTTTCAAAGCCCAGAAAACACCACATAATTTGTCTTCATATAAGACATAGCAAACAACTCATGAGAACAGTAGTTCAACTGTATATGTTTGTACACAACCCCCTGCATTTAAGGTTAGCTGTGTCTTCTGCAAGTAAGATAATACTAGAATTAATATCACCCCAAACATTAGTTTGGTCCTTTTTGTCATGCAAAGTGATATATCCTTTAATTAATTCTGGAGTAGTTATTAGAGATCTCTTTCTGTCCTCCCCATTCAACATATGTTCTGCTGTCTGATTTACTTCACAAATGCTGCACTGAATACAAAATTATTAATATATTCCTGGGCTCTCCGTAAATTACCTAACCGCCTTACAAATATTAATGCATTTGTCTTCACAACCATCACCTAGTCTTGCGAGACTAGATGGTATTATCTTCTCTATTCCACAAGTTGGAACAGAAGTACAGAGAAATTATTGCCAAATTAATCAAAAGTGCCCATTACTTTTACTGCTTAGCTTGAAAATCAGGACCCAATTTTCCAGAACGTTATAAAAGTGCCACGTATTTTATACATTCATGCTTAGCTTCAAATTACCTCTTTCAATCACAGACAAGACATCATTCTGGCATACCCTAACTCGTTAATGGTTCATTTTGCAACCTTGATAATATTCTTTCACTATTCTTCCAGTATGGTTGTCTGTGTTTTAACTTTGTATTCAAAAGAAAAGCAAAGCAGAATATTTATTTGGGTTTGACTTAAGTCAGGACTGACTAGAGTATTTGTTTATCAAAGGTAGAAGCTCAGGAGAACTCTGCAACTTAAAGGTCAAGGCATATATGTGGAGGCTTCAGACTTCTCCAGATTTCAGCAGGTTGTTAAAGCGACTGAAAAAAATGCATAAAAAGCATTTCCTTGATAAACTATAAACAGAATTCAAAAGCCTGAAATATTACATTTTGTTTAAGAGCAGTATGTTTTCCCATAGCCTTTTTCTTGGAAACAACTAAATATTAGCACTTAAACAAAACAAAAATAAACATCCACAAATCACCCACCCCCCCCCCCCGAAAAAAAATATATATATATATATAGAAAAAAAGCTCCCAACAAATCTACAGACTTCTAATTCAGTGATTTAAGTTTTTCCAGCTTACAGAGCCACAAAATCACTGATGGACCTCTGGACATCATCTATTTCGATGCCCCTGCTTAGAGCAGACTAGGGTAGAGCAAGTTGCCCAGGGCCATGTCCAGTTTGATTTTGAATATATTCAGGAATGTAGACCCTAACATCTGTCTGGGCAACCTGTGCCACAGTTTGATCACCCTCAAAATACAAAAGTATTTTTTCTTATACGTTTAAGCAGAGTCTGTTTCAGTCTGTGCCCACTGCCTCCTGTTCTGTCACTGGGCTCCATTGACAAAAGCCTGGCTTTACCTTCTCCACTGCCCTCAGCAGGTATTTCTGCAGACAGACGAGATCCCTCTGAGTCTTTTTTTCTAGGCTAGTCACAGCTCTCAGCCTCTCCTCATACATCAGGTATTCCTAGTCCTTAATCATCCTTGCGGTCCTTTCAACAGACTCTCTCCAGTATGTCTACATCTCTTTTACTGGGGAGCCCTGAGGTGGATCCAGCACTCCACACATGGCCTTACCAGCAATGAGAGGATCACCTCCTTCCACCTGCTGGCAACGCTCTTCCTAATGCAGTACAGGAGCCTGGTGGCCTTGGCCACAAGCACACGTTGCTGGCTCATGTTCAAGTTGGTGTCCACCAGGACCTCCAAGGCCTTTTCTGCAAAGCTGCTTTCCAGACAGACATCCTCAAGCCTGTACTGGTGCATGGGGTTATTCCTCCCCAAGGGGAGAGCATGACATTTACCTTAGTTGAACTTGGCCCATTTCTTCAGCCTGTCAAGGTCTCTCTGAATACCACAACTGTCTAGTTGTGCTGTGTATACAAATACTTAAAATCAAGCCCTTACAGTCAAATGGTTTAGGAAAGTTTAAAGCTTGAATTCATACAAAAATTATTGGTTGAGTATTAACTGCCAATACACTATTCAGATACACTTTATAGCAATACAAGCAAGCTTGTAATTACAAAGTCAATTGATAAGACCACTTTAGCAGCTCAGATATTTTTCACTTTGATCCTAGTGAAGGAAAATCCAAACCATTATACATTTAGTAACTGGTTAGAGCAAGTTGCCCATTCTCAGTCAATACAATAATGACAGGCAGTATAAAAATGGGACATTATTGACCTCTGACCTGTCTTCAGGTAGGAATGGTGAAAATATTATAGCTGTTTGTCACAAGCACTGTTCACGTTTACTAAAGTCCTTCATCCCTCTGGATATATCAGTTCTCCAGCCTCAGTCAATGGATTCATTGCCCTTATAGGACAACACTGCCATTCCTTTTCCTCAAACAAAGTGGAATTTTTATTTATTTATTTTTAGTGGGAAAAGGGAGTGGTAAGAGACAAAAAGGAAGAAATAATAATAAAAAAGTCCTCTTTGTCTAGGTGATTCTACTGAATGTACATGTGTACAAGGCAGGCTCTAGGCTATGTGTCAGGTATGATCCCCATTTTGCACCTTCATTTCATGTTAAGGAGCTGGCAGAGAACCCAGAATTATTAACTCAACTTTTAAACTGCCAAAATCTGTATTAAAAAAAAAAAAAAAAAAAACGTTATACGTAATTTCTGTCCAGGTAGGAGGAAGAATGCCTTGAAGGCATATACTACAGAGAGGACTAGCTTAGTGGGGAATCAGATAACTATCATTTGGCCAAGGAAAAGAGGTCATGGTCAGGAGCATGGGAGGGTGCCATGCTGCACAGGTAGAAGCTGGAGATAGTGAAGCACAATTAACAACCAACTTTGTTGCATGGTTTGGACTCTCCATCTAAGCCATGACCAACCATTCAGCTGTTTCAGAGATCCCACATAGCTGCACATAATATTAAGGAACTGCTTTATACAACAAAAAAGGCTCTTACTATCTTAAATACCATAAGCAAATGAGTTTTAAAAAGGGTGAGCAAAAAACGGCTACAATGTTAGAAGAGAAAGGGAGAATGCCTTTACCCTATGTCTTAGTTCAGAAGATACTGGAGTTAGAGGATACAGAAGAGGAAATGGGGGAAGAATAGGTTACAAAAACAACAGAAGCAATAGGCCCACAAAAATCTGAGATATGAAGCATAGCTTGTCATTTCCTTTGCTGAAAATATAAGCAATTGCACTTTACAAAGAACTGAACAACTTACTATACAGGGCATATAATCCCAGCCTCACTACATGGGGCACAAGCTGTGAATCACTTGGGAATCACACAGTATGTCTCAGCTCTACTCAGCCAGAAGAACATCTCAGCCGCTAAACAGCATACTGCTAAAATCCTAAAAGTAGCTTTTATTTTTCCCCTCAAAAACCTACGAAAATCAGTAACAGACATTAATGTGAGGTTAAAATGACCTGGAGGTATGTCTTTCCAGGAAAATGAGTTTTGCAAACTCTCCAAAAACTTTCCATAAATATGCCACTTAACTACATAACTACGCAGACTTTATTCCTTTCTCTAAACAGCATCCTAACTCACTGTTTTATACTGCTTTTCAGCAGAACTGGAGAAAAACAACTGAAACTTCTCTGACAGGCAAATGCAGTCTACACCATGGTAAAAACAGAGGTCTGTGAAATCTGTAATTTATAAGCATATTACTCAGGATGTAATTAATATTATCCTGTTGAATATAAGATTACCAGACCTTTGTTAACAACAATGGCACGTAAGTATTCTGTAACATTGTGATGGTATAGCCAGACATTAAAATATTAGCACTTTACATAAGTATGGAAACAATGTAAACAAAGAGGCAAACAATGGTAGGGATAGTTGCACACAGGAGGTATCCAGATGACAAAAACACTGCCAGACAGAGGATAAGATTAAGTATAAGAGACTGCAAACGGGAACACAGACTAAGGATGGGTGGCATGTCAAGAGAAGACAAGATAAGCAATATCGAGTCCATAGGACACTCCCTGTCACCCCCATACTCCTTAGGGGATGAGTACAAGAGCTTGAAAACATCAGGCATTAGCAAGGAAAACTGGAGAAGTAAGAAGATGAGCACCCTTCAATTCTGACTTCTCCTGTCAGAGAGCTCACAAGACTGGTCACGCTGACACTGCAAATAAGGACCAACGGGACCACACTTATCAGTATGAGTTGAGCTCTGTGGTGCTGTAAGTTTATATCTAATTCAGAACATCAAATGTTAAAGACTAACAGTTTTTGTACATAGTGCTAAGAGCTAACCACTTACCGAGAATTCTTTCTTCTACCACAGCGCTGTTAATTGCCGTGACATGATGCCCCCCCTTGCACTCAGCTACTGACCAAATCTACATAAACCTCTACGGGAGGCAGACTGTTAGACCTTTGAGAGTCGCCACAGATGTCTCCCTTTGCTCAGACACAGAGGTAGCAGACAGGGGACCTCACTTTCCTACAGAGGGACATGTCTTTCCTAGAGCATTTCTTACTACTATCAGAGACTGCCCAGATGCTCCTACAGAGTCCTCTATGAATCAACACAGGTATCAACACAGCAAATGCAATTCAGGTGCACACAGAAAGCTTCTAACCATTACCATCAAAACCAGGGCACAAGGTTAAAGCTGACCAAGCAGGTCTGTCATCCACATCCTCAGTTTTCAGAAGTCTGGGTTTTGCTGAGCTTAACATGCAGGTAAGGCCTGGGATATTAACTCACCACGGTGTTCAAATTTGTTACAATATACATTAAGTTGGTATATTAGTGCAACAATAGATAACGGTTGTAATGCTTCAGGGCAAGACTGGACCATAGAGAATGATCATTGAAAACAGCCTTGATGATATGGAAAAGGTTAATATATGTGCTATACCATAGTTACCCTTCCTATCAAACGTATGCTAACATCATAAAAATCAAGCAAATTTAGAAGCTGAAATACAAGAACTCAGATAAGCATTGCAAGAGTTTAAAAGAAAGAACAATGCATATATAAGTTTCTTTATGGACACTGGATAATTCTCATTGAAATGAGTCATCACCTGCAATTAGTACATGTACTATATCTTATATATGACAGACTTTAAAATAACTGAAACAACTAATTTCAAGGGGTGTTAAATTATCCCATCAGTACTGAAAGTTATTGGTCCATTTTTATAGGACATTTTAGAAAATTTGACAGTATATAGTCCAGAACAATAACCACCAGCTATAGCTTCTGGATAATTTAAACATAGGTCTGGACAGATGAGTTAATTGAGCAACCAATTTATTTCATGGCTCATACTGGAAAAAAGCAAAGCACTTATTTTTACCTTTATTAAATATATATATATATATATATATATATATATATATATATATATGCACTAATCAACCCAAGAAGCTTTAAGTTCACAAAACATTTTATTGGTCAGATGTTGCTTTCTGGAACAACCTTTGAGTCCTTGAGGAAGTAAAAGTCACTGAGTAAATTTAATGTGTATATCTCCTCTACTGTGCTTGAAGAATGAATCATTCCTGATGTGTCAGAAAATACCAGAACACAACAGGCTTGTCTACTATTTCTAAAAATAAATTGGTTCTTTATAAGGGACAAAGACATCTGTAGGTAAGTCTGAAGAATTTCCTACTTTGTCATTAATCTGTGAATTGGTAATTAAATCTCAGGTTAATAGCATGCAACTAACAGATGCTTTTTGTAGGCAGTTTAATGATTTGAGACATTGTATACATATAACACCAATGCAATAAACAACAGAAATGCCAAGAGACAAATTAGTTCTTTCCTAAAGGCCAATTAAAAAAAAAAAAAAAAAAGGCAGTTTAAAATTGGTGTCTGTTCTCTCAGCATTTCTTTTTTTTTTCTTGAATGGATTTGATAGGGAAGCAAGGAAACATACCATAAAAGGTAATTTTATCACAGAAAACCTTCATTCTCCATTTTTCAAAGTTTGAATGAAGATTAATGTCTTTCATCAGCTTGAAGAATTAACTACACTAATGCATTCAACTAATCAAGGGGAAATGGGAGCAACAGGAAACATTACTGAAAGAAAAAGGTTTGTTGCTTACTATATGCATTTTAAAAATGAACTGATTAAACAACCGATTTCTAACTGAAGTTCAGAAGCAAAGGTAAGCTGAAGAAAAAATAATGGATAAGTGATCAGTTTGAGAAAAAAATAGTAACTACTTACAAATAAAGCTTTGCTCTCAGGACAGTGTAAGAAATACCTAATTTCAAGCCAATGCACTTTACATGGTTGAAGTTATCAAAAAGTACAACTTTTTAGAAAAGAACTTCTTAAGGTTGCATCATTATTTTTTTGTCATGAACACTTCCTCCAGAGATCAACTCAGAAAAATACGTACAACAGTCCTATAAGGCTAGCATTTTGAGTACATGACATGTACTAACCTTACCAACTCTGTTTCCGTGCTATATACTGTGTTAATACAACATTACATTTCTGAGGTACACACCATGAATAGAAACTTGTTACTTACCTATCATACACATTGAGTAGCCAGTTAAGACACATGTCTACACAGAGAGGAACATTAACCATGTCTTTGTGTTTCTCTTCAAGTCCACTGTAGATGGTAGTGAGACAGCTGATCACTTCTTGGACGCCAATGAGCTGGTCATTTTGACCCAATTTGTGCTGTTTGAAAACTTCACTTGTTGTATTCAGGTCCAAGAGGTCCACTAACAACAGAATTAAAGAAAAGAAAAAAGCATGAATACAGAAGCCTGAGCATAGCATTCACAATAATTGTTCACATGCACAGTGTAGTAAACACTGCAGACATTTAGCCAGAAGTAGCCTTCATTTAGTAAAATTATAGTGAAAAACCATTCTGTTAGAAGTCAACAGCATTTTGATACTTTATATTTAAAAAATGAATCAACAAGAATACCACAATGACACTGCACAGCTCAGCAGAACATTAAAAAACTGAAGTCATCTATGTAATTAGAGGATCCTAGCTTCAGTGCACACATTGGGAGCCCACTAGACTCCACTAGACTTGGAGAATTCTCTGCATTTACCATAAAGCAGAATCACATTAAATGACTACCACTTTTGATTAAATGCAAAGCAAATCATTTTCTTAGGCAAAAATGTTCCCTAAAATGCAGTAGGAATGTGCTGAGGCCTGATTAAATGAACAGCAGTGGCTAAATGAAGACTTGAAAGAAAGCACAGAAAAGGAACACAGTGAAATTTCTTGTCATTTTCCAGAAGACTAAGTGACATGCTTTCACAAAATATATTTCCATCTCCTTATTACAGCATACGTTCCATAGCAACTGCTAGGGACATTTTACAGGTGATGAGCTTTTTGCCCCCAAATCCACATGGAAATGTGAGACTGTGAAAATCTGGTTTTGGCATTGTGAAAATAAAAAGCTGTCAATGAGCAATTCTAATTCCTTCTGCAGAACAAAGTGAGGGAAAAAAAACTTATTTTGGTGTAAAAGAAGGAAAAATAATGTAAGTTGAAAGCTAGTAAAATCACAATGTTACTTTTTATTTTTTGACATAACTCAAAAACTTTAGCAAAAGCAACAAAAAAATGTTGATATATATCAGCATGCTTGCTGAAACATAGAATAAGAAGTATATTCTGAGTTCATAAGGAGCTGTTTCCGGAGAGCCAGGAATGCATTTACACTATAAATGTCGTTTCTCAAACAGAATGAAATGTGACAATCTCAGATGTGTTGTACATTACTCTGCACCAATAGTGTTTAGTAATGACCCCAGAAGGGCAGTGCAAATCAGGTAAGTCAAGCTTGGACCAAAAAATAAGTGCAAGCTGAGAAAAAAACAGAAGCAAGACAACACTAACTACCATGAGCAATTCTGCCTAGATTTCACTGAGCATCTACCAAAAAAAGAAGGTTATAGGCCAAAAGAAGGTTACATTCCCAGTCCTACCTCCTCTACATACCTTTCCTAATGTCACTATAAAATGACATTACCTCATGTTCCCCTCATTGACAACTATAGATTCTACTCTGACTTTACAGCATCAGACTTACAGGGGATGTACGTCTGTTTGCTGTTTGTATCGTTCTTTTTTTAGCTCATCTCCTGCGTTTGATCTGCTAGGTTAAGATGTCATATTCACATTTTTGCCAAAGGAACTGGGAAAGGCACCTTCAGTATTTTCATACTAAAAGGAAACTCTACTGGTGTATTAATGCAAATTAAGCAGAATTTATGCTTTTGGATGACACCATTCATGGAGAACAACCAGAAGAAAATATTACTATGCCTGCTTACTTTAGCGCTCACCTGGCTGAATGAACAGGCAGTTACCCTGCAGTGAGCTGCTACACACTAGCATAGCCCCTGGATTGGTCTGGTGTACAGAAGAGTTACTTTCTCGTTACATTTCAACTTCTAAAAGTTTTAAAATAAGCAGTGCTTATGCAGATGGCATAAGCTAACTTGAGACGTACATGCCATTGCTGGCACAAAGCCAACTGTACACGCAGCTTTTAGCATCTTTTTGTAGTACTGTTGTACCCACTGAACTGTGCGGAATGACCAATAATCCTGTTAAGCAACAAATAGCCATAAAGGTTACGTCCTTCCTTTCTGCAATGTGGAGACTTTCCCAAAGGAAAATGGTAAAGAGAAACCACACCATTCAGCCGGTTTGAGCACATGTGCGTGACGAACTCAGAAGTAACTAATGACATGCAGCTGCCAGTGGCAAATTTGAAGCTGCTGTAACCCCACAGAAAACAGAGAGGCATTGCTGAGAAACTTTTGTATTGAAAAACCCTGTTAATGAGAGTTCCTGAAAAAGACTGGCTGGTTGAGGGAAGTCTACACAGCTCTCTTCTTCAGTCCAGTGTGCCTCACTGTTCTTTCCTTAGCCCTGTGCAGTTGATGTTCCTACTGGCATTGTTAAGCTTTAAATCACCTAGAGGAGCTCAGTGACAGCATTCTGAATATACATGGTTCCCTCTTTCCCATCCAATACTACACTTCAGTATCTGGTGCAAAATCATTTTTTGAAAATGAGCTGAAGTCTGCTGCACAAAAATAAAATATTGTCAGGGCCTGCTGCTATATAGCTGTTCTGTACAACTACAGCACAGACTATACTCTCAGGTCCCATTCTTACTATGTCACAGAGGGAAAGTGCTGTCAGTGTGTCTGCCCCACATAACGTGAGACAGGGACTAAGAATTTGTTCTTTCCAACCTGCAACCTTTCTCAGCTTCCAACAAACAAAATGCATGTAGGTATGTACACACATACACTAGTCTCTGCAAGAATCTATGTCCCAAAACCAGAGTAAGATGAAATACGACTCTACTTGCGTACTTCTAAAGGGACAGAGGGGAAGAAGAGCCTCCCCAAAACACTTAGTTAAGAGCAAAAAAAATAAAAGAGAGACTTTGCATCAATGAAGTTTTCCAAAGCACAGTTCTAAAATTACTTACTTCTGAATCTGCTCGTATAGTAGTAACACTGTGTTGCAAGTTCTCACTACAAAGTCAGAATCCATGACGTGCAAGTGGTACTGTGCATGCCTCTTCAGCTGTGCCCTTGGAGCTCTCACCAAATGACCTTTTCAGCTACACACACGCTGCGTCTGTGACAGCAATTTGTCATGTTCTACATTTTACAATGACCTCATTTCCTAGTTATTTGTTTTGACATTTTCACTGCCTTAGCTCATAAGCCTGAGCATTATGTATCCAAACACCTTTAGAAATCAACAGTTAAAATTATGGGAAACACAATGGAAGACTAAAGTAACTCACACAAGAGAATGAATGGCAGGGGGCACAGAAGATGACTCTGAACCTACCTTAAAAGAAGGCCACCAACAAAAAAAGTAAAGAAAATAATTCTATATGGTGTTTAATCACTCTCCCCTTCCTCAGAGAGGAGGTGTTAGCACAGGCTGTGTTTCGGTCATCCCAGCAGCCATACATGGACCAGAAACAAGTTGAGAATCATCACATTTAAAGGGATTTTCACCTGTTCCTGGACCAGACATTATCTGCTAAGCAAACAATGAAAAAAGTAATATTTATTATATTTTTCAAGGTGGTCTTAAAATCATGCCAGATCTTAGAGAGTTCCCGCTCAGAGACAAAAATCTTGTAGAATTTAGCTTTGTGGATAATCTATATTGTCCTTCTTAAAAGCCCACACTGTTGTGTTCTCACAAATTAAACAGATGCTTTGTCAAATAGGCACACATAATAAGAATTTTTTTGGCTGTTGTGATGAGGGAAAGCAGGTTCTCAGTCTCCCTCTCATGAGACAGAGATGGAGCAAGCAGCTTCATAAATAACAAGGCAGACTGGATCTGTAGAGATGACAGTTTTATTCCTGGCACTTTTAAACCAGAATATTCTCTTTACCTTTTGCTGCTTCCCTCTTTCCACCTCCCTCTGAAGCTGGAGACAATATTCACTCTGATAGCAGGGCATTTTTGAAATCTATGAATGAGGAGAACTAACTATTGCAGTTATTACAGAAATTGATATCATTTGCTTTATAAGTAAGGGCAGGAAGTATGTTCCTCCTCAAAGCATATTAGATGTTAGGAAAGTGAAGTTTGTGCTAAACAGGTGGCTAGAGCATTCATATGCCTGTCAGGAATAGGCAGCGTGATTAGCGTCCATCATGTTGTGTTGGGTCTGTTTTTTCACTCTTCCTTCTTGAGAGGAGCATGCCTAAGGAGATTTTTACTTTGCTTTCTTGCTCTGTTTTTTTTTTTTTTTTTTTTTTTAGGTATTTGTTGATACATACTTTACAGTGAAATTGAGTGCACCTTCAGCAAGTTTCCCAACGACACACCAACCTGTGTGGTGCGGCCGACAAGCTGGAAGGAGGGGATGCCATCCAGAGGGATCTGGACAGGCTTGAGAGGTGGGCAAGTGTGAACCTTGTGAAGTTCAACAAGGCCAGGTGCAAAGTCTTGCATCTGGGCTGGGGCAATCCCGAACAAAAATACAGGCTGGGTGGAGAGTAGATTGAGACCAGCCCTGATGAGAAAGACCTGAGGGTGTTTGTTGATGAGAAGCTTGCTGCGCTTGCAGCCCAGAAGGCCAACCATATCCTAGGCTGCATTAAAAGAAATGTGACCAGCAGAGCAAAGGAGGTGATTATGGCCCTCTGCTCTGCTCTTGTGAGACCCCATCTGGAGTGTTGTGTTCAGCTCCAGGGCCCGCAGCACAAGAAGGACATGGAAGTATTAGAACGAGTCCACAAGGATAAGCAGAGGACTGGAGCACCTCTTCTGTGAAAGTAGGTTGAGAGAGTTGGGGTTGTTCACCCTGGAGAATTGAAGGCTCCTGGGACACCTTATAACAGCCTTCCAGTACCTAAAGGGAGCCTACCGGATGGTTGGAAGGAGACTTTTTACAATTGCACGCATTGATAGGACAAGGGGTAATGGCTTTAAATTTAAAGATGGTCTAGTGGGAAGTGTCCCTGCCCATGGCAACAGGGGTTGAACTTTAAGGTCCCTTCCAACCCAAAGCATTCTGTGATTCTGTGAAAAATACTTTGGACAGCTGCACCTACTCAGTGGACATCTATCCTTTCCTGCTGACATAATCTATCTACTCTTCAGAGTAAACTGTGGCTGAATTACTAAATTACTTAAAAACAGGGAAAAATGCCAACACAGGTCTGGGCAGAAGCATATGAATACTGATCCATATGAAATGCGTGCTTATTGCCTGTCTGAGACCCTTCCCCACACCCCCCAATATACATGTGCATACTATCATTGTTAATAAAAGCAGCTTGTTTTGTTGTAGTAGTACCTTTGTATGATTAAAATGTAGAGCAATACCAACTACCCATAACCAACTATACAGATCTGTACCCTATAACTTTGCACTTCAAGAGGCCTAAATTCTTCTGTAACTGGAGTTAACCCAGAAAGATATGCTCTCTGAGAGAGAGGATTCTTTTCAAAATTATATCTAGCAGTAGTAAACACTCCAAAAAAATGGAATTTAATTCTCTAAAATATAAAATATCTGATTTCATGTTAAAAGACTAGATTGTATTACCTTGTATGAGGAACAGGATGCAATAGGCAGAGGTTCAATGTTGATCTGCCTATCACTTCTCAAAATATTATCAATGGGAATTCCATTTCACCCCATACCATTTACCTTCTGCAGCCCTTCTTTTCAGTCAATGATTTTATTTATTTGTGACAACAACACCTATTATTGGGAATTCTTCCTGCCATTTTGTTGGCTGACAATCCATCAAGGATGTATCTGGCCCCTTGTTAAATGTGAATGTCACAAAGTTTAAGCTGACCCTCCCTTCCCCAAGTACTGTAGAGAAACGATTTGTCTCAAAGGCAAAACTCACAGCACAGTGCTTTCTGCAGTCGACGGATTTTGATGGCTGTACGGTAAGCAGAGAAGCGTACGTTGTTCAAGTCAGCTGAAAGAGCAGAAGAGAAACGTGAGCAGCCCTAAAAAGAGAGTCTGTAAGTTTCCATCACATATAATTTTTCACAGTGTTACATACTGAAAAAAACATGATATCCCTTATTTTTCTCTGCAATGAATTAATACCATATATCAGAACAAACAAAAACAACTGACAAGTTATTGTTAAAAAAAAAAAAAAAATCCAGCTGCAGGGAAGGCCTCGTGATTCTGACAGTGCCAGTGCAGTTGGCACATCAGAAATCCTGACACTATCTTGGCACACATAGTACATATCCATATGATAGAGCTTTACATGAGTATTATGTAGTGTTGAATAGATTTCAGACAAGTGTTCAAATACAGTACATTTCTCAAATATTTTACATCTCAGACAGAGGGCAGCAAAGGTCACAGTAAAGGAGAAAAAAATGGCTTTTTAACCCATTATTTCTATGACATGACTTTTTTAACATTGCTTTGAAAGGACTGTCAGACAACCATAAACTATATTTTAGAAACTGATAGGTACGGTAATTTATTTTCCCTCACTTTAACAGTATTTTATCCTTCCATGCCTCAGAAAGGGAGATTTCCCAGTAAATGCACATGTCAGCAGGGCATGTTGAACTAGTTGTATCATAATATGGCCTAACCTTCACTGATAGCATAGCTGCCTCTGATATATTACAAAAATCAGTTCACTTCAGACTGGTAGCCCACATCATTGGACAACCCCATGTGGACTTTGCAGAAATAAATAGGATGCTACACTAAAGCAGAGTATCAGAAAATATTTTTCAGAATTAAAATTACCAAAAGACGATGGATGTGACATGATCAAGGCAGTAGGTTTTGTGCAAAATCTGTCTGATTGCAGCAGATTGGGAAATGCCATTACATACAGGTCATAACAACTCAGAGGTGGGTCAAGCTTTCATTCCAGGCATGAGTATCATGTAGTACTTTGTTTTAAGAAATGTACTCACCTAAGGACTGGAAAAGGTCAGTCATTTTAGGATGATCCCAACAGGTTGTCTGGGTCTCATGACTACAAAGGAATGAGGTAATCAAAATTTCAGGTAACGTATATACACACATGAAAAGGGAAAAATAAAAATAAAAAAAAGAAAAAAAAAGAAAAAAAAAGAAAAAAAAGAAAAAAAAGAAAAGATATTCTGACTTTGCTTTCAAAAGGAAAGAAATCCATTGGCTCTTTCACTGGAAGACCTGATTTGTGCCACTCTTCTCCTTGATGTTTTTAGTCACAAACTTAGACAGTAGCCCATCCATATTTAATAACATTATACTTTTATTCTAAGTGTGATCCTACCAGTTGAACTCTGAAGCTTTTACACTGAGAAGGTAAAAATACAAAACTTCTTATCACTGTAGCACAATAAAAACATTTGTAAAACACACTTTAAAAATAAAAAATATTGAGATTTTACTTCAGACTCCACTGCATACTTGAACATATCAGAATACATACAACAATTTAAAGTTCCACCTGCAACACATCTAATGGAAAGCTGACCACTTGCCTCACACTTTACCAGAGTATCTTAATTCAGGGGGTGTGCTCTATGCTAGTACTCACAGAACAGAGATTGAATAGGCAGCATCAATTAACCCAGCATTTAGTACTGCTGCTTTCATTCACCAAGGTTTCACGTATGCAGCCATAGGGGTCATAATGCATTCTATCTCAGGCCTAATGAAATCCTGAATTTCATTCCACGTGCCACATTTTGCGTGTTTCTGAATATCAATTGTTGGAATGATTGCACAGTCTTGCCTTGAAATATTTACACTTGAATTAGATTTCTGAGAAAATTAATTAGAGAAGTTGAGCGAAAAAGATCATAGCACTCACTTTAAAAGTTAATAATGAAAATGAAATGATGCCAGGTTAGCAGACTTAATAATAATGAGCACAGAACACAGTTTATTTCACCTTTGTTTCTACTTAAAAATTGTTAATGCACACATTCTTCACAGTTGTAGTTGGTTGCACATAATGACATTAAATGACACTTTTTCATTAAATGTATTGGACTCTATCTTCAGCTGGTACAAATGGCTATGCATCTGTGGGTGCACAATAATTTCTCACCAAATGCTGGCTTTTTTTGCTGTTGTTGTTGTTGTTTTCCCTATGGAGGAACCAACCAAGAATGAACAATTTCATGGGAAGTGGTACAAAGACAAGAGTTAGAAGGCTCCTGATGCAAAGAGTTACAGAGACAGGACAAATACCACAAAGCAGAGGCAGGCTCCAAATCAAGTAAGAGCTGAAAGGCCTTCTTTACATTACCCTTTTGAGATACGCTACTGGAAAGTGCGCGCAGTGTGCCTCTGCTCAGGGGACATGAGACCGAGTTTATATTCTGTACACCAGTGTGAGCCTCCCAGGTTGGGTCCGGTCTAGGTCTCTGCAGTCAGTTTCTCTCTATCATTAGGCTGAATTCTCTCTGCCATGAATCTCACTTATATACTGGCATCATCACAACTTTGTGAGGTGGTTTTCATGGAAGTTCACAGACAAATACGTATTACTAATTAATTCAGTAGGTATAAAACCTCTTTTCCCTCTTTGTGATTGTTCCCTAGTAGATGACAAGAAGGAAAAGCCCTGCACATGATTACATTTAAACATAAGATAATTAGACAACACTCAAAACTACATTTTCTGTTAGACCTTGAGACCAAAATATTATATTAAACTCTTCCCAAATCAGAAGAGAATGTACATCCTTACATTTGAACACATACCTAATTTTAATTATGTTTTTAAACCCTGCCTAAGCAAACTTTCTTTCCCGAGCTGAAAGGTTTCTTTTTGTTTGTTTCTTTCTTTCTTTTTTTCAGTTTGATAATACCACTGCATAATACCACTGTCACTCTAGAAAGACACTTCTAAAACAGCATTATGTTTATCCTTGTACAGAAAAGTAATTTCAAAAAATAAGATAGATAATTATTTCCCTGGATGCATCAGGGTTCGGTGCAGTGCCAAAGTAAAGGCAACCAATTGGTCCAGCACTCTCACAAACCCTGGTATAGAACAAATTACAGTATATTAGAAACAGGAACAAACATAATATAATGGCTTGTAATGATTGACTTATTTAATAATCCCAAAACTAGTCCTGAAGATGCCAAATATCTGCACTATTGTGTTAAGTGGCATGCCACTGTTATCGTGTTAGCCATTTAAAATTGGTTTGTGTTGACAAAAGCCATTGCAACTGTCCGCAGTAATTGATCCAATAAGTGATCAGTTTAATAAAGCTTGTGAGGAAACTGCTTTATCTCAACTCCTCTGATGAAGAGGGAAAAAAAGGGGGAAGGAAAAAAAAGTCCAAGATTGGTGATTTTATTGCCAACATCATAAGTGGAAAAAAAGTTTTGTTGTTCCTTAGGAAAGGCTTTTACCTAAAAGACCTTCAAACTTCTTTGTTGAGAGTGAAGGTAAACAGCAGTACCGCAATCAATGTTTTATATATGTATACATAAAAATATATTTCACTTTTTTAAAATGTTAACATATTAGCGTAAACAATGAACAATGTGAAAAATCAAATCTTATTTTTTTCATTCAGTTCTTTCACATGCCCCCCATGGTAGCAACCTGCCACTGGGATTCTATGAGATGAGCTTGAAGGCCCAACGAGCATCATCTGATGGAAGTGAAAAAAGGGGAGAGAGTCCGGGCTTGCTCACAATTCCCCAAGAGTCAGTACTACCTGATAGCTGCTAAATGACTACATGAGGGGAAGGTGATTGTGCCAGTCTCATCCCAAAACAACTAGAGAGGAAACATCCATGACACCTGAGCAATCTCATACATGAATCCAGGAGAGAAGAAGCATGCATTTAAAGTGAGTGAATCACCAACTGAACAGCCTGTTCAGGTCAAAGGAGGCAGCAATATCACTGCTGCAGGCTGGGTCAGTACTACCACTGAATCTACTCCATGGATTAGGCTTCATTTTTGAAGCACTAAAGCAAGACTACACAGGACAGGGCTGAGGGAAAAAAAAAAGTGACTGAAAATTACAAAAGAGCTATTAAAAAAAAAAGGGGGGGGGGTGGAATCAGTCTCTACAGTGACATTTCTTAATGCAAAGATTTGTTTGATAACAGTTTCATAATATACAGGGACTTCTATGTGCAGACAAATTGATTTTCAGAGGAAGAAAAAAATGGGTGTGCAGCTAACCTTTCTATGCTACAAATAAAATTGTTAGACAAAGGAGTCATTTTATTAGGCGCTCCAAACTAGAGGCATGCAAGACAAAGTGCTTTCTCGTGGTTTGGTTTGTAAAGCAGTTCTTTGAAAAAAGATCCATCTTTCTCTGCTGTAGATACAGCATCTTTAGTTTTCCTAAGCAAGCAGATGAAGCCCTAAAAAGCTTGTTTAGAAACTTTACAATACTGTATGATCTGTAACTTGACTAGGGAACATCTTTCTGATCAGGAGCTCCTTTTTATGCAAAAGCATGGCCTATCAATCTATTTAACCAAGTAACCAAGTACCTGACTATCAGCTACTGACCAGAGGTAAAAGCGGTGTTCCCTTGCTTCTCTGATACATTGCTCAGTAAACACAAACAACATACCTGAGACCTATAAGAACAAGAAAGTTCATAATAAGCAAGATCACACATATTTTATAGCTCTTTTACGTGGATGCATGAAAAGCGTCATCCCTACAACAAAGGACCAAAACCAGCTAAAACTAGGTAAGCAACTAAATCAGTACTCACTTTTCTCAAAAAAAAAGTGCTCTAATCATTTTCTGAAGATTTCCAGACATAATGGTTTTACTCCATCACACAGAGAGCTCCAAGTGAATTCCTCTGGTGTCTATCTAACTTCTGATATGTCCAGAAGGCAATTAGTGAGAATCGGATGGACTGATTTCACCACACAGAGAGTACAGGAAGTCTTCAGAAAATTCAGCCCTCTACTAAGACTGTGGAAAAATGTTATTTTCTGTATTTTTCTATAAAAAAATACAATCTGTAACCCTCAGTGATAGGAAACTTTGCCTGCGGAGAAAGCTAATCAAAACCTAAATTTGGAATGATGCTGGGGGGAAAAAAAGACAGAGTTCTACATGATAACTTGTCAAAACTCCTGAGAAAGTTAATCATTTTTAGTCATCTCACTGAACTGAAAAAATTCAAAACAGGCATTTAAGCAAGAGCAGACGAACCTACACAGTCTTCCCTTTCTTTGCAAGTATTGTGGCAGTTCTGTCCCAGCTTTCACCAACCAGCATTAAAAGAGCAACTCCGGTCCTCATGGTATAAAGTCTGATACTCTTCAACTTGCAGATTTAGAAACAGAATCTTCATATAACTGGAAGACTTGTTGTTGCCCACTAAAAGTTGATCTTTGAGCTAAAACTACCCAAGAAATTTCAGTTTAAAGCCCAAGTTTTTTGCATACAGAAGATACATTAGAAATTATATTCATTGTATTGCCATCAGACCTGTATTCACTTCAACAGCTTTTTAGAACCATTTACAAAATCACTGACTGCATTGCCAGGAATATTCCAATTAACGTATGCAAATAAATTCAAGGACAAACAAAATAAAAGGTCTAGTTTTGTTTAGATGTACCTATAATTTTACAATGGAAATACTCTATCTCCGTGATTTAAACCTGGTATGCAAATGTTCGTATGCTCATTGTTCAGTCTGGAGGGGAAGAAAAACTGCTTATATGTGGGCAACTGATATTCAAACAAACAAGCCAAAATAACAAAATTTCTTTTCCTGTTCATTCTTTCGTAAGTCAACTGATCTGATGCATTATTCCAGTTCTAGTGATTAATGAGAGCCATAGCAGAACAATTCTTGACAGTTGCAACCACACTAGTGTAAGTGTAGCACAACCATAACTAGCATACACGCTACAGAAACCAAGCAGAGGGTATGTCATGTTGCAGCATGCCTACATATTTGGTTCAGATTTACAGCCTGCAGTGACACCACGGCATGTATATGTACTACTCTTTGCTTTATTATAATAAATTCATTCACTATTTTTTGTTAAGGGAGATTTACAATATTTCCACTGCTCCTTTGGAAGAAAATCCCTTTCCGTAGGTGGTCACTGATGTTTCTCTTCTTATTTCTTTCTTATTCAAACTAAGACACAGTGACTTAGTTTGACTTCAGTGGACTGAAAACCATTTCAATACCAGAGAGCAGCATGACCACGATGAGAATGTTAGGTGGCTGCTGCTGTGACAGCCACACCAAGGAGCACCTTCTCTCACAAGTACTCAGCTTCAGGAGCTTGTAGAATAAGGTGATATTTACTTTCAGTAAGAGCAGAAAAAACAACTGGCTCATTAGTCATCTTGCATACAAATGGCAGTGCATAAAAGGTCTTTCCAAGGTCTACAGGAGCTCGGGATATGAGGTTTCATTCTGCACACAGGGGTTGGTGTAAGAAGGCATTTCTGCTATGACAGAAGTGAGCTGCTCTACAGAACAGCAGCACAAGCGTCTTTCAACTTCAATCAGTCAGGAAAGAAGAAGTGTTTCACTGACTAAGCCACGAGATAATTCACTTAGTGTTATTTTTTGGTTAGTATCACAAGACCGAGTTTTTCAGAATAAGAGTCTCAGGTCTCTTCAGCCAACACTTACCGACACAGGCAGATAGTGATAGGACAAGGGGAAATGGTTTTAAATTAAGAGGGGAGATGTTAGGAAGAAATTCTTGACTCAGAGGGTGGTGAGGCACTGCCACGTGTTGCCCAGAGAAGCTGTGGATGCCCCACCCCTGGAAGTGTTCAAGGCCAGGCTGGATGGGGCTTTGAGTAACGTGGTCTAGTGGGTGACATCCCTGCTCATGGCAGGTGGTAGGAACTAGATGATCTATGAGGCCCCTTCCAACCCAAGCCATTCTGTGATTTTATGAATACAAGTCACACAGCAAAACGTGTATCCATGTATAGAGTAGATGACAAAACAATGTCATTTTAAAAAGTCTAAATGTATTTGTGTAATTTTAAATAACTGAAAAATAAACATTATAGCTATAATATTGCAATTTTTAAAAATCTATGTATTAATGAATTGCACTAAAGCTTAAATGAGAAACATTTACCCTTCCAATCTGCTGCTTATCCATTATATTTGCTGGCAGCTTTCTAATTATAATTGACAAAGATAATCCCTGTTAAAAACACTCACTGACTGCAAATTCAGAGCTAACACGCAGTTAGCATTTAACTTATGATCTCTAGAAATAAGAGAACAATCCTCTTGAAATGAATGGAGCAAGTTGCACATCTCCATTTGTTTCAAGCTGTCTATGGACTTAAGAAAAAAAAAATCTTAACTTTTTGTCTACAAGAAAGTAAGCTAGAGAGACAGTAGGCTTTTTATGTAACTTCTTAGTATGGACAAAGCCTGTATCTTTGTTGATAGTCCCTGGCAAGCAAGACAAGAGCTGGTAATAAAACTGTACTCTGGGATCCATGTTAAGAAGCTTTTTGCTCCTACAGCCATTTGCCCAAAACATTAACTGAAGTCAGAACCTTTACTGATCACTAATGAACCTGTAGCACTCAGAGCCCTGACTCTGCTGCCCTTGCCGAGTTTCAAAAGGCAGAACAACATCCCCGCTTTATAAATGTCATGGTGTTTTATCCAGATACGGTGTACTTCTTTTTTTTTTTTTCCCCACTTTGTTTTTTTTTAAGCCCATTAGAAAATACTGTTTTATGCTGAAAAAGAGTCAGCATAATGCATTGCAAGGGTAATGTATTTTAGAGGTTGGTGGAACAATTTATATGCAGGTATTTTGAAATCTCTCCAGAGAAAATGTGCTACTGCACTTCTCTAATAGAAAATGAAGACCAGTGCAGCAAGTGGTAATTGAAGAAAACTCTCAAAAACTGAAACTTGTATTAGCTCTTTCTGCGAATTATTTTATTCTTCCCTCTAAAGAAATACTTCTTAATACTTCTAACAATGGTCACAACTAGTATAAGAGTTAAATTTCCCAGTTCTATTATTTCTCCTCTTCCCTATACAGACATAAAACAAACATCAGGACAGATTTCCTGAACAGTCTTGAAAAAAACATCTAGAAGCAGAAAGCATTTTATTCCTTTCTCCCATAAAGTTGAATATGATATAGGGGGTGATAAAACAGGATTTTGAAAACCTTGATTCTAGACTCTTCGCAGGATGATAAAAAAGTAACCAGGGTGACTATGGAGTTTGATATGGATCAATTTAATGATTACACCAAGAAGCTGCTCTCCCTATTAAATGCCCTGCATGAGATTAAACTTACTGTGACCCTTTTTGCATTTCCCTTTTGTTTCTTCTGCACAGTACAAATATCTAATAAATTATAGCCTTGAACGGTACACAGCAGAAGCACGCTTAAATTACAGTTAAATGAACAACAGTGAGAAATGCCAATGTAATTATGTTTTCTGAACGAATATTCCTTTCAGTGAATCATGCATGCCTCAAAGATGCTTAAAGATCATATATAGTGTCTCCTTTTTTCTTGTTTATTTTCAGAACATTTTTATTGAAGTGCTATGTTACATAGGCTTTTTTGTTTTCATTATCTGCTATGGCCAAACATGTCTTATTTGTGCAATTCAAATAGTTGTAAATGAAAAACAGCAGAGAATACTCCTTATTAAATCTCAAACCTTTGCAATCCAGCCTATGAAAGGTGCATTCAATGGCATGTTTGCCAAACCATTTGTCCAAACTTAACACTTTAATTACTAAGAGCTCATTATTAAATACCATGCATGCTGTGCTCTGTCTCCCCTCCATACAGCTCATTAGTCCCATTCTCTTTTACAAAGCATGAAAGACTAAGATTTTTTCAAGAGAATCTAGATTTTACAGATTTGTGTTTCGATTGAATTCTACTGCTACGGAGAAGAGTCGGACTACAGAAATACAAAAGCCTCCACCAATTGTCGTTATGAAAAAAAAATCAAGCAGGAGACAAACAGGACTAAATAAAATCACCTCAGCAGAGGTAAAGCCACTTGGCAAATTTGATTTACATATTCAAGAGCAGAAAAGAGGCTAAATCGTCTCTGTAAGCTCAGTTCAACTAAATATCTGCAGTAGCACAGGGCGCATGCACCTTTATAAACCTGGTCTCAATTAATTATGAATCCCTCTTCCTTCCAACAAAGGAGTCCCTCCTTTCCAAAATGCTCCAAACTCAAATTGCTTCTGTCTGAGCCTATGGGGCAGAGGAGTTTGTACACAGGTTTTGAAATCTTTCATGTGCTTCTGTTACCTGATTAAATACGAATGCAGAAGGAGCAGATGCACCAATGGTTAATAAATGGGGTGGGAAGAACAAAAGGTTCTCCAAAGCCACCACCGTGTGCTGGCACACTAAGCCCTTTATTCTCCAAGACACTTCTCTCTGTGCATGTAAATGCAATTTACCACCAGCCTCAGGAAACAAACAAAATAAATGCTGCTCATCTGAAAATACAGACATCTTGCATCATTCTGACATCCTCCTTACAGCTTCATTGCTACCTAAAGTACTGCCTCCTGCCTTCTCAACTGCAGTCGTTTTTTTTTTTTTTTTTTAAATACCTTTTCTATATGCAATAACACTGCAACGAATACAGTATTTTTTTAAGCACTCATCTTAGCAGAAGTACCACTGCATCATCATCTGCAGCTGTGTCACTTTCTAAGTATTTAACTTTTCTCCTCCAAGGGCACTCACAAAAAAGCAACCCAAATGGAGTAAAGCTATGATTTTATAGTTGACTAAGAAAGGTGTATGTTCCTATTCAGAATTAAAGACTGATTTCAGGTAGCATTTCTTTCACTTTCAAAATTAATTTACTTATTTTATTTATTTCAGAAGTTCTCCGTTTTCTTCCACCAATCATTGAATCACACCTTTATCTTCCTTGTTCTTATGTTTTTCTTCCTTATCCCTTAAAATGAAGAACTGGGACCTTAAAGTCCCTCACTGAACATAAAAATCTTACCATAAAAACAGTAAATATGACTGATACTAAATTATATGAATTACTGAGACATATCATAAATTTTCCTTCTATATATGTTTGTTTTTTACATCAAAGATGTTAGTAACAATTACATTTAAAATATATGAAAATTATATAATTAAATAAAAAGTAAGAAGTTAATCCTTGCATTTTTCCAGTTTTGTTTCTACCTCCCCCCCCCCCCCAAAAAAAACAACTCACAACCACCATAATTAAATCTCATTGACTATCATCTTGAATTGTATTACAAGAGCTCATTTAATTGATTCAATCAAATTAGGTTTGATGTCAGCATTGTTTTCCTCTCTTCTATATCTGAAATTTTCTCTATCTTCTCTGTATCTGAAATTAGGGAATAGACAAAGTTTGAAAGGACTATTTAAAGCTAAGAGTACTCTCCAGGCTGATCATACCAAAACAAGTGAAGTTCAGAAATCAGTTCTTTTCTATTTTATTTTCTACCACTCTATGTTTTACCTAACTGCTGCATTGCCAACACTGAAATTTAGATTGGTATGCAACAACAAATGAAGGAAGCTGCCAGTGTCAGTCTCCTTGTCAGACCATAGAGCTACTGAAATTCAGCATTCCTCCCCATGCTTTTAAAAATAAAAATAAAAAATCCTAACAATTACATGTAAAATAATTCTTCTCTTTCAAGATACAAGCTTCAAGATACCATTTCAGCAACACATATCATCTTGCAGATGGGGTAAATTACTGGAAAATTCTTTGAGATGCAGCAGTCTGCTGACTTCATTAAAACCATCCTCAAAATAAAACAGTGGTCTCTACTTCTTTGAAGACCTCGACCGTTAAGAGAACTTGCCCAACACTTCTGCCCCTTTGTCATACGTCCCAAGCAAGATCATTGAAAAGAACCAACACACTATTTCTGAGAGATGCTGGGATTTGTTTCTCAGCCTCAACTGGCCTCATTTGAAAACTAAGAATATTACAGGGTAGTTTTACTCTTGCTCTCTATATTTTGACACTTCAAAGTTTTTTTTTAATTACTGTTACAGGTGTGATCATTTCCACTGCATTGCTGTCCAGAGTTGGGAACCCCTCTCTTCAGTGTGTCGTAGCCTTCTGTAACCTCCTGCAAAATTTGTCAGCAGAGGTGCGAACTTTTCTATAGAAAACTCAAGGATTGTCACAAGCAAGTTTTTCATTTTCCCAGTTATTTACTGTACACTTACAAAAAAAAAAACCAACAACTTAGATCACAGTTTAAAAACACCTGTCGCATTTCAAGAATGTCAGCAGGTTTGGTTGACACAGATAAACAACAAGATTTGCCATTACATACTTTTCAGAGCTCTCAAGCACTCATAAGTTATTTGAAACGCAAAATGTGGCTTTCAGACCTATGACAGAGCAATGCGCAATAGTACAAAGTCCTCACCAATGTTCTTTTAAAATGAATTATCTGCAGGACCAATTCACAGTTATCCTACAGACTTAAATTACTTTTTTCCAAACTCAAACCGATAACATTTTAACACAGATTTCCTTCAGCCTAAAAGAACAGCTCTGGGTCTGGCTTACTGTACCTTCTTAAAATTTAATTTACCTCTCTAGCAAACAGCTATCTTTCTCTCAAAGCTGCAGTCTTTGACCTTTAAAGTACAGGCAAACAGTACATAAATAAATGCTTATGGA
Organism: Nettapus auritus; assembly: GCA_011076525.1. Lineage (NCBI taxonomy): Eukaryota > Metazoa > Chordata > Aves > Anseriformes > Anatidae > Nettapus > Nettapus auritus. The sequence continues at coordinate 48,706,450 of CM021767.1, read as the reverse complement.
ATGAGAAAAACTAAGTTAAGTTTTACTGCTCCCAGCAGAACACATCAAAATTGATTACTCGAAAACTAATTATTTCATACTATTTTTTAAATAAATACCTCAATGATTCCTCTTGGCAATCAAGATGTTTGTAAAATTTTATACTATGTTTACATTAATTTTACATTTACCTATAAAAACTTCCTAAAAGTAAGAAAATGACAGGAAGACAACCAAAACATAGCTTTCTGCAAGAATTTTGCACAAAACAAAGAATGGGCTGTATAGATATTAGTCACCACCACGGTCTGTACAAATATTAGTTACTGCCGTTCTGACAATGCATTATGTATTCAGTCCTTTCCCTTTAGAGTTCATACTCCGGATGAGCCACACTAATAACGATGTGCTTAGTTTGAATAGCAATACCACGTTATACTGGAGTGTCTCTGCTGTTTCTTATTTTTGAGAGGGGGCTTTTGGTTACTGTTTGTCATTGATTTTATTTTTACATATTTCAAAATGATACATTATGCAAAAAACACAATAAACATGAAAATATATAGCGTATGTAGCATAACAAGATGTAGACAGACTCTTAATAACATTTCTAGTTACCTGTTAGAAATATATGTATATATTTCTACTAGGTTATGGTGATAAGTCCCTCTGTTTTGCTTAAGGAAAGCTTATAAAGAAACAAGGCAAACTTACTTGATATAGTAGGGCACTTTGTTATGTGAAACAGATCTCTGCCATGGAAACTGTACTGAGGCTGAGGAAATAAGCAGAAGATGATTATTAGAAAACACCTGTCAAAAAAAAAAACACAACACCAACAACTATCTTTATTTATTTATTTTACAATTAAAACAGTTACAATAAATTAAATGGGAACAGCTATAATTTCCCAGACAACTTTCAGTAATTAGAAAATCAGCTGGAGGAAATGACTGCAATCTATCAAGGTGATTTTAGGCATGTATTTGCTGTCAAGCTCAAAACAAAACAAATGTCGTGATTCTACTTCATAGAAGGATAATACATTCTGAACAAGCAAGCTATCCATCCAGAGAAAACGGACACAGTGGTTTTCCCACCTCCAAAGACTTATCATCAGCTTCAGTTTTGAAAATAAACGCCTCCACTACTGTAATTAATACTCAACAACAGAACAAAAAGGAGAAATATCAACCTTATTACCATTTGCTACAATCCTTTGCTCCTATTTGCAACTCAGATTAATATTGATTAACATTGTACAGCCAACAAACAGGCACAAAACCTGTCTTTGCATTCCTTGTTGAACAGCAGGATTTATACAACTCTGATAAATCAACAGATAGCATCTGTAACACCAAGAAGCCTTCTGTACACCATGTTGTAAAAGGCATAAAGTTATACACGACACTACTCTATTCACTTAGAGTTCCCAGAAATAAAAGGGGAAACGTACTTAGGCCAAAAGGACTTCTGGTGCATAGCTTAAATGTGGCTATTTAGTGAAGAACCACAGGAATATATATGGCCTGATGGAAACTACCAGAATAGTGTCTGATAGGGTTTTATCATATTCACTTCACTGAACATGCTGTAGAAGCAGAGATTGAAAGAAAATGTAGGACTAACTAACTGAGCATCACAATAAGATGAATTTATACTGAACACACACACACAATTACTTTCAAAACAGTGTCTACTCTTAAGCACTAACAACCCTATTTAAAAGCCTGGTAAAAGGATATGGAGCTCTGATAAAAGTTGAGTCTGAAGTAATTAAAGCTCTCAATTGATCTGATTTCCCTACAAGCAGGGAGCACTTTTGAGCTCATCCCTCTTTGAAAAGTACTTTTGAGAGTAACTCTCTCGTCTGTTCCAAGACCTGTACAAGCAGCATAAGCCCCCACAAGCCAGTACTCCTTCTGAGAGGGACAGGCCTCACCCTCCTCCCAGCCAGCTGTTCCCTGAGGATTTTAATGGTTGTGACCTCTTCCTGGACCATACAAAATGTCACGGTTTGTATGTTAAGAAACGTTAGATTAATGTACTGAAGGACAGATTAACTGAGAAGACTATTTGGAAAACTACTTGAACCAAGTTTTCTTCACTGAAAGGGTTGTTAGGCATTGGGACAGGCTGCCCAGGGAACTGGCTGAGTCATCATCCCTGGAGGTATTCAAAAGACGTGTGGATGTGGTGCTTAGGGACATGGCTCGGTGGTAGACTTGGCAGTGCTAGGTTAATGGTTGGACTTGTTGCTCTTAGAGGTCTTCTCCAAGCTAAATGATTCTATGATTCTATCATTATTCACTGGAAAATGTAGAGGAAATGCCACACTATTATTTGGAGAAAATAATGTTTGCAATAAGATATAATTAGTTACTTATTAATGGAAATATACAGTAATGTCTAAATGCTCAAATAGAGGTAGTTAGCTAAAAAATAATCTTAGGTACTCACAATGCTGAAAAACAAAACAAAACAAACAAACAAAACGTTTCATTCTCTAATGCTGCAATTTGGTACCTATGGCAGCTAAGGTAACTACACTAATTACATCAGTTAACCAGAATGAAAAACCTGGCCACAGATAGCTTAGATATGATTTCTGTGCTAGGACAGACTATACATACTTTGCACTGACACAGATACGGACTAAACCTTAATAAATTAAATTGCTAATTATTATGGACTGAGTCATACTCTATTTATTTGGGAACAGAATTTCTAAAAGCAGCGCCAGTTTTCTCTGCTGCACAAATCTCTGTAAAATGGAATTCCCATTCTTTTCTATAAACAGGTTCTCAATGAAAACTGAACAGAGTAGTTATTGATTCTGGCACTCAACAGCAGGGCTGCAGGAATTAGTAAAAGGTTGAACACCACTTGGGTGCTTTGAGCAGGACACTTGCAGGCCTAGGCCATTTGTTAGGGACCATATGGAGCCAGAGCTCCATGGATGTTTGTGGATTCTTCTAAGAAAGAATGCAAGAAACAAAACAGAGGGGAGAAAATCTCAGCCCTTAGAAAATAAATGAAATTATAGATAAACTGAGTTAGTTTCTAAAGGCAGCAGACAATACAACAATCATGGTGGTTTTTTTTTTTTTTTTGTTTTTATTTGTTTGTGGGTTGTTGTTTTTTCAGAGAATAATGGATTATAAGGATTCTTCACCTTCATCCATAAGGATGTGTAAAATTTATGGATCAGTAGTCAACTTGCAGGGAGCTTATTTTCCATCTCAAAAGCAACAAAAAGAGGAGCAATTAAATTCAGCCTAACACTGACTGGAGGAGACAAATGATTCAGCATAGAATCCTACATTGCAGTGGCCTCCAAAAGTGCATTAGATCAGCCTCCTACATCAGGACATTTCAGGAGAGGACAACATTATATATTTAAAAAAATAAAAAATATATCCTGAAGCACTTTCTTAGTGATAGTCTGGATGAATCCACAAATTCAGTGTTCCAAGAACTCCATCAGCAGTAGTAAACACTTTACTCTGTTTATTTATTAGAGAAACACAACTAGCTACAGCAGAGGGAAATCACTGGATTAAGGGGATGGAGTCTGATGAACAGGTAGAAACAAGTGTTTTGCTAGCACAAATTACTGATTAAACGGCAACTGGGAGCCAGTCAGCTGAAACTGGTTGGAGTGCAGGCTATGGTTTCTTGTTAAGGTTTGCAGGAAGAGTAACAGGTAGGTGATACCAACCTAAAATAGTTGCTGTTCAGGTTGGCCCAGATAAAAACCTGCCCTCTAATTCAGAAGTGCAACTTTGAAGGTAAAGATTTGTATGAGACAGATGCATCACATCATAATTTTAGTTTTAGGAGTTTGAGGTTATTTTATTCAGACTACAGCCTTGCTTGTTCTTCATAGTGAGAAGTCACTTACGGTTACAAAGAAGGTTTGAAAAATTTGATTTAGAATATGCACTATTTCAACCTGTCAGGATAAAACCTTCATTTTTCTGGATTTAATGATTTTTTTATTGCTTTCCTTTTAAAGTTACTGTCTCTGACTTTCATTTAACAGACTTTTACATGAAGTTGTAGGTATTAACTTCTGTAACACTGTTTAGTTCAAGCTCTTGAAATAGAATTTTTAAGAAGTTTTTGCTGTTGTTTGGGGGGTGAAGAGTTTGCTTGTATTTTGTTTTTCTTGTTTTTTAAAAACAATTTAAATGGATAACTGCATACTATTTGTTTTTGCAGAGCTGTGGTTCTTGGCTACAGCTTTTTGCAGTACTTTAAAATGTGCATTCTGGAAACTTTCCTTTCTCAACTTTTGTTCATCACTTGAACTCCACTTCCCCTTAAGCCTAGAGAAGATGCCCTAAGCAAGGCTGAGGCATGCTGATAAGGTATTGCATAGTCTCCTTGGACGCAATTCTATGGACGCAATTCTATTGATGTTTTATCCACCAACAAAGGCAGTTTACACAATTCCAACATTCTCTTGCCCCCAGCTCCCATTGCATTTTACCACTCATTCAGTCTTGTGAAGGAAAGTATTTGTTGTGGCAGGCTGTAAACCAAATTAAGGAAATGATCCAGGCCAAACAAAACAAACCAACCTTGTCTGGCAGGCTTCTTTGTTTTATAGTAGGGCTCTTACGTTCATTTTTAATTTTTTTTTTTAATCTCAGTCTCCTGCATTTTTCTGTTGGTCTAGGTGAGGAGAAGTGAACATCCTTAACAGTTACACAAGACTGAAGAAACCAGTTAGAGTAGGGGAAAATGCATCTTCTCTACATTGCTTCCTAATCAGTTTAAATTAGACAAGACTTACTGCTCTCCCAAATGGTTAATCCGGCATTTTTCAACCGTGTCAAAGCTACCTTTCTATCTCTATTCTTTTTAACAAATTATTACATAGGTGTACTGTCCATGTCAAGCTTAAAAGTTTGAGACTGGGAAGCCTATAAAACCCACCATGGTGACATGATGGTACACTTCTAATGAGGTTTATATAGCACAAACAATGTGTACTTTTACAGTTGTGTTTTTTTTTTTTTTTTCTTCCTGTCAGCTTAAAAAAGGGAAAAGTGACTCAAAGAACCTTGATTTTGCATAACTGCTGTAATATTTTAAAAACATTGCAATTTGCTTATCATGTTTACTGAGAAATTAGTTGTCCATTTAAAATAAGAACACTATTGTCACATAGCTCAAGAAGAAAACAAGATTTATTTAATGTTTTAAATTATATGAACAGTTTAGCTATAAAGGCACATACTTGAGAATCTCTGGGACAGAGCTGCTCATTTTTGTATTCACGTCTTGTTACTCTTGCAACTGTTTTATTTTTATTATCGAAGCCCTGTGTCACAAAACAGAGAACTACTTGGGTCAACCTTTGTGTCATTAGCTCTGATGATGGCAGATCAAGCGAGAAGGTCAGAAAATTAACAAGGATCTCGATATCACAAAATTCTACCTTTACTGAACGCATCAGATGAGAGAAAGAGGGAGCACAGCATTTGTTTTTGCCCTCTTCTAGCCATACAGGGATATTCTAGGTTTATATTTCTGAAATTTTTACTAAATAGAAAAAGATGCACAGATCTGTCTCAAAAGGAAGTCATTCAACTTTGAATTCCCCACCCCGTCATTTGAAGTTCTAGGAATTTATGATGTGAAGCCACTAATAATGATCTAGCCTGCAAAACCCAAGCAGCTCTTCCCTTGCGTTGTCCTGGCAAGTGTGGAAGGGGAAGTTGAAGACAGAGGTAGCAGGGGATGAGATGATGTGGTTATGAACACAAAGACTCTGCAGCAGCCACAGGTCAGACCTTGCAGCAAACAGAGGACAAAACAGAAATCGAAAAGGAGTTTGATCAAAACTCATCAAGATACTGCAGTGACCCCCGAGGAAAGTATACCAGTGAGAATGTCAGTGAAGTTATGATGGAGATGAAACACCCCTGCAAAAAATCAGGGAGGTAGATAATGTAGCAGAGGAACATTCTGTGCCTCAAGTCAGAGGGAAACCTGGAGGGCACTAAGTAATGGGCAGTGTTTGTGAAAACCTCTGGTGCAGTTATATGTCAAATGCATCAATTCAAAGAACTTACTGGAGAGAAAGTGCTGCGATGCAGGTCCAAAATCTCGGTGTGCCTCTTGCAGCTGTTTAAGGCGATCCTCTACAGACACCTAAACACAAACACGTATTTACAAAATTCACTTTGTAACACCAGGGCCATGGCAATAAAAAACACCGGTGTACACTTATTTTTAGTTAAACACATTTAAGTTTTCTTTCTGCTATAGCACTTATTTGTTATCCACCTATTCAAAGCTACATTTTATGTATTTGTTTGCTTAATTAAAGTATTTTTCATACTGTGCAGTCTTCCTATGAAAGTATTACAGATCAATAACGAACAATAGTAGTTTCATGGTGACTTTAGCTGACCACTGAAGTTTCTGACCTCCTCCCAGCCCTTCTGTTGTCCAAATTTCTATAGTCAGCAGGTCTTCATTTGATTGTATTGATCTCACAGTACCTTTCCAACACAGACTATTTTGGCTGACACAATTTCCCCTGGTTTACTAATTGAAACTGCACTAGCACATCCAGTAGCAGTTTGGCTGCTTAGTTAACTCAAGTTGAGGAGCTAAAAAGAAGAGAAACCCATTACTAAATTATATTAATAATTCTGTCTCTCAAGGGAGACAGATTCAGACGTATGAGCCCAGAAGCTGACGCCTGAGTTTTGAAAGTCCTGCTGTAAAGCCCTCAGCTAGAGAGGCAACATTCTCCATCCTTCCCCCCAGTTCTTTCAGATACTTCATATTACCCTTAAAAGCCAGGCAAATAAATAAATAGCAGCACATTCACAATAAATATTTATTGATAAAAAAAAAAATAAAAAAAAAGAGAAAGTGCAAAGATTGCTAAATGAACTTTAACTAATGTAAGAAACTTCATTAAATCATTCCGTGCAAAACTTCACAAGTTTAAACTGTAATCAGGCACATTGATTTACCTTTCTCAGACCATTTAAGCACTAATAATCACAACTAAGTAAAATGAATCTCACAGCATACCTTCTTCTGTTTTTAGCTAAAAGTGCTATTGCTCACATCTTGTTACAGATCTACTAATACTTAGGTAGTTTTTAGTGAAATTCCCTGCAGAAACCGGAAACACAACAGGGATACGCACGCTAGTTTTCAATAACAATGATTTATACAGTAAAAATACTGCTATGACATGTAACAAAGTGTGCAATAGTTTCCACTAGCCTCCAGAGATTAATGCAGTCTCTTGAGTGAGTAAACTGCTGAGACAGCATAAAAGGAAAAGCTATTGGTCAAGCCACAGAAGAGTTCTCTTTGTTGCTTTTGTACCACTTGACTAACACCTCAAAGACAGAAATAACAAACAGTAATAATGCATCTCTTAGGAGAAGAGAAGAGAGTGAGGAGTATACCCCACTCCTACTGCACACGTTCAGGAGAATACCTGCAAAAGTTTCCACCGCATATTAAGATCATCTAACTGACGAGACATCTTTAACGATGGATAAAGGTCGAGTGGAGACAGCTGACTGGACAAATCATTCACTGTTTTAACTTTCAAGTTGATGGGAGCAATTTCTTCTCTAAAAGCCTAAAAAAGTAAGAGACATACATTTATGCTCTACAGACACCTGAGCAGCAAGAAAGCCATAGTAAACTCAACATGGTACTGATGTGCCCAGTGTGGCATTTTACACTAAATAATGGTACACAACTCAAGAGTTCTCCAGCAAGGAAAGTTCATTCATTTCAATATTCTTATTACCTACCCCTTTGGAGAAAGAAATAAAATGGTATGAAATTTATCCAAATTCTACCACTAAAACAGAGTATTACAATTTCAGTAAGGTGTTTTGTGATGTCATATGGCTTTAGACCCCTTCCTTTCAAATAGAAATAGGCAATACTCTATCAGGAACTATACCAGTACAATCACTGTCAAGAGCTCTTAAGAAAGAAATGCATCTAGTAACTGCAGTTTTCCAGTATAAAGCAGTTTTTAAATTGAATTGTTGTCAGCTATTATTGAATTAGCAAAGCATGAAGGAATGTATCTTCTAAGGTAAAGGAATACAGTGTTTTACCTGATTAGAACCGTAAAGCAAAAGTATTACAATGATTAAAAGAAGAAAAAATGTTTATTGAATCAAATGGAATTAAATACAGCATTAAGACAAATTGATGCAAGTTTTAGTTACAGTTGAAAAGATGCATCAAATGTCTTTCTTGCTGTGAGCAGTTAATTGTTCAATCCTACAAATGACTAAACATCATGAAACAAGCCAAAAACAACTGGAAAAAAGATTTTCTTTGGACAATTCAATTATTTACCTCCCTTAGAAACCTCTCTTATCAGGGCCAGGAACAGAAGGCACCTACTGGCAAGATGTAAGTGTCTGACTTCTGGACAGCCAGCAGGACCCTATTACTTCAGCAGATGTTTCATTTTTTCCACAGCTATGAAAATCTAAAAGGCTTTCGCTTTACTTTTCTTTACAGAAAAAGCTATCAAAGTATGACAAATTGCTTCTTAATATACGAATAAAGAGCTATTCAGCATCAGCAGCTTAGTGTTTATTTTGGTATCCATATTAAAATGTAAGAGGTGGAGGAGGAGATGCATTACTGTTCGCAAATCAACCACACTCTAGACGTAAATCAGCTTTGACTACCTTTGTTTTAAAGATTTTAGGTTCCATTAAACCTGAAGTAGCAACTAAGCTTGGAGAATGAGGAATTTTCCACTGATACATGTGAAATAAGGCAGCCCTGAGTGAAGTTCATACAAGTCCACAGCCTGCAGTAACAGAATAGTTCCACAAAACTTTTTGCAAGCCATGACTATTCATTTTTCCAACACCAGATTTCCATGCTAAAGTCACAGATGGTCAAGTACTTGACCCCAGGATCCTCTAGTGTTTTTCCATATTCATTCTTGAGCTTGAAAACTGAAAAGTTGTGTTTGTGAAACAGAAGCTTGATAAGTTTGCCTGAAATAGTTATTTCCTCTATCATATTAATTAAAAAGAAAATGCATACCCACATGTTCTGCTGGAATGCCTCCTATTCAGGCATTCATTCAAGCATTTTGCTGTTTCAAGTCAGCTTTCCTGGCTAATAGTTATCAGAAGGTATTGTTTATTTGGGTAGTTTTGCATGACTGGGTCCCTAGTCCAACCCATGCAATTAAGCAAAGGATAACAACTGTCATGGGCAGCAGTGCTTTGGGATACTGAGCCCTGCGTGAGTGGCCTGGAGCCCTTGTTGCAAGAATTATGTCTGTGAGAATACTATACTGTAGTGTTTGTTCTTATCTTTGAAATAATCCTTAAGAGAAGCCAACCTAAAGCTAAAGCGAATTTTCACTTACATGCGCTCAGATAGACAACATATGTAAAATTCATGGAAGTTATCAAATAGGAATTAAAACTATGTAAATACTTCTGTATGACTAAAAGAACTCTAAACGTTTTTCAAAAGAAGAGATCTATATGTGATTGCCGAACAGATCTGACAGCTCACCACTACAAAAAAGAGGGGAGGCTCCTGTCATCTACCAGAATTATAGCTGACTGAACTACCTCATATTCTAGTACTTGGACAAAACTTCAAACACACCCATAGCTTAACAGTGGGTTGGACAGTATTTCTGGGTGGAAAATATTTGAATCCTACAACTCTTTCTTTTTTCTTTTTTTTTCCAATGTGTTACATTATATACACGTACTTAGCTTGCAAATCACAAGTGCTTATTTAATCACAGGTGATAGTGAATGTGGCACAGTAGTGGACTTTCCTTGTGACCTCAAATCTAGTATTTTAAGAGCAGTATAAACTGTACATAAGAATTTAAGTATACAGTGTAAACATATTTGACACCATTAAGGGTGGTAGAATTGAGGGGTGTGACTCACACAGGCTAAATATTCCCCAGGAATTCCACACTTACAGTAGTTTTTTCAATGTGATCTGGTAAGGAATCTATGAGCAGGTCTCCCACAGGTTTCCAGCCATTCCTCACATTTTCAGCCTCCTTCAGGTCAGCATCGAGGTCATCCATGGCGCACTGCAGGTCTTTCAGTTTTTCTAATGCTTTGTCCACTTGCTTCTGCCAGATAGTGGCACTGGCATTTAGGTTCTCCCATTTCTCTTTTACCTCTGATGACTGCTTACGCATGGCTTTGGCAATTCTCATGGCTTTCTCCTCAGGGGTCAACTCTGCAGAGGGAAAAAAAAAAAAAAAAAAAAAAAAAGTCATGCTGTTTATTTCTACTCTTATTCATGCCTACTTAAACAGACTGCTCCTGAGGTACCTGCTCAAGACAGTCCGTAAGTCCAGAGTCAATCGATAATTTATTTTGGTAGGTACAAGGTAGCCGAACATCTACTTTGCCATAATTGAAATAAACCTTCATAATCCTTAATGACAAAATAAAGCTTGATAAGACAAAAGGAAATTATTCCTGACTTTCATGAATTCTGGTATCTGCAAAGAAATGCAGCTCACTGCTGGATTGTGGGAGGCATAGGGGAGGAAATAAAAGATCATCCTTCCCTACTGGAAACTGCCATAGGGATCTGGGGACTGTTTCATGTAGAAAGAACAAGAACAGTGCTTTGTTATTGGATCAGTTACCAACATCTTCCACACTACCCCCAGGATGCCTCTTCTCTTCCTATATACTAGCAAAACCCAAAGTGTACCGAATACCATACGGTAAGTGCTTCTGCAGCTCTACATCTGTTTGTCTGTGTTAACACTGAAGTCCTAAAAAAACTGTTTTAAATAGGTATTGTAAATATAAAACTACTCAGTTAACCTGCTGACTGAAAAAAAAAAACTTGGACTTACAGTGCATTATTTCAGGCTTATGTGTCTAAATCTCCTGGGCAACCCACCACCTATGGAAGTCCCATTCCCATTAGGAAAGGCCAGCTGCAGTTGAACAAAGCACAAGTGGTCACACACAACCTCAAGACACAGACACAGGCGATGGCACTGATTATTTCCGTAAGCTGTTTATATTTATATCCACAGTCCCTGGTGAGCCTGTAAAACAGACAGCATTCCACAGTACGGACACGCTTCAGTCCTAACTGACAAGCACCGAGTCAGCTGGTGGCACATCTCTTCTCCACAACATGATTTCTGCAACCCAGGCATGTGGTCTAGCAATAAGAGAACATTTCCTTCCTGGGTCTTCAATCCCCAGCAAGTCTTGCTGACTGCTGCTCAGATTGGCTTTACTGAAAGAAATCACAGAGAGCTTCCTTCACTAGGGTAGAGTTGCTACAGCAATTACCAACTAAGCTCATTGCAAAGGATTCCTCCTCTACATAGCAACCTTGCAGTTGCTACAGGCAGAGAAATAAGCAGAGCAAACTTGATATAATGCAGAAAACAGAAAAAAATCAGGGGAACAAGCATACTCCAAAACTAAGCCACGTGGCCTTCTACTCACTCCTATAAAAAACCCTTAGAAAAGGTTTATCACGGCATTATTTGTGATTAAAAATCAAGTGTTGTCTATGAATAAATTATACACAACAACACAGGGATGAAAGCACCGTTCTTGTCAGAAGACAAATGAGACATACAATTTTCCTTATGTTGACATACGGTCTTTAAAGATATCATATGAGGAAGAACTTCTTTATGGTTTGGGTGACAGAGCACTGGAACAGGTTGCCCAGAGAGGTTGTGGAGTCTCCTTCTCTGGAGATATTCCAAACCCTTCCAGATGCCATCCTCTGCAATGTGCTCTGGGTGACCCTGCTTGAGCAGGGGGTTTGGACTAGATGACATCTGGAGGTCCCTTCCAAACTCAGCCATTCTGTGATTCTGTGTGCTATCATAACAACTGACTAAGCATAGAGCTGCTCACCTGGGTAGGGGACAAAAAACAGGGGGAAAGGAAACATTTTGCTTTTCAAAGGCTAGGTGAATGTCAAAGTAAATGTACTGTTGTAGCTGGAAAAGTTCAATTTCTGCGCTTCTGGTGATGCAGCTAACATTCTTTAGCATGCAATACTGCAAAGCATGCTGTGATACAAAATAAATCATTAGAATACATTAAATTTGCAGCTGAGGAAGGCACATTTTTTTCTAGATGTTAAAGTAACTTGTTTAAATCAAAGCCAGAATTTCTGCCAGCCAATTCCACATATTTAAGTTTTGTTTTTTTTTTTCAAAATCTTTTTTGTCCACATTAGTCTTGATACATATTAGCCTACAAATACTAGTAGAGTATTCAAACATTTTTTTTCTGAGACGCTATCTCAGGAAAAAAAAAAAAAAAAAAGTGTATAACGCACGTGTTTTCCATTTTAATTGATGGTGTTGGGGGGAAAAAGTTATTATCAAATAACCAAGCGTGGCCCAAAAACACAAGGCAACTTGCTAAGAAATGGTTAGTTCAGAGAAAAAAGTACCACCAGAAGTAACCGAAGCAGAACAGGAAGCAAGGATGATCAAGAAGAGCAAACACCACAGAAAAGATGGTGACAAGTACCTAAGCTGTAGGTTGCAGTGTACGTTCTGAGTTCTAGAATTAGAAAAGCTCTTTCAAAAAACAGAGAGGCATTTGGCAAAAGAGTGGGGCTGAGAGGGACTGTACTGGGTCTGGCTGGGATGTTAACTTTCCCTGCAGCAGCCCATACAGAGCCACGCTCTGCACTTGTAGCTAGAACAGCAGCGTTATCACCCCAGTGTTGTGTCTGCTGCTGAGAAGTGCTGGCACAGCATCAGGACTTTCTCTAACCCTCCTGGGGGGTGGGCAAAAATAGAGAAAGAAACATCACCAGGGCACCTGACCTAAACCAACCAAAGAGATATTCCATACCATATGATGTCAACACATAAAAGGTGGAAGAAGGAGGAAGAGGGGAGGGGTGGGCTTTCGTTGCGAAAACGTCTGTCCTCCTCGCGAACACCGGCTACGTGCATTGAGGCCCTGCTTCAAGGACGTGGTCAGGCATCGCTCATTTGTGGGAAGTAGAGAATAATTTCTTTCCTCTGCACTGCCACATAGTCTTTACTTGTTTTGCTGTTCCCTTTCCCCCTCCCTTTCCCCTTTCCTTTTTTCCCTTTAGTTGAATTGTTAATTAATAATATTTCCTTTATATATACATATTTCCCTTTAATTAAATTATCCTTGTCTCAACCCGTGAGTTGTTCTTTCCTTTACTTCTTCCCCTCCTCATCTGAGGAGGGGGAGTGAGAGAGTGGTTGTGGTGTTCAGCTGCCCAGCACGGTAAAACCACCACAGGGACAAAAGACATTTTGAGCATTCAGACTTACTGAGATATTTCAGTGACTTGCTCAGTCATAAACTACTAGGCAAGAACACTACCCATCTGCTCACTACCTGCAAAGACTAGCCAGGTTTTGGGACACCACAATGGCAGGAGGGTGTTTCAGAAGAGGAATGTGAGGAGGAACAGCTGGGACAAAACCTGTGATGCTCAACTAGATGCAAAGGGATATAAATAATGTATGTAGCTCTAGGATCGGAGGCAAGGTAGTAACTCACATTTTGCAATACTGACAGACCAGAATAAAGACCAAAGACAAGCTGTGATAAATCGTACCTTGTGTCTTGAATTTCAGCAATTCACATTCATAATAAACTACAGCATAGGACAACACAGTTCTGGGATGATCTTTACCCCAAGCTTTGCAAGAGATTTCAGGATTTCAGGAAAAGGAAAATAAATAATGCTTAAATTCTAAACAAAGCAAGCTTTTCAGATAAAAAATGGCTACCAATTGCTTACTTAGAGATACCAAAGAAGTCATCACTTGAGGTAATTTTGGAATTATTCCCAGCTATGAATATACCATTGATGAATTAATGACAGCCAACAACAGTCCATAGCCAACATTACTGCACAAAATGTGGAAGCCAAGCCAAGGTGCAGCACACATGCAAGTTGCACATAGTACAACCAGTTCAGTACCATCAGATGGACAACAAGGCCCCACCAGTAAAAGCTGCAGGACCTTAAATAAGGACTAAGAGAGCACCTGTAGTTAGAACACTTTACAGAAGGAAAAGGAGTACTTTGTTGAAAGGGGAAAGAAAGGTGTAGACCCAGTTGGAGGAATCTCCTTGGCTGTCATCTTGAAAATGTCAATACAGGGGACATTACACCTAGAAACTGGACTAAGTAGAACGTCATTCAGGAAGCCTTAATAAGAATGGAAAAACAAACAAACAAAAACAAACAAACAAAAAACTTGCAAAATTTTTTTTGTTGGCTATAATGGTACTGATGTAACAGATTCAATGACTGACTGCTTCTTGCCCCAGTAGAATCAATACAAAAAAAAGTAGCTGTAGCTACAAATGAGAATAGGAGAGGGGAACAATGGCCTGATCTAATTTGCCTGGCCAACTACAACAAGACAGCTTCACTTGTGATAGACTAGTCGCATATCTGGGAGGGAAAAAATTCCACAGTGCCTGGGATGACAGAAGTATCCAACAGAACTAAAACCAGAAACATTTCTGAAGATGATTCGTCAGATCAGTCTCCTTGTCTAAGGGAATCTGCTGCCTATTTTATTTGAAAAATATTAATTCCTTGCAAGACTGCTTTATTTTACCCAGGTCTTGGGAGTGCTTATAAACTTGCCTTAAAAAGGCATTTACCGGAGAAATAAAGCCAAACACACATTTTTTATGAGCTATAAAACCATTCAGCTTCTATTCAGTTAAGAAATACATCTTGCACAACTTCATGCTTTCCATCATGAAAGCCCAGCCTATTAATGAGCACCACACTATTTTCAAGCAGAGAGCACATTCTCCAAGATCCTCATTGCACAGCACAGAATTGTAAACCTAGCCTCATAAATAACTTCTTAACAGTAAGAATTCTGCTCTTTGAGTTTGTTTCATTAGTCTGTCACTGCACACACTAGCAGACAAACACAGCTCTTTTATGCTGTGAAAAATGCTACATACTAGTTGCTGCTCTTTTGTTCCCACTTAATATGAAATCTTCTGAATGATCAGTTTTTTTTCTTCCTTTTTTTTTTTTTTTTTTTCTTGTAATGTACTTATTACATTATCTTCATTTCAGCAGCTGCTCAGAAAGTAAGAAGAGCCTGTATTCACTGGACCATCTGTTTACCAGGGAGGGAAGATAGTAACTGACCTTGCAGTCAGAGTAAAAGAGCAGGAAAAAAAATCTGCTTTTGTAGTGGAAAGAAACTTGATTTTAATAAGCATTTTTTGTCACAAACAAATCGATGAAATGACCAAGAATTTTTCTGTGTCACTAGCAGAGAGAGAGTGCCACAGAAGGAAGACTTTAAAGACTGAACTTTATAGCATATAAATTCCTTACACGTTTGCATATATAAAGAACACTTACACAGGAAAGTTCTCAGTGAAGGAAACTCTTGCTTAAGAATTTAATTCAGATCAGGTAAGCTATTCTGGCTCTAGCAGCTTTTACTCTAAGCAACTCTGCTTGATCCCTATGTTACTGACTTGCTCTCTTTCTGTCTTTCCAGAATTACATTAATTACTTTTTACTTTTGGTATATTCTTTGTATATGTTAGCATTACATCAAATATCCTCTCTTCCTTGATTCAATCAGTCTTCATAACAACAACAAAAAAAATCACAAAAAACAACAAACAAAAAATGGATAAAACTTCACTGTGATCATTATGAACACTTTTGAAGCATTTGAACAGACACAATGAAACACTGTCAAATTTGCAAGCAGAAGAACTAAGAGTACTGCTAATGTTGCTTGATGAAGTCTTTCGCACCACTCCAGTGAAAGCATTCACTGGGTTTCTTACAATATGGACAGAAAACATAGTTCTGATGGGATGGTAACAGGAAGTTTTAAAGATCAGTCAGTAAGTGGTTAGTAACATAGTACTTAGACTAACAACCTGGTATGTCACCTTTCTCTTCTAGTTCAAATATCTATTGCAAATACATGTAAAGCAAAGAAAAAGCACAATGATTCATTGTCGTCTTAGCCTATTTAGGTTTCACTCTATCAAAACTGAAAGTTCTTCAAGCCAGAGAAATATAATCAAATAAGAGTGAATGAGGAAAGTCTCTGCAGGATTAAAGATAAATTAGCCGGTATCTTTATGCATATTGAATACATCTGGAAAGGGCCTGGAGTATGGTCTACAGATAGAGATGTTAGAATTTTCCAGTGGGTGCTGGTGGAGAAGATACAAAAGGACAGATGAACCAAGAGGAAATAACTTCTGATTAAGGGAGATAATGAAGTCATCCCATTGCATCTACCCCCAGAAAATTAAAAGATTACAGCAACCCTGAGAACCACACGTTCATGCAGCATAACCAATACAATTTATCAGTATAATCAAAACACAATACTTCTCACTAAAAACCAGCCACTATCTTGTAATAAATGATGTGATCCAAGGCACAGTGGAAGCTTGAGGTTTTGTGTTACTCAAGAAACAAAAAACAGGTATGAATTCTATTTTAGGTTGTGCCTGCCACAAAACCAGAAAAAAAAAAAAAAAATCAATTATAATAGTGTTGCTATGTCATCAGCAAGCTACTATGTCTACTTCTAATTCCTGTAGAAGGAAGGGTACTAATGGAGAAGGATATCACCACTGAATTCCACTTACTCAAGACTCCCTGAATCAATGGTGTCTTTCAACAACACTGGACTTCAAGAAAACATCCATGTTCTGAAATTTTTCAGTTGCTCACAAACCTCCTAAAGCAATTTTACTCAGCCTGTTTTCTCCTCTATATACTTTACTTTTTGTTTAATATTCTGCAATTACCTGTTTGCTGTCTTGAGGCTTCTTTACAATTTTGTTTAGCTGTGATTGCTCTAGAGTGTAAGAAAGGAATTTTCTTTCAAACAAGGTCCCAAAATTTGACATCCATCAGTGACCTGTGTTGCTATTAGCATAACTAAGAGATCTCCTACAGACAAAGCTTTAATGACATTTAGAGTCTTTAACACAAGGCAGCACTTGAAGTTTAAGAACATAGCTTCCACCCGGGATGTGTCAGATGAAACTGGTGCATAACACGGTATACAGATTACAAATGAATACAACTGTGCAACAACCAAATCCTTAGGTCCTCCTAGTTAAAAAACAAGCAAACAACAACAAAACACCACACATAAAATCACTGCATCCTCAGCCTATTTCCAATATTCAGCTATTAAAATTCAGGCTTAAAACTCCTCCAGATTTGCACTCCACGCCACTCAGAAAATGGAAAAAACTTCCTTGAATTTTTAGTAATAACTTTCCAAGCAGGCTACCATTTGGACACTACAAGATGAGTTGCAAGGCTCCACCCAGGTGGACTAAACTTGAAGGGTGATAAAGATCTATTTGAAAAGGAAGAGACAAATTAGAGAAAAAAAGAGAAAAATCCCAAATGTGGGATTATCTCATAGGTAACTACACGTTACTCTAACTGAATGTGTCAAAAGTCACAAGTGAATGAGCACCAACTAAAACACAGGCAACACTGTTCAAAATGGGGCATGAGTCCACTGATGTCCAGTGGCCCACATGCTCTTCATTCTCCTATAAGTTTAACAATCAAGATTTCAATACTCAGCCCATTAGGGGAGAGAAGAACAAAAAACATTCCAGTCTTGGATGACAGCTAGGTTGGGAATAGAACTACTGCTTACTCTAGAAAAAAAAAGTTGCCTACTTCCAGTAAGTATTTCCTTGCTAATAGGTAAAAATACGATAGAGAATTTATCTGAATTTGTTCAGTAGTAGGAAGCAAAGGAGTTTGACTTTTATTTATGTCTGAAACATGGGAATATGTTGTCTGGCTGAAATAAAGTAACGTAATTCACTGATACTTACTCATAT
This sequence comes from Nettapus auritus, assembly GCA_011076525.1. Lineage (NCBI taxonomy): Eukaryota > Metazoa > Chordata > Aves > Anseriformes > Anatidae > Nettapus > Nettapus auritus. The sequence goes on along the minus strand of CM021767.1, from coordinate 48,688,565 downwards.
TGTCTTATAACACAAATGTGGTTTTGGGTATATTTCTACACTTTTAATTAAAGAAGATAACAGACAGTAAATACTTAATTTTAAATCATGTATTTATCACGTCACTTTTAGTACCAAATAACAGCTTTCAACGATAAGAATTTGTTTGTAGCTACTGAAGTACTTCAGCAATACCACAGACTCCTGGAAACATTCTCTATTGCAGTAGGAATCACTGTACTAGCCTCATCTGCTAAATTTGTGCTATCTTCCAAAAAGCATTTAGCTCCACTCCCTCACTACAGCAGTGGAATTTCCAGAATAGAATTTCAGAAAAGCCATACACTGGGGACAGAAAATATTTTTTATTTTCTTTTTGTATCCCATAGCCAGTAACCTTATTAACAGTATAGGGAAATAAGAAGCCAACTGTAACTGTGCCATAGATCTAAACATGTGCAAAAGATTTACTATAATTCTTCAAGTTTTCTCCTATACCACGTAAAACCAGTAACAAAGCTACAAATGTGAGTATCTCCAAGTTTATTATCCTGACCATCTATAAAACACAGCAGCTGGCCTGGTGGTTTTATCAATCAGCTAAATTCAGATGCTCAAAGAAATCCAAAGGTAAGGAAAGGATGAAGTTTGTTTTTTGTGATGGGGCCGCCTTAAGGAAATACAGAAAAATGAAATGAGAAGTAAAGACTGATGTCTCATAAATTAATTAGGAGGAAGTTTCCTGGAAAAATTGTCTTCCATTATGCCAATTATAACATGGTACAGCTGAAGGCCAACATGGCAAGCATAAGGCCAACATGGAAAAGAAGAAAACAGGTTAGTTCATAACCTGATTTTTACATCCTTGTGATTTATCTGAAATTAACAACAGAGTTATAGACAATAACAGGTTACAATGGAATCCGTAACAAATACTCTTTGGGGACATAACAATGAATGTATATGTATGTACAGGTCCTTAAAATAGGTCTTGGTCAATCAAGCTTAAAACCAATGCATGAGAGAGAGACTGAAGAAAGAAGAAGGCAATTCAAAATCAGCAAGTGTATCTGTCAAGGTCTGATCACAGAATTCCCCATTGCCAACCTCCTCCTAATCAGGAATCATGAACAACTTCAAATACTGCAACAAGCATTCAAGTGCAGAAGCAACAATCCACTGAAAACAGTACTTCAGCTACTAAATAATTCATAATGTATCTATAAAATTTGAGTTAGACCAGAAGTTACACACAGAAATTACAATAAGATTCATGAACATGTAATGAGAAATCTCTCCAGAAGGACACTATACGCTATTGCCGACCACCTTCTCAAGTCTCTCATGTGGTTCAGAGAGTGCAGAACTGTCATGCCCAATAATCCAATCTTCTGGTGATAAAAACCATCACTGCATATACGTCTGGAGAAGCTTTCATACAAACAAGTGAATTTTTACTTGAGCATCAGAACAACAAGCAAAGAAAAATCCTGACAACATCTGAGGCTCTCAATCGCCAGTCACACCAGAACTGGAACCCAGATCACTAGTTGCAAATGAGTTTGTACGTGCTGTGCTTTAGTGCTGTTTACATTTAGCAGATTTCAGAATTTACAGCTTTGGTTAATTCAAATTAACTTTACTGTTTCTCCTTATTTCAAAAACAAAACTAAAAAAAACCCTCTCAGATTCTGCTGATTCCTTCATGCCTACGCAGAATTACTTTTGTACCTAATAGCCCAAGTGCAAATTAGTTGAAGTCAGAAAATTAATACAAAGACTGTATTAGAGTATGATTCAATTTCCTTTTGCAGTGTGCATTATAAAGGAATTGAGAAAGCTTCAAAGACGATGTCTGAAAAGATATGGTAGGGTCTATTTTTAAATATTATGACTATCTTTAACGGATGTTCTAACAAGGTAATTTTTTTTTCAATTAAGTTTTGATTGTATTATGCACTTCAGGGGGATGTGAAAAGGTTACTCAGATTGTCTTAATTTATTGTAATGTACAAGAGACTCTGAATTGATATCACAGCAGAATCATATGGCAAATTTTTGTCCCTATTGTGAAGAACCTGCAGAGAGAATAAAATAATCCTGGAATATTTAATTCAACGTACCCTCAAGGGAACTGGGGTTGTTTAGTCTGGAGAAGAGGAGGCTCAGGGAGACCTTATTGCTCTCTACAGCTACCTGAAAGGAAGGTGTGGGGAGCTGGGGGTCGGCCTCTTCTCACAGGTAACTAGTGATAGGACAAGAGGGAATGGCCTCAAGTTGTGCCAGGGGAGGTTTAGGTTAAAAATGAGGAGACATTTCTTCTCAGAAAGAGCAGTCAGGCACCAGGACAAGTTGCCCAGGGAAGTGGTGGCATCACCGTCCCTGGAGGTGTTCAAGGAAAGGTTGGACGTGGTGCCTGGGGACATGGTTTAGTGGGTGACATTGGTGTTACAGGGACAGTTGGACCAGATGATCTTGGAGGTCTCTTCCAGCCTTAATGATTCTGTGATTCTCAATTCTTATGCAGCTAGAAACAAGACATCTACTTTGTCTGTGCCTTTGCATAACTTCAGTGGCTGGTTATTTTACAATCTCTTTGGATTACCTAACCCCGCACCTAAACACTCTTGCTATTAGGTAAAAACTAATCACATAGTTATCTTCCAATTCATGCTATTACTGTTTCCTACATGGTTTTGCTATTTGTATCATAAAAGCATGATAAAGACATGTTAAAATCATGACTGTACAGCGTTGTGTACTGCCCATGAATATTTCTGAAGACAGACCCATCAGCTCACAATCCAAAACCACACTCCTCACCTTTAGCAATGTTAAGTGCACTTCACTTAAGTTAATGAGCAAACTTTTAATCTATTGCATAAAATACCAATGATTAAGAGGCTGATGGAAAATAAAACATTAAACATTTTAAAAGCAAACATAAGCCTGCACGCACTGTCCTCGCCAAAAATGGTTATTCAGAAGAAAGACTGCATGTCTCTGCATGGGCTCAAGTCCAGAGGTGTAGATTCCTGGGGACTGGTGGCATTTGTCAGAACGTACAAGGGTGGGTGAAATTTAACAGATCGTTATATAAGAGATCAGAGCAGAAGATTCAAAGGCACCTTTTGGCCTGAAGTTTATTAATCTGCAGAAACACTACTCTGTAGAGTGTGTCTGTGTCCAGTTGTTGGCAGGGAGGCCGCTGTGAGAAGAGAACAGGGGCTGCCCCATGTCAGACATGGCCAGCTCTGCAGTGGACCTGTGGCAGGACAGCTGAGCCCATCTGCCAAGGTGGCGGCACCCCTGGGAGAACATGCTTAGGAAAGGGCAGAAAACACCAGAGAGGAGGAAGGAAGAAGAAGAGAGAAACGTCAGAGGGAACACCAGAGGGTCAGAGGAGGAGCAGTAGCAGCAGCACTGTGGCAGGGCAGCTATTTCCTGCAGCCTACAGAGTGCAAACACTGGGACAGAGCAAAGGTTCGAGAAGAAAGAGAAGCAGAGAGAAACCGTTAGACTGACTGCAGACACTCCTCCATTTCCCAGGAGTGAAGAGACCAAGCGTGTCTTGGTGAAGAGACCAAGCGTGACAAGCTTCCTCACTTGTGGTCTTCCTATTTCCCCCCCTCAACCAGCCGAGGTTGGTAGCAGAGACTAGCCCCCCACACACTCAGAACAGGTGTATGGAACTACTGAGCTTAAAGAAGGACAAGGTAAATAAGCTCACAGTACACCTATGAAGCTTCCCAGTCTCATTGTATTGATTGCTTTTAAAGATGATGAGTGGACAGGAGCCACCTACCTGGTCATTACAGTTACACAACTTACTATGGTCATAAACTTCCCTGCTATTCTGTCATTGCCATCCATAGCTCACAAGAGTTTAAAATAATAACACCAGTAATACTTTTTAAATTGTATAACAAGGATGTATGATGCATCTCATCATCCGAAGATTGTTCTTGCACTTTCAGTCAACACTGATTATATTATTGATATCAACCCCTGCTAGAAAATGAACACTTTACATCGGTAACATTTCATGCATTGGCAGCATTTCTGCTGGGTAATTCTATGGCTTTTGAGAGGACAGTCTGTGACTTCAAACTCTTGCAACACAACCAGCAAATATAAAGTGAGCTTTCCCTATTTTTCAACTGCAGGTTTTCTAATAAAGCATTCTAGATGCAATATGACAAACAAGTCTGTAAGTAAATTTAGTGAGACAAGCAGAATGCCTTCAGGAGTCAAAAGTTCAAAAAGCAAGTAGTAAGGCACAGTACTGCAGCTACAGTACAAAAATTAATCACAAGGAAAAATGGCTTTAATCACCAGATATTCAAACTTTAACACAAAGTTGATTAGGGAATAGGAAATCACATAAAAATTTGCACAGAAGTAACACTAAATACGGATGCAGGAAATATTACCTGTTTGAACAAGCCTGAAATGTTTGCCATGGAGATTTAATGACGTATAGAAAGAAAAAACTCCTGACAGAAGTAACTATATGCCACAGCTACAGAAGTAGCTACAATTTTGTAAATTATACAGAATAATAAATTATTCACATCTTACTGGCACTGGTATTTCCATAACTGCAGATTACTAGATCCAAGAAGAATCCTTATGTAATTAAAAGAAATAAGATTTTATAATAATGTAGCTTATGTCAGAAAAATAATTCTGACTTAATTGTACTTTGATTATAGCATTTTCCATGTAATTGCAGAGATATTTGGTACATTTTTTATAATTTGGGTTTACGGGGTCTTGTTGGTCTCTGATCTAGACAAATACCTTGACAAATATTACGCAAATATCATTTCTAGGAGAGCTGTGTTTCATTCCTAAGCAATAATTCATCAAAAGACTGGAAACTTTATGATTCTGTAATGACTACCTTCCTAAAGCTGATTCATTTTACTTCTAATAAGATACATCACAGGATACATTGATTTCCATTTGTGGAGCAAAATTTTGCTATAATGATGTTAAAAAACAAACAAACAAACAAAACATTTGCATCTCTGTATTACTGCTTTGACTACATTTAAGGTATATGTGTTATTGTATTAAGAAAAAGAAAAGAACTGATGACATTTTGAATCAAAAACTGGAAAAGGAAATGCAAAGATTTTTCTTCTTCCATTAAAAACTTGAGCACTTCCAAAGCAATGTAGTAATAACTTAAGGCTAAAGCTTTGATTTAAAATAGTATGTGACTTGGAAAATCCTGAAAACTAACCAAGTAATCGGGATATAAAAATGTACTTGGGACAAGTAACTAGTTGTTACTTTCCTTTTGACCATTCCAAACAGGAAGAGAATATTTTCTGACCTGTTTTCGAATGTAAGCTCCTTCTTGGTTCCTCAGGACCCTCAATTGGTTGGTCAGCAAGGAAAATTCGTGCCTGGTCCACAGCATTGAGAATGGTTTGCTCTTTATCCTTCAGTTCACGTCTCAGTGCCTTTTGCAAAAGGAAAGAAGGCCATTTGTAAATGGATCTTGTAAACAACAGGTACTATACCTTTTTCCCTATTTTCACCTCTCTGACCAGACTTGTCTAGTGATTCAGACTGCTAGATAAAGGTAAATTTAACAAAACAGAAATAAGATATTAATTAAGGCCAGGAAGGTTACTCTTACAGAATTAACTTGGAGAAGCAAATACAAGATGATAACAGTAGGTTTTTAAAACACTCACCTAACAGGAACTGAAACTAGTACATTGAACTTAAAAGTACTATTGCTATAGTAGGATTGCTAATATACAGTAAATTGTTACAACAGATTTTTTTAATAACAAAAAATTGCATCTACTGAAAATTCATGCGATAATTTTACAATTGCTAAAAAGCATTGCAAAAATACTTCACGTTCCTTAGAAAACACTACCTCTTGTTTCTGTCTCCTATTAATATTTTTAAAACTTAAATGATATAGAAACAGAACTTTTACGATGAGAATACATTCTGAAAACACATTCTTCAGATTAGCCATAAATACCTAAGAACCAATTACAGCTTATATATAGGGAAAAAATATTTAAAATATTCTCATGCCAATGGAAATGAGTTGCATGATGCTTTTTGATCTCGAGTGATTATGACTTTTTTAAAGGGTTAAGTGTAACCATACTGCTGTAACAAACAAACAAAAAAATCCAGTGCAGACAGCTATAACAACATTTCTTATAAAGCATTTTCTTCCATTCAGCTTTTCAGTATAAATCATCTCAACTAGAAATATATTGCTTTGCATTAATTGTTTGTATTACTTCCTACCAGTATAAGCACAAATGAAGATACTTTAAATATTATCAAAACACTCTGCTTAATATCTTCCAACATTTTTTTTTTTTTATCTCTAATTACAAAATCAAGGTTTATTTTGCTGACACAGTCTGCTCAGTCCTCTCCCAAGAAAAGCTGTTAGCCAACGTTCACAATGTTATATAACAAGAAAAAAGCTTTTCACTAGAGATAATAGTTTCTAGTGGAAAACAATGACAGAAGAAAAAGGGTTTCTCCTGATTCCTCCATATGGTGTAAGAGTTACGGTTGTTAACCTTTCAAAGGATAACTTGAAAGTTATCTTTGATACCATGACTGTCTTCTATAAGACAAGCCCTTCTCTACTTTTTCTGCTCACCTTTCTCTACTTTCCTATGTTTACAGATTTAGGAATTTCACTTTACTGATTGCAATTCTTTGTTTAGTGATTTGAACTGGGGGGATTTGCCTCTCGAAGCATTGATTCTCTGCCCCCTCTCCTTCCAACATCCCTGTCACTGGAGCTGTCCAAACTGAGATTGATAACAAAGAGATTTTAAGACTATTACGACAACGAACAATCTACAGACTTAGGCCCATATAGCTCATCAACTCTAAATCATCTGTGGCAATCTTGGTCACTAATACAGCTTGGCAATGGAATCTTCACACATGAAAGAAACTTTGTGTATGAAATACAAATATTGAAATAATGGAGTAGTAAAGAGCACATAGAGCACAGTACGGATTTCTTAACAGTATAGCATATTTTATGCTACAGATGTAAAAAGTAGTTTCAGAACAGCCACTCAGACTTGCATTGCTTTAGTCCCTATTTCTTCAGCAATACTCTATTTTCCCTTTCTCTCTTTCTGCAAGTAAACAAGAACAGCAATGAGAGAACATGATGCAAGAATAATCAGATATATTGATAATACTCTCTTGTCCTTCCAGGCAAACCTCTCTGCAACAGAGTAAAAAAGAAATCCACTTATAAATCTATTCTCTAGCTCAAATATCATCTGTCTTGAGTGGACTGAAGAAAGATTTCGTTGGAAAAAATCAGATCTTCAAGAACACTACAGAGTAAAAATAAGTCATAAAAAAGCCAGCAAGTAACAAAGGCTGCAATACTGAATTTTATTATTGTATTAAAGATTTTTATAAAATAATAAATGCAATCATGGTTTTTGGTGTTTTATTTAGTTTTGCAAAGATACCTCCCCAGTGGCTACTCAGAATGCACACACTTCTTTCAGCACAGAAGTGTATCACTGTGTCCCTGGGTGCCTTACTTGGCATTAAGGACTAAAACAGTTAAAGCACTTGTATTACTTTGAGTGTTACACAGAATTTGGAAGAGGGAGAAACTCTTTCCCTTTAGTTAGCTATACTTTAGATGGAGAAAATCAGAAGAAAATTAATACTATTTTTTTGAACACATTAAATACTAAATGAAGGCATGGCAAAAGGCTTTCAAGGCTGAAGACAGGCATCACAAAACATGCCACTGAAGCTGGGTACTAATATGGTAAGCACATGTATGGAAATATTTTTGGAGAGCTGTGCTGAATACGCAGCTGTGAACGCAAAATTAAAAAGTGAACTCCAAGCACATTGGTACAACTAGTTTTTCTACACATGAAATTTGCATTTATAAAAGTATAATGACATTTTAAAGCTATATTGGTCAAATAAAGAGGGGCTGTATGCAACTTCAGCAGTAATTCATGCCAGCATATTTCATGCTATGTTTCTAAAATGTATAATTACTGTGTGCTTTAGGTAGTGGGTAAAATGCAAGCTTTACTTTCCCTTAGGGAAAGACTGGTGACAGATTACCAAGTCAAATATCTACACTTCCAACAGCTTTATTGCATTCATTTTTAAATCCATTCTTATGGTCTAAGTAAAGCAGGAAATGAATTTTTACTCCTGGAGAAACAAACACTAATTTTATTAGTTTTTCATTCTTACAAAAGAAGAAAAAACAAACAAACAACCAGCCAAACAAACAAACAAAAACAAAACAGAAGCCTAGAATCTGACCTGCTGATACAGTATTGACTTGACTTCAGCTGAGAAAACTACTCTCTTGAAATGTTTTATGCAGTGTCACAATAAGCCTCAGCTGCAACGGTGCTGCAGCATTCATTTTGCAAGCATGAGGGCGATCCTTCAGGTCACTTGACTGACAGAATAACTCAAGAACCCACCACACACCATCCTTCTGCCACCTACCATTGATTCCCTCTGGGGGGAAACCACAAAGTGTTATATACCTGATTTATAACCATTATTAGTCATTGATTTAGTCTCCACTTTGATTTGTTCCCCTCTCAGTAACTGGGAAATGCATGCTTTTCACATTATAGTTTTGGAATCTATATGCCATTTACTCTGCTATAAATCTAATCTGTTTGCCCTCTCTTAATTATAGATGCTTATGATTTCTAATACAAAAAGGAACTCTTACAAGGCAACGTTTTCTGACTTACTGCCTCAACTTATAGACAAGGAATTTGCCTAAATCACAGCCTGCTAAGACTTCTGTTGCAAATACTTTGTAACATAAGACTTCTCCACTCTTGAAAAAAATATTTAAATGCTAGCACAACTTTTACTATTCATGATTTGTACACAGTTTAGTATACCCTGTAAGCATATATTTCCCCCAATTGTCTTAAAATTATATTTCAAGTGTAGTAAGTGAGCTTCCAAAATTACACACTGTTGATTTTACGGCCTTTTTTCCTCTTTCAAATGGTACAGGCTTGTACAGAGTAATTCAAGGAGCAGACCAGCTTAACAGCTCCAACAGATGAAGACAAAGCTAATTTCAAAGAAAACACAATGGGGTATTTTTTAAAACCAAAAGATATTTAAATCAGGTGCCATTATGCACTCCTTCAAGAAAGGGAAGACATGTTACTGTAACTTGTCTCTGGTTATCTTGCTGTAGCTTTATGTGCCAATCAGCAGCTCCTGTAGCATTTAATTACTTAGTCATCTTTACTCTGCACCAGGTGCTTGAAAAGCTTCCGTTACTTGTATACACTAAAATGAAATGGAAAAATCATGTGGCATATGGTAGGAGAGGGAGAATATGTGGGATAATTGAGAAAACTCGGAGACAAGATTGTTTACAAAGATCACACAGAGATCAAGGTTATGACAGAGTCTCTGCCATCTGTCTGCATCATTAAAGAATCAACTAGAAAGACAAAATAAGCGTAACACTTAAAAGCTGCTCCTTCGTGGCAGACACTATTTAATATAACATATGTATAAAATTTCAGAAGGAGGTGTTTTGGTCTCTGGACACATCTCCATGTGAAAATCAATTTTATAACACGTCTGCTGCAGCTGATACAGAATGTATTTATAAAGAATGCTTTCTAGAATAATATTTGAGACAGTGCATCTTACCATGCACTTGCCTGTTATTACTTAATCTATAGGGCAAAAACGAGGGAGAAAGAAAAAAAAAGAAAGAGAAAGAAAGAGAAATGGTGCATAATGTATAACCATTAATACATGGATAAGGAAATGAAGGCAAAGATCATAGGGGGAAAAAATAGAAAGCTGTTTGTCTCAGTAATTAACATAACTTCATTATTTCAGATTCACTTATTTAAAAGGAAAAATCTCAAAGGGTGCCCGCACACTGTGAAGCAAAGTCAACAGGAATATAAGAGCACAGATGTGGGCAAAAGAGAAAATTAGACTATACATACTCATAATCTTTTACCATAAGGCCAGGAAATGCTAGCTTACTTCAGACTTCCTCCTTGATTTCTCAAAAGCGATGCTTCAGGTCAGAAAAAGGGGTGTTTCTTCACTGAGGCTATTCATCTCTTGAAAATTTCTCTTCCCACTCCCATCTACCGATGCACTGAAAGTATCACCCACCCCTGTGTGTACTTTTACAGAAATGCATTACTTGAAATAAACATCTATAACTAGTTTTTAAACAAAGAGCTTTAATGTAGCACAGCCTAAAGCCAAAGATGGAGAGCTAACGATGCGTGATCTGCTGTTCAGAGTTACAGAAACATCACTTTTTAAAAACTAATAATAATCTCAAACTGTGTCTGTGTGCTGACACCTTAGTTAAGAAAAGCTAACTGACTTCCTTCTGAACTTGCTAAAAGTAGTTCTAAAACGGTAAGGCTATTTTCTTCATTTTCCTTTAACACCTTTTTAAAAGAAAGAAAAATGACATTTTGAAGCCCTTTCGAAAGTTTTCCACTTAAAATAACCTTGCAAAGATTCTGAAAGGACTCATTTGGACACTAGAAAAAAATCTGATGCTATATTGTGATGAGAGAGGAAAGCTTTATTTTAATATACATTGCACTAGAAAGGACATTTAGAAGCATTTCTTGAATTAAAAAGCATGAGGTCACACTTTTTCTTAGGAAGCAAAATAAAATAAAAATGGATTTTCACACAATTAATGATTTGCCAGTCATTAAAGGGAACCTCTCTTCCTTTTGTGAAGGAAGAACTGCTGCTCGTCCTGCATTCCCTCGAGATGCTACAGGAGCTAAAATCAACTAGGGATGAAGGAAGACGCTGCTTAATTGAGCAAAGGTTACAAAAAATAAGGCATAATGATGTTCATTAATGTCTTCCAGCACCAGTAATGTTATGTAACTGGAGTTTTTATTTCCTAGCCCACTGAGACAAAACTTTATTATTTGTGTTTCTGGGTCAATGATAACCAAGCCTTGGCTACCCTGACAAGTTTGGAGGGCTTTACAGAACGAAGCTGTAGGTACTGCAAAGTGTGGGATGCTTGTAAATATCTGACTTAAAACTGTGTTGGAAAAACACACCGTGCACCACTGAGCTGTTGTCTTCAGAACAGGTTTTTGAAAATTTTATGATTGCTCTTCTTTACAGAGAAGTTATCTGAAGAGATAAAGATCTGTGTTCACACAAATTCCTAGCTGAATGATCTTTTCAAACCCTCAGAATGATATCATATCCTGGTTGGATTTCTCAAAAAAAAAAAATAAAAATATATATATATATATATATATATAATATTTCCTCTCCTTCTAGTTCAAGAAAGCCATTTTAAAATATTTAATTCATACTTTACATTTTGCTGTACAAAGAGAGGGTTCCTCTTCTAAGATTAAGCTTCCTCCCTTATCAATTATGATATTGATACAGGACTTTTTAAGGGACAGCAAACTGGTTTTCTTTCATAATTACATGCTCTAGCATTGTAATGAGCAAAGCAAGCCAAGTATTGTATAAATTAAACTTGCTACAGTAAAATGCTTCTTTTACTCCTTGAGACAGCTTCTAAGCTAAGTCGGCGTATTTTGGTCTGAAGCCATTATAAGACCATAGCTAAAAAAGGGCAGAAGAATCATTAAATTTGATGGCTCATAAAAATACATAAAAGAAGTAGATGAAAAAAAGGTTCATTTTACATTGCTATACACAGGAAAAAATAATCTTTTAAATGGCGGTGTTAAAAAAAATACTTATTTAATGTACCTTATCAGGATTTCATGTAGGAATTCACTGCACCCCACAGAGAGCAAAAACGCCTGAGTCAGAGTGCGGAGTCTGACAGAGACAGAAAGAGAAACTCTTGAAGCTTTCTACTGTTTGGGTGATGGGAAGAAGTATTTACTTTTACACAACAGCAATAATCATACTGCCAGCAGTGGAACCAATTTCCAAATGCCAAACCACTTGTAAGTACACATTCAGTTTTACATCAAAGGACTACAATGTGCTTTTCGTGAAGGAAAATTAATCCCACCAACCTTTACTATGGAAACATGACAGCCATCCTGTATCAACAACCTTGAAAGACTAGACTTTTTTTTTTTGCTTTAAATCTTAAAGGAAGTCTGGACTACGTTTGAAGGGCAGAAGAGAAATGAGCATACAACTCTACTTTGGATTTTTCCTAAAGAAGATTATACAGTTCATGCTAAAATGATTAACCATGACAAACCAGCAAGTTGCAATGTTAAAACATGCTTGCTTTTAACAGTTGCAGGTGATCAAACGCTCCGTTTTTGATCAGGTCCAAATAACAGCACTTTGACAGTGAAATACATGAGGCCAAGGTTCGAAATAAATTTGAGAAGAAAATGGCATCTCTATGTCATCTACGTGGTCCATGAATACTTCCTCTGCCCTTTTTTTTTTTTTTTTTTTAAAGACACAAACATTTACACATACAGCTGTTAAATTAATTCACTGTGCCCTAATCCTGATTAATTATAAAACACTAATATACTCAATGAGACCACAAAAGCCCTTCAGCCGTCACTATCCAAACACACTCGATGCCAGCCAGGCACAGCAAGTGTCGCCCGCTGCTGATGGAAGAGCAGCTCACCGGTGCTGATGTCCTTCTTACTCCCAAGAAGGCACACCTCAGCACCAACCCACAAGGTAAGGAAAACAGAACCACAGGTGGAAACTTGGCTGAACAACCCCAGCTCCCTCAGCCTCTCCTCGTAAGACTTATTCTCCAGACCCCTCACCAGCCTCGTTGCCCTTCTGTGGAAATGCTCAAGCACCTCGATGTCCTTCTTGTAGAGAGGGGCCCAAAACTGAACACAGTACTCACCAGAGCCGAGTACAGCAGGACAATCACTTCCCAAATTTACCTCTGGCCTGTACGGGGATCAAACCCGCGACCTTGGCGTTATTAGCACCACGCTCTAACCAACTGAACTAACCGGCCCTGCTAAAAGAAACCTATATAAGCCTCTCAGGCTGGGGCTCGAACCCACAACCCTGGAGATACTCACTTCGGAGGGGGGGTGAGTGCTGCAAGCCACCAGGCTACCACTGGCTCTTCCTAATAACCAGCAGACTTTAAATACAAGTGCATGATTTAGAAGTTCTGGACAGCCCTTTAGAAAAATTACACTTAAACTGACCAAGTAGAAACAATATATGCAGGAAACTCCAACAACTTAGGTATATGTGCCAAAAGAAATAACTCAGACTTTCTGCCATTTGATGTGAAAGCTGTGGGGGGGATCCGCCATTCCTATCAACATAACGGCTTTAATATTGGCAACGTATGCAGACTGAAAGCATCTCCCTATAGAGTAGGAAACGAAAATGATTTGAGAATACCTACACAATCAGCATGGAAATTGTCAGTAATTCCTAAGACAACTCTCTGTTCTCTGAGTATGTGAAATTAGACTAAATTCCACTATCTACGCATCTCTATGGCAAACGTATCATGTTTCATGAAGAATCCAACTTCAAATTAAAAAAAAAAATACCACAGGCATTCATGTACATTGGTGATTGATAGAAGATAGGGAGAGAAATAACCCCCTCTAGCTCTTCGTTTTTTATTTTATTTTTCTTTTTTATTTAGCCTGTACCCCCAGTCTCTGCTGCTCTGTCAGAAGCAGGTTACAAGAAAGTAAGAAACTTATGGGCGAACCAGAATCTTTATTATAAAAAATAAAATAACTATTGTCCAGACAAAGAGGACTGAAACTAAGAAATCAGCAAGCAAAAATGCAACGTTGTTTTAAATTGTCTGCCAAAAAAAAAAAAAAAAAAAAAGGCAAAACTCATAGCAAAACAGCATCATAGAATGCCAAATAAAGCACAGCAGTAAGTCTATTTCAAAGGCATTTTAAGACATTATACTCTAAAATCAACCGTTAAGATGAGGCAATGTATCATCAAAATAAGGATCTTTCCATTTCAGATGGAACTGTTTCATGTACCTATTTACAAAACAAAGGCTACATCTCTTCCTCCAACAAAGTTTAACCTTTGAAGAAGCAAAGGGACTGTGTGTCCTCTATGCTAACTCTAATCAGTTTCAAACGGGGAAACTGCAATGCATAACAGAACAGAGCAGCTTTGGACAAGTTTTACTACTGAGTTACATAAACCCTAAACAAGATTATAGTGGAAACACTGACAGACAGTCAAATTTGTCTCCTCTTTACGAGTAGCAACTGGTATAACTTCTGCTGTTTATACCAAAAAATATTCCAAGGGAAATGCAGGGGAGGGACAAAGCATGAGAAAAAAAAAATGTTTTTAAATGCTTCCTAACCAAGCAATGCCTTCAGCCTGACACAAGACACGTAAAACATCTGCTGCGTATTAAATGATTACTTAATTTCACAATAGCGCTCAAACATTGTTAGCACTAGTGACCACATAACATCTGCAGTGTCTTGCACCATTTCTCTGCACCGTTCTATACCAGCCAGCTATCCGTTCAACAGGAACGACAAATTCTTCCACCTTCTTTCCTTGCAAGCAGAAGACAGGCCTGGGTTTGCTTAGTCTTTATTTTTACTGGGCACTGATGAACTGGCAGTGTTAACAGACCATCTGATTCTGGCTTCACACTGGGATAATGCCACAAAGAAGTTGGGTGCCGCACTGCTGTTCTTGAGGGCAGTCTTAAACTCAAGTCGCCTTTTCCTCCTTTCGAGGGATTAAAATTTCCTCTGCGTTTCTTCAAATAAGCATCAGTGAGAAAAGATCTATTCTGCTTGGCCTCATAAGCTACTTTACTATTAAGTGGTACCTCTTATATTACTGCAGAGGTCTTGAAAAAGACTTAGTATCTGCAGTTCACACTCTAGACATTCAGAAACAACGTTACGGCATGCAGCCTTATAAATATTTGTTCAGTGCAATAAGACAGGAAGCACTTTCATTGTGGACATGCCAATGTCTCAAATATGCAAGAGATTTCCTGTAACATCAGCCTCTTCAGTGCAAGTGCACATCAGGGTCCTTGACGATGAATTGCTATCATCAAAAAAATGGGTTGGACTACATGATGTCATCTATGAATTATAAATAACCAGAAAAGTGAGATCACTGCAAGAAGTCTCAGCTGAGCATCTCCTGTCTGACAGCTGCATAAGGGGAGAAATACTCTCCTCTGCGGGAGGAAGCACAGGCACCAGAGCTCTGTTACAACTTGGGCATCAGCAACCAAATGCTAAGGACCTGCTACGATCTGGCACTACCTCTAGTGTTTCTGTCCTGGTTTCTGGGTTCGGTTGTGTGCGCATGCATCCATGAATACACGACAGGGGACTGCTACTGGAAATCCTTTCAGAAGCAGAAATCCCGTCAAAGCTAATTGCTCCTCTTTCTCAGGAACAGTCACTTTGGTTTCTCTTCAGAAACAAATGGTTTAGACAGACAACTGAATAATTAGTGAAAAGTCAGCACTGGGACTGTCCTCTGCTGCTGGATTCCCCCTTTGCAGCAGAAGAGCAGGGAGTCAGGGACAGGCAGTGGCAGAGTAGCTACACTGGCTCAGAACAAAGTCCTGTCTCCAGGACCAGCTGCAGAAGTTACATCAAACAAAAGATGCTCCAAGTAGGAATAAGTGCCTCAAAATTATCACCCAGAGCTCAACCCAAAAAGTTTTCCCATCAAACTACAACTCCTTATTGTGCTTGCAGCATTATCTATTTCATATTTTGTATTAAATGCTCCCCTCTCCTTAATCCCCTAAGCATTTATCTGTTATTTTACATCACCGAGATCTAATGCCCTCTCAAAACTCTACTTCTTTGTTACAGCTTCCTGTTTCCAAAACTATCTGAAAAGAGAGTCTTTGTAAAGCTTATGCCACATAGTTAATTACTGTGACCTGACAGATTATCTATATAGCAACTCTGATTTTGGCTCCTTCTCAAAAAATTTGGTGTCTCTGGATCACTTACAAGGATTTCCAATATCTGCTCAGTATGAAAAAGTGGCTTTAAAACCAAATACTGAAAAAAAAAAAAAAAAAAAAAAAAAAAAAAAAAAGCAGTGTTTGCGATGGGAAGCATTCTACTTCAGACAAATTACTAACTTAAATAGATCAGGCATGTGTGGGAGACATATGAGGAAGGATGACTCTAAGGGTAACAACATAGTGTCCCCCTGGTTACACACCTATTCAGCTGGTTCTAGTTGCCATCAGAAGATGGGGAAAAAAACAAACAAAAAAAAAGCGCCCAAACTCACAGATACACGCAATAGTCTGCAGCACTCCAGTAGCTCCACTTCTGCAACCTAAACTTGTCGAGCACAGCTGCCTTGCTAGGCCTCTGGGTTTTCGAGCAGGTGATCAACAGTGTCTCATAATAACAACAGGGAACCCACCTGGAACTGTAAATTAAACTAAGCAGATAGGCAAAAAGAGAAACTAGTTGCATGAAAAAAATGTCTGCTGTCAACCCTACCCAATGAGAGGCTAGAAGTAAAACACTGCTGGGCATTTGGTATATGTACATTAATTAAAAAACACTGGGTAAACCTGATTGAAATTTGTCAGTGTTTTGCAAATTGTGTTAAATCATCCAACTACAGGGTCACGCCCTCCTACAGACCAACTGACTTTGCTATCTCATCATTTTAACTTAATCTTGTTAATATGGAGCCTTACTGCAAATGCTGTCATTAACCACTTTTTGGAGGATTACAAGTGGTTTTCTATTCATGAGAAAGAAATCAGTTAACATAACGGACACTAATGTGGGGTCACTTACTGGAAGAGATGAGTACTTACAAGCTTTCTTCCATGATGCAAGGCAATGTGGATTTAACTCAGCTACACAAGTACTTTCCCCCAGAAAGCAGGCACAGATCACAATATTTCTATTACTTACATTCACTCACTTCATTTCCTTTTTCTCCTTTGTTTCAGCTGTATGAAAAGTTTTTGTTTGTTTGTTTGTTTGCTTAAAAAACTATTCAGACAAAGGACTGGCATAGTTTCCATGTAGTAAACCCAAAAATCTTTAAAACCGAATCACTCCTTTCTTTCGAATCTATGAACTTGAAATAATAAACTATTTCTCACAAAGAAGCATAAAATAAATAAAGCCAAAATGTTCTTTTCGGTCCCAAATACTCAGAAACAAGCTGCATGCCACAGCAAAGTTGCCTAGCAGAGGTATGAAGAGAAACAAAAGAGTGAAATGCT
Source organism: Nettapus auritus (assembly GCA_011076525.1). Lineage (NCBI taxonomy): Eukaryota > Metazoa > Chordata > Aves > Anseriformes > Anatidae > Nettapus > Nettapus auritus. The sequence goes on along the minus strand of CM021767.1, from coordinate 48,671,335 downwards.
TAAAATGAAAAGTGGAATTATTTATTTTTTAGTGGCTGGATGCTCTTAACAACATTCTCCCATACCTACAGCAATATTTCCAAGAGATGTATATATTAGCTCAAAGCCATTTTTTAAAAAAATTACTAAACATGCAAATGCGGTGCAGCATGATACCTATCCATTGAGCCTTTACCCCAGAGAACCTTCATGAAATATGTACAGCATGAATACAGATTTTAAAAGCACTAAAGGAATTTCAGTTATTTATTTTATTCATACTGTATGTAGTACTGGGGTGTTCAGTGCTTGTAACTCAGAAAAGAAGTAATTGCTTTCTTAGGAATCTCTTCACATTTACTTCCAGCTATAATCAAAAGCTGGTAAGGATGTTTAGTTGCTCTATAGAGATTTTTACACCACATGCATCATTGTATACCTGAACATTTTCCAGGACAGCATTAAGCAGTATGATTCACATCTGCCCTGTTTTTGTTCTTTCATTTACTCTCCAGTGAAAAAAAGTTCAGTAAATATCAGTTTTACATAACATGGGTTTTTGCTGGTCTGTACATACTGTGTTGTGTTTACTACTCCTTCATCCACATTTACTCCACAATTTTAGATCCAGCGTTGAGATAAATAATTCCCCTCCTCTGTCAGTGCTGCTGCGCCATCACCACGAGAAGCATAAATTGGAAGACTTGAGTGAAGAAAGGGTTTGAATAACTGGAGCTAAATTATGCTCACCAGACTAAGAATCTCTTAGCAGCCAGAAATGTCAGAAGGCATTAGCTGCATGCTGATACAGAAGAGCACAAGTTCATAAGAAAACCACCCCAAACAAGGTTGACCTATTGGAAACGAGTAATTTAAAGCAAGCATGACTGCCTTGTAGCTTCAGACTCCTCGGCACGTCTCTCTCTGCCCATATGCATCACCTCCTCTCTGCTCATCTCTGTCGGCAGCATTCAAGGTCTGAGCTATCTCAGAGCACCACAAATGCAGCATGACAGAGAAAACTGCAGATTGCTTGCACATCACCAGTGTTGGAGAAGATGCTGCCCGGTCAGTTCCTGTAGTGCCTCTGTGCAGAGTGAAGCATCACTGCAGGATTGTCTCACCTTTGTGGAATGACAAAACAAAACTAGGTGCTGAGCATCACAGATGTAGTTTTTAAGGAACCGATTTTGGCCTCCTTTCTCCAAGAGTCAGTGCCATCACAGCACATTACTGGGCACCTCTACCAACACTCACAGAAGAAAAGCTGTAGCAGAATTCAGGGCTTTTCTTTCTTAAGCAGTAAGAGTTAGACTTGGATATTTATTAATAAATAATTAATAAATTAATAATGGTTCATCTTTTAGTCCAGATTCTCTGCACAGCCCTTCTTTGGCATGGAAGACTGGACATAAATTACGTATGCACATCTCTATAAGCACCTTTTCAGATAGCTTCTATCTGTATATGTCCAGAGCTGATCATCTCAGCGCTGCCAAAGTAATAGTTTAATTTTAATTACATCTAATATTAAAGCTACAAACTGACAATCAGAAAGTCAAGGCGTGACTACAGCCTTGATGCAGTGGCAATGACAGTCTGATAATAATCTTTCCCTCCCCACAATGTCAGTCAAATGCAGTTAATAGAAAGGTTTGTTCCATATCTTTTTGTTTATTTATTTGTTTTTATTATTATTCAGAGAACTATCCAAACACATCCATAATATAGGATGGGTGAAAATCATAGGGTTTCAATTTGGTGGACTCGCGTCCATTAAAGACTTGCTTTTCTAAAACGTTCCTTTCAAAGAACAGGAAAGATAACAAAAACCTTCTAAGTATGAATAAGGAATAAAAGGAGGAATGATGAAGCACACGAGTGCCATAAAGGAAGTTTCTGAGTTAGGGGAAAAAAAAAAAAAACAAAAAACAACAATACTCAGTTTACCTGGGCACAAGTAGCTTTATGTGCCTCGCTCTCTGCTTCTCACAACTGCGACTACTTAGCTCAGACATGGAAGCACCAAATTTCAGATTAATTCTGCATAGGAGCCATCCTCCTCCTCATAGCAAGCAAATGAACCAAACTGAGACTATCAAAACACACCAATGTAATGCAGCGTGAAAAGTGCCCAAGTTTGTTTATGATGCAAGAGCAATAAAACTGCTGACAGCCACACCTCTGCATGGGCTAATTTCACCTATTTGAAAAATATGTTTGGCACTAGCATAAGTATCTATGCTGCACTGCTGGAAGGATGTACCCTATCTGTTATGTATGAAAGGAAAATGGAAAGAGCTTGATCATCAGGAGCTCACAGAGAATGGAGAACTAAGAAACTTAAATACTCATGAATAAGGGAAAATACTTCTGCTAGCAGGATGCTGTTCCCTCTTCAGTCTATATGCAGGACCTCACGGCTGCGCTTAAAATGTCAGCAGCACACAGCTTTACAGATCTGCCTTGCCACTGGAAAGTCTGTCATACTTTCAGTGCTTCTGATGCCTCCTACTCGCATATTGCCTTTGGGAGGAAGCCTGCTGTGGGGGCTTGGTGCGCACATCCACAGACAGTGGTCACTTTGTGGCTCTGGGAGTAGTTATAGCAGCAAAGCTGAGCATGCAGATGCTGATCATGCTTTACGAGGAACTACTGTGTAAGGCTGTTATGTCTCCATCCAACTTCTAAAAGTCCCCTAAAGGCCTCATGTGCTGAATCCAGTTTATACACCTTTCAACTCAATCCGTAAGAGCAGTGCAAGGACCAGAAATAGTTTCTGGTTGCAGTCAAGTCCCTCATGAAGGAGGGCAATGGCATGGTGTCTGATGGCCCAAGGGGAAGAAAATTACTCAGAGACCTACCCAGGGAAGAAGCTTCACTTCAAGTTTCTTAACTGCAGGTTAGCAGTGCTAGCTAACAAACAGCCATCAGACCTTAGTGAGACACCAGGAATTCAACTATGAGAAAACATGCCAAAACTAAGAAATTGATTATGTATTTTCCCACCTAGAATTCCAGGAGGCTGAAAAAGGACATCATTCATCTAATCCAGCCTGGGACCAAAGGGCAGTTTAAGTGCACTTAACAAGGATATTATGAGCATGCTCAATCCTCCAAGGCTAGAGGTGCATTTTAAGGGACTTTATCCCTATATACAGCTGTTCTTAGCTTTGTGTTTTTCTCCCTCTTCCCTCACTTTTGTTCTTTAATTCCAGACTGTTATAACTTGTAAATACAGCCTTAAATTTACACACAAGTACAAACTCAAGTTAATGCCTCTCCCTAAAGTAAGAATCCCTAAAAAATCCTGAAATCCTGTGTGCATTTGCAATGTCCCCTCTATCCACTTATGTAATGTTCTGAGTAGCCTCCTTCAGCTTTCTTTTTCTTCCAACAGCTTAAAAGGCCATCACCAGACTTTGCAATGTCAAAGAAAAATCAAATTAAAACGTTATTTTTCTGTCAATTCACAGATACTTGTGACAGGTAACCTGATAGTGCTTTTACCATCTACACGTTTTGTCTCAACCTTGAAATAATTCGCATTTTGGAGTTAAATTCTCTCTCAAAATTTAAATACTGAAATAGAGCTCTCAGATTCTTGTGATTAATACACATCTCCCTTCTCTGTGTATTTAATCAGAAAAATACGTAGAAATGAACTTTTGAAAGTGCTGTTCATAATGACTCAGCAGATTAATATAAGAAAGCTAAGCACTACCTGTTTTAATGACTCAAACCTACAAGCTTCCTAAATCCTCACAATTAAAAGAACTATATATTGTACAAAGTTCTCATTCATTTTTATTCATACTGAAAAGCCGCCAGAATTACTAAGCACCCAACTCTAGAGAAGAAAATAAATCTAAGAGAAGGTACTACTTCTAAAATACAATATTTAACTCCTCAGTAATAATTTTTACTCCCAGTTTAGAGGGTAGCAAGACATTGCTGAAGCATGGGAAGAAAAAAAAAAAAAAAAAGGTTAATCCAAGTCTATTTTTCAATCAGAGCATGGGACTCATTTCTGTATCAGGCACCAAGGCACCTGGAAGCACACATAGCTGGCGTGAGGGCATACACTAACCACTGCACTGACAGCAGCATGAAACACCACACAGTTGCTCTCTGCTTCAAAACTCCAGATGGAAAATCACAAGCAGAGAAAGCACAGGACACAACTGCCAGACACCATCAATCATTATTTAAAAATTACACCACCAACACCACATATATTTGATGCTAACATATTTTCACATCAGTCTTCCTTTTTCTTATTCATGGCATCAAATTGTTAGATTTTTAGCATTTTTTCAGATGGAGTGCTCCGTCCCTATCCGATCCATTTAAATCCTTACAAAAACTCATAGATAGCCTATCTCCTCTGAGACATGTTCATCCCTCAAAAAGGAGATGAAATTGCAAAATAGAAAACAGGCAACTTCTTGCTACTTAAAAAAAAAAAAAAAAAAAAAAAAGATTTCATATCAGATTAATTCCAAGGTGGTAAAATATAGACTGTACAAAGTATAGAAAGGGAAAAAATATAAGTAAATAAATAAAAATGACCCAAATAATAAATAAAGCTATAAGAAAGAATAAAAAATAAATGACCCAAAGTAATATTTGACTGGAAAATGATGCACAAACTATCTCATTTACTAATCTCTCTTCAATTACTACTAATCCTAAATTCTTACTGACCTGTTTCACTAACTTAATGAAAATATACCACTAGAGGTAATGATTTGATTGAATCAGCTAAGTCTCTGTTGGTACAGAAAATTTTAATTTACACCCAAGTGAATCCCACATTTATAATAGCATATATTTTTACCGACTGCATGAAAATCATAAGCATGGTCCCTTCACTAATCAAGATATTATACTTAGGATCTCAGAAATTCTTCAAGTTGCAAACCAGATGCTTCAAGGGGAGAGGAAGTCATATTTTTATTCATTGTGTTAGGTAGGACTTTTCAACTAAAAACTTCGTAATGTAGAAGAAATGTATAATCTCCAAAAGTATAAACTCCAAAAAAGTGAAAATAAATGTAAGAAAATAAATGTAAGAATGTTTACCTAATGATTTATGGCTTTAGTTTACTTTCCTAAAAGTTATAAAACAACCTGTTTGCAAATGCAAAATTGCCAGTGACAACATTAGGAAACTAATCGGAAAATAAGAGTTTTATTGTGTTAGACCATCAAGCATTGGCACAAATCATTTTTTCTATTTACACGTTCATTTGACAAGGAAGATGAAAATTGTAGTGTAAAATATATTGGCATCAGCAACTATTAAAATAGCTTTTTTGATAAAACCCTTTAGAATATTCTCCCTTTCTCTAGGCTGTGCCCACTCATTTAATAACAGCCCAGACTGGGTAGAAGTCCAATAGACCCATGCAGCTTCCTACATGCACCTCACATCTGTCCTGCTGAGAGAGAGGGGTTACAGCAGGGGCACCCAACAGCCATCCATCCATCATTAGCTCCATCGCGGTGTATCTGACGACCACAAACTACAGCTATGGCTGCCCTTCATTCGCTGAGGAACCAGAAGAGGCTGCTCACGCCACACAAGTTACCGTACACGTAACTATTGGGGCAGAGCAGGCTACAAAGCTTTCCCAGCCCATGAGCACACAGCCCTTGCAATCACTTTAGAGAACAGCTGCTTCACCGTCAGTACTGACACAACGTTACATCATCATTAAGCAACAAAATAGAAAGGACCTTCAAGAAATCCTTGCTTTTGTACAGGATGTTTTTAAGGTATCCTCACAACAAGTTTAAAACTCAGTTTTAAAGTTAATGACATTAGTCACCTTCCCCAAACAATTATCAGCCAGATTATAAAGTCATCTGCAAAAAAGAAGCAGACTTCACATTCAGACAGAGTTGAGGAATGAGTGGGCATCTTGATACGGGGATTCCGCATCTAAGTAAAAAACACTAAAAGGGCAGCTCAGGCTAACTTTGCAGAATGACTCAAATAAGGGATCTACATGTGCATGAGGACCAATAATTGGGTCAGACAGAAGCGTAACTGGATGATACAAGAGTCTCAAAAGAAAAAAAAAAAAAAAAATGCAATTCATACATAAGGACCTTTAGCAAAAGTGGGACTCCTAACAGCATGATACCTTTTTGAAGCACAACACTCAGCTTTGCAGGGAATGCATATTAGCACAAACCTAAGTCTCAGCAGTTTTCCCAAAAAGAAAGCTCCAAATCTTTAAGCACTATTTTAGGCTAATAGACCTTTTGGCTGCTCAAGTTGAAAGACTGGTACTGGAAACAGCTTTGCTTTCTGAAGTTATGTTCCTAATACTTTCCCAGTCCCTCAGACTAACCTAACTAGATGAGAGGAATTCACTAAACCTTGGTCAGAAGATAGGGATGGACGGTAACTTTGGAGGAACACCTAATAGGTGTTCCTGTAAACACAAAAACACACACCCTGCAAAGGTGCCTTGGACATTACACCACGCTCTACCCTTTTATTTCTTCTGAAAAAAATAAAAATAAAAAGAGGAACAAAACAAAAATAGCAAATACAATAACAACAACAAAAAAGGAGAATTCCCTCCCCTATTTTCTACGTACATTTCTCAGCCTAGCGTTTAATCTCAAGTATCTGCATGATAAAAAGGATTGGGCAGCTGCCATGGCAATGCGATTTTTCCAATTTATTGCTGATATTCCTGGGGTGGATTACTGGCTGTAATAACAAGGGATTGAGGATCCAATAGTACAGGTGTTAACTAGAATAAATATTTTGCTCCTCTAAAGAGTCTGCCTGCAGCAACAAGAAGTAGGATCCAGATGACAATAACCTTGACAGAAAATAAAATGGATTCTTTGCCAAGCAACTGCAGGCAAAGTTTCAGAAGGTTTTTTAACATAACACCAGAGTTTCTCTTACTGCATGTGTAATAATAAACCCTTGCACCTGTTCCATTTTCTCCAAAACAGTGACGGAGGTGGAAGTCATCCTTTGGGAACACACAATAAAAGAGGATAAAACTCTCTAGCACTTGCACAATATTCATGAAGAAAAGAGTTATGTAAAGGGGTTCTTAAAAGATTTGGAGTAATCCCTGCAAACTCCATTCCACACCCTGATTTACAAGTGAACAGCTTTGCTAAATACAGCACATCTCTACTTACTTGATCCAATTTATCAAAAACAGATCACAAAAAAAATAAAAAAGACCAAAGAAGACCACAGTTACAGAGGAAGCATCTCAAACTGGCTTCAGTATGAGAAAGGAATGAGCAGGACAAATAGTTTTCACTTCTACCTCATACAGTTTATGAGAGCACCTGAAAAAATATGGCAATGATCACTGTATCACAGTGGCTCTCCACTGGTTCTCTGCAGTTGGAAAAACAGATTTGCTGCTTCTGTGCTGATCGGGGAATTTTTGTTGTTCTGTTTGTGTTATCTGACTCTCTGCCTCAGCAAAAAAATATTTGCATTTAGAGAAATGTCCTTTCATTTCCTTGTACCAGTCCATTTCATTAATCCAAAGTGAGAGCTCGTCTGTTGACGACCTCAGGTTTCAGATAATACCTAGCATTTTTTAATGCAATTGAAACACTATCTGATCTTCAAAATTCATACACTAAATTCAAGTCCCTGACCACTTCTGGCAGAAGATCCTGGGAGTCTCTGAAACCATTTGCTGAATATTCAACTGCAACCAAAAAAAGCCAGTAAAGTGTTGAGTATCATCAGGAATAGCAGGGAAAAATCAAAGTAAATACAAAACATTGTTGCATATCTCGTGCAATGCCAGTCAACACACCTCCAGAAAGACACAGTGGAGGCAGAAAAATGCACAGATGACCAACAGCTGTCTTATGGGTAGAGATTAAAAAGGCTCAGGAGTTAAGAGGCTCAAAAAAGGTATGACAATATTTCCAAATCACAAAGACACTGGACAAAGTGAGTGAAGAATTGTTATGCATCAAATCCAACAGTATTTGAACAAAGGCCATTGAAACTTCAAAACTAGAAGGAGATCAGTTGAAAAATGATTTTAAAGAAGTTTTGTTGTTTTTTGTTGTTGTTTGGGGCACATGGATTTTTATTTTGTTCTTTAAACAGAATTGGTGGTAAGCATTTGGCATCTATTTGCCACAAGTAGTTGTGGAGACAGAAAATTGCAGCAAATACAACATGAAGTTGGACAAATTAATGGGAAACAGGTCCAAAAGAGATAATATAAAGAGCAGGGCAAGGATATACTATCGAGGATACATATAGTTTTCATCCAGTGATGTGGCTGCCTAGAAGTAGAAGAGGAACAGATGACACACAGTAGCCAGGATGAAAAGGGCTCTCCCAGAGCATCATCATCTACTGCCACCATTGAAGAAAGTATACTGTAATAGATGAAACATTGGTCCAGAAAAAAGATTTTGTGTCTGCTTAAGTGCATGTGTCCCTAGTGAAAGGGGAACTTCAGGTCAAAGAATTGAAAAACAATTAACAACAACAAGCAACAAACAAGAGCACCAAACCTACCTTAAACAAACTGGTACAGGGAAAGAGTTTGGGGTCAAAGAATGTAAAAGATGGGAGCTACTTATTTTTAACATTACCTAAATTGGTTATAGCTTACGGTAGCATTCCCAGAAGGATCCCTGTAATCACACCTCAAAAGATCACAGAAGATCCTCAACTTGTGATCTCTTTCATGAATAATGTGATGACAACATGTGGCTTCTGACACAGCCTTGTCTATTATTAAGAATGAAGACACCCTTGAACCATCTTGGACTTCTCTGATCCAGTAAGATATGAGCCAGTTCCCGCTCAAACAGTTTAGATACATGTTCGCAGGACAATACCCAAGCTTCAAAGCCATAGCGTGACTGCAAAATGGGTCACCACTATGCCTGTGCTCCACCACCTTCACTGGCTAAGCACATAGAATCCTTAAGGTTGGAAAAGCCCTCCAAGATCACCTGGTCCAACAATCCCCCTACCACCAATATCACCCACTAAACCATGTCCCTAAGCACTACGTCCAACCTTTCCTTAAGCACCCCCAGAGATGGTGACTCTGTCATGGCTCACCCAGAAAGGTCAGGCCACTGGCTGTCACGGTCTTTCAGCTCAAGACACAGGAATGGAAACCAACGATCTGGTACATCCTACTGCATCAAGTTGCCTTGAGGTTTCAGGTAAGCCGAAGGCTACTGCTGATAATGATGGAAGCAGGGTGGTCTTTTGGGAGAAAAGAAAGAGGCACTGGGTTCATCACAGCATTTTAATGGAGTAGAAATGTTGATCACTTTACTGTTTCTGCTTCTTCCACACACGTTTCCCTCCACAACATTGTCAGAGTATCCTCCCTGATGTATAGAGTAACAGTAAACCAAAAAGAAGGACAGGCTTTATTTAGTGGCTTGAGATAGACTCAGTAATGCCTTCTAAGTTTAAATAGGATTCTTTAAAACAAAATAGACATTGGATCCTCATAAAAGAGTAACACAAGATGGATATATTGATATATACCTATATCAACAAGAAATAAAAAGGCAGTATCACAAAAATATTTTATTTACTTTATTGAAAAAGTGGCTGATGTTTTTTCCCTAGCAAGACAGATTGCTTTTCTCTGCATTAGTGACAGAATATTTTGTTCTTTCATTATCCAGGTTATTTATTATTTTAAGCACTGATCCATTGCAACTTCCCTGACTTATCAGAAGACAACTGCACTTTTGGGAATGAGCTGAAATACAGCCAGAAACAACACTTTTTGGCCAAGTTAAAAATACATTGCACTGACATCCTAACTTAACACTTAATTCTTCGCAACATGCTTTTGTTCACGCATCGTTCTTTTGGAGAAATAGTCCAGGGGAGCAGAGTGATACACACCTCGATCGTTCACGTAACACACAAATCAATTCCGGTTAATCGCTAGTGAGCAGTGGCTTTAAGTCAGGTCCATTTGAGAACTCTTTATTTAACTTCAAGCATTAACCACATTCTTCCTTGTAACAAAGCATTTCTGCCCACAATTTCCACCTCTTCCTTCTTTAACACACCTCAGAGAAAACAGTTAAAGACACATCCTTAACTTTAAAGGATTACTTCATGTAGTGTGGTGCAGAGCTCTGAAGCTCCCACTGCATTCGCACCCCTGCCTGTCAGAGCAGGTTGCAGCAAAAGACGCCATCAATCACCCTCTTCTAACCACATGTAATTGTCCTTTCTCACCCATTCACAGCCCAAAATTAGTATGTCAACAACATAGCTGACCACCTCTACTCACACAAGTTTTGTGCATGCCTCATGCCTTACGAGATGTATAACAAATTACAGCCCTTCCTAGACTAAATTAGAGCACAGAGTAGGACAGCACTGATATCGTAAAACTCATTTTTGGTTAGAAATGTTTAACAATGAGAGTTGTGGAAGCAGACTGTAATATAGAAAATAGCCAAGAAAAACAAGTCTAGAGTAATTAAGCAGGAATTAATTCAAAGGCTAAACCCATTCCCCAGAGTCACGGGGATGCACCAACAGAGCACAAAGAAATTATGGCTAGAAAAAAGTATTCTCCTCACAGACTTTTCCTGCTGGTAAAGGGAACAATGCAATTATCGGCAACCTGAAGGGATAACAAGTAGAAAGTAATTTCCAGTCGGCTATGCTAACATTTTTGATAAAGTGGCAATAGCTAAATAAACCAGAAATACTTTTGACTTTTGATAATCTGACTGCTTTAACAAACCAAATTTGAAAGTAGAAATGCATAGACAGCAACCCCCAGAAAGTTTGATGACGATCTTAATTATCCAAGACATAAAATTATCATTCAAACATTCACAGGTCCTTGGCTAATTCATTTTGAACTCAAATGAAGCTAAGTTAAGCATCTCTGTGATTCAAGATGCATGCATTATTTAGTATTAGCTAGACATTTGTTCACTTATGCAGACAGACGCCAACAGGATTTATGTGAGAAGGCACCCATTCTGCTTCACTTGAAAAGTTGCCTGTTCTCTCTCTGAAACCTAAACCACAGATCTTTGTCATTTTGTCCATCTTTGTGTTTTAGAAAAAGGAAAAAAAAAAAAACACACTATCACTTTCAAAAAGGTACAGTTTGCAACACTTTCATGGGAGGAGTGAGACATGAAGCTCTCAGCACATCTCCAAGTGAACAAGGTGCCAGCATCTGCATCATCTTCCCTTATACACAGATGCTACTCCAGGTGCTTCTAAAGACCTAAGGCTGATTTTCCACAGTAATTTTGTAGCTTTTCTTTTCCAGCTGCATAAAATATCTACATAAGGTATTTTTTTGTTTTGGTTTTGCTTTTGGTTAATTTCTGTGGTTGGTTGGTTTGTTTTTCTTTGGCATGGTCCATGCAACTGATCAGAACAGTTTTGCATCGTGCTCTTTAAAATGAACAAATTTTGCATCATGCTCTTTAACATGAACGAATGTCTTGAGGAAGACTGCGAAAGAACAGAATGAAAAGGAAAAACCTAAGCTGGTAAGGACAAACAACAACAAGAAACTGGAATTTCAGAAAAAAAAAAATACACATTGGTTATCAACTCTGAAAAGGGAGCTGCCTAAACTTTCTTTTCCTTGCAAGCCACTCCCTGTGTCAGCACCTTCACAGCTGAGTTTTCTATACTTTGTGAGTGTGAATATAGCCTCTGTTATAGGTACAACTCGCACAGAACTACTTGAGTTCAAAAATTATCTAAAACTTCTTCTCAGTGTCCCGACACTCTTTTATACAAAGCACTTAGGGATTTTTCCACTGTTCTTGGGACTGACAGCACAGCCCATTCTCAAGGACAAAGAAATTTCGAGAACAGTCAAAATAGGAAATTTGAGGTCCCTTTTTTAAATGAGTTTCCTCTTGCCCGGCCCTCTCCAAGATACAGAGCACAGCTCCACTTCCAGACAGGTTGTGCTCACTGGCTGAGCTTGGCATTTCATAGGGGATACGACAAAGACCTACTATAGGTAATGGAACTTGGGCTGAAGAGCCCAAAAATTGGTACAAAATACTTACAAATATTTGCTACATCCTGAAAGACTTCTGTCGATCTGGCAATCCTGTGCTAGATCTGTAACCCTGATTCACATGAACAACATTACTGCGGGTAATGTTTGTTTTTAAGGCATTGGAAAATGATATTTAAAACAAAAACAAGTTTAAAAATCAAAATGCAAACCATTTATTTCCTCCTGTCCAAACAGATCTCAGCAGCACACAAACAATGTGAGCTAACCCAAACTGTCAAGTAATACTGTACTTATTTATCTAACACCGCTGAAGCCAGGCTCTGAGTGGGGGAGATGCTAACAGGAAAAGAGCGATAAGATTAGTGCCATTAAGCTGAAGCAAGCAAGACATCATTTTATGTAACTGAGGGGAAAAAATGTAGGTTAATAAGGAGAATGATTATCGAGTAACTAGAGGCAAAGAGCAATGCTAAGATGAGAAAGATTGAGGGCCCTAAAAATGAAGGACAGGAAATGAGAAGACCATGGGCCTGCATCTTAAAGAGCTCAGCCAGTATTTCACCACTTAGGTTTTGAAGTACTAGCAAGGGCAAGATCAGGTAAGCAAGCTGGAAATAAGAGCAAAGGGATCACCGAGAAGTGGAGAGAAAATGATGAATTAAACTGCTCAATCTGCATGAGGACAATCTGAAAGCAAAGCTCAGATGTGAAACTAGAGGAAATGGGAGAACAGAGACACCCAGCCCTTGTGTGGAGGAGCCACCAGCTGACTTGCTGCTGAAGCTCTTCTGGGGTTATAAAAAAAAGACTGATAAAAAGTAAATCTTGCAGATAATGTGAAATGCTGAGAAGGCTTAATATTTGAAGAAGTGTGGGCAAAGAAACGTGGCATTTAAAGTGCCTGGTCAGCTGCTGATGACAGGAGGAATAAAGGGAGTATCCCAGAGAGTGAGAAAACAAGTCATATCTGCAATACTTATTGTAATATTTACAGTTGTGCCTCAAGTCTCCTCTGAAAACTTAACACGGGACACATGCCAAAAGCAGCACCTTAAATGCAACTGGCTGGGACACCGGCCAATGATCCCAACACAAGGCACAGAGGGACTGCCAGAATCACACAGTTATTTTTACAAAGAATCTGCTGAAAGGGAAGATTTGGTAGAAGATTTTGAAAAAAAAAAATAAAAAATAAAAAAAAACAAAAGCAGGCATAAAACTTTATGTTATACAAAGACATTTCTATTCCACGTCCTAACCGAGGAGGAGGAAGAAGGACCTGCAGAGGGCTTTGGTTCTTTCTCCTCCAGTTTTCACTTTCCACCTGAAAAAACACAACTTTTCACCTTGTTGTAGTTAATTAATAAACTATAGCTTTAGTGCTGAGTTAAGAGTTCCTGCTAAGAAACAGCGTGAAGCTCTGCCACAGAGAATCAAATCAGAGGACAGCTGCAGCCTAGCTTCCCTTCTCTGGTAATGACTAATAAGCAGCAGTTCAATAGAAAGTGAAACACCACTCGTTAAAAGTTCCCATTTGGTGTGGCACAGTAATACCACATGATGTATGAGAATCTCTTGGTTCCTACTAAAATAACAGGGACAGGCAGGGATCCATGGTGGCTGACCTGCTGGTCAAACTGAGGCACAAGAAGGAAATGCACAGACAGTGGAAGCAAGGACATGGGCGCTGGGAAGAGCACAGAGATGCCATCAGATGGAACTGAGCTCGGCAAGGCATGTAAAGAATAACAAGAGGGGATTCTTTAGGCATAGTGGTCAGAAAAGAAAGTCCAAGGAGAGTGTACACGCTCTGATAAATGAGGGGGGAGAACTGGTAACAGACAGACATGGAGAAGGCTGAGGTACTCAACAACTTCTTTGCCTAAGCCTTCACTGGCAGTCAGGCTGCCCACATCTGTAATGTTCCCGGACCTCCAGGCAAGGGCTGGGGGAGCAAAGACCCTCCCGCTGTAAGCAAAGAGCAGGTTCAAGACCACCTGATGGAACTGAACAAGCTTGTACCTGATGGTACAAGCCCATGGGGCCTGATGACACGCCTCCCAGGGTCCTAAGGGAACTGCCTGATGGAGTTGCCAAGCCTCTCTCCATCATAGTTGAAAAGTCCTGGCAGTCAGGTGAAGTCTTTGGTGACAGGAAAAAGGGAAACATCACTCCCATTTTTTAAAGAGGAAGACCCAGGGAACTACAGATGGATGAACCTCACCTCTGTGCCTGGGAAGATCACAGAATCATAGAATCATAAAGGTTGGAAGAGACCTCCAAGGTCGTCTAGTCCAACCATCCTCCTACCACCAATGTCTCCCACTAACCCATGTCCCCAAGCACCACGTCCAACCTTCCCTTGAACTCCCCCAGGGACGGTGATGTCCACTTCTCTAGACAACCCGTCCCAATGCCTGAATGCTCGTTCCGAGAAGAAATGTCTCCTCATTTCCAACCTAAACCTCCCCAGGCTCAATTTCAAGGCACATGCAAGACAAGGTGACCCAAGACAGCCAGCACAACTTCACCAAGGACAAATCGTGCCTGACCAATCTGGTGGCCTTCTATGATGGAGTGACGGCATCAGCTGACAAGGTATCAACAAGGTATCAAGCTATCAAAGAAGGCATCAACTGATGTCATCTACCTGGAATTTTGTAAGGCCATTGACACAGTCCCACACATCCTTATCTCTTATCTCTGGAAGGGTGGATTATTCAGTGGATAAAGAATTGGCTGGATGTCCACAGCCAGAGAGTTGTGGTCAACAACTCAATGTCCAGATGGAGGTTGGTGACAAGTGGTGACCCTCAGGGGCCCATGTTGGGACTGATGCTCTTTAATATCTTTATCAACAGCATAAGACAGTGGGATTGAGTGCACCCTCAGCAAGTTTGCAGATGACACCAAGCAGAGTGGTGCAGTTGATAAAACAGAAGGAAGGGATGCCATCCAAAGGGACCTGGAAAAGCTCAAGAAGAGGGCCCATGTGAATCTAATGATGTTCAACAAGTCCAAGTGCAAGGTGCTGCACCTGGGTTGGGTTCAATCCCAGACATAAATACAGACTGAGGGGACTACAAAAAAAAGATGGAGAACAACTTTTTATGTGGGCAGATAGAGACACAACTAGGGGGAACAGTTTTAAACTAGAAGAGGGGAGATCTAGATTAGAGGTTAGGAGGAAGCTCTTTACTCTGAGGGTGATGAGGCACTGGAATGAGTTGCCCACAGAAGCTGTGGGTGCCCCCATCCCTTGAGATGTTCAAGGCCAGGCTGGATGGGACTTTGGGCAGCCTGGTCTGGTGGGAGGTGTCCCTGCCCAAGACAGGGGAGTTGGAACTGTATGATCTTTAAGGTCCCTTCCAATCCAAGAGGTTCTATGATTCTATGAACTATTAGAAAATAATTGTTCAGTTTCATCTGAGATAAGTGTGCCATTGAATACTGAGCTATTGCTTGCATAGGTACAAAGAACAAAGTAATAATTAGAATCACATTAACTTTGTGCTGTTGTAGGCCATTAATAAAGGTCCTGTTAAATACTGGGCTGAGACACCTATTTCCAATATTCTTTCTCAGTGATAGAGCAAGAACATTGCTTTTTTAAAATGCGAAAGAATTATCTCTAAAAACCCCTGAAAGTACTTATTAGAATTTTAACATCAACATATAATAACAGTTTTTCTTTAAAACTATGCATAAGGCTTAAACAACCTAGAAGTTCTCTTTCCTTCTCACTGTTGCAATTCACTATTGACCCAAATGACCCACCCAGCATGCTTGTTGCAACATTTTTCTACTCTGGAATGACTTATAAAAACTATCATTTTTACATAACAATTTGACATCTTCAAATGAGACACATTATAGCAGTATTATTTGTTATTATCATGCATATATGATAATCTAGCATGAGACACAAATAAGCCGTTAGAAAATGAACTGTAGAGATCTATCATCTCCCATTGACCTCCTTTAAAACATCTTTGGATCTCTTCCAGCCTTTGATTGCTCTCCTGCACTAGTAATCCACCATTATAAAACATTCACAGCAGATGTGCCTACTGACAGAGCATAATGATTTAAGTGGATAAGAACAGGAAGAGATGAACTCTGAAGACACAAAGATCCTGAGTTTATGCTAATAACTATTTTTAAAAACTAAATTAAGGGTAAGCTTATGCAGATTTCCCTAAGTTCATCTATTTTGGAGCTAAGTCTCAAAAGTACTGCTCGTATCAGACTACTTTTTCTGTAGTTCTTCGGAGTATTTTCCTGTACCTTTAAATACTTTCCCAAATCCAGTTTTGGTCCTCACTAAATACCATAGCAGAAAAGATATCAGCGTTGTGTTGGTAGAGGGGAATATAGTTGTTATACAATTAGCTACATAAAGTTGCATTTGTTCTTCCCCTCTCTACACCATACAGAAGAAACAATATGACACCAAGATGGAACAAACTTTACTAGAACTAATCTGTCCAACACAGGAAATCTGTCCTAAATTGACTACGAATTAGAGTTGGTGAGATAGACTTTATATGAATGAAGATACATTGTGGATGTATCATTTTTGTTGTCAAAAATACTTATGAATTGATATTTTCATACGTACCAAAATGGCAAAGAACTAGTAAAAACAAAGAATTGGTTTACAACAGTACAAGACAGGTAAATTTTAGTCCTTACAGTTTTGACTGCGCTATGAATTTGCATGGGGTGGACAGCTGCTATTACTGTTCAATCTATTAATATGGACAAAGTCACTTTACATCATCTGATTGAATTTACGTTCAACATTTCCTTTATAGTTCTTGTTCAGTTCTTACTTTTGTGAACCTTCTTTAACTTTACTTATAGAATGACAGTTCTACCCAGCAGGGGTCCAAAACCATCAAGAAATACATCAAAAATGTGTTTGGGCTGAAAATACTCATCAGAAATCCTTTTGATAAAATTTCAAAGAGAGTATCTCACTTGTGCTTTACTGGGCAAGTGGAGGAGCAAAAGGAGCAGGTACCTAGAACAGTGTGTTTTTTGATTTCTTTTTAGAAATTAAATACTGGGATCAAGTGTTCATCCTTTCTCCTATGTTCAATCTGACTCATTTTATTATTCACAGTAGGAAATGTATCTATAGAAGTTATGCAACTTACTTTGCAGTGATCATACTGTTGCTGCAAGGTTGGAACATCCCCTCCAATGGGCATTTGCTTTTTAAGTTCTTCATCTTTTGTATTCAGCCATTTGATTAACTCTTCCAGGGATGTCAGTAATCGGTTCCATTTCTCTGCACTTGCCTCCAAGTGAGCCCTGTGAAACAACATAAAAGCATCCTTAAAGTCCTGAACAGCACAAAAAACAGTTCCTTGGTTTTTGTACTGTTAAAATAAATAGAACAGCTCTACCATTAAGACAGGAATACTTCAAATGCTTAAATGCTAAGGACCTTTGATGTGTTTGAAAACAAACAAAATCCTACTTCAGATCATTTTTGCACAGTAAAACAAAATAAGCAGGTGAAAAATGTGGGAACACAGACAAACATGTACCTGATATGACCTAAAGCCTTGAACACCGAGCATCCAAACAACAAAGAAATACTGCCTTTTGTGACTCTGCCATGGCAGCGCGCTAAATACAAGCATCATTTTGTGAGCTAGGGCACCACAAAACTCACATCTTTCATGCCAAGACCCTGAATCTGCAGTACCAAAAGCAACAAATTCTCCCAGCAGTCATCAACAGTAAATTAACCATGCTGCTGAGCACATCAGTGGCACAGATTATTTAATGCACTACCTTTAGTCAATGAAGAATTACTAGAGAATTAATAGTGTGAATGTTTCCTCCCAGTTAACTCAGCAACCCCCCCAGATTCCGAAATACCCTCTTCTATCAGGTTCAGAAATACATTGACCTGATGGCTCCTCCCTGCAGTGCCTGGACAGCCGCACGGAATCCTTGACAAGGGCCAGCAACCCCACTTTTACTCCAGTCACTCTATGTTACAGACCCATTTGAGACTAACATGCACTTAGCTCTCTCTATCACTTGCATGGCGAAAGAAATTGTTTACTGGTATAAGCTAAGTTCTTTTTAGTATAGACTGACACTAGCACCACACCTTTGTGCCCTGCTTCTGACAGATGAGAGAACTGAACTACTGTTCTGTTTCCTAGGTCTTCTCTTTTCTATTCTGAACTTTTTTTTTCCTGATTCACTGTAACTCACAACTTTCAATACAAGTGAAACAGTCACCTGCCTTCTATTGTATGATCCTCTCAAATGGCATTCAAGTGAATGTTTGGTACTGATATGACAACAGTTGGACTGAAGGGGTGATGCGCTGCAAGGTTTACTTTGAGGTTGTGATCTTGTAGGGATACTAGGAAATTAACCACGAAACACAGTCCAGGGGGATGAGTGTACACAAAGGGAAAACCAAACAATTTTTTTCGGTAAAGGATAAGCTAACTTTGGGAAGAGGAACCTAGTCTTCTTCGCTCCATTCAGGAAAGCACTTAATTAACTACATGGGAAAAAATATAAACTACTTGCTAGAAGTGATGTTCTACCACTGCCACTTTCTGCATCAGGATTTGTATTTTTCCATGTTGCAATCACCAGTACCTTTTCCCTCAACACTGAATCTATCCTGCAGTTCCCAGCCGCACTCAGGGGCATGCTCTCCACAGCACGGTGTGGTCGACGTCCAACATCCACCTTCTCCTTTCGAAAACTGGCTTTGCTTCCCATGAAAAACACCCTCAGAAATAATCAAGCCACAGTGTTGCACACACATCGCCCTCCCGTGTTAGGTACTCAACAACACCAGCCCTCCTTTCTGGGAGTGAACACAGCCTAATACTCCCTAGTAATCAGGCAGAGGAGACAAGTTGCCAAGGCAGCCCATAACTAAATTTACAGTTTCGCTGTTAGATCCAGATTGTTAAGAAGAGAAAGCATTTTTATGGATTTCTTGAAGCAATCAAAACCTTTCAGCAATCAAAATTTTAAAAATTAGACCTGTAGCCTTCTGTGCATTTGATAGTAAAATCTCTATTAATCACGACTTATTACTGTGTCTAGAACATTTAAGCAGCTCTCACCTCGAAAAACTGGCACTCACCAGGCTCCAGGACTCTGCTCTATTGAGCAGAATTCTTGTATACAAAATGAATTAGAATTTTGTAAGGGGGAAAAAGAAACCCCTACATCTAGTTAAAAGGCACTTTAAGGGTGGCTCACTTAATTTAACATACACTGCATTAATATTAATAGTGAAAAAATAATTTGGTATTAATCTGAATGATGAGGCATGCAACACCAGATTAAATGGTCTGTAATTTACTACTACTGAGTGCCCACGTACATGCCAATGCAATAACAGTAGCAAAACATCACCAGCACATGGTTTCAAAGTCCAGTACAAGCGGGGTTAGAGAAGTAAAAGGCAGAGGGCGGGGAGGAAACCAACCACACTAACAGGACTTTAAAATTCCTCTCTGAACACAAAGCAAGTTAACATCTCTTCAGAAATGTTAGAAAGAAGAATGGAAAAACAACAACAACAACAAAAACACACAGAGGAAGACATCACATCAGCACACACTTTTCCTGCATGTTACTTTCCTAATCTTTTAAGAAGCAATACTGAATATAAAAGTGGCATGCAGCAGTGACAGCTGAAGAGCAGACACAAGCTTTCAGTTCTCCTGAGGACTGGGGAGACACGCAGACAGGCATTCACTAAACTTCATTCAAAGCAAATGCTACACAGGAGTAAAAGAGGCGAGATGTGCTCCAATTTGTATTTTAGTTTTAGTGGCTTACACGAATGTACACATTTTACATTTGTGATTCAAACCATTCAAAGAGTTAGAGCCAACAAGCTATGCTGGAGTTTTGAATTGTTTCCTGGGCTTCTCCACTCCCAAAGAGGGTTTCTGCCCTTGTTTTAGGACTGGTGCTTTTACCAAAACAAAGTCTGCAAAAGCAAAGCTTAAGGTGTTTGTGTTCACATGACAAATGAGTTGGCAATCTCCAGGGATTTGCCAGGTCAAACGGTGGCTTATGACCTGCTCTGATGAAAATACAGTTCCATACCAAATGACTGTCCAGTTTCGAGTACTGGTTGGAGCAGCAATATTCCCCAGCATCAGGCAGCATCAGAAACGCTCCTATGGAAATCTTGGCCGAGCCTGAAAAGCCCACATGCCTCCATCCAGCTGACCAGACTGAGAGCACCCTTGCTCTGCTAAAGCTGAATAAGATCCTGCAGAAGAGCAGCAACTCTGACACAACCCCCCTTCTGATGACCCTGAGAGGCTCCCTTCCCATCTGGAGACCTCCCCAGCTTTTGTTTCCGCTATTTAGGTAACACGTTTCCTGCTGAGCACGAAGGGAACATATGGAATAAAAGAGACTGGTGGGTGGTCTGAATATAGAGAATCCTTCCCAGTTTCTGCAATACCTCCCCCAAATGCTGATACCTTCCCACTCAAGAAGAAGAGTTTCTCCTCAGCATTTGGCTGTAAAAGGCAGACTTGCACAAACCTGCAACTTTGTTTTCCTTCTGGGAGTAACAAGACACAGAGAAAAAGAAGGAAGTGTGAATAAGTCTGAGTAATTTCAAGGAAAGATACAGTCCTTTCTGGTGGTGTCACAGTCACTACGAGCATAGTTTTAAGTTGCTTCCACACATTTAAAAGTATGCCACAGGAACACTGCTTTTTCAGCCTGGAACTCCCTTTAGTTCCAGTAGCAGGGAAGTAAAGTCAGTGTAGTGATGAGCACCATCAGCTCTGAGGACTGAAGTGATAAAGAAAGTCTCACACTATTCCTACGGGAGAGCAGTATTTTCAGCAGCCAGATAATCAACACAGTCGGAATGTACACATAGTTGAAAATACCCTAAAAAAAAAACTTAGAGAAATCTTCATTTAGAAGCACTATTCTGAGTTGAAGTCCATAAAAAACAAATTCTTCAGTCAGTCCTAGCCTCTAACATGGTTACATATTGTTCTCACAAGACTCATCCATAGTTTTGCTTTCCAAATCATTCTTGAAATAGGATACACCAAGAAAACAAAATCTGAAGGCAAACAGCCAGATCAACACACTGATTTCATACCAGTCTTAGGCCCTGTTCCTTCCCTGTGAAGGCTTTCATCATTCTTGTGCAAGTTAGAAAAGCAAACTGCAATCACAGAACAGGGAAAAATACATGAACTCAGAAACGCTGTGCTCCTTTCAGAGGAGACAGATTCAAAAGGTTAATTTACTTCTATTTACTCCACTATTCTCTTCCCTGCCTGCCTTCTGCTTGTAGTTCAGTGCCACATGGCCCTGCAGCACTGCAGGCATCAGCAGAGCAATGCATGCAGCGCAAACGTTAACGCTGCCCAGAGGGATGCATGTTCCGTACCTACCCGAACTGAAAACACAAGTCATAATTGAGAAAAGTGGCTAAACTAACTTCTTTGAGCATTCACTGCACAATTGTTGTCTCTGCCTTGGAACTAACAACTGGCCTATGGGGAATGGCTTGAAGGCCCTTTTGTTGGCCATAAATTTCTCCCAAACTATGATTAACCTCAGGACAGGTCAAGCAATTTTCTTGCTAAAACTTGCAGTTGCTGACTAAATTAACAACTTATCATCATGTTCTGGTCTCTCTCTCACATTGACTTGTACAACTGAGTACAGCTCATAAAGGCCCAAGTTTAACAGCTCTTGCATTAAACTGCTTGTGATGTGTTGGGGCCAGTATTTGCAAACCCTCATGGAAAATTGCTTGGTTCCTCTGGTTCAAGCTCTATGAGCTTCCAATTCAGCAAATCCCAGCCGTTACACATAACTGTTTAGCTGGCTGGTGACAGGGTAAGTAGAGATGAAAAATGAATGTCACATTTCCCTTCTATCCCCCTCTTTCCAACTCTGGTGTCTGAATTCAAAGCTCAACTCATTTTTCTGGGTTTTCGAAAATTCATATGAATGCTGAACATTGTTCTGTTCTATTAAAAGAACAGTCTCCTTTAATCAACAAGCAGGCAGTAGCAATTAAAAGCTCCAGAAATACTTTTCTGTGTAATTACTTGTAATATGGAATTTTATTCATATTAATGAATATGGTAATGTCTACTTCCAAAATGACATCATAAAGTTTTTAACAATGAGTACACTTGGACAGTCATCAGTGAGTTTGGCATTGGTACGGTCAGAAATTGTGAATGGCTTGATTAATGCATATTTTAAAACATTTCTTAGTGGAATAGCAGCAGTCAAAAAATTATACCACTGATACAGATGAAAATACTTAGGATACAAATCCTACCAAGGTATTCATTTCAGTGGAAAAAACAAAACCCTGATTTCTCCTCATGTAATTGCAGATTCACAGACATTCACATTTCATTGACATTGCTACCGATTTAAAATAAGGAAAGATTCAACATACTTTCTGGAACATTTAGTACAGATTGGCAAGTTACCCCTGCACAACTCTGGGGAGGGAACAAATAGTTAAGCGTGCACGGTGAGCTAATGCACCAAGTCTTTACATCTGTGCTCGTGATCCTTCACAGAAGAAAATGGAGATTTCACTTCAGTGCTGCGGTGAAATTTCTCAAGCCTTTCAGAAGACAAATCTGCCCCATTCATGTCTTGACATTGTAATTACTCACCTGATGTTAGCTGACTTCGCCTTCAGGTCATTCCATCGATGGTTCATGTCATCAAGTCGGTGCTGGAGCAGGGCAGCTTCCTCAGAGTTTCCCAAGGCTTTCACCATCTTCTGTCTGTTTCCATCAATGCTTTTAAAGATGTCATTATGGGCATCAATTTCAGCCTGGATGTCCTGAAATATCGACAAGTCCAGACATCTTATTTCAGTAAATTAAGGAAGAGCTTATTCCTATTAGTATTCCTATCCTCTTGGACAGTCTGACTTTCTGGGGCAACTCTGGAAAGAGGCGCAGAGAAGATAACCTGTAACGCCATTAACATTATTATAAAATGTCCCGCTTTCTTCAGTGAGAGAAAAGGAGTTTGAAAGTCATCCTTGACTCTGAAACAGCATTTACAGCTATAAACACCACATTCTCTGCCTGTCTTTTGTATTAAGGTAACTAATTGTTTCTTGTTTCCCACACTTCCGCCGAGTGCAACGCTTGCGAATGTACTGGAAATCTTCCCCTGCTCAGAAGTTACACAGCTGCAGCCTTAGCTGTGCTCTCTCTTTCCTCTTTGAAATAAAAGATTGCAGAAACTTTATGCAGACCAGTGGAATTCAAACTCTATACAGTGTTTTAAGCCATATGCAATGGAAGCTTTTATCTAAAACTTATGTCTCTAAACTGCAACTGAATGACTATAGCTACAGCAAGCCCATTTTACAATTCAACTGTTGTATACCATGTCCTGCAACATGTACGAATATAGACATAAAATGATGTGAGGTATTATCTGTTTTATGTATTAAATACTGAAAAGAAAGAAAAGTGCTTCTAATATCAGTTCAGCTTGCTCATTTCTCTTCCCTGCTGAAATTAAACATTTTCTTCTCCAGAAACATAATTTATTCTCCTATTCATCTCCCTTGAGAAACACATTACAGACATTGTCTACATCTAACAAAGTATTATTTTTAAAACACATTATAATAGCATCAGACGATCTCCTGTATCACCACTGATGCTTTCTAGCATCTGTACATCCACGTATGCCCTAATAGAGAAATGTAGATGTTTAGAGAGCCAGAAGCTGTACTGGCTGTCTCAATGGAATTAATCAGCAAAGATTGTGACAGAAACTTGATGCAGATGTAAACAAACTTCTTTTGCAAAGGAAGAAGTTCAATAACTGAAATCCTTTAAAGGATTTTATTTTTCCTGACAACTCCTCAGTACTTTCCATCTGTTCACAGGGGCAGGAGAGGACGGCATTCTTTTATCTCCCTCTTCTTAAGTCCTGCATCTTAGTATGGCTGCTTGCACATCTGCAATTGATAGTTGGAAGCAATTGAAAAGTTGCTATGAAACTGAGACAGCATGAAAGCTCTTAGCAGTTAGGGAAAAATGCAAAAAGAAGTAAGGATACAGCTGGAGAGGTGAAGAGAGGAGAGACAGACGGTGAAAGCAGGGGGAGAGAGAGATAGAGAGTGGGTGGGGAGGTATCGCTGAAGCTCTCCAACTGAGCTGCTCTGTGACTTTGGACAGCTACCTATTCTTTGCCCATTTTTTCACCAATATAAAACAGGTAAAAAGACACTTTTGCTGTCTTTAAGCCAAGCTGATAAAAAAACACCATCTTGAATATATATACAAGTAATGACATTTACAATGAAAAACAGAAATGGAAGTGACTGACGATAACAAATACCAGTAAGACATCATAGTCAGCAGTTAGGCAAATCAGATGCTTATCTGAGAACATCTGCAGCTCCCGACCTTATGACTCGAACATGCAAGCAGACCCGCTGAAAAGCAGCTCAGCTCTGAACAGCAGGAGATGCAACTGCAGACAGCAGATTCGATTTTAATTGCACACTGATCTGTACTACAGGAGTCTGGCCATGCCAAATCCAGTTCTGTGCCTCTCTGAAGTTACATCACCAACTGGCCTCCAACCTTCCGTTCTACAATCACAGTGCTCATTCAGATGCTATTAAGAACCTGCATAAAACCTTCTAGCTTTGATTACATTGAGAGGATAGGCATGCTTAACAAAAAGCAAAACGATGCTCTGTTGAAAACGAGCCTTATTCCTGTATTTGCCAGTCATCGTGTTACATTGATTACGGCACCATAAATCTGCTCTGCGCATTTTTGAGTGCCATCTGTGGTGGCCACGTTGAGAGAGCTCAGTTCAAAGAATCAACTTTGCTAATTATCTTCTCTTCCTCTATTCTGATTTCAACTTTCCAGGAAGACAAAGCACTGCCAGCTGATGGATAAACAAACAGGACTGATATTAAGGTTAATGAATGCTGATGTATCATAGCCCTCAAAAAAAAAAAAAAAAAAAAAAAAAAAGGGACAAATACAGACGTGTCCCAATTCAGTGTGCACACGGAAGAGGTGCAGCAAGCAGCTAAAAGATGGCTAATAGAAAAAGGTGGACACAGAACTTCCTCAACTCCCAGTAATTATGTAAAAAAACTTGAAGGTTTTTTATTCTTGTGTTTTCCTTTGTTGGAAGACTAACAAATAAGGATGATGATCTTGTTGCAGGATTGCTACCAATTAATCTACTGATTAATTAATTACTACCAGTACAATCTCTCTTTCTCACTGTGCGATCATAATCTTTCTCTCAATTGTTATGAAACATGCAGACACGTTCTGGTTGCCCTCCCTTAGAACTCCTTACTTCAAAGAGCAAGGAAGAGGTCTACTCATGTTCTGCACATCCCAAACACGTTTATCCCGATGTATTATTTTTCTTGTTCCTGACTATTTCTTGGTCACTGATTTGCCACATTCTTCATCTTTGTCTATGTGGCAACGAGGATGAAAAATTTGATTGTCACTGCTCATGCCCCAACAATGATCAACTCTATTAAGGGCAAGCCAATTTCAGTTTTTCAGTACTTTAAAGGCAATTATAAACACTGCCCTGGAATCACAGAGAAGCTCCCATTATCCAGACCAGACTAGAGTCGCAAGGGAGACACAGAGGAGGGTGCAGGCAAGACGGGAAAATATTCTGCTGTTTTTGCCACAAAGTGGAGCGCGCAACTGTGAAACAGTCTTCTTAGCCCAGCACAGAGAGGATCTGGTCCAGAGCACTCTCCTGGTGAGTGCAAAACACAGCTATAAACAGAGAAGGATTTTTTATTGTTATTTTATTTTTAAAGCCAGAAGAAATTCATAGTTCTTAATCTGCAGTTACACAGCTTTATCAACTTCGTTTTTTGAGGTAGAGATGCCATAGAGATACCTCAAGGTCACATTTTGGTAATTCTGCAAATATTTATGTGCATGTATCTACTAAACTGCAGTGACAATTTATTGGTGTGAGGTCACCAGATCTGTTTACATGCACAAGTGTTGCAGGATTACTGTCCTAAATTAAAATAATGCTCTTCGAAGAAACAATTCATCCTATATATAAATCAAGGCACAAGTTTCAAAGTTTTGGAAGATAGAAAAGAGAAGAAATAACTAGGTTGACTTTATCTACTTTTCCCAGCCAGGGTATTAGAAGATTGCCACTTTCTTAAAAATTCAATTTAAGAATAAAGAGCAAACTGCTGCCTGTCTTTTCCACTTTGGTCTAGTGATTTCAAAATCCTCTCATCTCCATTCTGAACTGTAGACTTCTGGTTCTCTTCCTCTTTAGCCCTGCCATGGAAAATGACATACCTGCAGGATTCAAGCTTTCATTTTATGCTTGGATCTGATTTTAAAGCTTGTCTCCATAACAAGGAGCCTACTTCTTGCTTCAATTTCAATCAAAATACTAAATTAACACATCACAACTGAAAAGCATCTTCAAAGAATATGTAAGTAAGGGGTGAGGGACTTGATAACACTGTAGATGGCAGTTCTGTAAAGGACCCGAAGACGAAGCTGACTCCAGTTGCAGTTGCTACAGGAACAGCCCAAAGGCAGACCAAACTGACTTCCCCAGGGCATATGACAGACTTGAACAGAACCAAACTTTGTGATTTCACCTCCAAGGTAAATCAGCTATTGTTTTTTTTCTTTATTCTTTATTTTCCCCCTTTAAAAGCAGCAAGGATAACTTAAACATCACAGTAGTAGAAATAACTGTCCTTTAGAAACTAGTAGTCCTTTACAAAGATAACTCTAGATGCATAAAACAACAACAAAAAAACAGCATTCCCATGATGTTAGTTATTCCAGCACCTTTTTTTCTGAGTGACAGAGGGCCCTTTAATTCACTCTGCAACCTCCTATGGCTGTTAACACATTCGCTTCCACTCATGTTTTTTCTGATTTTATGGGTTTATACTATCTTCATTGGTATATCACCATTAACACTGCCAAAAATTTCCTCTTTAAAGGGCACGAACCCTTCAGTTGAAGGCAAAGACATGACTGGTTGAAGAAAACTCCACATTTCCACCCAATCTTAAAGTGGAATAAGCAAGATACATTCTATAGCAGGCAAAATTTTACTCAATTCCATTCACATCATTAAGAATCCTGCAGTGCTTGAGCTTTACAATACAAAGATCTAATGCAGAGAAATTATTTTACTCGATAGGCTGAATAAAAAGATGTTCTTACAACATTACAGATTCTATTATCAAGATCCCTTAATTCAAGCTTTTATATATAAATATATGCTATTACACAAAACTTATAAAAATGTAGCATTAGTTTTTGTTTTGTTTTGTGTTTTTTGTTTTTTTTCCAAAAGTTACTTAGGACTTATCAGCTATTTTCTCCAATTTTATAAAACTCACTCTACGTAGCAACATTCCGTATTACATCACTTTTTAAAATATATATATTTATTTTTAACATTTATTAGGAAACAGAATTCCACTCAATTTCTGTAAGGATCTGAACACAGAGCAGGGGTGGCAAGTTATGGCACATAAAGTACATGTGACTTCTAAGAAACAGACATGCAGGTCTTATGCTGACACTGGGCCACAGGACTAGCAGCACTTTATGATGGCGCACAGCCAGCTAAGTAATTTTTATCCCCAGGTACAAGCCACAGAACATGCAAGCTGCTGTGGCTTTTGAACCATGTGAAGATCTTAAGAGGAGTTGGTAGTGCTGAGGTTGACTGCTCACGAATGAAAAATAGCTTGAGAACTGCATTTTCCCCAACAAAGGTTCTCACCCAGGCTCAGGACAGAAAGGTTGGAAAGCTGGATGTGGTGCTTAGGGACATGGTTTAGTGCATGATATTGGTGGTAGGGGGATGGTTGGACCAGATGATCTTGGAGGGCTTTTCCAACCTTAGTGATTCTATGATGGTTTTGTACTTCTGTCCAGTACAAATCATGCCCTGTGACCGGAACAGGACAGCAGACTCAGTTCAGGTAGAGGCAACTGCAAGTCCAACAGGAATGACTGTCCAGTTCCTCCAATGGCATGGTCTAAGTCAGCAAAGACATAGTTACAGAAATGCTACACTTGCCTGCTTAATTCCTGACCTCTAAAACTGATGACTCTCACCAGAGTACCTGCAGAAAACTATTCCAGCTGGAACAGCTGGAATGCAAAATGTCAGTGCCAACCAAAGGACAGAACTGTATGCCAGAACATCCTTCTTTGAGGTCTCACAGCAGGTGGCAGGGGAATGGATTTTTTTTACTATTATTTATTTTTTTTAAAAATAGCAGACTGTATATTGAACCAGATATGTTTTACTTGCTGCTGCCAACTGCCGCTGGGTACACTGCTGTGTCAGATGTTCGCTTTAGCCTCTGCTGCACTCAGAAATTTTCATTTTCTGATAACTGTTAGGGAGGAGGGAGTAAGAATCAGGGCATGATACAGGCATATTCCCCTTTTGAAAGGGCAATAAGACTTTCATTGCTCTTTTCCTTGCAAATGCTGAGGATAGGAGAGAGAGAGATGCTGTTGAAAAGAGTTTGAAGAAAAAGCTTCTGAAGAATCTGGGTATCCAGCTCATCCAGAGAGTCTCTCCTATGCTTTCAGGGGACAACCAACTTTAGAAAGCCTCATCCCATCTGCAGAGGCCTGCAGTGGCAGTCTGCTGTTAAGCAATCAGTTTGTAACAAACCCACATTCAGAAGCGCAGTACACGTGCAGAACCCTTGGGTAGAATTGCCATTATTATAAATCCGCCGGTGGCAGAAGCGTGTACAAAGACAGACATTAAACCTAAAATGTCATACACAGACCACGCTGTCTATCACTACAGCCATTGCGACTGCGGTATGAGTTCAATTTGGGGATATTTTTTACATCTAAATTTCACATGCTCGAACTACCAAAAGCCTCACACAGCAGCTTCAAAAAGCTGTCTCGGCCTGTACAAATGGATAATACCCAGGTGACACACGGCATGGGTGAGAACTCATTTCATCACAAGAATAATGACACACTCACTGGGGCTGGGAATGGCAGCCTGCATTTGACAACCTCTGTGGCTCCATCACATGGCACCGACTGAACATCTGGGGGGCATCATAAATCCATTAATACTAATTCCAGCAGTCACATAATTCAGACTGAACGAAGCCAAAGCAGCCCTGCCCACTCAAGTATAACGCGGCTCTCCTTTTGCATAGGAAGGGAGTGTCATGCAAGTTTCTGCAAATGCCATCTGGCTTCTGCATTACCACCACAGTAACAGCACTCACAATTCTCTCTTTACAACACGTATTCGTGAAAGTTAAAGGCAGCTTGCAAGCCAGGATCACTGTCATAATAGTGTTTCTCCTGGCAGCAAACTCCTCAGTAAGAAAGAACAGGATGGGTGTGGGGGGCATCGTGTGAGTGAGAAATGAAGCAGAGGGGAAGGAGGGAAACTTGCTGGAAAAAAAGAAAAAAAAAAATCTTGCTCAATAAGTACTGATTAGAATTTGCGATTGAAGTTCACCAACTGAAATGTTAGCTTTCTCCTACATCACTTTATAAACTTCACCACAAGACACCTAAATGACACAGTAACCTTAAAGCTAGAAACCGTGGCAGCTGCAAGACTTGCGAGATGTGATTTTGTTGAAGAACTGCTACAAACAATTCCTTTGACACAAACTAAGACAAATATTCAAAATCACAAGGGAGAGCATGGGATCTGCAAATGCCAGGGCGTGTAGAGTACGAAAAAAAAATAGAAACAGTGGTTTCAAAACTCGGGTCTTAATAACGTCATGAAGCATCTCAAAACTGCAGTGTGTGTCCTAGTCTTTAAGGCTAACAGCAGCAATTACGAGAGAACAGTGAAGCCCAGGTGACAGGCTGGGAAAGAGAGGAGAAAGCGTTCCACACAGTGATGAAATCCTGTCACAAATGTTTTCATTAAAAGCTATTTTGGGGGGAAAAAAAAGTCATGTTCATAAGATAATGAACAGTATTTGTCTCATTAGCTTCAAAGTTTGCTTCTGTAATAAAGAAAAAATTGAAGAATTTGGAAAACAAAACATTCAGAATTTTGAAAACAAAACACCACCAAACCAGCTCTTCTGTAACACATGCTTATTATGATTTTGAAATTAATTGGAATCATTACAACAAACCCAAACAGAACACCTCTAGCTTCATTTTGTTTTATGAGACATTTAGGTTCATTCAGTACTATCCTTTACACCACTGTTCAGGTAGCCAGTGCTGATTTGTATCAAAAACCCATATTTAAATTTTGATCTTTAGGATAGAAAGCCACAATCATTCTTTACAATCTGCTTTCCTGCTGTGTGATCACAAATTTTAATCAATGTGTAAATAAACTACCATATATATTTTTTTAAGACTTGCATGGCACAGGAAGTTTGTATAGAGAAACATACTATTAAAAATAATAATAATAAAAAAAATACAATAAGCAAAGCCAAGCTAAAGATCACTGCAAATGTACAGTCTGGGTTTCATCAAAAGTGCTGTCAACGAGATGAAAACAATCTGGTTTTGAGAAGCCTCATGTCTCTCACTAATCAATGTAATCACCACAAAGCCAAGCCTCCTGCCTCTCAGCATCACTGTTACCAAATTTCCTGGTAAGAGAGAACAACTAGACAGAAGACAAGACTAGATGAAAGGATGGGAAAAGCGGCACACTCCTGGGAAGTAATTCTACTCATAAAAGCCATCAAGAGATCTTCCAATTTGACTACGATAGCATTCCACTAAATTTAACAGCAAACCACAGAGCACTTCCTTTATGTCAATAGTGAACTTAAGTCACAAGCATCAAGGAAAGCTCTCTTATATTCTTGGTGTAGCAAAGGCCAAACTTTTCTATCATTTCCTTTAAAAAAAGATAAAGATGACCATAATCAGAGCAAATGCTCTAAAACTAATCCTGTAGGACCTGAAATGGGGAAGGAAAGAAGCGTTAGACTTCCATATTTGAGAGATGCTCAAACGGGGGTCCCACGAGAACTTTAACAGCAACAGAGAAAAACTCCCAAGTTTGACATGAACCTGCCCTTTTTACTGCATATTTTTCAAAGGCATAACCAAGTATACAAAACCTTTTGCATCATACCTTTTCAAATTTTGTCAGCAACTCACGTAAGCTGAAGTTCAAGCCAATCATGATCAAGAGTCCCTCGAAGCCTACATTTTCCTGGGAGGTCCTCCAAGCCAGGTCTGTCGCCTTTGAAAGGTTTCTCTCTTTTTCCACCTATACAGTCTCAAACATCTCTGGGAGCTCCTGCGTGTGGCCCTCTCTCAGGCGATGTTCCCCCAGGGGCAGCTCACACAGCACCATTGTAGCAGCCCCCTGGTCCCCGTTTGTTCCCTGGGGCTGGGCGAGCAGGCTTGAGCCGCGGATGCCAGGCGATGCTCCTGGAGGGGTTAGCCTGGTCCCATGGGACCAGGGGGATCTACTCGTCCCCACGCCTGGCCAGGACTGCCTCCAGCTCACCTCGGCAGTGGCGTGCAGGCTCCAAGGGCTTTCTGGCAGGCCACAAGCTCAACGTTTGGTCTCAATTACCCTGAGCAAGAGAAGCTATACTCTGCTGGTGCGCCGTGGGTGAAGGGGGTGGGGAGGAGGAGCAAGTCCTTCCATGTTGCTCCTCTCAAGAAAAAAAAAAAAAAAAAAAGGAAGAAAAAAAAAGAAAATCCCCAGAGAAACTTCTGCTTCTAGAAAGCACCAAAAGCCAGCTTTTCAGAGAAGTCGAAGTGGGACAAGGCACACTTCAGACCAGGACGTGTGGCAGCAAGGCTGGGCAGGAGGCCACCAGCAGGCTGCTGTTGCTGTGGTGATGGCCAGGCCACGTCCAAGCCTCCTTGCCCGGCCCGCTTCGCTCGGGGATGCCGCACCACAGAACAGCTAAGGCCCGTTAAAAGTAATCTAAAAAGTCACTTCCTTCATTTAGTCAATAATAATAAAAACAGTCTCCAGCAAAAGATCATGCTGCAACCTCCAAAGCCTTCGCTGGGGATCTTCTCCTTTGGTCCCGGCAGCTCTGACAGCCGTGTGGTAATCTATCCCCGACATTTGTTTATTATTTTAATCAGCATCCTCCCTTCCAGCAGCCCTCGTGCAGCTCCGCAGCCAAGCACACTCCCCCTTCCCGGAGGCCTCCCCGCTGCAAAGCCACCACCACCTCTACGGCTGCCCCAGCCCAAAAATCCTCACGCACCTCTCGTCACCCGGCCCTTTCCCTTCCCACCGCGGGGGAGAGAGGCTATTCTGTCACCAAACAGATTGCGGAGCTGTAAAAGCAGCCGGTGCTCCAGAAAGCCTCCTCGGCTCCCTCATGACCCAGGGCTCGCCATATGCAGCTTGTTTTCGCAGGAGGCCTTCGCCGGCCTTTCAGCAGGAAACCTGACGCCCGGAGGCTGGCTACTAGGAAATCACTCCATTTTAAATCATTCCCACTTGAAACAGCGTGTGTGCCTGTGAAGGCCTATTTAAGCTACTATTAATGCCTTCCGTACAACCACACATTACTCAACTGACAGAAAAGGAAAAAAAAAAAAGTTTCAGCAGTAGTTGCCAGCAAGTCAGAAAATGGATAGTTAAAAACAAACCAACTGATCTCTTGCAAAATCTGGTACAAGCGTTACTCCTATGGCCATATGGGAATCATGTGCTGCTTTTACTTTCTCTTTTAATTCACCGTATTGTCATTTGAAGCACCAATACAGCCACTAACAACAAAACGGCCTTTAAAATCATTCTCAGCTATCGGATCAGACTGATCTAGCCAGCATGGGTTGGGTTTTTAAGAATTAACTTTGGAAAACAAGTACTCTGGCAGTAGATGGATTTTCACTTTATTTGTACTTCGCTGCATGTCTGGATGATTTGCGTGGGCATATTACACAAACTGCAGAAGTGCTTGCAAAATAAACAGAAAAGTTTTCCAAATGAAAAAGGCAGAACTAGAATAGCTTTGCTGCCCTGCTGATGGGTAAAGACAAACTGACTGAAGGTATTCCACTGGTTATGGAAGCAAAAAAAAACAATTATGAAGGCAACAGCAGTCAATTCTGCAACAACTGCAGATTTTATTTGCCCCACATATTGCTTAATCTCATAAATGTTCTCTTTCAGTTGCACACACTCCAACATTTGTTAAATGTTTATTCGCTGATACTTCCCCCCGAAATTCCCAGCGAGTGACTAAGACCAGTTATGGAGCCTCAGTTTCTGATCTACTTTCTTCTCTGTTCTACGCTTCCCTTAAAAAGTACAGAACAGAGAACTGCCTCCCCCCTCCCCTGTAAGACTTAATAATCCTATCTAAAAGAAAATATATTTAATTTAGCATTTCTTAAAATCTCTTTCCAATCCACAAAATTCTATCACAGAACACCCTTAAAACAAAACCTACAGACTCATAAGTGACTAGCAATCTTGCAGGGCTGCTAACTCTGTGGTTTACCCAGGGTTTGTAAGTTGATGATGGCAGCAAGAAGGCAGCTGCAGCCCTGCAAGATCTTGCTAGAGCATCTTTAAGCAAAATCTATTTATACGAGTATCAACAACACAGAACTAAAACACTGACCAGCGACAGCCCGTTACTATTTGCAGCACACAGTAGGAGCTAACACACATTGTCTGAACTTCTTTGGGTTCACAGACTTCGGCAGGACATCTGCGGAGCATGCCATGGTAGTGCAGTTTTATCTCCTTTGCTGGCAAAATTCTGTCAGTCTGCCCCTCCCATCACAATAATCAGAGGTGATAAAAAAAAAAAATGCATTATTAGGAAATACTTTTTAATTCAAATCAGTATGGTACCCTGCCCAAATTCCTGAAGGCTGATCCTCTGGCAACTGTCTTTCCATGATAATTTTACAGATGTTGCAGAGCAATGCAGCAGCCTGCACGTGGAACCTGGTTGTGTGATGCAGCAAGGAGTTATTTATGCCCAGCGTGGCCTTGTGCCACCTGCCAAGTGAGGAGCTTCTCCTTCTCTACAAAAGCATACTGCTTTCCTACAGGAAGCAAAATTAAGACAAAAATGCACAGAAGCAAAGGTCAAGGTCCAGTCTTAGATCACACCTTAGAAAACTTTCTAGGCTACCCAGTCTTGATGGTGTTCCGCCACAGCCAGCAAGGAGAGCATGCATTCAAAATTTAAATCATAAAGTCACTATCAGTGGTTTTTTTTTTCCCTCCTTAAAAAAGCTCATTTAAAATTCACTAGTGATCTGTAATAGACCCTACTAAGACTTAAAACACCCATCAGACAATGAAGCATTTAACACCATGTTCAAATACTGTTCTTTTCTAAATTAACCACTTACAGAAAAAAAAAGTAAAAAATACCATAGTGAT
Organism: Nettapus auritus; assembly: GCA_011076525.1. Classification (NCBI taxonomy): domain Eukaryota; kingdom Metazoa; phylum Chordata; class Aves; order Anseriformes; family Anatidae; genus Nettapus; species Nettapus auritus. Next base: position 48,636,911 of record CM021767.1, on the reverse strand, counting down.
AGAGTAAAACCATCCTACAAAAGTGACTTAACTAGAATATGTATGAGACTCGTTCTGTCTTCCTGCAAGACAAAGTTTAGATCCCGATTCTCCTTTACAATAAGGATTCATTCTACTGCTCTAGCAGAGAAAAAATACACATACAAAAAGAAAACTGTACTTAAATTGATTTCAGAGGTGCTAGTACACATGAAAAATAGGTGCTAGACTGGATTATAATGAGGCTGCATGACTCAGGAGCTTAAATATTCACATTAATTTTACTCTCAGGCTTCATACTTAGATAGTTTGTTTCCCAATTTTCTGTTACCATCACAAACATATATTCTAGGTCTTTCAGTACTACTACATGTAAACAAAAATGCCCTGGATAGGTGCCATTCTGCAGAATTTTGTAAAAGGTAATAGCATCTATGCATCTATGTACATTATTGAACCAATGCTTCCAGTAAAATGGCTTTGAACAAACAAATTACTTCTTCAGTGGCCCTTTCACATGAAAACATAATGCAGTATGTAGTGCAGAAAAATTCTGCATTTGTGGAAGAACAAAAAATATAGAAGAAATAATCTCTACATTGACAAATATTTAATACAGCATCCACAATGACAGCAGTTCTGTAGATATGCCAGTGCTGGATCACAAATTCCAGAAATACGACACTTGCTATAAGACCTCTATCTTTACACTATTTATGTAATTTTCCGGAGCACTGGAACAGGCTGCCCCGGGATGTTGTGGAGTCTACTTCTCTGGAGATATTCAAGGCCCATCTGGACACCTACCTGGGCAACCTGCTCTAGGGATCCTGCTTTGGCAGGGGGGTTGGACCCAATGATCTCTTGAGGTCCCTTCCAACCCCTATAGTTCTGTGATTCTGTGATTACTATTAAAATTTCCCTGATCACATTTGTCATTGTTTTCTGTAAAAGTAACTCCACAACCACTGCTGGTGATGAGAATGGAATCTTACGGAGAAAACTACAGCTCATACACAAAATGAAATATTTGAGTGCTGAAGTCCAAAGAAATTCATATTCTGACCCTGCGAGCCCTCATGTAAATACCTGATCTGCAACAGACTGAAACAAGCAGAAACTCTGTTTTGTTAATGGTGCCATTCATTCCAAATACTCTTGTAGATACCGAGATCCACAAATGGGAATTTCAAACCCTGCTGAAGAATAACATACTACTAATGCATTAAAGACACCGCTGCAGAGGATCACGTACATGGGAACTTTGTTACGTTTTGATATTACGCTAGTTTGGTACATTTTCTCACAAATCTTAAATAATCACATAAAACTGGATAAAAGTAATATAACCAGCTAAGCGTACTTTCTGTCCATCAGTAATGTTACTAATGGCAGACTGCAAAATGCAACGACCATCAACTGAAAAAGCACTCTCATCAACGGTACAAAAAGGAAGGTCAGCACAGCAGACTGTGACACAGAGCTACAATTACGTGACTGCTCGCAACTGGTTTGGGGAGTTGTGTTCTGAATTGCATGGCCAGCAAATCCAGGCTTAAGAGCTTCCCCATTTAGCAAGACTTAATGAAGAAGTTATAAAACTAATAGCAGAACTGTACGTCTAAAAACTTAGTACTGTAAATAACCTATTCAACCCCCTCCTCCCCCACAACTTTTTATCAAGTATAAATCCAGAAGTAACGGAACTGCAAAGGAACTGCACACAAGTGAAGAATCAATGACTTAAAAAAAAAAAAAAAAAAAAGAAAGAAAGAAAGAAAATCAAAACTGACTTTCCATTCCCTCTTATTTATAATATCTGCTTATTTATAATATCTATTAATCTGGCATAAATATTTAGTTATTCCATTCCCTCTGGAAGGAAAGATACCCAATTGACTTTCACATGATCTCATACCTCCGAAGTTCAGATTCAGAAAGGATAGGAGTGTTTCACATAGATAATCTCTACAAAATGAAATTAAGTATGTACAAAGACACTATAAAGGATTTGCTTCGTACTTGAGATGACGTGCAATAGAACAAGGAAACTGTCATGCTAAGCACAATTTGACTTTGGAATACAAACTAAAGATGAAAAAAATATTTTTTTCTAGAACATAAACGAAAAAATAAACAGCAGCAAGAATCTTAAGAGTGAATTAACCAGGTTGTATATACACAGAGCATACATATATCTTACATAACTCAACAACAGAAAGATGAAACGAATAGCATTCCCTCTTGTGCAATTCAGATGTGAAGGATGCAGAGGTCAATAGGTGGTTACAGCAAATCAATACACCCTCGTTTCACTCAAGACACGCGGCTTCAGGCAGAAACACAAAGAATTGACTTGTTCAAAAGCACTGTGGTATTTTCGCCTGCCTTGCAAAAATGCATGGTGTCAATTTGATCAGACTAGGAAGGAGTCTGATCCTTCTCCTTTCTGCAGCAGATCAGCATTTACATTACAAAGTTAATGCACAGCTCCGGAAGGCGCTCCCTACACTGAGGCTCACTACCAATTGAACCCAATGTGGGGGTTTCTAAGGAGAGCTCTTCCAGCACAGCCCCGCTGGTAACCTCTGCCAGAAGCCAGGTCACGCCACTGATATAGCACCCCGAGGACCAGGAATCCATCCAGACAGATGGACACACCAAGCTGCTGCAATAGAGACAAATAAATAGCAGGATAAGACAAAAGTCACATAAATATGATTGCCCAATTTTCCTCTTAATTTAGACATCTCTTGCAGTGGTGATTGTGATCCCGATAAAAAATTACATGCAATATTCCTACAGCATGGGACCAAAACAATGTACTGATTTGACTTTTTCTTCCCTTCCTTAAAGAGGAATGCCTTGGTTTGCCTCGGAAAGTTATTTTTACAGGGATCATTCATAGACAGCAGGCAGCCTACCCTGTGCAATATTCACCGTATTCAGTGACGGAGTCCTGTAGTAGGTACGGGACTAGGTACAGACAGCCTGTGGCCTTCCTCAAAAAATGTGGTATGTGACAGGGCATTAAATCCCTAGAAAAAAATTTGCTAAAATTCCAGATAAAGTAATGCAGTCCTGGGGACAAGCAATGTTACACTGCCGTGAAAAGAGTAGTAAATAATTTGGTGGGTTTCTCCTCTTATTTTTCACATATTTGGATAAAACATAGCTTTCAGCTTCATGAATCAGCTATGATTTTCTAACTTTTTGGATTTGAATATAAATCACTTGCATGTTTTAATTTCTTTGCACTTCCCAGAGGTACGCATCCCTAAAACCAGAAACTTGCAAAGTTGTGTTCGGAACACAGGCCTGCTGAAATATCCCATATTTGAGCTATAGCTACATCAGACATTAAAAAGAAATATGCAGGCAAGTGCCACTACAGCATTCATGTCGGGCATGGAGCCACTGCAGAATTTACTGTACAAGAGATTGAGACCTGAATTCCACTTATGGGATTGATCGGAACGTCAAGGTTTTAATTCTGACTCTGACTGACAAAATGAGGGAGGCAGCAGGCAAAATGGAGTCAAACTGGCTTTCATGCCAGGCAGGGATTTCATCATCAGGTTATTCCTTCCTAAATACTACTGGTGACTGAATAAAATGCTGCTATTGATTGCTAGTCAATAAGAAGTTCAGTGAGGAAGTTTCCCTCTAAGAATGTTAGTTGCCTTTCCTCCTGGTTTTTACTCTTCAGGTATAAGATATCTGCGCTTGCTGGCAATAATCACACCAAGTATAATTAAAAATATATATATAATACAAAACCTCATTCAAATCACACACCGCAGTCATTTCCCAGCTTACTTCTAAGCAATGGCATTAGACTCGAGTACCTAAACAGAATACAGTGCCATTAGAGCTATATGGCATAATTTATCATTTTGCCATGCTGCAAGGATAAGTAGCCTATTACAAACTTTTTACATAGTCTGCACATGTATTATTATATGCTCTACCTTGCCTTACATTCCCAGCTAACTGAGCAACCTTATATTGCAGGAAGAAGTGCCATCACCTGGATCTAAAGCCACAGAGAACTGGACTCTTCCCAATCCCATACAAACTCTAATCCTCTAATCTCAGCCATAAACATTTGCTTCATCTGTAAACTTTTAATTCTATATTTCAATACTGGCCTGCCTTTTGCTGCATTAAAAAAAAAAAAAGAAAAAAAAAGGCTATTTGAATTTCTAGCATCACCATCAGCATGATGATCTCCTGTGTTTAAAAAATGCAAAACAAGTAATTTGTGTTATTTGAACCAACTTTCTGTCTTTGAAGTTGGCATCGCTATAACTTATTTATAGAGAAATGGGCTTTTATCAACTTTAACACGCCACTGAGTAGCAGTTATGAGAAAATTACTCATTTGAATTTGGCAATCGGACATCTACTAAGTACTTCTGTCAAACCACAGCAGGTCAATCTGCTAATCTGGCGAGAAATATGAAGGCACTCCATTTTAATTTACCAAGAATTGGGGTTCATTTAAGTTTACAAAAAAAAAAAAAAAAAAGAAGACAAATGGCCCTTGACTACAGGGATGTCCTGTGAACTGGTAAAATAAATATTTTCATGCTGTGAATAGTGGACCAAAACAGCAAGTCACAATGCCTCACCAACCAAACTGAATTGTTGGGAGTAGATAAAGAAAAATATCTGGTGGAAGGTTTATATTAAAAGCCTTATAACTGATACCATAGGACAGCCTTCTCTTCATCTAAATTGATTTTCAAAGCATGGGACTAAATCCTAAGAATTCATTAGAAGATGAGGGTTGAAATGTTGTAGCTCAGAAAGAGTATTGACTCTTTTCAGTAACTGTGCAATAATTTCCTAAGCCAACTGTCTAGTTATGGAATTTCACTAGAATAAATTATATTCCTTTCCATCTAGTGTATAAAGATAGCAGTGAAGCTGACAACACACCTAATCGTTGATCAGCAACATCTGTAGAGAGAACAGAAACAACTGAAAGTTTCAGAAAGTAACCCCTAAAATGCAGTTGTGGAGTGAGGTGCTTCAAGGAAACTTCAAGGAAGCTATGCAAAGTGTGCAAGGATGGGAGAACACCCCACAAATAGACTGGAGATGAGGGAGAAGAGTACAGAGAGCTGAATTTCCACAGCTCCTGTACACAAATCTTTCCATGCTGTAGGTGCTGCTTAAAGCCCTCATCTGCTTATTGCAAGCACTTCTAAATAGGGAATGAGAGGGTAAGAAACCACATTACTTACTGTGGCTTTTAAAAGTTACAGCAAATTCTTTTCTCCGCTCAGCTGCCCACTCCTTGGTACCCTGCAGGCTTTATGATTTTTAAATTTATAATTGCCTCCAGGCATCCATGCTCCACAGCATACTTCTTCGCTACGCCTACAACAGTTCTGCTACAGGAGACATAACTGAGCCCAGTGTGCTTATACCTGCTGTATTTCTCCTTTTTGAATATTATCCTATTAAGTATATTTGGCACATCTGTTCCCTGGAGTAAGCTCCTAGTTACTGCTGTAGCAGCAGACACTCATCTTGATTTTATCCTGGAAAGAATTTGGATGTGATAACGAATTTGCATAGCTAGCAAGGATTATAGAAAAATACTGCTACAAAACTAAGACAAGAATTGAAATATCGCGTATTTTTGACCATCTAACTTGACTGTATTCCACTTAGTTTCCTAGCACATATCTAGGTCTGAGTTTTCTTTGTATTCTACATTCTGTCCCTTATGCACACAGGGCAGCTAGATGAACGTCCTTCATCATATTGACCTCGGAAGAATCCTCCTCCAAAGTTAAGCACTATCAAGAGAGAGTAGCTCATCCAGTTACTACCAAAGTCAGTAATTGCTTTACTGACATGGAAAATAGTTAAGCTTAATTCCATTAATCAAGCAGACACCAAGCAATTAGGACTTGAAACTCCAGCATCATCGTGGGCCAGAAAAATCAAACCAGCACTACAGACCTGTGATTAGTCACGAAAAAAGGCTTGGATCTCCTGGGGAACCTTGTTTCGTTCTTTCTGCAAAAAGCTCTTTTGCAACAACAAAATACACCTCATGCCCTCACTCCAAACTGCTGCTGGAGTTGGATTTGGCACTATAAATAAAGTGCACACAACAGCATTTGGCTCTAGAGACACGAGGAGCGAAATCTCTAGCACTTCCAATACTCTGAAGATTGAAGAGACTGTAAGAGAAATACAGTCTGCAATTTCTAGGAAATTCACACTTGAACTTTGGTCACAAAGGCTCGCAAACATGAAAGTGATCTCAGCCATCAACATGCTCATAACAAACGCTCTTATACTTCTCTTTCGTGAAGTGCAAGAAAAGTTCTGGCTCGTTTTTTAACTCTTGATTTTTAACTTCTCTCTCCAGCATCAGAATCTCAAAAGCAAGGTAGAAAGATAAGAGAATGGAAGACAGCATGGAAGACAGAATATTCATCATTAACAAATGATTAGAAGATGTATGAGACAGATTTATTAACTTTAAAGTAAATAGTCATTAATATACATCACAGGGCCAATTCATGACAACGTGAATGCATCATGAAATTAGGTTTCTGGAAGCAAGACAACTTTTACAACTACTAAATACGGCAAAATAAGCTTAACTTTGTCTTTTTTTACGGTAACTAACAGGCAAATAAACAGGCAAGTAAACATGGCTACCTTTTTCTGTGTTCAACAGCCATCAAGCAGAACTTCAACTACTTTATGCATAAGGAGGAGGAATAAAATTAGATGCTTTGGGATTCACTGGGTTTTCTGTTTCTGAACTTTTCAAATAACTTGATTTTTCCTATTTAGATTCTCTATTTTATGTCATATCCAATTTCCTTATCTCTGTCTTCAATGAACATATAAAAAGAACATTTGTACGATTAACATTAAAAAAAAAAACTGAAGTAGTTAAGATGCATAAATACTTGATAAATCAGTAAGTGGTACAGCTAATGTAAAAAGCCTTTAAAAATCTAAGTTTTGATTACGGATCACAAATGTTCAATGCTACTAAGTAATACAATTATTCTATTTTGTACCTGACACAAAAATGGGAAGAATCTTTTTCACATTCATTGCCTAGAACTCAACCACAAGGAAGGAGCATTCGTTCCAATGCACAAAAAACAGTTCTGCTATCCTGTTACACAGGGATGTAATCAGAAATGAGTTAATTTTGCTTTAAAACTGTGAGGCAAAGACCAAAAAAATGTAATGCAACACCTCAGTTTAAGGAAAAAAAAATGAGAGGTCCAAGTTGCTCAGATCCTGCTAAAAATGCCTTTGCTTCTAAGTGAAAATAAGCCTATAAAGCAGTTATAAAGCACTACAGTTATAAACTGAAAGCACAGAGAAGGCTCACCCAAAGACCTTAAAATTTAAGAACAGAATATAAGACTTCACTTTTCATAAGGTATCAAGGGAGCCAGTCACTGTACACTTTATTATTGCTGGATTTAAAATCTTATCCCCACATTAACACTTCTAACACCTATTATCTAAGGGCTTCCAATGGAATACCACATGCTTTTAAGCACCAGAACAGTTGAGAACAGCCTTTCGTGTCATGCTGTCGATCATTCTGGCATCTCCAACAGGAGAAAAAAAAAAAAAGAGTTCTCCATTGCAATGGTTGAACAACAATCCTTTGCTTTAGATGGGTTGTTTTGCTCTCCATTCCAATTATTTATTTATTTGTAATTGTTCACAAATTCAATTTCTTGAAATGATTACCAATATTTACCAGAGGGAGAAGAACATAAAGCCTCACTACGAAGCACCTGTTTATACGCAGCTTCCAAAAATGTACCACTGAACAGCTCCTACCCTGTTTCTTTTAAGGTTGCTGTATGTGATTGCTAGCCGCAAATTCATTTTTACCTCTTTTAAGTGTTAAACTGGCAACTTGCTTCTATTTTTCAGGTGTATTTTCCCCTGTTTGTTTTTGCCTTTCACTATTCTGTGAAAGTTTAATTCAGTTTAATTTTATTTCTTTTCAGTAGGACATGAAGGAAAGACAAGGAGGTGTTTGGTCAAACTCCCAGTGGCCAACCCCCAGACGTGATTCTGAGCTCAGCAGGTTTAACAGACACAACAAAATAAAAGAAACAGAGCCCATAATGATTATCAGTGCCTGATTTAGAACTAAGTTTTCTATGTGATAATTTATTCCAATAACCATGGTCGGTTTAATAAACTTTTTTGCCTAAAGACTAATCAGTGCAAAATCCAGAAAAGTGGCTGAATGTCAAAGATCAAGTCTGTGGCACCTGTGGACTTCATTTTTGGCATCTGTAGTACTTTTCAAGTCAGGACATCCTCATTCCCTCTGAAAAAAAAAGATCTAGCCTCCCGTCTGGGTTGCTAGGACCAGCTGTGTTCCAGGGAATCCCAAACCTGTTACAGGACAAGGGAGAACTACAATGAACATTCTCAGTCCATTCTGGAACCCAGGAGTTGCTGGCTGTAATTAATGTTTCAGAGGATACATCCACAAAAGGCTTAAGAAGTGGAGCAAATCTGTTTATTCAGGGGAAGGAACGAAGGGAACAGGAAAGCTGTCATCACTCTCTTGTATATGCTCAAAACCAAAGTGAAGTGCAAAGGCTGAAACAGGCTGTGCCTACCGTCTCTGCTGGCCCCAGTGCCAGCCCTGTGCAACGTGGCTGCCATGCTCTCCGATGGCACTACGGCTCCTTTGTCTGAGGCAAGGCCAGCCCAGCAAACAAGGTGCTGAAGGGAAGGACGCCCTTGCAGGAAAGGAGGCTGCCCAGGGCTCTGAGCACACTCACACAGAACTCAGAAGTTACCACCAGGCTTCTCAATGCTACGGCTGCAAGCACACTTTTCCTTTTGAAATACCCAGTCTGACTACAGCTATTAAAGCTCTGAACCAAATTTCCTCACAGAAGAAGGTTTATTATCTTTCTGCATGCTGTGCCATTTTGTCAACTAAGAGGCTCACGTAGAGATCTTATCAGTGGCCTGTTGACAAAAGTAAAGAGCATTTACAATTGAAATTATGATAATATAATCTTTATTCTTGAAATAAAATGTAAGCTGCATTATCCATAACTGCAGCTTTAGCTTTGACTTGAACAAGAAGCTTATTTAAATATAGCGTGCCTGAGGCTTCTCTAGCCCCATTTTATTACTAGCTACTTTAAAAGAAACAAATAGGTTTTCCAAATTTATTCAGGCAGAGCTTTTTTTTTTTTTGTTTAATGCTGGTCAGAAGCTCCATTTCCACTGAATTATTGTATGCTTTTATTCTCATTTAGCTGTCATTTAAAGCCAAGGACTCCACCCTCTATCGAGAAATGCCTGAGTTTGTGCTGGAAGAAGGAAGCTGAGGATTTGCCCATAAAAGTGCAGAATGATCACCTTCGCCAGGACACAAGCACACTGGTTCACCTTACAGTATTTGCAACTCAGCCCACATTGGCTTTGATCAGCTATATCTTCTCGAAGGGTTTTTGATTTTTTTGTTTTAGAACCTCAAAATAAAATGCCTCACAGTGAAACCTTTTGGCCAGCATGCAGTAAAATTAAAGGAAAAGAAAATGTAAAAACACAAAAAAAGTGATTTACATTCATTCGTATAGTTTTTGTTTTGTTTTAAAGAAAAACTTGCAGTTTAGAGAAAGATTAGCCTTTGTTAAGGGCTAATTCAGAACTGCAGATAGGAGTAAAAATAGTATACTTGGCAGTCATACTGGTGAAAAAGATATACCGGTTAACTACACATGCATTAACATTTGATCCAAAAAGGATCAAATCTTGTTGGACTTTCTGCATGTTTAAAGTCCTGTTGAGAGGAGAAGGGAAGCACACACAAAAACATCTAATAAAAAGTTTCCATTAAGTTGTGGGGGTGGGAGAATGCACTGCATGTTTGTCTGTGTAGAATAAACACATACTAAAATGGGCTTCCTGAGCAACACCAACACAGAAGAGCAAGAGGACCAGTAAGGTATGGCAGGCAGCGCCTGCTGCAAGCATGCACGTGAAATGCACCAACCCAAAGAGCCGCGAAGGGCAAGGCACTTGCTCCTTGCATTTCCCTACCCCTGGCACGCAGTTGAGAATCACTGTGGATGAAGGCTGAGAACTGAAATGCTCACATTTCCCCATCCGAAAGTCTCTTCTAGAGAGTTTGTTTCCACTAAGAAGTTTGTGCCCAATCAGCCACCCAGTGATAACATGGCAAAAGGTAACTTAATGCAGCCTGTGCAAAATGAAGGAACGTCAGGAGGAGAAAATGGAAAACATCAAAACCCATTCAGCTGAGGAAGAGCCCGGTGTCTCTGGCATATTTGATAAAACACGGCTATTAAAACTTCAGGCCAGAACGAGACAAATGTGCCAGTTGCATTTTTCTCTAAAATCCTTCTTCAGCATATACATTGGTTGCTCTACATTCACTTGTAAAAACATGCTCCTAATTGAAGCAACTTGTCCAATATATTGAGCTGTATTACTGCTCTCTGGTTACTTTAAAGCAGCAGCAAAAACAAACACACAAAATTGACTGTGCACTTACTAACGAAAGATGAAAATTATTACCTTTCTTGCTTCGCCATTCTCTCCTTGAAAAGCAAATGAGAGATAAGCAGACGTATCAGCCTGGGTCTGATATTCAACCTAGAATAGGTCTGTCAAGTCACTGGCATCTGTGGGTGCTGTGCTGTGAACCATCATCAGAACCCATCTGCAAACTGCTCTCTGACCCTCCCGCTGACTACCAAGCAACAAACAATATCCATGTGTTTGTGCACACAGTTTTTGTTTCTACCATGCTTCCCACCCACACATAAAAAAATAAAAGGGCATGTGAGAAGGGAACAGATTTGCAAAGGAGCAAATTTGTTAAAAACCAACCTTGGATCACATCAAGGGTGCCGAGTACTTGCAGCTCTCCTTGGGATAGTGAACCTTAAACGCGATAAGCATCCCTGCAAAGCTTAGTGTTTGTACAACTAGAGCTAAAACAAACACAAGTGAAAGTGAAAGCTTGCCTCCAAGGAAATAAAGCCCACCAAAGTATGACATCCTATAGCTCCAAAATATCACCACAAATGACAAATGCTTCTTTTTATTGCGTCAGACATTTCCAAAAAAAACAGGGAAGCTTTTGCTGTTATTACTGCAACCTAACAGCTGCTAAAGGGATCTCTCCCTTGTGAGGGGCTGTGCATTTTCCTCCAGCGTTTTGCTGAAGCTGTACCTTTGGGTTTCCCGGCTCCCGCAGGGACCAGGCACCTCTCAGGGTGAGGAACACACAGATTCGAACCTGAATGAGGAAGTGCCGAGCTCCTGTCAGGACCCCACAGAAATTATGATGGCGTAGGGTCACACTACACAGTAAAAATAACTGGCACAATTAAATAAATATCGGTGATTTTTAAGTAGAAGTAAGCTGGGGTAGCACGTAGCGCACCATCAGACATGCTCATGGACGGCTCCACTGCATGCTGATGGAACTGGTGAGCTGCAGTACATCTACACAACGTTCACCAAGCAAAATAGCTTCCTTAGGAACAGCAAAGTAACTTAAAATAAGCCTTGGACAGTTTGTGTAACACTTAACATTTACAGTAAACTTCTACAGAGTAGCATGAAAAAAAAAAAAAAATTAAAAAAAAAATAAAAACAAGGATGAAAACTCAAAAAAAAAACCTCATTTCTCAGAGGGGGGATTCAGGCGGGCCAACAGAGTTAAAACGTTCAGCTTCAAGACTCATACACTTGCACGGAGCCCAGGCTACCTTAAAAGGACTGAAGAGAAAAATAGCAGACATAATTCATGGCTCTTGAATTTTTCAAGTTCGCCTTCTCTGTACAAGTGTCTTCTGTCCGTCTAGGCACAGAGTAGAGGAGAGCAGCTTTAGTCGTTCTGGCCAGAGGTCTTCAGGGAAAGTGTCTGTGCCCTTCTTCGACGAGCAGTTGCTGAGGCAAATTAGGTCTTTGACAGGGATGAAATGGAGTTAGCACAAAAGAACTCCCATTGATTTTGGCCTCTTTCAGCTGATGTAAATAATCAAGTAACCATAAATTTGACAAGGAATAATTGCTGCCTACTCCCCTACGTGGTGTACTCAAAAAGGCATTTAAAAATCACCTTGGGCAAAGGGAAAAGGAGAAAGGAAAGCAGAGCCTGGACAGTTCTTCTCCTTTATTAAGCTCTATTCTGCAATGTCACCTGCAACCACACGACCATCTTTCAACAAGAGGGGAAGAAAGCATGGTGCTGGAAGCAGCAGGTTGGCAATTCCACGCTCTGATGGGCTCAATAGGTTCTTAATTCTGCCAAAAAAAGGGAATTTATGAAGTTTCATTTCATTTGCAGACAAGCTCATTTGAAACAAAGGTGATCTGTGAGCAGTGAATTCAGTGATGCAAGGCTTTTGATAAATGTGTCTCGAGCTAAGCTTCCACTTGGCTTCCCCGCGCCCTGATAGGAGCTCAGCTCATGCTCTTGCAGCTTTTGTTAGCAACACAGGACTGACTGAGCTTTATTTAATGTCTTGGCCTGTGCGCTCAGGACTTTTCACCACTCATCTCTGTTTCAGCCCAGACATAACAAGACTGCGAGTGCTCCGGTGATATTAGAGGTGTCCTGTTGGGCTGCTTTGCTAAGACACAGCTACTACATGCTAAGGCAGCAGCCACGTTTCTGTAAAGTGACGTGCCACAGGCACCATCCCAGTCCAGAACTACTCACTACTAAACTGGACCTAGCACCCGTATCTGAGCCCTGCAACAACAAACCCTACGTGGGTCAGTCTCCCATAAGGGAGTCGTATTATATATATATTATATATATTTAAGTAACTGGGTTCTGCTTTGGCAATATCAATGAAAACCCAAACTTTCTTTTCTTTGTTTTGCCAGTGGATAAAATTGCATCAAATTGCATGCAGATCTATAATTAGTTTGGGTTTGTTACTAAATGGAACAGTGTTTGTGAAAATGATAAAGGAAATGAAGCTCCCAGAATGCTTCTCAGGAAAGAGAGGGACATCATTATTTTATGAAGCACACAGTGATATTTGTGAATTCTGAAGATTTTATATCCATTTTATACTTCTTACTTAAAGAAGCCCCCAAAAAAATAATGAGCAAAGCTGTAGAGATCTCAGACCAGCTCAAGCAGTAGTAATAAAAACAGGCACACAGAAACAACAACAAAAAAACCCACCCTCCAATTGCTGGGGAAAGAAAACAGTGTTTATACCAGCTTTTAGGTTAGAAAGCAGTTATGTCTGAAAAACATGCAATTATGGAATATTTAGTCTATAATTACGTACAAAATCTAAGCACTGGTGGGAAGGAAGGTACCAGCTCACAGTCCACCAGACGAGCTCATCTGTCAATTTACATTTCCATCACTTGAAACACACAAACCGCCACACAGCCACGTCTATTTGCAAGAGACTTAAACAAGGTGCTAGGTGAAAGTTTACAGAAAAGAAATGACAGAGGAGATAGAAGTATGACTGACACCTGCTCTTTCAGTGCTGGACCTTATTTTATTGGGAGCTCTTGTGATATCTCAGGTTAGCCTCCAGCGTTCGAGACTTCTGGTAAGTATACCACACAAGAACAATTTGGCTACCAGAGGCAGTTGCTATCTGCAAAGAACTTTGATGTCTGTGGATGGAAGAATCCACTGCTGTTGCTATTTTAATTAAGAAAGGAGATGAAGGAGTAAGATGTTCATGAAGGCTTCAGAACCCAAGTTAGGTTTATTTGCTACATTTTCAGTATGTCTGTGAAGATTGCTGCTATGGTAGAAGACTGTTAGAAAAGAAAGTGGAAGTGTCCCAAAAGATCTTCTAATTTCAAGAACAAAAGGACTCTGAGGGCAAAGACTAACAAAACCTACCAAACAAGCATCTGGTTCATTAAGATTTACACATTTCAGCAAAGAAATTCTAAAAACACAGGAATGTTCAAGATTTGTTGCAATTTCTTCTTGCATTTAATTTACATTTTGATACTTCTGATACTACTGCATGACACTGTACAGTAAGAGCACTGACGGTTAACTTGCTATAAGCCAATACCCACTGAACACACATGACCTTTTTGACTGTTGTTTTATTTTTCCAGGATGGAAAAGATGGTTATGCTGATACACAGCTGTCCTGCTGCAATCAAAATGTCCAAACATCACACCCATGCTGCACAAACCTCTGCTAATGAGCAGCACGTTTCCCATGCCACCATCTGCTGATGTTCTGGATGGAGAGATGCGTTCAGTGGTGCCTAGATAAGCATCTGCCAATGCCAAAAACACAACTCTTTTTTTTTTTTTTTTTTTTTTACTGGCTCTCAAAACAACCATTTGCAAAAATCCATAGGAACCATAGCAGCAACATCAAAAAAGGAAAACAAGTGCTCAGTCAGTACTTGCTTTTCATACCATATGCATCAAGGTATGAGCATGCTTAGAAACACCAGAAATCAATTGAAGCTTTTCTTGACGTTTATCACATTCACCAGGAAGATAATGCTCAGTATTGAAACTTTAATAAAAATGGGGAATTAAAAAAAAAGTTGAACCAACTGCATGAAGAAACTTCTCAGCACTGGGTTACAGGAACTGCCATGTTCTGAGTTAATGACCAAAAAGTAGGGACACTGGAGCCCCAGAAAACTGCAACCCAGTGGTTTAAGATCTCAAAGGTGAGTAAGCTCCACAAGGACTGGAAAAGAAGATCAGATCCCCGAACAGTTAGATATTAAAGCAATGCAATTCAGCTGGCACACCTTCAGCCTACAAATTAAATAATTGTACTGACAGTAGCTACACTATTCTTCACAGCAAGAGTGACCAAACAACCTCTGTTGGACATCATATGTGATCTTATTTGACTGATTTCAGTACAAATTGAAAAGTGCATCAACCTAGCACATACCTGCAGTGAATCAAAGGAATCCAAAACCAGCCACAATATTGTTTAGCATTCATTTCCATTAAGTATTCTTGAATATGCAAAATATCCAGAAATTATTGCTATTTTTGAGTAAGAAACTTTTTCAAAATGTGAAAACCTACAGCTTCTGTAGATGATTAAAGTGGTATCTGGTATGAAGTCTTTTATCCATTTTACTACATCCCCAAAACGTGGGGTTAAATTACCACCTTGCTTATACAAAGCCTTTCAATCATTCCTGAGACTTTGCTATTACTAGTTTCATTATTCCTTTCTGATTAAAAGTACACTATTGTAGCTGAAGTTAAACCTGCTGATAATTAACAGCCTAACCAGATTAAGCTTAACTATTTTTTAATAGTCAACCTATTATGTATTTTTTCAATTAAATTCACTTAAAAATTACAGGTTGAAAAAGTGTCACTTTGCAGATGGATAACGGGGGAAAAAAAAAAAAAAAAAAAAAAAAGGCATTTTGTTGCTGGAGCTATTTAACCTTTAAAACGACTGTCCTATCAAGGATTAGTGTTTCTGCTCATTTTCAAAGAAAAAAAAAATCCTCTTTAGCATTTGAAATTGAATAGTTAAATATATGATGCAGAAAATTCCTGCAATCGGCTATAGCATACTGTACTCTACTATTCTGAAAAGAAATAAAATATCCTTTAAGGTGCACTAGAAATCAATGGGAAGAAGCATATGCTGACACAGAGTAGCATCAGTAGCTGATATAAGTGGTGAAATGTACATTTGTCATTATAAGAACTTTTAAGTATCTCTCTGAACATCTCTAGATTCATTTTCTTCTATTTAAAAATGCTAAGAGTCATCACTCCATTTGTGCACAATAGACCTATATTGGTTCTATTGAAAATGAATTACGCTTTCAGCAAAGATGCATTTTGCATACACAACTTCTCATTGCTATAAATTGCTTCTTCTTACAAACCATTCAAATAGAGAGGACACTCAATATAAAAAGGCTGCACAATTGCACAATCCAAAACCAAAACTGCACTTGAATTTATCACTCCGACTTTTTTTTTCCCCTGTAAACTACTTTGCAATCATCTTAACGCCATTTTCATCATTTGGTACTTGTTTAGACTGAGTGACTTGAGTTATGGTCTTGTATCAATACAGAAGCAGGAACCTCCAGAATTGCTATTGAAATCCCAGCTAAAATGAGTAAGGATGAGGTTTTTTCCTCATGTTTAAATTGGGAAAGGAGTCTTCCCTTCTCCACAGCAGTCTCCTACTTATTTAAGAAGTGTGTTGTTTTTTTTTCATTTTTTGGCAAGCATAGCACTTGTACTTGCATATACTAACGTTTCATAAAAATAAGAGAAAAATGAAAATACAAATTGTGTTTTCTAAATTACTTGAAAGTGGCTTTACTATGTTCACAGCTCTTTCTCTACGTGGCACCAATTACTGAAAATAGTCTTAATATCCTTAACAGACTGAATTTTAGTAAACTGTGTTGGTGTATCTGCACCTACCATGCTAATGCCAGCAACATGCTGGATATCAGAAGATTGTAGACTGAAGCTTTCGATTGCCTTCTTAAGAGAAGCCCCCCATTTGATCTTTCCTTCAGTAGGTTACCGAGAAATATCAACATGAAAATGTACATAATTGAAAGTATACACTAGGGATGCTAGAAACATCCAAATCAAGCATTTCACATCTAAAAAGCATATCACATCACATCAAAAACACTTCTCTACTAGAGGTGGTACGCTGAATTTAAAGTTTATTCATCTTTCTCCCCTAAGAGCGTCACTGCACTTTCTTAGGCACTCTTATCTGTGCATTTTTGTCAAATCATCCTGTTTCAGTTCAAGTGTTAACCATAATTTACAATATAGTGAGAATTTTCCTTTCTGAGATATGTAAAACTTTCCTTGGAGTACCTGAAGTGCCAAAACACACCCCCATTCAATTCTGTTCAGACTTGTTTCCTACGAGAGAAGTAGGGCGATGGCTGATGCTATCACTACGTAGGGGTGATGGGTTAATCCCATGAGAGAAATGGAAAAAATGCTTTTCCTTCTCAACCGCTTGTGACCACCCTCCAGCAAGCATCCCCTGTGAGAAAACTGCAGCTGCCAGGCACGGTGCAGGGGGGACATCCTCACTGGAAATCTCTGCACAAACTCTCTAAAGTGAAGAATGACTCGAAGAGCATGACAAACATTAAACCTAATTAAAAAAAATCTTTCAAATTAAAGTTGTGTTTAAGTAAATGTATTAGTCTATTGATTTTTGTTTTTTAGAGCAAAACTCCCCCAAAATGCCACACCAAACAGTATGCCTGACTTGCTTTTCAAATATTAGCTTTCCAACCTAAAGTTGGAAATGAACACCTGGGCCTTCAAAACTCAAACTAAAAACGTGCTTTTGGGGTTGGAAAAGCTTTAAACTATCTTAAATAAAAAGCTCACCTAGAGATCTATTCTGGTATGCAAACAATAGCAGTATTATAGATATACTTATTAGAAGTGACTTTCAAAGTTTTTAAAGGTAATGTAGTACTTTCTGATAGTCTTTCATTAACCAGCCTTACTTTTTCAAGTGAAAACCATGACACATTAATCTAATATAATTCATTACAATTGAAAATGAAATATTTAAAGGAAAATTGTTATTTAATATTGATATTGACAAGCTTCAAAATATTCTTCCAGAAGCAGGCAAACTTCTGGTCTTAGAAGTGTGGTGAAGATACTGTAAGGCCATGCAGCACATCTAATCTAAGCTAAATTGAGAATTAAGCAAGTGAGAGAAAGGTCAGGAGATGTGATCTCCTGACAACAGTATGGGTATTAACAGAAGGACACAGAGAGAACACATAAAAATTAGTTCACTTAAGCTCCGAATTACTAATGAAATGAGAAACATCTGCCTCTTACTGGCTTCCACTTAAGCCTTTATTTTTTCAAGTCTCAATTACCCCAGCGTATAATTGTTATGTGCAATGTCCATTGACCAGAGTTTCCTTGGGTGTCCTTTCCCTTGTTTAGCCACAGTGATTGATGACCCTGGAAGAGAGAGGGCCTGCAGGATTTGGGCAATGTTATTGATCCCAGGCTGGAATACAAATGCCTCTTTAGAAACTAACGATATAAGTCATGTTTGGATCGAAACTGGGAAGACTGCATCCTAACAGACCTACAGTGATTCCTTGCAATACCATCTGGCAGCATGTGCCAAAAGAGCGGCTAAAAGCTTCACCACTTCCAGCTGCTGGAAGCAAGGTACAGAGATGGAGTGAGATCGATTAATAGGAAGAAAAGATGCAACTGGGCCAAGGTCCCAGTATTACTAAAAGCAAGACAATTTCTCGAAAATACTGTTCCACTTACCCAGAAAAAGAAGCACAGTAACAGTTCTTAGCCATACAGTAACTGTCTCTGTTCAGTCAGACCAAATACAAACAATGACTTACCAACAATCTCTTCTTTCACATAAACTCCAGGTCTACATTTTCCGCTCTGTAAGTTATTATAGTACTACATGCACTCACAATACAGTGAAGACCCCTGGCATTCCCTTATTAGTCTTGCAGTACTGCATGACCCCATGATGCGGATCCTCTTCAGAAAAAAGTTATCCTTTGAAACTGACTGTACAAATAAGCAACAGCAGCAACTTTCAAGTTCTCCAACTAATCAAGAACTGTGCTTAATTCAGGTTTCTGCTTTTACAGACGAGCCTCCTTGCCTAACTGATGTTCATTGTGACCGCATCAGTAAACACAGTAATTCAAAGGAGAGCAGGCTATGATGTTTAATATCATTATTAAAAAGATTACATTTTAGTAGTTTTTTGTTGTAACCAGTAAGTCTTAAAAACAGAGATTACAAGGACAGGGTCAGTTCAGATTCTTCAGTCTTAACCACCTGGTTTAAGCATACTTTATATGTATATAAATATATATATACGCTTATATATTATATACACACACACACACACACACACTTGAAAGTGTCAAATTGTTGTAGTGCATCACTCAAAAAACAAGTCATCCATCCACACATTTTTGCCTTTAAAGAAATTAGGTGAATTATTTAACAAAGCTACATTCTACAACCAAACTACTGACATGAAAATTGGTCCTTATAGAGCGCTGACATCTCAAGTACCTTTTACATGCAACAGAAGTGCATAGGAAAGCCTCTTCCTTGCATAGTGATAAGCTATTTTCTGAAGTACCAGCAATGAACTGCAGCAATTAAGAGATAGAAATGAACAAAACGGAAATAGGACAAAGGATGCTTAAAACAAATGAAGCAGTATAAACAGGTCGTGCACTGCTTTATGGATTCTAGACCAAGAGCAAGGAAGAAAGAGACCCAAAAAAGAAAAGGACAGGGAAGAAGTAGTGGAGAAAGGTGGTGTGGGTTTTTTTGTTCTTTCTTTTTGTTTCTTTATTTATTTTCTAGTTGGTTAAGATTTAAAAAATAAATAAAAAATACAAGCCTTCACAAAATGCCAGACTGTAAACTCTGATAGAAATCAAGTCATTGCATGGAGAGAGGTTATAAAAATAAATTAAAGTGATTGAAAGTATGAGGAAAAAAATATGCTCCTGCTCTAGTATGGTTTTTTATTACACTTACTGGAAAATTTTGCTAAACAACCTGGTTAGAAGCGGTGAATCCTGTTAACACCACTAGCCCACTGCCAAATTAATCAATCATACATCAACATTTGTGAGAAATATATCAGTTTACAACAGATCTACAGAGACAGTTGATTCACTGAAATAAGACAATACCAGGTATCAAGTAATTTCCTATAGTCTGCACACCTTAGCTGCTTGTTGGGATAAGCAGTATCAATAAATGGCACGGAATCATACCATCATCTTGGTTGGAAAAAGACCTTCAAGATCGTCAAGTCCAACCACCAAACTGGCCTACAAAGCATGACCACACAAAAAAGCTGCATTTGTCAGGGAGAATGAGGGATGTTATTGATAGCAGCATAAAAAGGAAAAACAAAAATAAAAATAAAAAAATAACAGCTTCTCTCTTTATTTACCTTGAACATGATCAAACTTAATATAACCACTTGACTTTGTTTTGGCCCCTTCCTCACCCCTGCAGCACTTGGCGCTTTCACTTGCTTAAAGCAAGAAAAAGAATGAGCAACCCCTTAACTAAACTGTTAAGAGACTATTTTACATTTCTAAATCCCACTATTTGAGAAAGGCAGGAGAGGAAGGCCGTTTGGAGTTACAATTACTTTGTCAATGAAGAAAGAATTTTCCTGATAAATTTCCTGCTAAGAATTTTTCCTCCTAATTTTCCTTCCTCCTAAGAATTTTCGGGCTAAGAACATTCCAGCTAATGCCAGTGGTATAGTGGAGACAAAGCATCTACAAAGGAAGCCCCAGACAGCCATGCCACGGATCAAAGCACTAGCAAAAGTGTCAGGAGCTAAAGCAGGAACACAACACTTGTGGAACAGAGCTGGCACTGCAGATGGGAAGGAAAAAGAACATTTTGAATGTTCTTAATGCATCTAATATAAACCAGAACAAAACTGAATAAAAACAATTGTTCCTTGTCACTATGGAAATTCCATGCATGAGCTTATGAATAATATTACAAGAAAAGACTTCTTTTAGAACATAAAACACATAGTCTCCCTCTACAATGATAAATCTTCTGCTGTGGGAGATTATTCCACAAAACACATGTGTGATTACATCTTCTGAAGCTCAAACTACTTAGAATTTACCACCTCCGAACTCACTTTCCACATGTGTAAGAACACAGCCTAATGAAAACAGTATTTGAACTGCTCAGGTTTTGTCCATTATAAAATCCTTTTGTATTCAACACATTCCAATGATGGTTGACACCAGCACATTATTACAGCCACATCTTTTAAGAAATAATTTTAATCCATAGATTTATGGATGCCAACACAATGCCAATGCAAGGATCCAAATGAGAAAATGTGGCCTCATCACAGCACATCTGATGTTTCCTAATTAATGCAGTATTTATTCAGTCATCTACTTCATGGGAAATTATTAATGCTATTTAGCAATGCATTGTTCTCTGTTCAGTGGGTTTCTTCTTTTTCAACCTTTACTTCTGCCCTTTCTCTCCATCACGGGGTTTCCTACATGACTCTTCAGCATGTCCATCCTGTCACAGAGCGCAGCAATATCGCAGCCTTCTCAATGCCCCTGGACAGCAACGGAGAGTCTTCCAAGTCCTTCCATCTCGTATTTGTTCAATCCTACAGGCTCAAGGAAGGCTTTTCTCTTTCCTTAGTGCATCAGTGACAGAAAGGTATCTGTCACAGTATGTCACGTTTAAAAAAAATAAATGCTAGAAGGGCACCCCAAAGAAGGGCAAAGAGGGTGAACGCATGTGCACCATTATTAGAGACAGTCACAACGTTGAACACAAGCTATAATTTCAATTATTACAATATTTTATTCTTCAATTTTCATTTTAAACTTTTAAAAGAACATATGCATCTTATGCAAAAGAAGGAACACATTACATACATCTGACTGGGTAATACTCTGCTCCTTTTTTCCGAACTATGAACCATTCCTATCTAATTAACACTATTTTTTTCTCCAGAAAATAATATTAATAAATTATGAAAAATAGGTTGTAGAGAACTCTAGAGTAAGTTAAATGTTTGGTCTAATTTTTGTTGAAGCTTTTTCTTCAGGCATTCACTACCTTCTAACACTTTGTTGCCACACACAGAAGAGGCTGTTTGCACTCCCCAGGCACTCCCCCACATCTACTTTTCCAGGGACTTACGCCTTTCTTCCAAAGTGAGGCTTGTTTCTACGTTGTATACTGCACCACAAGAAAAGCTAATGATCATACAGTTTTTAGAAACGTGATGGGACAAATTTGGGGTCACCCAGAGCAAACCATTTTGGGAAGGAGCAAATCAGGGTTTCAGTAACCATTTCTTTTGTGTCCTTCAGCGGGATGTAAGGCAGGCTGCTTCTGTTAGGCCTTGTGGGGCAGTACCAATTGTCCTATGGGGAAATTCTACAGAAGAAACTAGATTTCAAAACAGATTTCAAAATTGTATTATCAGATTCAAGCTCTCTTTGCTTTTAGCATGTCTACAAATGTCTCTTCAACCAGCACCATAGAAAAATAACTATTTCAAACGAGAGGGAAGGAGAGAGAGGGGAAACATCTACAGCAGTCTGTGCTACTGCAGCACGCAGCCAACAAGTCGTACAAGAGAGCAACAGGACCATGGATCTAACAACCAGTATTTCTGAAATGTCAGCCAGACACCTCCACACACTGAGGATTCAAGCATGAAGGAGGGCAGGGTGGGAGGGATGGCAGAAGCTCAAAAGCCGATACGAATGAACAGTTTGTCCTTCACCTGCTTGGTGCTCCCTGGGCCACAAACACCACCAAGTCTCAGCAGTAAGGTCCACGGTTGGGTCAAGCAAGCAAACCAGCCTCGTGCTCCAGAGCAGACCTTTTGTTAATGATGTTAATCCCCGGTGGACAAAGATATGCTCTGGGGCTTGCAGATCGTGTTGTGGGCTCAGCTTCTCCCACACAGGAGCAACAGCACTGCTGCGACAGGAGGGGAGCTCAGCACACCACACTGAGCCACTGAGAGAAAGGATTCTGCTGAATAGTGCTGCTGTAAAATTAAATCCTGTTCAGCTTAAGAGATCTGAGATGCATCCTCTGCTAACACACCTTGCCATTCCTGTGGCAGCTAAAGCTAGCTGAGATCACTCTCTTCCTGAGATCTCACAGGATGGCTCTATGAGATCCAAGAGTCAAAATACAACCATTAAAACCTGTTGCTGACCCGGACAGAGCTTGGGAGAGCCAAACAAGTTCAGCTTTATCAGAATCCCACAAGCATTTCAAGTGGAAGGGACCTCTGCCGGTCGCCTGCAGCTCAAGGCAGGGCTGATTTCAAAGCTAGGTTACACTGCTTGGACCACTGCCGAGGCAACAATTTCTCTCTGTGCTCCTCTTTCAGTTTGCAGTTCATAATGACTCAGAGTAAGAGAAGAAATTTTCTGCATC
This sequence comes from Nettapus auritus, assembly GCA_011076525.1. Lineage (NCBI taxonomy): Eukaryota > Metazoa > Chordata > Aves > Anseriformes > Anatidae > Nettapus > Nettapus auritus. The sequence continues at coordinate 48,613,906 of CM021767.1, read as the reverse complement.
CTTCTGTATGCTGTACTTTATGCAAAGATTTCTACTGGTTTATATTAAATAAACTGCACAATTTAAATACTTAGATAAAAAATAAAATTAAGGCAGCAATCCTTTCAGTGACATTCGTTGTCATCCCCCCTTTCTTCCAATACATTCATACAAACTACTGTAAAAGTGTTTATTACAGAAAACTCTGCACTTTAAAGATTATGAGTATGCACATGGAAGCAATTAACAAATGAAATGCCATGCAAAATGCCATTTGAAAGATGCAGTATTTTACAAAGCAGCATCCCGTAAAGTCAATTAAAGAGAACATTATCAAAATCTTGGCAAATCTGCACTACGACTCATTCTTTTGATGATGAAGACGTGAAGAGAAATTGTTCATTTTGTGAAATCAGGGTTGCACAGGAATTTGTGAAGTTTCAAGCTATATAAAAACATCTTTCCAAAAATACACAGCTAGAGCTTATTTGACTGTAAATTGCCTTGCCACTTCCATTCATTTTCCAAACAACTCATATTGCAGCATTCTAGCATTTCCAATGAACTGCAAACCAGTCCACTATACAACAACATAAGTACAGCTTAATTTTGGAGAAGATAATTCACCGACTACAATGTATGTGGCATTTCTGATGTCTACAGAAAAAGACAGTATGTATACACACATAAAAAAATGTCCTACTGAACATGAATGGGGACTATTTTACTCATGTGGTGTTTCTTTCAAAATTAGCTGGTATGAAAATGTTAGTAGAAATCAAAACTAGCAGCAGTTAACCTATCTACATATATAACTAAGAAAACCAAAGTGTTTGAAAATATAAATGAAAGCTTTATTGGTTCTTTTCGCAACAGAATCAAGTGAAAACAGATGAATACTCAGCTATAAAATTCTTAACATTTATTTTTTCCAGAATGTTTGGCTAAAGAATGAGTTACTATTTAAAGACTTGTATTTCTTATGAAACTATCTAACCATACTGTGCAAGCAAATATGATTGCTATCTGGTTCTATATCACGTTAAGAACTGGAAAACTTAAAACAAGAGCCTTTAGCATACCAAAATCTTTTGAGGTATAAATATAGCAAGTAGTTTGCATGCGTCATCACAGATACCGTACCAGAAATGAGATCCTGAATAAATTATAAGCTAAAGAATACACACAGGGCTAGAAGAAGGAAGCAACTGAAAGCAACATGAATGATCAGAGCAATGTGCTCTCTCTTCATTAGTTCCCTGCAAGCTTTGTTCCTCCTTCTACTCTAGAGAGACAGCAGTTGTATTACACAACTTGGTATCATTTAAAACCTGTCTTCTTCAGAGAGAATTAAAACTTCAGAAGTCTTTTTTTAAAGCGAAGGCATCTAAAGCAGTATCCTGCAGTAGAAGCAGGTGATTTTTGGCAGTGAGGTCAAGAAATGAAGGCTGAGCCAGGAAGGGGTGGGGAAAGCCTGCGTGGCTGTCCGTCCTGCAGCATCCTGGCCTGGCTCCCCATAGGAAGAGACAGGAGCAGGTCAAACCCAGCAGCACAGAAATCACTGACTTCCAAACATTTAGACCTCAAACATGTCTTTCACTCATGTGAACTACTGTCACTCGGATATCATGACTCTTCACAATACCAGAATGCACTAAATCCCATATGCTTCCTTGCTACCACGTTAAGGACATGTGCATTCACACCACCCCCTCTGTACACACACCTTTCAGATGATTTTGGCACCAACAGCTACCAGCTGACCAGATACTGTTTGAGAACAGGTTATTTTACTTATACTGCTAACCTAAAAATATCTGCACAGCAGCCACTGCTGCTGCTTCGCTAAAGAGCACCAAGCCATGTAAAAAAAATGATGTTCATATTTCTCAGCAGGTTTCTGGTGTACTTCACTGCTGTGTAAGCGCTCCATTCTCTCAAAAAAAACATAGGTATGTGGAAGGTTGTTAAAGTTTCCTCCTAACAATTCAAATCCATCCCCTCCTTTCCAAAGGGCAACAAAGGAGACCAGCAGCTTGTGCTGCTGCCCAAGGTAAGTCTGTTACTGCCCATCTCTACTTGACCCTCCCAGGCAGTCCAGAAGTAGCTTCCGTCCACTACGAACTCTAGTAATTGAAAGAATGTGACAAGAAAATTGAAAATATTAAGTTAATATATGAGCTCATTTGCTTATAAGAGATACCATCCAATTGCTTGTTTTCTTTCTGTTTGTATAGGATGAATATACACTTAAGAGGGCAAAATGAATTAGCTTCATGTCCTCTGCCAGTTATTAATTTTTGAATTTCAGATAAAGAACAAGTTAAGACATTTTAATTAAAAATACATGGACAGTAAGAATTTCCAAGAAAGTAAGTCTGGTATGGCTGCTCTAATTAATTAATTGGTATATCATCCATTATACAGGCAGACATCTTAATTTCCCTCCTGCTTCCCTTAGACATACAAGAAAAATTCTAAACCAAATATAGGAACCAGCTTAGCTAAAAATAAGGTTTACACAGACATTAACTCACTCTTCTCATGTCAAGAGTTTTATTTCCCTCGCCCTTAATTGGCCCATATCAATGTTGCCCCCCAAAAATCAGTTTCCAGAAGAAAATACTTCACATCGTGGTAAATTCCTGTCCTTGAATATTACTTTCCGAAAAACATGTATTTGCTGCTTTCCCCAGGAGATTTACAGCATTGTTTCACAATGCTGACACACGCATACAATCAGCTTCCTAATGAAAATCAAAACAAACGCAAGTAACATCCCAACTAGCCCTTGGAGAGTTTCGATTAATACCCCATCCATTAGGCATCTGTTTCATTACACGATGCAGACCTCTAGATTATAGCAGCATTAATAACTGTCCGCAGACTGAGACATTTACATGAGTTTCTATAATGAAACCACTATGCACAGCGCAACCCTCAGTGATTCATTTGGCCTTTACCATCACATGAAAGTAAATTCAATTTGGCAAATGATTTAGATTTGAATAAACATCCCAATCTATCACTGATGACTTTAAATCCTTGGCAATGCCTATTCAGTATTATTTCAATTTAGATACCGTGAGAATAATGCAGGAATGGGTATTCCTTTAAAATCTCCTTCATTGGGAAATATTTTAAAATTCAAAGTAAAGCAGAAAGACAGGGTATTGAAATGTCTTGTTCAGTTAAGAGAGCATTTTAGTAGGCGTTGTTCATCGCAACTCGTTGAAGAGCCAGGCAGAGGAGATGTCGGCACTCAGCAGGTCTCAGGAGAAGGCTCAGGACAGAGTCAAGGAGCAGAGTGCCCTTCTGGGCCCAGGGCCTGCCTCACCAGGCTGAACAAGCACATTATGCATATTAACAAGTACACCATGCCTTCAGCTGCCCTCTCCAACGCACACAAGCTCAGTCAGAGAAGGTCATGGACCAACATGTGGTCTGCTCCTGCTCCCTGGTTACCCACAAAGGTCACGGACATGACAAGAGACACAGCAATATGGCCTGTGAGGGACAGCCGCCATCTTATTGCCAGTGAGCCCAACTATGTAAGAAGGCTCATTCCCTAAGATATGCCTCAGTGGAAATGTATCCAAACACCAGCCGAGGCTTCAAACACATGCAGCTTCTGTCTTCCTTGACATACCTTCACAACTGCCTTACATTAGACTGAGTTTTATAGAAGAGTTCATGTTTTAAAAATACCGAAACCAATCCCAACAGCAGTTGACTTTAGTGAAATTGCACAACAGCATTACTGACATGAAGAGAAACATTGCTGACTATATTTTTGTGAACACTCGGTTTCCATATGTCAAGACTTTAAACTAAAAGCATTTTCAAATACTTCTCAGAATAATAATTAAGAGAAAGCAGTATGTACATGTTCCACCCAGATGTACACTGCTTGCAAAACATTCACTGTAAAGTACGAAAACTAATCTCTTGTTATTCTCCTGTTATTCTCCCTGAAGCAGACCACCTTTTCCTCACCGGTCCCCTATATATTCAGAGACGAAATTAGAGAAAAACCCCAGAGAGATCATGAGCCTATTTATAATGATTGTCACAGGCTACCAGGGATGATTAATGCCAGCTGAAGTCATTTAATAATTTCAGAGTCTTTAGCACAAGATGTGCAATTTCTTACTGCCATAATCAAGCATTCAACTCTTTTTTTGTTGTTGTGTCTGTGTGACACCCTTGCACAGTCTGAAGGACAAGTCTTTGTTTCACTGCCAACCAGCAGTAACTGTTGTCAGTGTATTTGGACACATGACATTAATATTCTGCCTGCCAAACACACCAAATGAACTCTGCTGGAGTTGTAGGCGCTTAATTCCTTCAGTGGTACCTTTTCTAGACGATGCTTGCTCGTATCAAGTATCTGCTGAGTTAGAGGTATTTGGGGAACTTGTTATAAAGTTAGATTATGGCAACAAGTACTCCATAAAAATGCTCTTTACCATACGGCTGCTAAGTTTGTAACAGAGGGGTTTGTAGCTTATCATACCAATTTACGTATGGAAGAAAAAAACGGTGATGTACAATTAAGAGCTGCATAAGATTATGAGCAAATATAAAAGCAAGCTATTTATAAAATCCCATAATCAATTTGAATTCACAGAATTTTTGTGTAGCTTAAATACGTATTGACAAAATCTGACTACATTAACCTTAAACTAGAATATTTAATTTTATCACTTACTACACTATACACATTCATATTGCAACAAAAGAGGTCATGTACCTAAGTTTCTCTGAGGTTAATTCAACAGAATTGTGTCACGTCAGAGAACCTAGGTTTAGAAAAAAAAAACATCAAACAATATACAGCTTTCTTAGAACAGGATGTCTAAAGTGAAAACATTTCACCCTAGTAAAACCATTATTTAATCTAAAACTAATTTGCAGAACGTTTTCAAATAAATAAAAATCTTACTGGTAAGCAATTTCTGTTCTGTTCGTAGTTTAACAACCTGACACCCCTTTTCATAACATTTCTGCCACCATTGCTTCTGGGAAAACAGGTAGCAACACAAGGGTCAGATTCTGGTATAAGGAACCAAGTCAGTAAACATAAGGGTGTCTCTTGAAGGAGCATACGCCTGCATTCATAGCTAGCATCAGGTCTTTAAGAGGGGGAAGTAAGAGCACCCACAGCATCAGCCTCAACCCTTCACCAAAAATATCCATTGCTGCGCCGCGCCCCCCCGCCACAAGCAAACAAAAAAAAAAATACAACAAAAAAAAAAAAAAAAAACACCTTGCAAAGCTTCATGAAGCTAATATTTTTTATGTTTTTCGTCTTGTTTACAACATTACCTATAACCAGGGGGTTGTTAGGTAAGTTCATTCTTCCACATGCCTAGTAACCCTTTTTGCATTACAATTAGTCTTGCTATCTGACTACTTAACACAGAAGATGAAAATTATTTATAGGAAAAAAGAGCAAGTCACACTAGTGACTTGCCCAGCGTGACAATTTTTAAACGTTCATATTTTTAAACTCATTGATTCATCTTAAAAGCGCAGTCACCTTTGCTGCATCACACTGAAAGCACACCACCCTGTGATCAGTTAGAAGAACTTGATCATCGTTATCTGCCATTTCCAATTCAAATTGACAGTCTATAACAAGTTACCCTTGGTCCCTCAGCATACAAAGCCTGCACAATGTGCAATAAAATGCCAGACATTGCTCCCATCTTTGAATCATCTAGTTTTTCCATGGATAATGTTCCAAATCTTCTTTGTATTCATAACAGCTCTTAGCACTGTCTCATCAAACCATTTAATTAGTGGACACCTTTTTGGGCCTTGTTCTGTATTAAAATATATCTTTATTCCATGACAGCACTGTCCCATGGATGATTCTCCCTAATCACCATCAATAAGCCAAATAATTTTCTCTTTGGCAGAACTCTTCATCATCAACTTCTGATTCATCTCTTCCTACCATGAAGTATTTCATTAATCTAAAACAATGAGTGGGTGTTAGCAGTTTCTTATAATAATGTTTTAACAGTTTTACCTCAGTCTATATAGACAAAAAATACTGCATTTCCTAAATTTAAATACTGCCATTTTTTTCTTTTATTATCCTTATTGAAAGTAATAATAGTAATAATAATAATCCTGTTTGATGAAAACATGCTCTGCTCTCAGTAATTGCACAAAACTGCCACGAATACATTTGGGCTAGAACACAGGGATTTACACTAGAAACTTAAAACAATAGCCTATTCATTTAATCAAAGGAAACACAATCATTCGAAGGGCAACCCATAACAATTAAGCTGAGCTCCTGAATACTAAATATGAGCCATCCTTGCCTGGTGCTTTCTCCTTTCTATTAACTACATGAGAGACTATAGTCTATAGAGGATTCAAGTTTCTAAACTTCAGAGAAAGTAGATTCTAGTGTAGTCTTCTGAATGGGAGTGGTAGGAACAAAAAACTGAGCAAAGTGTTTTTTTTAAAAAAAAAAGTTTTACTATTTCATCAAGAAGCTATTCTAAGCCAAAAGAATTTACCTACTACATGGGGTATGTCAATGTACTTCTCACTCCTAGAAGCTCTTGCACACAAGTCTCCGAAAATATTTACATTTAAAGAAATGGAATTGGGGAAGCTTTTCTTTTGTGATGCAGATTCCCTGATTTCAGTCTACAGTTGAGGAGATATTAAAAATGTTTCCGTGTTTCATTATAAAGTCAAAACAAAGTTGACTTTGTTTCATTTACATGCTAGCATTTGCCAGGGCAAAATTTCTATTTAGTTTATCTACTCAATTTGCATTATTTCTTTCCTATGCAGCATCTTAGCCAAATACTAAACTGCTGCTTAGAAAAATGAGGCATTTAAAAAAAGAAAAAACGTTCTTCCTGCACCGAACTGTAATAGGAGCATTATCAGAAGACTTTTTGCTCATTAAAAATGAGTTCCTGGGTCTGAGCTACCAACACAAAAAAAACAGTAGCTAGAAAATTCCCATGCCGGTAACCATTGCTTCGCCTGTCTCAGAGGAGTCATTAAATAGCTTACCAATAGCATGGAAGTAAGGGAATACAATCTATACAAAGCTAAATTATGCCTGAGAGAGCACCGGCATTTCCAGAACTTGGTCTTAAAAATCCCTTTTACCAACTCCAATTTCACTTTTGATTTCCAGCAGTTCAAAGGAAGAGGTTATTCTACCGGGTTGCAAATATCAAGTACTACTATGGATTCAAAACCCTTGAGTCAAACAAATGCTTAACAGTCTTCTGTTTCAAGGGCTTTTAGGGTGCACTTTGTTCCCTTCACAATTTTTTTCCTTACACTTTTTAAATAAAAAACAGATTATTGCTTAATAACATGATCCCAGAGGAAAAGCTCAAATACTCTAAAACTCACAAGGGTACTGGCAGTACTGAGCTGCAGCAGAAAACCCAATTAGGAAAGGATTAACTGAAAATATCAGTGCACGCACGCATCCAGGCGTTCTCCCTCCCCTCTGTACCAAACCGCCCTCGGAGACCAACAGGCACCAGGCTGACAGCCTCCCAGCAACTGAGGGCTTCAAAATTTCTGTGCTTGGTAGGGCAGCATGCATGGGGCACAGGGAATAGAGAGATGCAAACAAACACCAACCCTGCAAAAGCAAAACAGCTGAGCAAGTTCCCAACTCTTTTGTTAAGTTTTCTGCCTAACTTCCTGGAAAAGTACAAGTCAGGGAGTAAGAACAACAAATTGGGTGGCTCAAGTGAGTGAACGATTTGTTGTATCCGTGTATGTGTGCAAACATTTTAGATATCTGTATTATAAAAGCATTTCTAGATCTTTGGAAAACCTTTTTTTCCTTCCCTTCTGTCTCACACTGTTTTAACTGATGATTAGCTCACAGATGTCTAATGAAACACCTTTTGTCTTTGGAGGACAAAAATAGATTCCTAGCCTAAAGCACAGGAGGGAAAAAAAAAACAAAAACAAAAAAAACATTGAAATCTAAAAGACTTCAGATTTGCCAATTAATATTTCAAGGCACAAAGTAGTCTGGAACAGAAACTATAGCCTGCATGTCAAGAGGATGAAAATAGGACATTCTGAGAATGGTGCTGTACTATCCATTAGAAGTATTAAAAAGCAGAATAGGAAACCTGAAAAGGTCAACCAAATGCTTAAGAGTAAGCATTTAGCCTCTCCACTGCTCTCCCTCCTGCCTTGCACATTGAAGGACTGACACATTTCTGAGTGGGAAGGAGACTGTCTTCCGTTTCTGCTTCTCAGTAAAGGCAGAACGAATGAACGGATGTTTCTGTCTTCAGGTTCAAGTGGAAGAACAGGATATACAGCTATGATTGTAACTAGAGAGTAGTTACAGGTCAAGCTAAAGAGAGCAAGACAGTAGGCAAGAAGAGGAATCCTTCCTTTGGCATATCCTACTGCTTCCAACTACTGCTGAGCAAGGGGGCTCCATGGATCAGACTCCACCTAAAGCACGCTGAATAGCTGTGATGGTCTTCATTTTTACTGTGATTTTCAAATACTTTAAGTCACTTTTTACTTTTGGCCACTCTATTGCTTTGCAGAAACGAGTTCTGCAATGCAATTATCTTGGATATGACAAGGTACATCTTATTTAATAACTTGCTCTCTCATTAGATACCTTCTCATTCTCATGTTAGGAGACATAGGGAACAAATCATTCCCTCTTCATCTTCTCCCTGCTATTCAAAGAGTTTATAGACTTCAATGAGATGAATGAGGGTGCTTGGTTCTCCATATCGAGAGTCATAATTTATTTACTTCCATCCCATTCAAAACCCAGTCAGGACATCTGATTGCTCTGCTTGCCTTTCTCAGTAGCTTTTGAAGTCGAACCACAGCCTTTTGAGGATAAGGTGAAAAGAAAGTCACAGTATTCAGTAACAAGATTTACCAAGGACATGCGGGAATATAAATAATGCTTTCCATTTCATTCTCTCTTTTATTAGAAACTATTAATTAAATTGTCTTCGCTTTTTTCTTTCTTTAGAATTGACACTAAACCTCAATCCAGAATAACCTTTTTTCCAGTGTAGCCAATTAAGAACCCATTACAGTTCATGTATAGTTAGGACTACTTCTTCTGACACAATCTTTCATATGCCATTTTAATCACCTTAGAAACCATTACGACTCTTCACAGCTCATTTTACTCTTTGTTGTCTCTAATACATTTGTAGGAGCACTACACAGTAACGTTGCACTCCTCATACTTTTATAATTCATTTGCTAATAGACTGAACCACAGATGTTCATCTAGAAATCTAATCCAAAAGGCATTTCCTTCTGATTTCATGAAAGCTTAAAGTTCACTGTTTTCTATTTAAATGACGACATTGTTGTCACTGTAGTTTGTTTGATTGCAGTTGTTGCTTTGGTTTTAAATATAGGGATCCATCAGAAGTTTTTTGGAACATAAAAAAAATACTGTGTCGACTAAATCACTCTACATAGTGACTGAGCCAGTCACTATACATAGAATTCTGACAGATTCCCTTCAAAAGCTTGTGTCTGTTTCTCAATATAAGTTATTAAATATCTTGCGCCAGGCAAGGTTCAGGTTGGAAACGAGGGGACACTTCTTATCAGAAAGAGCAGTCAGGCATTGGAATGTGATGCCCAGGGAGGTGGTGGCATCACCATCCCTGGGGGTGTTCAAGGAAAGGTTGGACGTGGTGCTTACGGACATGGTTTAGTGGGTGACATTGGTTGTAGGGGGGTGGGGGACCAGATGATCATGGAGGTCTTTTCCAACCTTAATGATTCCATGATCCTATACAAATTCTCTTCCTTTCTACAGTTTTCAGCAGTTCTGCTGGTATGTAAATCAGATTTGCTGGTCTGTGGGCAGGGCACTCAAGTCCTTTTTTAAAAGCTGGAATAACATTAGCATGAGCCACCTCTTCACAGTTGGGTATGCAGACAATGTTGTACACCACAAACACCAGTCCAGCAATGCCCGATAAAAGTTACATGAAAATCCTTGGGTAAACACTTTATTATAGAATCTTGACTATGACATATTTCTCAAAGCAGGTAGGGTAATTAAAACTGCTTCTATTCAGACTTTAGTTTGAGATTGGCCCTCAGGCATGCTCAGAATGAGGAGTTTAACTAGATTTTTTTTTTTCCAGTATCAAATTCGGGGGGAAAGGAGATGAGGCAACTGAAATTAAACCAAAACAGTCCATAGGACACTTACACCTAACAGACTGCAGTTTATTTTGATCATTTCATTTTGAAGGAAGAAGCATGTGCAATGCAGCAGCTGCACTGGTCCCTTTCTGCTCGTCCATCTAAACTCTCTCGCTCTGGAAGGCAGCTACCAGCAGCTGCACGTGGACTGTGCCCTGGGGAGCGCTGCTGCTCCCAGCCTCCCGAGCCGAGGCTGCACTGCTGGCCGCCCTCCCAGACAGCAGTCCTGCCCCTATGCCCTCGGGCAGAACTCCCTGAATTAATCTCTTTGTTTGTGACTCATAACAGGGTCAGGCTGAATGCAAATAGATTTATATTTCTGAAGTATGGATGATCATATGGTACAAGCACCATGTTCATTTTAGTCTTTGAGATGAGAGGAAAGGTGACCAGTTTTTTCTTGTTGTTGTTTTTTCTGGAGGTGAAAAGAATGATTGCACAAGCAATGAATGCCTCCAAAAAAGACTCCTTTCCATATTCTTCTCTGAAGCAAGGGTATTGCTTTAGAACGGAATCAAAACACTTCTAGCAGACTTTGCAGACAGTCCAGACAAGATTATTTTGCTGCATTTCACTCTGCAGTTGTTGTTCCAGGCTCAGACCTCAGGTACTGACTCCCATTCATTCCTTCCTACTATTTTCCCTAACACTTCAGTCATGTGAGGAAACAAATACAGTATTAAATGTGTACAAGATTTACCTACCTTCAATATATTTTAACCCTAGGATCTTAGCATGTAGGAGATCCAGACACTGCATAAGAGAAATAAATGCAAAGCTATAACAGAAAAAAAAACGTCATACTGTAGTCTTCTCCTCGTTGAGGTGGCTGCAAGTTAATTGTCACTAGAAAGAGCACTCTATAAATTATTGTTTTGCAAAAGGCACAAGGTGGATGAAGGAAAAACTATGCTGACAGAAGGCCAAAAAGTACATGTCCTTTTTGAGTTAAATACAAAAAAATCATTTGTTTTGCTTTATTAAAAATAATCATAATTTAAAAATCCTTGCAGTTAAATAATAAAACGACTCATTAAGGTGCTTTACTATATCAGTGTAAACACATTTAGTCATGCAATTTATTTGTTTTTGACTGCTGTTACTGATCTATGTCAGAAGCAGAATATACCATCTTTGGTACAGCTGTACAGCAGTATCTTGCAGTGAAAACAGCAGGTTTGAGATATCAAAAGTAAATAATGACACACTGACCCCACATGCCCTAGCACTCCTTTCAAAGGACAGGTGAGCATACTTTCTTTACAGACAATGGTAATTATTCAACAGAAACATTATCAGGTGTGCTAAAATTACATTTCCAAAAGATATCTACAATTGCTGCAAGTTTTATCTAGTTGCACCAGGAGCACCTGACTATGGAGAGGCTTCACGCTTCAATGCAAATAAAGACTAAAAATTTTGGTGATGATCAAGATAAATATTAAGCACTATAGTAACAAGAGCATCAGTATATTACCCACACAAAAGGGACTGATTGTGATGGATAAAATTTAACAAGCATTTTCTTTAAGCATAACTCAAACTGAGATTCCACTTTGGTAATCAGACATTTCACTCAAGCATTTCACATTACATAGTGATAAATGTATTTGTTATTTTAACAGAAGTGTTACAGTACACCATCATCTTCAAGCTCTCTTATCCCCCTTCCAGAAAAGCCTACTTAAAAAGCACTCAGAAATAGCACAGTATTACCTGCAATAAAGAAAAATGCATTTGAAATAAGCTATAACTGTCTTCATAATATAACTCATCTTTCTGGTGTTTGATTTAGTTGCTTACCTTCATATAGCTACATATAAATAAAAGTTATCGTCCATTAAAGCTCAGGCCAAATGAATTGACAAATTGAAAGTGATGATAAACAGCCATGAAGTGATATGGCCTGCCAAATAAACTTTTCCAATACAAATACATTATTTGAAAACAAAACAACAAACACTATTTTATAGAGTTGCAATAGCTCTACTATTTCACCACAAAGTACACATATTCAAAGAAAATAACAAATTACAGGAACTGCAAACACAGATTAGACTTGCAGTTTAAATAACTATAGCACCATGCCTCAGCACTGGGGGCTGTCCCTTCTGTCAGAAATAGCTCCGTTTTGACTTCACATGACCAAATCACCATTAAAAAGTTGAACCAAAATTTGTGTATTTCTGAGAATTTAAACAAACATATACATACATATATAAACACATAAAAGTGAATTTGCCCCCAGCAAGGAGAAACTAAAGAGTCAGCAGCCCAAAATCTGCCAAACTTATTTCTGCAACGTATCTGTTTCAAACCTGGACACAAGCTTTCCAAATGGAGTTGTGCTGAGACAATGTCAGCACATCTGAAGGGAGATCACAGCACTCTCCTACGCTCTCAGTAACTCCACCATGTCCCTGCTGGGACCTCTTTGCTTGGTAGAAGCCAACTGACTCAACAACTATAAAAAAAGATGGATCCCATGAGGGAAGCTGAGAAAGCGGGCACGGCGAGAAAATGAGAGTAGGAGAGCAGCAGAGTAAAATCTGACGATTGGCCAAAAAGGGAAAAAGGAACTGATGGGGAAACGCATCAGATGGTTGGACCATGCTATGGAAATGACTGCCACAGAAAAATAAAGAATAGGAGATGAGAATGGAAACTGCATAAGAAACCTTGAGAGTTGGAACCTAGAGCATAACTTGAAGAGAAAAGGAACAAAGAAGGAATACACAGTAGTAAGACAGGGACTTGCAGAGCAAGGTGTCTGGGACAGGAAGCAGCCACATGGAGGGAGGCCAGGAGCTGGGAGGAAATGGGTCTGGAGTGTTAAGGTAGAAAGCATCAGCATCCGCAGAAGGAAGTGAACATGAACAGGAAACGCCATGCAAAGCCTGGAACAAGAGACGAGACCAGTACCAGTATGCATCCAATGGTCACATTCTTGTCAGCAAAAGAAAGGAGGAGTTACTCTAAAGCATCCGGACTAGACCCTACATGTTAAGATTCCATACCTATACCTACTTTTGCCTTTCTCACAAAAATCCGGCAGGATGTTGATCATAACAATCTTGCAGTGATTTTTTTCAAGGAAGCCAAAGCATGTTCCTCGTGTGCTGAAGCCAGACTTCAGATCCCAGACAGAGTCTGCAGACTGCCAAGAGCTTGCAGTTGCAGATGAAGTCAATGAAAGCTGTTCTATGAACAAGTGAAATACCTAGTAATAGTAAGAACTTTAAAAAATAGGCAAGAAAAACATCCTGAAAATTCCAAATTAATTATCCAAACGTTGCTCTATAAGTTTCTCTACTTTATTTCTTCCTTTCTAATTGCACAATTGAGGTAAAGCAACGCCACTCAGCTTAGCAGACAAATTCATTAGTATGCACAAAGCACTCGAGTACTGTAGTGCCATATAAAAAGCACTATAGCATTGTAAAAAAAAGGCTTAACCAATAATAATCTTCATAAAGTCTGAATAGCATGATCTAAAAAGGAATGGGGCCAACACATCGAACGAGGAAGAAAAACACCAAGCAGGTGTTCATTAAGCAAGTACTGGTTTTGCACTGTAAATGAAGTGAGAGGAAGGAGTGGAAAGGTATCAGAATCATTTAATTAAAAATTGACTCATAACGCATGAATACAAGGGGGTAAATTAGAGTTACATAAGTGACCTTAATTGCAGCATCTCCTACCTTGAATATTCAACACAACAACTTTAATAACATTTTTCTAATTTCGTTTTGTGTGTACAATAAAAGTTCACATTCAGTAACAAAAAAATTGAGTCATTTCTCTGACCTCTATCATCCCCTACTTTCAACCACAAAGCCAAAAAGAAGTGAAGCTGACATTCAGACTTACCCTATCCAACTTACTGTTTCAGCAGCACAGAATTCAAATAAAGAGGCACAGAGCAGTCAGAGAAGGAAGCTCAGGGAGAGCCACAGTATTTCTGCACTGAATATACAGACTCTCAGCTTCACTGTTTGTGAAATTCCCCCTGAAGACCAAGAAGCACTCTTTGTATTCAAATTTCAGGTAGCAGACTGGTGCCCCTGTAGTACTACAGAAAGCGGTGTTCTTCTGTTGTAGGATAGTCATTTCTTGATCTCGTATCTAACACCTTCAACAAGAAGGAAGGTTGCTCTGTCTCCTGCTACTCTGAACGCATACATAGGTCTCTGTGTCCACCTGTCTCCTACTTCACATTTTAAGTTAGCCAAAGCAGGGAAAAATCTTTTTAATCCGCTTTCCCAGCACCTGCCACAGTAAGACTCCAGCAATCTTAGATGCTACCCTAAGAGTGCCGTAACAGCAATGCTTCTCCTCTCAGACTACCTAATTTTAAAACTACTGCTAGAACAGTGGCTCTATGCTAATTTAACGGCCAGACCAGAGTTGAGACACAGGATGTGACTACACCAGCAAGCACTGAAGTGCAACAGGAACGCATCTGTGGGATGCAAATATTTGAGCTGAGGACCACACGTCCACGTGAGACCTGTTTCAGTGCTCCAGACTCGCCCTCAGCTGGTCCAATGGGCTGAATTCAGCCAGTGGCTGGAACCCACTTAGTGTGCCCTGGGATTGCATCTTCTAATTTAGCTTCATGCAGAAAGATACCCTGTTCGGGCACTCCAAGTTTACTGCATGATATGAATCAGAAAGCAGGGACAATCCTGGTATGAGAGATTTTCCAATAAAGGGCATTTCTGACCTGACCTGAATCACCAACAGACGGCCACATCCTGCTGGCACTGACCGGCAGCTACCAGCTGCATCCCTGGGCCTCGCTCCAGCTCCCCAGTTTCCAGCATCATCACTTCCTTAGCGGAACTTTTCAGTGATTCTGCTGCTCTGCAGATAAAGCAGGCAGGGTACAGAGTTCTTTGTACAAAAGATGATGCTCATTAAACTTTTGTTGCTGAATTTAAATACTGTACAATCACCTACAGAAAATACCACATGCATCTGAACAGTTATTCTCTGCATATCCAGCAATTATATACAACTCATTAATTTTCATGTGGGTTTTGCAGTACTTGTCAAATTAGCCATTTGAATACCATACTCATTTTTAAATGGGGAAAAAGTATTGAGTTAATAATGAATAAAATTGCAGTAACAATAGTTCTTGCTGTCTTTATAACTGCCTCCATCCTAAATTTCTTCATGGATGTTAGCGTGCAATCCCCAATTTTTTATTTTTTATTTTTTGCCAACAACAGAACAGATGGTGCTTTATTACAAAAACTGGGAAACAAAAACAGAGATAATGTTGAAAAAGTTGTGCATTTACTTACAGAAACAGACAGGAGCTAAAAGAAAAAAAAAAAAAAAACAGTATTCTGATGTAACAAAAAGGGAGACGTTAACTTTCTGGCTGTATTTTAAAGGCAGCAGTTTTACTTCTATAGGAATTGCACTATCCTAAATTTTAAGAAGTTGTTTACTCCCAGAGTGGCTCTGAATTCAACATGTAGTTGATCAGGACCATAAGTAATCACTTCTAGAGACTCTGAGGGAGATAAATAAAATGCATTATTTTATAGCACTGCATAAATCCTTTGCACAGCGTCTGGAAATACTTGGATAACAGATAATAACCTGTAACTTGCTGAGAAATTATTTTTCACATAAAATGGAGAATAATTCTAAATAAATAATTCATAAAATTAAGAATAAAAGTAGCGTGCCACATGAGGCAGTGAGATGTTGAATGCTTACAAAGGGACTAAAATGCCAGGTACCACTTGGTTGAATTTCTTTTCTCAAGCCCCAGGGTTTGAGAGCACTACTCCATAACAGTATTCCAGAAGACTTGTGTTGATTCTTCTAACAACTATCATTTAAATGGTTATTGTTTAATACTATCACTTAAATGGTTACTACTTCTGTGATCCCCAGTATTTTCTAGTTACCACAGACATCAAAGCCACAACTAAGCTAACTAAGCTATATGAGTAACTCAACAGAGAGCCACCACCTTATTTCCACCCAGCAGTTTCATAACAAACAACCTCACCATCCTTCCAGTTTTCTGTAACTACATCCCTGATTTGTTTTAAATCAATACTGTTTCATCCCTCTAGACTATTTAGGAAGTGTATCTATTCCTCACCAGCTGCTAGAAAACAGCCCTGTGTCATGCTTCTTTCTTGTCTTAGCTGCAATACCTCTTCCTTCCTGGCCTTCCTACAGTACCACTTCATCTAATCAATGTGCCAGGCAGAAAACAGTTTCTTTCTTCTATTACTTAAACTAACATGACCAAACATCTAATTTTCATAGCACTTCCACGTACAGTTTGGAGACTCTCTTCAGTCTCCTATTTGCACATCACACCTACCTGCTGCCTGAATACCTGGATAAGATTCCTCATACACTGCACTAAGCTTCCCTACTTACTTACAACTGCTTGCTTTCTAGTACTAGCATCACCTATTTGTGTTCCATTGCTAAAAATAATAATGATAAAACACCTGCCAACAATGCATTTACAATTTAGCAAATAACAGATTGCTTTTTAAAAACCTCACCCTCTTCTATCACGTTTTACTATATTTATCACTTGCTTTGATTAACACTGCAAATTCTTTAGGTTTTAATTTCTACTTCTGTAAACTGCCATGCTTATCATACACTATAAATGCTACTTGATGATAATTAAAACCATTAATCTACTGCCAACAGAAAACTGCAACTGGATTAAAGTAGATTAATTTGTTCTAAACATCCGTCTGTTGATTTGGCAGAAAATAATATCTAGGATGCCTGCTGTACTTCTAGATTGTCACGTTTTGTTTTCTCCTTATATCCATAGATAAACTCCTATAGCTTAGTACTTTGTTCTCTTTTGTAAACAATCTACACTTACAAGAACTCACTGTTATGATAGATTAGCCTGTCCAATAGATTAAGCATTACAATTCCAGCAGCAGGGAAGTATTTGTGCCAACTCTCCACAGATGGTGTTAAGCCAAACTCCACGAGGACCTTTCAGTACAGAAGAGCACCCATCAGGACAACCAACCTACTGAGGCTAAGGCACAGCAAACATCTGAGGTGGTGTTAAATTGGCCGACAGAGGTTGCTATCACGACAATGGGCCGAAGTAGGCTACAGTGACTGCCTTGCATGCAAAGTCAATGTTCCCCACCAAGACCGCTCCTTGAAATAAACATATGCCCAAAAACCACGCCAGCACAAAATCCAGTACTGCTTTATGTTTAGGTAAAATCTAATTATCAAAACCAGCCATCTCATTTCATAAGCCCATTCACTTTTTCTTGACGTGTATCATGGTTTCTTCCCTATGACTAGTCTCCAGAGAGATTAGCACTCTCTGAAGAGCATCCTAAAGCATGTCTGTGGCACTTGAACTCACTGCAGAAATCCTAAATCTTGTGGTTTGTAACACAGTTCAAAACAAAAAGGTTGCTAACAATCTTTGACTCAACAACTGATCTGTAACAACATGGCAAGATACTGAGATGGCCAACTCTGGATCCTCACAGAAGGGGAAAATTGTGATCACTTCACAACCCAGGTTGCTGGGATGGTGCATAAATATGGATGGGATTCTTGTACCAGTCTCATCCTCCAAAGAAAGCTGAAGCAGCAGCAGTAGCTGTGGGGAAAGCCAGGAGAGTAAAGAGTCAAGAAAAGAATGCAATGGCAAAAGTACTCAGTAACTACAGGTGCTATCGCTCACTAGGTATGAAGACACACACACACAGTTCAGGAATAAACTTTTCTAATAAATTAACGCAGATGCAGACAAATCCACCTGAATGCTAACATCTCCTTACCTGCAAAAACGCTTAGGAAAAGTGATTTGGCTGTTGCAATAGGTGCTATCCAAACCCAGAACCAAACCAACAACCAGCCAGTAGAGAAGAGGAGAGAAAGATTTGGCAGCACTTCCCTGTAACTTACATGTTACATTGCTGCACTGAAAGCACACACCACTTTGGAGACATCTTTGCTCCTGAAAATGTCTCTAGAACAGGACTGAAGCTTTATAGAGGCTCTAATCAAATTAGCTCATTGGCCTAGAGAGCCAATTCATTTTATTTTTAAACACTACCATGCAATATATGAAATATAAATGTAAAAAGTCTACAAATTGTTCTCATTTCCTTGGAATAGACCTGGTCAAACTGATATTACCTGCTCTGCAACACAACCATCTACATTGCCTCCAGCATAAAACCAAAGTCTCTAGTGTTGGACACTCCAGGCACCATCACAACACAACCTCCCAATCTAGATATTGCTCATCTTTAATAACCCTGTGCTTACTTGTCTCAAAACAGACAGTACGTCATTTTGCATGTTGCCTTAAAGTTGCAACAATACTGTGCAAAAAAAAAAAAAAAGACTGAAAATCAATTTGCTCAATTGACAGAAGACCACAAATTTTCATCTAAAAGCAAGGGTAGTCACTAAAGCCAGACATTTCTGTCAAGACAGATACAGTGATGACAAATCAGATGCACTACTGCTTTACTTGGGTCACTGTAAATTAAAAATACAAGTATAGCTTGCTGATGTAATCCTAAAGAGGTTATTTTAACCTTTAAGACCTGTGTATGCTTTTCAGTATAAGCAGCATGCAAAGAGACCAAAACTTACTATTTAGTTAGTGATTAAGTTTATGATATAACAAGCAATCAAATTTCAATTTGAAGCTGGCAGTTTCCCAGACATTTCACTGACCCACACTGCCACAGAGGACATTTCCTCCATTGCTTCCATTTAAGTCCTGTGAGACAAATAATTATTAGGCTGCTATATGGATATGATTTTTAACAAAAAATAAAAAATAAAATAAAATAAAATAAAAATAAAATAAAATAAAAAATATAAAATAAAATAAAAAATATAAAATAAAATAAAAAATATAAAATAAAATAAAATAAAATAAAATCAGTGGTTTTGATTTCCAAAGATATCACTCACTTAAAGAACTCTAAGCAGAAACTTTCTTTTCACTCACAAAAAGTATCCAGCACACATTTGCTAAAACCTGTGTATTTACCTAAACAAATACATATGCGAACCACAAAGCATTTAATTCAAGTCTTGTAAGTATCTTCCATTTCCATTTCACAAGGCAATTCCTTCCTCTAACAGAACTTACGCATTTCTAAAAGTTGCTATACTAACGAAGTAGCTTTTAATATAGGAGAAGTAAAAATCTTTTGAACACAAGGGATGGAGGAGACTACCATGTCGCCCTCTCCCCAAGCCCAGAGAGCACCCCAGTGACCTAACCCCATTCTCACCACAGGAGCAGCACCAGCAGCTCTGGGGATCAGGAACTTGCTGATGCTACTTAACTGTATTGCTTGGTAGGCACTCAGATCAGCTACAGCAATTTATGTTTTCCCCAGTCTTATAACTGTTTTATTAAGGCTGGTAAGGTTCAAACCCCATGACAAAGATAAATAAGTACTACTCAAAGGTATGACAAGATACTATTCTGTATAGCTCATTAGGAAAAACATTCAGTAATAATCAAGAATAAAATTATTCCCCAGCCTAGCCAGAGATGATAATGACAAATTTCACATTCTGCTTTTACAAACAAAATACAAGAATGTGGAGGCCTGAAAGAGCTCCTCTGTCTATTGCTCATCAGATGGAAACATTTCCTTCTATTCTGCTTCATCATGTAGTGCCACAAACAGCCTTGGGTCTACAGCAATATATTAAAAATGCTAGACTATTAGGAAATAGAGAACAAACCTAGAGAAAAAGAATTAAAAAAAAAAAAAAATCCATCTTTTCTGTGCACAACACAATTAATCTGAGCCTGAAGTTTGGAACACAATCATTGCTCATTTAACACCCATGACAAGCATGGGAATACTCGTTCATATACTTGCTGCAGTAGTCCTTTGCCTACTGTGATCCTAAAAGGGTCTAAAGAGATTCTTAATCAAGCTGGCTTCCTGGCCTTGACAGGGTCATCATTACTGTCTCTCTTCTACTTACTTGCTTCTATCCACACCGCAGGCTTCCCCTGCAATACACCCTCACAACTGATGTATCTCACTTCAGTCCCTCATCCATAGATCTTCCTGCATTCAAATGCAGAAAGAGGCAAGCAGACAGTAAGATGAAAGGTAACATCAGTCAAGACAAATTAGTATTTGCATTGGTATTTGTATTTCTTTCTTTTCATCTCTTTTTAATTTGTGTTTCAAGTATTATTTTTCAGAGGCTTTTCCTTTCAAATATGAATATAGCAAAAAATAAGAGTATAGGGGCATTTAAATGACAAAATTTCAGTAAATCTTCAAAGTTTTGTTTGTTTGTTTTTAATCACTGTGTACAGTTACGCCTTAAGTAGCATATAACAGATGGACTTTATAACACAGTTAGGCTTTGGATCACTTTTCTATTGTCCTTTACTGTTATATCTTACTAAACTAAGTTTTATACATACAGACTCATGCTGTGCATGTAATACACTTCAAAAAATTGTAATTGGCCTAAACATTAGGTTTACAAATGTTGTAGGAGAAAGAACTGTCAAAAGCCTTCCAGTTTAGCATCTACTTTCAGCTAATGCAACTGCCACTTACTATTTTATGACTGGAAGGAAATTTCTAGAAATTCCTGGCCTTCCTATAAACAGACAGAAAGATCCCCAAACCTTATGAATCTCCTCTATTATCACTATAAAACTATTTTACTAGGACATCAGAAGTGACAGCCAAAGTCTGTCAAGTGACTCTGTTGTGGTTTGGGGACTGGAAGGTGACCTTCCAGTTGCGGAATGACCACAACCCAACTCCTGCTCTTTTGCAGGTGACCTATAGCGGAATACCTATTACATATGAAACTCATTCAGTTAGCTCAAAAACCTTGACTTTTCCCATTTTCACAAGTTTGACGATAGTGCATGCCTAGAAGAAAGGTTTTCTGAAAGGAGAAACTTGCTTACACAAGCCAAAAGCAGTAGGTATGGAAAAATGCATGGAAAATGGAGCCTCTGAAAGTGCATGTATTGGTGATTCATACCTTTTAAGGTCACTTCTGACTATTTAATGTCATACACTGAGAGGAATTGTAGAGCTGTGGCTTCAAATAAGAAAACATTTAGAATATGAAAGGTTTTCAATACGGAAATATTATCAATGAGATATGGGTTTGTTTGTTTGACAAATGATTCAATCCACAGCAATATCTCTGCTCTACTCATATATTAAATCTCCATGTTTCATGGTACAGTAGCAAGGAAAACATTAACACTATTTAGACATCACTGATGCTGGGTGACTGCTAGCCCACTCTGTCTTAGCAAAAAGCCCTGCTTCATCATGGCTAAAATTTATGGGGGAGAAGAGGAAAGGGAGCTGGGGGAGGCAGGAAGCAAAGTTAGTTAAGATTAATGTTTTAAGTGAACTGTTTGTTTTGGAAAAGCTTTTAATTTATGGAACAACTCAACCCTAACTTCTGAAAGACTTGAATAATTTATTATTCTTTATTGAGGCTATTAAAAAATAAAACCCTATCCCAAGGGAGAAAGCGATCATAAACAAATGTAAATAGCATTAATTGGATGCTAAATAGTGACGGCTGGCGTAATTAAGCAATGCCTCAAACAGAAATCACCTACATCTATTTGGATGGTAAACATCCCACACATTTATCACGGAGCTGATCTTTAAGATATACATGCTTAAGATTTGTTGTTGCTGTTTCCTCCAAGAAGTTCAGAAAAATTTACTAACCACAAATACTGTTACATGATACTGACAAAGCCGTAAGTTAACTCTTAGGTACATTAACTAGGGAACAAACTGGGAAAAGAGCTAAAATTGCTTTTAATCTTCTCATATTGGATCGGTATGGTTGCATACTGAGCTTTTGAATCATAAGATCACAGCCCAAAATTTTAAATCAATGGGAGATGCCAAACATTCAACGAGGCAAATTAGTAAGGCAGGCAAAAACGACAACCTCACCTCAAGTTGGAAAAAAAATTAAAAAAAAAAAGTACTATTTGTCTCAAGTCTGGCAAATGTCATCTTCTGTTGAGAATACAGAGAACTCAAATGAGTGTTATAAATGGCTACAGAAGCGAGTATGTGGGAGGGAGAACAGAAAACAAAAGCACAAAAGCACTGCCAAAAACCTGGCAAGACACTAAGCATCCGCCCACCATTTGAAAAACCCACAACGAGAAGAACAAGGGAGACCAGACAGGAGAAATGAGCGCCAACAGGACTCCAACAGGTTTTTGCTGTTGGTTCCACTCTGTGGCTCACACTGAGGCCTTCAGCAGAGCACGACCAGCTGCCCGTGGCCACCAGCTGTGCCCTCCTCGCAGCCAACAGCCCTGCAGCCCAGACCTTCCCCACACCTAATGATGCTTGAGCAGAGCCAAGGCTGGAGGCAGGCTGTAAGGCACACAGAAAGCACCAGGACAGCCAGGGGAGGAAGGCAGGCCGAGAACATGATTCTGCACAAGAGGAGGCAGCAACCAGCAGCAGATTTCCCAAGGCACCGTGTTTCTTTATAAAACTGACACCTGCAGAAAACAAAAAAGAGCAGAGACTACCCTCCCTTGAGATGCACTAAGACTTGTTTTCCAGCAGAAAACAGATAAAGTGGAAAACAGATAAAAGGCAGAAAACACCCAACAGGAAGGTGTTAGAGTAGCACAGCATTTGTATAGTGATCAGTGTGTCTGCATAGACAGGTTGAAGACTTCAATCTTCTGGGTCTTGTTGGCATGCATTTCTGCTAAGTACATTTTACTGTAGTTTTCCCTTGGATTCACTGCAGGACCGAATATAAACAGTTAATAAATTACAAATCAAAGATGGACTCTCTACCTTGGGAGATGTGGCTATGCCCACCCAGCACATCTTTGTGTGTATTTCCACTTCAGAATGCCATTAAACCACTGTGACTTTGATTTTTCTTTTTCTTTATTATTAGGTGTCAATATTGAAGTTGCATTTACCTTTATTTTTATAATTCCTGAAGTAGTTATGCCTGTCAATGTATATTAATGCATTTTAGAAAAATACAGTTTGTGAAACTATCACTGAGCTTTCCGGTTTTGTTGTTTTCTTTAATTCACTTCTTTAAAAAGACCTACAAGGAAACACAGGGTCTTCAAACATTTATCATCTGCTTAAACAATTTGCTGCTTACAACTAAGCCTTTCACAGTCTTTAAAGGAAGAAAATGGAAAACAATTTCTTAATCCTTTCTAATTCCCTCCACTTCAATTTTCCATGCATAAAGTGATCAGAGAAGAATTTTTGTTAGGGTATTTTTTTTTTTCCTCCATGCATATTTTCCATCCACCATTCACCAGCAACACACTTCATGATTAGTTCAATTTCCGATAACCAAAAAATATTCAAAAAGTGCTGTCTCCCTCTACTGTGGGTGCAGTAGAGGCACCATGCCTGCCTACTTTTCAATGCCAATTGGACACTGCATTATAATTTCAGCAAGGTTTACACTAACACCCTTAAACAGCAGTAGGTAAGTCTCAGTCGCGCTAGGCATCATTCATGCCCACATTTACCTTTAAATATGAAGGTGTTGCCAAATTCTTGTCCTAAAGTATATGAATAATATGTGGACTTTGTTCCAAAGACATCGCTACTTTCCAACATCATAAAATGAGTTCTTTTTAAAGTGGATACTTCAAAAACCTATAAAAGTGTCTCGCATACACTCAAGTTCTATTACTTATGCTAAGTAAAGGAAAGTCTGAGTATGATGGAACATAATAACAGCGTATGATAGCAACTAAATCAAGTTATTTGAGGGGTTTATACAGTTAAATAAAAAATACACAGAAGAAAATAATTGTGTATGGAAATTAGCAATTTAAACCAAGCAAAATACTCCTAATAATTGTAATTTGAATTTTAAGTTACCACAAGAGAGAACTACTCTTCTCCTAAGTTTTATTCCCATGTTCATCTGTTTTCCATCCTTGTTCCTTTCACAGAGAAATAAGAGAAGCAGACCAGTAGTGCTTTAAAAACCATCACCATGTATTTCTATTCCCTTCCTAAGGGTGAAATGCTACCTGGATATTTTCGGACCTCTACATATAAAATTCTAACAGACTCCTCACATAAGCATTAGAGTCATGTGGCAATCACTGCAGACCCACACTATTCAGTAAGTTGAATTAGAAGAAACTTGCTGTAAGAAAGAAACTCCCCACAGTCCTAATGGGACAGAAAAGCTTATCCAAACAACTTCAATGATTGTACTGAGGTCTACAGTTAAGTATGTCAAACTAAGCAAAATCTTTTCCTAGAAAATATAATTTGGGTATGTATTGATTATAAAAAACATTATACCGAGAGGCAAAACGACTTTACTCTGTTCTCTGAAAAAAAAAAAAAATAAAGTACAGAGACAGGGAGTGTTAATGGGACAGACAAGGGCTGTTCTGAAGTGTCCTCGTCTGCTCCATTAAAACACTAAATCCAGGTTCTAAATCTACAGTACTTACAAGAACAGCAGATAAAAGAAAAAAAGGTACTATCAACTTCTATATAGCTATGTTTATAGCTTATGTTTAAAATGAAAGGTTGGTGTTTTTTTTTCAGAAGGCAAAATTGCACCCATTCATAATTCAAAATTCCACCTTTCATAAACAGTGACAAACTCAACAATTCAGAATATCATGTAATAATACATGATGGATTTTTACAGCTCAGATCACTCTCTCTGCATGGTTATTTCTAGATTCACTTCAGTATTACCCTGTCAAAGTTTGCTTCAAGGTCTGCAGATGCTACTTTCTTAAAACACAAAGACAAGCTATTATTTTCAAGACAAAAAGTAAAGTTCCATTACATCATTTTTTATATTATGTATTCCACTAAGGAAACGATTAATTTCCTCCTCGGTACAAAGCCAATAAATGATTTCTTAGTTACTGTATTTATCTATGTAGTTACATTTATAAAAGGGAGATTTTCACATTCAAACAAATAACAAGAGTGGAAAGGAAGCCATTAAACAATTATGCTGAGAAGAAAGGAATGTTCAATACCTTCCTTTCACTTCAAATCTCACTAACGAGGAATACTGTCATTCAGATAATTAAATAACCAAAACCAGAAATGAAGCAGTAAACACCTGAGCTACAACTGGCAATAAGAGGCCAAAGGGTAATTAGGTAAGTTTGACTTCTTCAGATTAGGTGGAATTGCTAAAAGTTGCCAAAAAATAGCTTAAATAGTCTACAAGTGTTTCAGTGCTATTAGCAGCTATCTCTGAGTACCAACAGAATGAAGAAAAACACAAACATAATTCTTCTCTCTAAATTAGGGGATAAGGAATAATACCCATAAGCTTTACTTCAATTCCTGTTAAAAAATAAAAAATAAAAATAAAAAAATATTAAAAAAAAACAGTAAACACATCACAAGCACCTTAAACATAACAAGAAAATCAGCAACAACCAACACGATTTGTCAAGAATCAATCATGTCAGACTAACAATTTCTTTCAGTGACAGGATAACAAGCCTTGGGAATATGGGAGTGGTAGTAAATGTCATTCATCTTGACTTCACCAAGTGTCAAAAGCCTTATAAGACAGTCCCAGATTCAAGCATACCTAGCTAAAAAATTACACTAAATAGTGAACAGCTCACAATCGAGTTTCATATAAAGAAAAGATTGAATAGGGACTTGTATTGAGTCCAGTCCTTTCAAATATTTTCATCAACAACAAAGTCAACTTACAGATTTTTACAAAGGACATTGAGCTGGGAGCAGCAACTAAGAATCTGGAAGAAGGGTTAAGAGTTAGAAACAAACGTTAGCAATTTTAAGAACTTTTCTAGGAAAAAGGAAAGAAATCATACCTCTGAGAACAATGTCCAGTGCCGTAACTGAGTAACACCAATTAACATAGCAAATACAACACAAGAAGTGATGAACAGGAGGATGACGTTACAAAGAATATCAGGGTGCCAGATCACTGGGTCCCATGCTGAACATAAGCCAGCAATGCCAATCAGAAGCGTGAGGAACAGCAACATCACCAGAACTATCTTTCATTCTGCTAAGGTATAAGCAAGGTCTGAGCAGGCACACTGCTTCAAGCTTTGGGCACTGAAACCCATGAACAACTTAAACTAACAGCAAATAATCCAGCAGAGAGCAACAGAAAAGATGAATTATCTAAAAAAGTACTGAGACATGAGAAATTGCAATGGTCTTCCAATACACAGAGGCCAACTTCCATGTCAGGTAGGGAATACCTGTATTTACAGTCATGTGGTGAGTTGCTGAAGGATCATACAATATATTTATTTCAATATAAAGGAGAAATTTTCACTTAAGTTCATTTCATCAGGATTAAATACCAACAACAAAAAATTGTAATGACATGAAAAAACTGAGTCAATTTGGCTTAAAACCAGCTGTAAAAAGTCTATCCTTGACTGTCTTTATCAGACAAATATCCTTACATGACATAGCTATAGATATCTCAACAGTCGACTAAGAAATCAGGTGATATTCCAATCTCTGTGTGCTCTTTATCACTTTTTCCTACCACTCACATTATTTCTTTACATATAGGAAATGAAGACTCCCCATCAAGCATGTCTGCTTGATCTTTCTGTAGTAAACTCACAAATAATATAACTGTGAATTCCCCAAATACAGGGGGAATATCTTTGAGTCAGTCCCTTGTATCAAGCCTAAATTTGTGCATCTCCAGTGCCACTTACTTCACACATCCCTTATGTGCATACAAAGCTCATTGATCTTTCCATATGTAAGCCAGAAAACCAAGGGTTGTACCTGAACAAAAAATACACTTGACTCAAAAAGTTTCCAAGAAAATCCTGAGGCAGAATCACGAATGCACAACTTACTACATTTATTTCTAAATTCCAGGAGCAAATTGAGCACATTTGCCTATCGTCAGGAACAGATGTTCTTAAGAAGGCTTCTTGCTAAATTCCATTTGCAACTTTGAAGGCCCTTTTGGGTACATACACATCATATACTTCTGTGGCACAGTCTTTCATTTCAAACCAAATCCATTTTATCAGACTAAAATAGGTAGCTGATCCCATTCACATACCTACAAAAGTACCAATGACAGACAAGACTGGATAAGAAACCAGCTTTGCTTTCTATGCGCAGCATCACTGCGATCACACAGGCATGGTGAATTTTGAAACTTTACATACAGCTCAGCCCCAAAAGCACTAATACGTCAGTGATCCCACAGGAAAACCTCTTCAACATTCACTTTGCAGAGTCAGAATAATTCATTGAAAGCAGACGACAGCAGCAAGTGTTAATAGTGAGCAAGATATTGGCTACCACTACTTGGAAACCACGGCACTTTCTTAAACAGAAAAATCAGGAACAGGTTTCTCCAAAAGACAAGGTGACAAAATTTACCACTCTGGTCTATGTCTACAATACCATCTCCACCTATATTGCATCGGCTGGGAAGTGTTAGTAGTGAAACAACAGAAAGGAGGGAAGAGGCCTTTCATCCTCCCTCAGAAAGTAAAGCATACACATGTTCTTGTGCTGCACTCCTACAGAGTAATCCTAGGAAAGATCTCTGCAGGTACGCTCAGTAGGCAGTTGACAATGAATGCACTGAAATGCTCTCAGGTGACCATTTTGAAGATATGCATGGTTACAAACATTACAGATCAAATATATACCCCTAAAAATAAAAATAAAGTAAGTGTTGATAGCAATGAAATCCTAAGACACTCATCTTTGTAGGACCAGATTTTCTTAAATCAGCAGTTTCTCTGCCTAAGACAGATTTTAAGGATTTGGCTTCTATGCTGCAGGGGAAAAAACTAAAGGAAAGATTTGGCAAAGGACGCACATTTTGGACATGTATTTGTACTGCGGTACAGACATCATGTGTTGAGAAGTGGACTCCTTTCTTTCTGGGGAGGCATGAAGCTAGAATACATGACAAAGAACATTTTAGTAACCCAAGGGAGAATTTCCCAAAATTTATTCACTCTCAACCTGAAATGAGAACTATGAACAGATGAAACAGCCATGAACAGCAATGATAAGTGCACTACGTTTACCCCAGAGTACAAAGCCTACTGCTGTCATCTAGAAGGCCCAACATGACTGAAATTACGGAACAGCATATCCCGGTATGTTACATAACCTTAGCTAGGGAGCGTTTGAAAGCTGAGTCTGAAAGTAAACCTCATCCTTCATATCAGAAAACATTTATCACTGTGGCTTGATAAGTGGACAAGGAGAACAGCTGCTCTGGGGATCACAAAGAAAGGCTACACATACAGGAACAGAGAAAGAAGGAAGAGAACAGTAATAACTGACACCAAAAATACCAGTTCTCCATAAATTATGTGAAATAACTAGTGATTTTGCCTTTTTTTTTTTTCTTTTTCCCCTTTTCTCCTTTCTTCTCCTCTTCCCTTCTCCTCACCAGGGGAAAGCAAGCAGTTTAGGAACAGGGATGTTTGTTTTTTGTTTGTTTTGTTTTTTGTTTGTTTGGTTGTTTTTTTGTTTTTTGTTGTTGTTTTTTGTTTGTTTTTTTGTTTTGTTGTTTTGTTTTTTTTTACAGAAACGATCAGACAATATATCTGCCTGATTATTACCAGTATTAATTTTTATTTTTAATTTTGTCTTTAAAGCAAAAGATTCCAGCTCTGCAACCATGACCTCTGGATTTCGTGAAGAAAGTTGGCATACAACCAAGATGTAACCAGTTACCATAAGCAGCTTAAGAGCCTGTGATTTTACTACAACTGCTGTGTCATCCCATGCAGCATCCCTTCCCTTCTGTATGTTGCAAATGTGGTGTATTTTTAACTGAATCCATTGAACTTCTCTCCAGTCAGAGACCCGAGAGGCTGAAGCAGTCAGCGGGGCCAGTTCAAGCAAGCACACCAGAAATCTGATGAGCACTATGAAAACTGCACCCAAGCTGTGGATCAACAGGTATTAAAACACTGGCTTGCCCTTGAATTACCCATTTAACATTTTTACCTGAAAGATTGGTTTGCCCTTGAATTACCCATTTAACATTTTCATTCAAAGGTGGCCAGCAGAAAAAAAAAAAAAAAAAAAAAAAAAAATTTGCTTCTTAATTCTCTCTTAGGGAAAAGCTAGTGGATGAACTGGGAAAATTTCCTGCAGGTTTCACTGCCGCTAGATATAGACATTTACTTTGAAATTACTGCATGTCCCCAAGGAACATCCACCAGCACCTCATTTCACTACTGTGATGTGGAGACCCTTCATCACCATTTCAAGAGCTGTGAGCGGGAGAGCTGCGACCACGTAAGAGCTCTCCTGCCACACGCAGGAGCCTCCTGGAAGCACCACAGCATCACTTCAGCTTTTCTTTTACTTGCCAAGTATCATGCCATAGGTGAACCTTAAAACAATTTTCACTGCAGCCACAGAACTCGATTTGCCATTCTCCTTCCTTTCTACACTGAGAAATAAAATGAAGAAAATCAATGAAACCAGGACCACAAGGCCTAAAACAAGGGCCGGCTGACATGAAACTGGCACACTTGCCAGGCAACCAATTACAAAGGTGACAGGGGGAGGCAAAGGTCAGAAAAGGAAAGGGGGAGTCATCATTTTCCCCTGGAGCACACGTAAAAATTCATTTCAAACTTCCACACAGAGAAAGTAACTGGGAATCAATTACAGTAACCATTTACAACTCCTATGGCTGTGATTAAGCTATACTCAATTACACTGGGCTACCAAATCAGCTGGACTACCAAATGGACTGGTATTTTACTTGTTTGTTGTTGTTTTGCTTTCTTCCATTTAAAGAAATTAAATTGTACTTACATTTACCAAAACCAAACCACACACACACACACAGGTGACAGTGGCCTGTATATCTGCACAGATATACAGCCCAAGACCAGAGGGAACAAAAAGCAGATGTAACATCTTTTAATTTTACTTCTTTGTGCATTCCCAGAGGAGCCTTGCAGCACAAAACAGTCAAATCAGAGACATTTAGGAAAACAGATCTGAAAAGGGGCTGTAACAGAGAGAAGAAACATTCATTTTGTGTTGGTGGAGCTCTTACAGGTATGAAGAAGGGTAAGGGGGGGTTGCAGGTTAAAAAATTGGTGCAAATGCCAACATTTGACTGGGGAGCACAGCTCATTTGCTCTCTGAACTGGGAAACTCTACAGAGCTGTTACAGAGCTCTCTCAACTCTTCTCACACAGCAACACTAATGTGTTTCTGCTGAAGTAGACAGAGACTATTCTCTGCAATTTTGCTGAGGAAAAAAAAATAATATATATATTATTTTTTCACCTTAGAGCATCCACTAAAATGTTGCATCACAAGAACAAAACGGATCGTGCTACAGCAATTGGGCAGCCAGGTGTTTTCTATAGCTCACCGCCTACTCACACTATTTTGTGTCTTATCTTTCCAAAATTTCATTCTCACTAGCTGCCTTGTCTGTAAAAGTTCCAGGTCCCCTTATGGACTGAAGGCTCAGTGCTCCAAGTACAATACCCAGCGACTGCCAGCACTCGATTTAATACTGTGTTGATTCTAACTTCAAAAAACATTCCAAGAAACCACCATTAGGTGAGACAAGACTATGAAATTCATCCCATCAATATAACGTATCTCTAAGCCACCTGTTTTTCTTCCTGAAGTGTCTTTAATTTAATTTTATTTTTCCCTTTCTCTCTACACATGTACCATTGCCAAAGACTTATCTCTCGCAAAGATGCTGGGACAGTATCAAACAGACATAAAATATAAACATACTTTATAATCAAACTGCTAAACAAGACAAATGATCATACTTAGCTTTATGCCCTGGGCTTTCTGAAATGATCTAAACCACAGCTCCCCTTTCACATGTCCTATACAATTGGACTGAAGCCTGGAGAAGATACAGTTTAAAGCCTTCCTGTACCTTCCCCAGTTTCTAAATGTTGTATTCTGTTCCAGATCTGCCATTCAGAGTGTATCATAGCAACTACCAATTAACTTTCATCTCCCTTTATTTCATACAAGAAAAAAACAAAAAACAACAACAAAAAAAAACCATATATATGCATATATGGTCCTCCTTCATGCTTGTATCCAAATGTTTAAGTATATTCATATATATGACACATATTACATGATATGCATATGCCTCTGTGTAGAAAACTTATTTTTCCAGTATCAATTCTTCTGGCTGTGGCTTTTTTGCTTGTTTGTTTAGTTCTGTATTTTTTCATGTTTCCCCTTCTTTTGTAACCTAAAATTTTGTAGCATTCAAGCAGTTATGTTTTCAAGCAGGCCCTTACTTGCTACCTCAAAGATGTGTGCCTCTTTTACACTTAAGACTGACATATTTTGGTAGCTCTGAACTGGTGATAACATAGGAGACTTACAGGAAGCACGCTGACAGACCAGTTATATTAAATATGCAGAAGTAACAAAGTAATCAGAGAGCTTCATTCCTTCTGGTTTGCAGCTGTTAATTCTTTGTTCACCCTGTAATTCCTTAAGAATTCATATATTCTATTCCTATAGAATAATATTCATTAAGTTTCAGCGCAACCAATTTGAATGTCCAAGGAACACACAACAATGTACTAGACCTAACAGTGCTAAAGCCTGCCTTTATTCAGTAAAAAAATCTTCATTACCTTCTCAAATGCTTATTAGGAACCTTGAATAATCAACAATTAACATACTCAACCCAATGCACAACACATTCATCTTGAACTGAAGCATAACTCTGTCTTACTCCTCAATTCAACTCCCTCCTAAGGTATCAACCACACATCACCAAAGCTATCTTCCACTCAGTTTTCACATTTTCTGTTGTTAGCTGGCTCCATGGAACCTCCACATCATTTTCTTTCCCTTTTCTTCTCACGTGAGCAGATTACCTGTTAACCTAAAAGCAGAGCTTTGTTATACATGAATACATGGGAAAAATTAGTTGCTCTTCAGCCACAGTGTAAGATCATTTCACTGAAAAGTGCTGCCACGGAGAGACCAGCATGCATGCCAACAACAGCAGCTAGTGTTCTCAGATGAATATTGTCCTTTATGCCACAGGAACAGGTCAGTAGCCACAGACAAGCTCAATTAGTGGTTATATATTATGCAAGCAGGCTACAATTCTACTCTTGTTACAGCCACCCACCAGTAATATCAAAATAAACACAACTCTCAGCAAAACTATCCTTCTGACACTTTCCTTTACTGAATATATCCCTAATCCCCAGCTCTCCATACTTTTAATGTTGTTTGCTAGGACTCCTCCACTTTCAGTCACAATCATGAGAAAAACCTGCAAAATGCTTATCAGTGTATCTGGATTTTGCTGGCAGTGTGCTGGCTGCTCTCAGTGAAGGACGCTGTTACCACTCCTCCACAAAGGAAGAAAGGAGAACAAACGCATTCACTTTCTTCTAAGGCAAAACTGTTGTGCTCTGCACATCCCATAGTTCCTGAGAGGTCTGAAATCTTGATTTCATTGCTACCAGTTCCCAGAGAGCAAATCTTTTTCACTGTCCAGTAACCTTCAGATGTTATACTTTGTAATAAAGAGCCCAAAATTGTACTGTAACATGCCATATTGCCCAAGGCCTTACTTTCTCTTTTCCCTTACAAGAGATACCTTCTCTCTTCTCAGCAGAGTTGCACAGTGCAACACAGAAGTCCGTCTTCTATCAAAGAGGAGTTTTAGACAGAAGTAACATTATTTAAAAGATGACTGATCCTACAAGGTCGTAACTAAGCCTCTTCAGGAGACTTTTGACATCAGTATGAAAAGGGGCTCTTGGAAAGTCCTGTTCAAATCCAAATTCTTCAACAAAAACTTCTCTACTTTCCCTATTTTCTCTTAAAAGTACTCAGATAAAGGAAACTGCTACCCTCATTATAAGGGACAACAGTCTTCCCACGTTCCAGCTATTTGACTAAGTCATCTGCTTACAAATAACAGCTCACCTGATTAATGCTGCAGTGCTCTTACTGAGGGCTACAGGAAGAAATTTCAGAGCTAATCTTTGCACTAGGCTACATAAAGTGGAAACACCTGAGGGACTGGTGTTAGCTCCTGATGAAAACTCCTCGCACAAAAAAAAAGTGAAATTCCCTTGAGAGGCTTTTCTTTCTTCCTTCTGGACCCATTCTTCCCCTTTCCAAAGGAGAAAAGTAGTGTGCTTGCTAATAAAGAAATATTAAAAGGGGTGGGAGGGAAGGTATTTTGTGTAATCTGTAACTTTTGTTCTAACTCCATTCAGAGAACCTCAGATGAATTCAGATTGTAAGAAGTTGGAACTATTAATTTAAACTCCAAAGATTTTCAGAAACAGAATGAGGAGAAAAATTGTTTCCACTACTTTGTAGTGCTGGAGCTTGTAGCAAATGAATGCTTCCCTTTGTAGCAAACAAGAGGAGATAATATTAACCAAGGGAGTTACAGTATTTGAAATGGAACATTCAAAATTGAACTTGAAGGGTGACTGATTATCTCAGGGTTAATAATGCATTCTTCCTTAAAAGAGAAAACTACAGAAAGAAGAAAGCATGGTTCAAATCCAGTCCAAAGATGCCAGGTGACAGAAAGCAGTGACCTCAGATAACTGTTCCAGGACCACACCACAAACCCCAGCACAATTAGCACTAATTGGTCAGCAGGCTCTGCAGCAATGCCAAGAGCTGAAAGCCCAAGTCTCTGCCTTTCCCCAGGAAGGATGATCACTTCAGGCCAGAAATTTTAAATGCCACTGCAGAGGAGGCAGCTCTTCCCTCTGTTAGCACAACACCGCGCCCATAGATACAGGGCTCACCAGCAGCCACAGAACATCCGCAGCATCAGTGGCGTTCGGCTTGTTCCTTCACTTACGAGCACCTACCACGTTTACCATACGCCACGAAACACCAGGAAATATAGCTCTGCTACCGCTATGAAGAATTGCTTTCTGTAGCACAACACAGGACATCCATTATCAGAAATGCCCCTGACACCTTCCACCCACGTTCAATTACACAGCTGTGCGGTGCTGCTTAAGTTCCTTCAGAGCACAGAGCTTCACAGCAAAGTGCATGAGGAGTGCCCAGCATGAAAACACCTCAGTGGAGCCAGAACCAAAGCAGTGGCTACAAAACTCTACTACTTCCCGGGCTACTTGGGAAGGTAGTCTTGTAGCACCTTGTCTTGGTTAAAAATAGAGGGGAAGGCAAAAGGGAGTGCAGATCTCCTAGAGTCACTGGTGACCAGCAGCTACAGTGCTATTTCCCCAGCTATGTAGCAAGCGCAGTTTTCTTTAAAACATACTCAAGTGATCTGCATGAGGTGGAAGGTAAGACAGACGGTCTGTGCTCAGGACAGGAACCAGTGAAGCATGGTGCTGTTTTAGGCACCTGTTGTTTCACGACTTTGTGAACCTGGGCAGGGTGACTGAACCCTCAGGGAGAGAGGAAAAAAACTGCTCCCTGAAAAATGGCAGCAATCAAAAAGCACTGTGGTAAAATACTACAATAAGATGGTCTCATATATCAGATATTGATCCAGCTCCTGTAAACACGTGAAGTTCATGGAAGTCAATTTTGCCATTAATCCTACATTCATGCCATACAATCCTACCTCATATTTTATATTTATTTTCATTCCCGTTGCAACAGCAAAATATTTTCAGATCAAAAATCAGACTTGTCTTTAAACATAAGAAGATTCTAAAAGGCTAGGCTGAATTATCTTCCTTTTCTCCCTTCCAAAATGCTATCAGAACAAGCTGTATCCAAAAACCCATCTTCTCTCCTCTTAAACTGCACTCTGCTCGCAAATAGGAATGATTGGTGCAACAGTTAAAAAATCTGGGTTTATGAAGCTTTATGTCCTTTCTCACTTTGTTTCTCTTTGCTCGTTTCTAGAGAAACCTCATATGCACAGAGAGCACTGGAGAGCACAGTTCTGTTGGAAAAAAATAACAATTTACAGGAAAGTACCCATTTGCTATACAGTTTCATTTGGCACTGGTCATAATTAGACAAATGGCAAAACGAAAAAGGTTAAATTTCAATCAGCCTCACCACTCAGGATGGACACCTTTCTCTGAAAGAGGCCAGTGGCATGTTCTCCTCTTTGGGGCAATTGAAAATGATGCCTGAAAATGCAAAAGTACGTACTGGATGGGGAGGAGGGCAGGTAAGATTACAGCAAGTCTTACTTGATATTAAAATGCTTTCTCATCATAACCACGAAGTTCAGATACACACCAAATGCCCGCCTGTACAATACTATTCCCCCTCTGAAGTTACTCTACAGCAAAAGGATCCTCTCTCAAAGGGACGTGCTATGGCTGGAGAGCAGAATCACAGCAGATCCAGACTCAGATCAGATCTCAGCAGAGCAGTAAGCATTTTTCACTTGGGGCAGGGATGTGAAGTTCCTTTTGATAGGCAGTAGGCAGTCGTCAGAGCTGAAAACTGCCCCGCTACAGTTCTGACTATTTTAGCCTTCCCACATACAGTACTAGGTCACTAGCGCAGAACCTCATGGAAAACAGCAAGCTGGAAGACCTCTGGAGGTCACAACGCCAAACTTCTTGCCAATGGCAGGAGCCAATTTCCAAGCTCAATCTGGCTGCTCAGGACCTCACCCACTGCATTTTTGAATACCTCTAGAGATGGAAATAAATACAACAGCCTCTCTGGGCAGCCTGCTCAAGTGCAATTTCTCATATCCTCAGGAGGCAGAAGGGAGTTCTCAGGATCTCAAATCTCTCTAGTTTAAACAAAATGAGAAAATATTCAGATCTCTCCAAAATTCCAAAGGGAATTAACCCATAACATGTTAACAGTTGATACCAATGGAGAAATAATTTCCACTAGATCATGTTTTCAGAACAGCTTTTATATCTCATACTTGAATTTAATTTGTTACGTTACTTTTAATTTGTACATCTTTTGATTATTCCACTGATGTTTAAAGGTCTTCCACTGCAGCATCAAGATACTTTTGATTCTGTCATTAAACTGTAATCAGCCTTGAGAAAGTTATTACACCAAGAACTACAGCAATAGTTCCTGCCAACGTGCAGCAGCTTACTGTATACAACTTGTCTAGTTTTCAGCCTAACAAAGAACTTATGTCAAAGCAGTGTTCTTTTCTGAACTACGCTAAAAAGCAATACACAGTATCAAGCGCTTTTTTTTTCTTTTTTTAAATGTCCTTCCCAAAATTAATTCCAATATTTCCCTTTCTGCATGCTGCAAAAGGTCTCCTTTTATAAACACATTCACTTGCTATTCCATAGTAGGAAATAAGAAAATTGCATTTTAAACTATGTATTCATTAGAAAACCCTCCAAGACGCATGTTTCAGAGACATCATTTCTCTTTACAGCTGAGGAAGTCAGTACTTCACCTGAGTTGCTATTTATCACTTCAAGAGTGAAGACTCATGTTGGATCCAGTTTAAAGTTTCGAGCACTTTATATGAAGGTTTTCTGTTTGTTTGTTTTCTAAGTAGTGTTCTTCTCAAGAAGTCACCACAAAAGAAATGAGAAAATACATAGCTACCAGCTATGTTTCTCAGTCTGTCCTCCAGTGGATGAATGCGCCAGTCCCTGAATGTTAGCAGTATATTTCAAAAATAACACAGTCAAGCTCTACCACCAGGATACGTATTTCAAGTTAATCATTTACCTGTCTGGCAGAGAAACACTATTCCTTCACTTCTGTCAAGGAAATTTGAGAAAGCTTCTTAGTTTTCTACTTCACTTTCATATGTAATATTTTAGTTCCAGTCTCCCAGAAAAGATGTATACCTTTGTACCTTGCAAGATTTGTAACTTACCATGAATTCTTCTGTTCCCAATAAAAATCCAAATTCACTCTTGTCCAAGCCATTTGGATATACCTAATAGAAGATATGCTTTAGGGAACAATCACATGTAAGCAAGAACAGAGACCAGATGACAACCCCTACAAAATATTTTTCTGGTTGTTTCCTTTGAGCATCGAAACATTACAGAGTTATGAGACAAAGCTGCTTACAATAAAGCAAAACTGATTATGTATTGTCCTGACAACACATCACCAAATATACAAATACAGCATTAATTTCAGTGTCAAAGAATCAAATATCAATACCAGCAAAAAGAAGTTACATCTGCCAAAACTTACCTTGGTATGAAGGAATTAGTGAAAGAAAAAGCAGCAAAAGTAGTAATATCCTAACCCCTGGATTTCTTGCTTTTCAGCAATGCTGCGTGGTATGGCACCAACACGTTTGTTTCTGTTCCTGCTTTTAAGAAATTTGCAACATGAAGACTATGAATGCTGAGAGTTACTATTATATGCATCTGCTAATGAAAGGAACAATTTTGAATATATTCAGTAGTTTACTAATAAAGCCTTCAGAAGTCTATTCTATACCTATATAATGTGCTATTATATATATATAAATAATGTGCTTAAAAATAGACAAACACTAACTTCAAGAATTTGCTTTAAATATTTCATTGGCACTTTTTTTAATGTTTATTTCATTGACGTGCTGTTAGCTTCAGAGGACACTTTGCATCAAACATTTAGATACTGGTTTATGAAGCAATAAGGCATTTTCCTTTGTAGTAAATAACTTCTGAGGCAGAACTGAACTATATTTGCGTACCCACAGAGTTCACACAACATATGAAAACTTGTGAATTGACGAAGACAGAAGTATATAGAACACTACCAGAAATCCTTGCTGGCCCTCTATCAGGTTTGTTTTTAATCTGTAATTTCTGAAGCATTTTTCCATCTAAGCATTAACATTTCCATCACCAGACTCCCATATATCACTGCCTTACATTGACACCTGCTGGAAGTGACTGGGATTGTAAACCAGTCCTTTTTCCCCAGTCAGCATCTGGTTTAACTCCACAGGCAGACCAACAATTCTACTAGTAATTCTAGTAAGCTGCGCACAAGACACCTGAGAAAACAGCAGCAGGACTTTTTAAGGGGAGGGGAAAAAACCACAAACATACAATGTGTAATTTAGCTACACTAAAATGCCTGAGGCTATTGCTGTGTGGAATCAGAAAATATACTTTAATAACAGCTTTTCAGAAGCATTTTGCTACCCCTTGGGTAGGTTTAAATTCAAGCTAGGTCTCCAACCATTTACTAGGCTCTCATTCCAATTAGCAAATAATTTTTCCTGCAGGAGTCACTAAATAGTTCTTGTTTGACAAACATTGTTATAAACAAGTTTACATAAATATGTGACTGGACAGGTTTTAAAGCACTTTTGCTTTCCTAGCCTTTATGAAAAGACAATCAAAAAGCATGCCTTTACATTAGTAAATAAAAAGTTGTGTTATTCACAAAAGCAAGCAGAGCTCTTCAATGACAGACAAGAGTAACTGAGGCGTGCTTGTTAAAATAGCTGGTATGCACACAAACTACTTTCTATCATTCTTCATAATGAAGATACACCTCTACAGCTTTGTAAACAGCACACTGAAATACCCATGTGAAAATGCCATGCTGTTCCCCATATGCCACAACTTCTACAAACTTTGTTACAAACCAGACACTGCATTACATCCTCTTCGTACTTCCAAGCTCTACCCTAAAGGTGAGATCTCTGTTACTTTATGCAAATTTTGTATTTCTCATAATACATGTTTCTCATAAAATGCATTTTGGATTGAAGCAAACATGATGAGTTACAGTGGCTTTACTTCATCACTGTAACAAGAATTGGCCTCCTGAGTGTGTTCATGCACATTGGTCCCACTTTGTGTACAAACTCAGACAGACTTTTGCCAAAAAACACAGGCAGCTTTAAAGTACCACAAGCAGTGAGAATGAAAAACAAGTTCAAAGCAGCCAAATAGAGTTTATATATGTCACTACCCAGCTGAAGGCCTCTCCAATCTTGCATTTGCCAAAGTTACGAAGCAGGATCCTTGCATTCAAGTCCAACAGCACACCACGGTACGACCACTCCATGCAGGAACACTGTGGCAGCATTCACTCATTGACTTTACATACCGTATTTGATTTTTATCTTTTTATTTTAATCTGGTGAGTGATTAACATGCTTAAAAAGCTTATTTTTACTAGGTAGCTTAGGTCATTACCACAGTACTGAAGTTCTCAACTACTGCACCTGTGCAAAATCAACGAAACGTGAAAACAGTCTTGTGGAAGCAGTCAGCCACCAAAACAGGTAATGGTAAAAACACCCATGTGAGTGGCAGTCTGGGTCAACATGATTTTGGGGCAACTTTTCCTTTCCCTTTGTATGCCCCCTACAAAAGAACTCTATACATACTGGCAGGTGAAGTCAAAATTTCGTAGCTGCACATTATGTATTATGAGTCTGCTGAACTTGTTCCTGATGAAAAGTTTCATTAAGCTCAGAAGCAAAAACACTGGCCATTATCATTATATAATGCAGTTCCTCTACATAATGGGTACCTTGGAGTTAAGTCACTGCATTTATCAAGAATTAACCAACTCCTTTGGAAAAGATGTGGTAGCAGTTTACAGAAGATAACTGAATGTAAACAGTTTCCTTCCAGACACGTAAATGGTAAACAACATAGCACTTTTTTTCTTAACTGTATTACTAATTGACAAGCACTTCTTTGTTTTTTTAACAACATTCTTTAACAAGGCTTGCACACGAGAACATGGCTTTAAAAACACACTATATATAGCTTAAGGTACTTTTGACACTCATTCCATTCTGACTTTTTTTTTTCTTTTTATCTCAAAAAAAAAAAAAAGATAAAAGAGATAAAAGCATTAGATGCTCTCAAGATTCAGGTCTTGCATTTCTTACCTTACACAGCTTCTGGTAACGTGGAGAAGAAACTGCCATCCTCTGTAAACGATGCAACAACACCACAACTTTCTGCAGAGACGTTCTCACCACAGCCATCATTTTAAGTTTGCCACACTTCTGAAGACACCTCAGAATTTGCATTATAAATGAAGAGCAACTATCATTTCCTCCCGGTCACTGGACAATGATTTGCCAGCTTTCTGAGCATGCTCTCTTCCAGGATCGCTTTTGAGAGCTACAGGCTTTATACGTTTCAAAGGCAAAGGAGGTTGATACAGCATAAGTTTCTCTCAAAATAACCACGAGAAGCAAATGCAAAAAATAAAATACGGCTCCTTCTAACCGGTATTGCTCAGCTCTGCCTGTGCAGAGAGTAAATGAAGTTGTTGAGCAGCCGAGTATCTGCCACCATTCAGGAGTGCACTAAATAGCCAGGAAAGGTTATTAATTTAAGCATGAAAGCTGTGGAAACAAAAAAGGAATTCCTTCAGGAAGACAGCTCCCGTGTACCACCACGGTTGTTCTCCTTCAGTAGCTGCTTTCGATCGGCAGACTGAGCATTTGCTCCCTCACTCTGGCAAAGGATGCTCTCGCTCTCAGACTGAACGCAGCAGCTCTGGCAGAGCTGTAGTGAGTGAATAACAGACTGTGTTATAAATCTTCCGAGAGGAGCAGAGGGATACCTGCCCTAATTATATCAGCCATACGCTAAAGGCTAATAAATCACACGGGCGCTTCTCAAAACTAGATTATCCAATACAAAAGGAAAAACTGCAGGGGGTAAACCTCTCTACTAGGAAAACTCGCTTAGAGCTAATTTAGTCAAAGAGATCTCAAAGGATTCTCACTCAGATCAGAAAGTAAGGATGGTTTTCAGGAGCCGTTTCCAATTTAAGTCTTTTCCCTGAATGGCTCATTAGGACAAGAAAGAAGGGTTTTGCCAAACCGAAAGCATACGGTCATGCCACCACCCCTTTTCTAGCCAGCCTCAATTCCAAACAGCTAACACCATGTTCATGTTTTCCCCATGACGTGGCAGAATTATTTAAGCCATCTCAGGATGGCAGGAGGACATCCAAGAGCTTGGCAGCGTTTTGCTACCAGCAAGGCACTCCCAGTGCAATACAGTCAGCATGCCCCTAGGTGTGGTGACACTGCAGCACAACCAGAGGCAGCTTTCCTTGTTCCTTCCGGAGGTGGTACAATCCGTCTGGTTACATCTGTGTTGGAGGGGCTGCTGGGGCAAACATTCAGGGAAGGCCATCACTGACACCGTGGGTGGCAGAACAGAGAATAAGCAGAGGATAACTGCCTCAATACAGATCAGATAGTACTGTATCAGAGAAAACCCATCAAAACCATATAGTCTTCTCAAGCCCATCTAGAAAGTACAGATCTCTCAGGAAGGACATATTCACCACAAACTGATATGTGCATTGACATAGCTTCTACCAAACAAGATCCAAAAGGGAAAACAAATGAAGAAAACAAGACCAAGTCTGACACATGCTCTCTGTAATAAAACCAAAAATTCAATTAATGAAAAAATTCCCCCAGAGTAAGTTACATCAACATTTATCAAGAAGAATAGGAAATTATGTGTATTCTCAGCCTGGGGCATTGACTGTCTTTCCCCTCTCCTGGGGTTGCTAACGGATCTGTAACGTCAGTCTTTCTGGACAGATAGGAAGGGAGCTGTGAGATGCGAAATCCTAAAAAAATATGTATAAAAATAAAAAACAACGACTTTTTTTTCTACAATATAGATCACGGTAAAGAAGAAGACGCAAACCACTATTTCCATGAGAAGAACTGGACATACTGTACAATACAAATACTGTGATAATTCTTACTGCAAGCTTATTTAATAATTTCAGATGAATAAAGATCTAAATGTAATTCATCTGTTTACTCTCAAGTTAAATTACTGTAAATACAAAGCATATCACATTTCAAAGCATATCACATTTTTGTCTCAATTTGGAATCTGAAGACACTATTACAAGTA
The DNA here is from genome assembly GCA_011076525.1 of Nettapus auritus. Classification (NCBI taxonomy): domain Eukaryota; kingdom Metazoa; phylum Chordata; class Aves; order Anseriformes; family Anatidae; genus Nettapus; species Nettapus auritus. The sequence continues at coordinate 48,571,845 of CM021767.1, read as the reverse complement.
ACTGTATTTTGTACTGCATACATTGCCACATGAACATGCAGATAAACACTTCAGGCACATCAGTCAGCACAGTGCAGAGGCACCAGCGGAAGGCAGCATCATGTCTGACAAGTTCACGGGACCCTAGGAACTTGACAGCTTCAGCATCCATGCTTTACATGCTGGTATGCCTCTTCTCAGGCACTTCCCAGCTGAAAGCATGAGTGCTGGGTGCAGGTTTTTCATACAGGACAGATTTAAAAACTGTTCCCATCCAATTCCGTTAACATACTTTTTCATCCTAGCAGTATACGCCAACTTGTTTTTCATGTTTTGTTCTGTTCTGTCTCAGTTCTGTTCCTGATCCCCTCAGCATCACCCCCACCATTATTTTGACCTGAGTGTTCATTCAGCTCTGTTTTTAGAAATTTAGAACTATTCCCCCATTCTGTCTTGCTTCCGCCTTACACCTGCTCTTCTCCATCACCACAAGTCTCTTATTTTAGCTTTCCAGCTCTAGCCTAGCACCATTAGCTGATATACTGCTAATAAACTTTTTTGTTGCTGTTGAAGAAACCTATGAAGCAGCACAGGTCTCAAAACACTGAAGCATTCAGAAATAAGTGTGCAGGGGCTCACTCTCCGTAAAATTGTCCACAGTCCACACCTGCTCTATTGTTTCAGTTCTGCTTTTTTTTCCTTCCCATCTAACACACCAGTTTAAATCATAGCAAGACAAGCACACCCAATACTAGTTAAAACCAACATGGCAATAAAACAAGTTATTCTGAACACCTTCACAACAGTAGGCACAGGTGTTCACTCACATTGTCCCAGTGTTATTTCTATTTCTTAGCTCGTTTTCACCATCTTGCTTCAAATTAGGTTTTAACCTCTTTCAGGTGATTGCTGAACATTTTGGATAGTGATCAACGCAAACTGGGGAGTTTAGGCACTAACCTAAAAGGAAATCTTTCTGCAATATTATGATACTGACAGAATGAATTAAAAAGACTGATGCTATAACAGAACTTCCTCCCTTTCAAAAAAAATAAAATAAATAACCTCCTGTCTCACTCATGTTGGGATTATTTGTGCAGTACTGTTGTAATGGAAGTCAGAAGAAGGCTTCAGCGGTCCCCAGATCACCAACTCCATTACTGAGTGATGAGCTGCAGCCAAGTAAGTTAGCCCTACAATGTAATGGAAGACAGTTCCAACCCCCATCGCTCCACACACACTCTAAGTTAGCAGATGATCTAATTTTGAAAATGCATGAGTTATAACTGGAAAAAAATCATATTTTGTCCTCTTTCGGCATATATTTCACCTACAGTTTATACCCTAAGCTCACAGTGAACTTTAACTCAGTGCATTGGTCCTGGGGGGAAGACGCATCTACACATAGAACAGAGAAAGTTACAAGTCCTGCACTCTTATAACGATTCAGAATAAATGCTTCTTCACATATTCAGCAAACTACAAAGAGAACAATGTTATTTTATACCCACTCAACAGGAGGAAGAACAGGAAATGATCTTTGTTTAACCAGATATTAACCTTAAGAACTTGGAAGGGAGAGGGCTTGATTTATTTATTTTATAAGGCACACCTTGCTGTAGCAAGAAGTTAGAGCTTCATTTTATTTTAAGAGTTCATTTCAACAAATATTTTAAAACAGACATGTTGATTTTGGAGTGTTTACCAGTGACATGAGGTGAACATTTCAGTTATATTTAATGTGACATTGAAAATTAGTAGAGGGAGAGAGTTCATTTCAGAAGCCATTATGCTATGACAGTCTTATACGTGCACTCTTCTTAACTGCCTTCAGTAGCTGAAAAAAGCTCAAAATACTATGTAAAGCTACAGCTGAGTATACTTCATCTGCACAGTGAATAGAAGCATACAGTCATAGACAAAGGCAGATAATATCAACTAGGAGGATGTTGAAGAAGGAGAAGCCATGCCCGAGCACCTCCATCTGCCTTGTAACCTGCCAGCAGTCACAAGCCAGGACAAGGGGCATGGATCAAGAGCTGGTTATGGACCTGCCCGCAAAGAAGGCAGTCTTGTCCAGCACCACTCCCCTCACATGAAACTACTCTGGCAATTTTAACCAGTACAACCAGACTGCAGCACAACAAAGGAGAGTGAACAATCTTCCATGAGCAGGGTACTTCACAGCTGTATATAGCCAACAGTAAATTGCAAAATAACAGCTTTATCTTGGTGTCAGACAGACATCTCTATAGACGAGTTCCCCGACTGACCATAATCATATAAACATTGTTGACTGACATGTCGTCTTCCACGGACACAAGCCTCCACAATATACCATTCTTTTCTTTATGATTACAGTGAGCAGTTTGCTAGAAGATACTTTAAACTGTCTTGTTTCACTTGATTTCAGTGTAGGTATGTTCAGATTAAGAGCACTACTGATAGCAGCAGCTTCTTTTTTTTTTTTTTCTTTTTCCGTTATAAACTGTTCAAACACCATGAATTTAGACCACAGAACACATTACTCCAAACCCAGAGCATGGGATTTCATAGCTGGTCTAGCCTCCCAGTTTTGTCCATGCCAAAATAACTAAATAAGGAAAACTAATTGAAGAAAAAAATATATTAAAACATTCAGCAGAGAGATGACACACGAAAGTGTTCATATCAGGTAGACAGGACAACGGAAATTCGTGCTTCATAGAAGCACAAAATACTGTGATGCTCATTTTTTTTCCCAACACAGGCCCAAATACAAGAATTTTAAGAAAAGCTGTCAGGTCTCCACTTTTTATTCCTGTTTTCCCTCAATACATTGTACTCTTAATGAAGGCTGAACCCATCTCCTTTCTCTCCCTCCTACGCCTCCTCCCTCCCACACTTCCTGAATACAGTCACCATCCAAGGACATTTAAGAGCCCTGAGTGCCACAGATGTTCTCAAAATAAGCATTTCAAACCTTAGAGAAAAAAAATCTGCTTCCTTCACACACTTGACTTCTAAGATACTGTTTTCAAAAACCTTCCAATAGGCTAGTTTCTCCTCTCCAGTAGGTGAAACTAGATTTCCTTTCTAACACTTGCCATTAAGGAAAAGCACAAATAACCGCAACGTTATTTAGCTTCTCACCTGCATCTGCTTTCTGAGTTCCCTTACGCAGGCACTGTCCTGAGCAGTGTTCTCACGCTGGGATGCATCTGCGAGAACATTAACTGTCGTCTCTGCCTCTTGAAGCCACTTGAGGAGGCTTTCCAGATCCTTGTGCGAGGCCTGCACCATCTTCAGCTCTGTCTCCAAGAAATTCTGCCTATCAACGGCTCTGAAAACAAGACAACAGGCGTCAGATGTTCCCCCAGTGTTATACACATCAAAATGAAACTACTAAAAGATAATCTGAAACTTGTCTTTATGAAGAAACTGTACATCTGCAGCAGCTTGTTTTATTATTATTTATACCTCTGTTCATTTTATTTTATACCACTCTGATCATTATGACTACGAACAGATGTTTTGAATTTGTTTTGTATTTCACAGCACTTTGAAAGAACGCATGTGGAAAAAATGAATTTATATCTTTTTTGAGCTTTATCATCACAGACTTATGCTACCCCAACCAGTAGAATTTATTTTCATGCATGAAAAGTGCAAATGCTTTTCCTCATCAACAAAAATCACATGGAGCAGAAACACTGAGGGCTCGGGGGAATTTTCTTCTAGTGAGCAGAAAAATGCCCCTCAATTAGTGTCTACTGCAAGAGTTAAAGTGCTGAAGGGCGGAAAGCCAAATACCTAGTTCTCTCCGCTAAAAGGCAGGCCTTTTGACACTATGACTCAGAGTAATACCTTACCCTTGTAACGGTCAACACCTACCAAACATGCTTAAATAGAAGACTGACAGAAGGATATCCAAATTTTTAACTTATCCAAAAGATCTCCAGTTCTACAAACTCAGAACTGTTTTTGGTTGTAACAGGATTTTTCACGTCCAAGGAATTTGTTCAAAACCCATAGATTATAGGTAAGCAACTTCAACAGATCTCCTAAAAAAAGATCAGATTGTATGGCTGAATAACAGAACTGTTTCTTTGTCATTGAAATGAAGCTCAGATTGAAAACTGCAACAGTCAGCAATTTTAAAAACTCTGATTAACAAAGTTTCTTGAACCGTGACAAGCTGAATTTCATCCAGTTATTCTGCATCATCTCTTCTCCCACAGTGAGGAGAAAGGAAACAACCTGTCCCACCAGCACCGTGTACAGAAATCCCTACCAGGGCTACAACCTAGAATACTGCATCTAAGTAGGAAGTTTGATTTTATTTCCACATCAAACACCAATCACGTTGTCAGATTTCAAGGGTAAAGTGAAACATTTCAAGCAAGACAAGGCCAAAACACTCATTGTTTGATATTTTTGCATTAGTTGAAAACCTTTCTCCAGAAAGGCCCATCAAACATGGGTGTATTCTGCCTCCTCCTATTTTCTCTAGGCTTTCTTTCCTCCTTACCAGACTGTGGGGAAACAGTCCTGCTCAGCAGTATTACGGAATCACTATGTTTAGAATCCTGAAATTCAACACTAGTTAAAATGTTCTTTTTAAAGAAGCTGCAGATGTTTGGTACCATTCAGGCTAAAGTTTCAAAGCAGGTACTCCAGCACATTAGAAAATACAGATGCAAGGAAAAGTTATTTTCCTTCAAGGGCAGTAAGAACATCTGATGCAAACTCCGTTCTGCCAGGCTTATGCTCCTAAATATTAGCATAACCAACTGAATTTTCTAGACTACCCGCAATAAGATAAGCCACATCCTCAGCATTAGGAGCCTAGGTTTTACGTCACTTGTTAACAGTTGCTTTATTCAAAATGAGATTTTGTGAATCATTCCTGACTGCATGCCTCCCCAAGTCTGGCTACTAGCAACCGAGTAGCAGGGTAAGAAGTCTTCATTCTTGCTTTGGAATTGAAGCTTTGGCATGCTCTGCCAACTCTTCAGGAAAAACACTAAATAGCACGCCACGGACGACCAAACGTTTGATAAATATATTGCCTAGAAAAAATAACAAGCCTCAGCTCAAAAATTAGAACACACCAAGGAACTGTGAGAAAAACGTAAAGTGAAAGCATTTATGAGCTCTGACTTAAAAACCCTCTCCCTCTGCAGGGATTTTCTTCCCTAGCAGGGTGTTAAGGCCAAAGGTGTCAGAACAGGAGTGACAACAGGAAGAATGGACTGATAATAAAGGTGACCTTCAAAGAAAGAGAAAAGCCCCAAAGGATGAAACACTGTAAGTGACCCAGATCTCTAAGTCTAAGTACTGATGTTCTGGATGGGAATTGAGACAACCTGAACTTTGCAGCTAATAACATTCATTGAAGAATGTCATCTTCAGCCCAAAGTTTTAATTCCTCAAACTTTCTGCTTGGTTGAATTTAAAAGGGAAAAAAAAAAAAAAAAAAAAATCCTTTTATTACAGACCCAGTGCTGTCATGATATGTGAATTAAAGCTGAAAATCATTCCTTACACTACATATGCATTCCAGCAGCATAAATCAGTGGATTTACAATTAATGTTCTAAGATTACATGGAAGTTCTTGAAGAGGACCTACACAGCAGAAGTGAGCAACAGTTTTACGAGCAGACCAAAATACTTTCATTTCATTCCATCAAAGGCCTCAAATGTAAAATAGAAGTTGGTGACGAATTCTGTAGTGCTATTAACTATTCCCCAACCCAAAAAGATGATGCTGGTTCTCCAAGAATCCTAATATGATTAGAACAGCCTCAGAAAGACAGACGGTCATTCCAGGATAAAAGAATTAAATGTGAGGAAAACCTGCAGAATCCTATACAACTGCAGCTAACTTCACTTAATTCAGTGATAGTAGAGAAAGTCTACGTAAATTCTATTAGCAAAGATATGTCCATGGAAAAAAATTAATTGTACCTGTAGTATTTAAGCTTTCATAGCACCATTTCAGGTTTCTGTTCCACCCAATTATTTTTTCAGATTTAAACTAAAAATCTGCAATGCATGCAAGCGTATGATCAAAAGAAAGTCAGGGAAGAACACCTGAGACAGTCTAGACATCAACTACGATCTACTACCAAGGCAGCAGAAGTGCATAAGTGAAAACTACTACGGTTTCACCTTGCAATACATAAAAAACACAGAAAATAAAAAGCCATTGGACAGACTATTCAATTTACAAAATTTCAGGCCGGGGAGCTTCAACCCCTTAATGCCAACCTTTTTGCTTTGACTTTGCATTCCACGGCCAGCCTTCCTGAGAGCATTCTCAAGGTTCTACTCAGGACCGATTATGCCAGGTAATGCTACTAAGGACCCTTTCTGCGGCCTCCAGGTACAGGCATTGCCACAGCTGGCATTTTAAAGCAGTATGCTGTAAATACAGATCTATGCGTATGCTCCAGGTCCAGTCCCTGTCTGTCCCAACACCTGTCACATACAGCCATCCTCAGCACTCAAGGCTCACTAGTAATTTTGTTTATTGCCTTTTAAAGGCAAAGATAAAAACCTTCATTCCCCTGAAAAGGTGCTTTCACTGCACATTCTCCCCTTTAATTCTACTCTGCTCCACAGGGTTACGGTGAGCAGCTCCATGCTCTGGCTACCCGCTGGCTTCCCAATTTCTCCTGGATGTTCTGCCCCTACTTGAAAAACAAAGCAGAAAAGCAGATACCCATCTCCTAAGGCTGCAGACTGCAAAAGAGTAGCCCCAGTGATAAGAGTCGAGCTTCAGTTACACACAACAGAATGCAATTGCTTACTATTCCAGACTTTAAGCAGATTCAGAAATAATTAGAGGCTTCCAGTTGGGGGATATCATCTTTCTTATCACCTGCTCATGACACAGGCAGATAGTTTTATGCTAGCTCTAGCCAAAACTCTGCAAAGTTTGAATTTGAATGAGACTACTACAGAGTTGTAATCTAGTGGTTCTGCTAATCCAACCAGGAGCTGTTTCTCTCCACCTTCTAATTGCATCCCTATCCCGGATGCCTTCGCGGTAGGTTCAGGTGAAGTTAATGGCTTTTTTTTTTTTTTTTTTTTTGAAATATTATTCATTTACTGAGGCATAGAGGGAGGATCTGATGGTAAACATGCTGCAGACCCCAAACTTGATGCAAATGAAAGGTCAGGAAGGGTCATTTCAGGAGATGACCTCATCACCATGACCTAGTTCAGAAAGTAAAAAGCCAAGGAAGTTTTGACATATGCCAAAGTTTTTCACACCATGTACTAGAAGGTTTTTTTTTTGTTTGCTTGCCTTTTTTTTTTTTTTTTTTTTTAAGAACCATGAAAAGATGCCCACGTCAAATTGAATAATTATGAAACGTTTTAGTCACTTGCTAGTTTTATGTGAGACATCTCAAAACATTTAGAGATTAATAATTTTTTATTCTCTCTCAAATTCTCTCTCACACAGAATGAGCCATATAAATTTTTGTCTGTACGGTATCTCTTCTCTCGATAGAAATAACCAGGAAACTAGTTGTATAAAACTTGTGACAACAAAAGCAGAAAACTACAAAAATGCCATTATCCTCCATGGGAGGATAACAAAACTTTCTACTCTGCTTCCTTAATTACCAGTGAAACCCACAATGAAGTTCTCCTCCTCTCACTTCCCAGAACACATAATCAACTGCAGAAGCTTTATTACCTAGGACTCTTATTCACCTAACCAACATGTCATTACAAAGGCAGTTTCTCCTTCTTCATGCACAAATATACAAGCATATGTATAGTCTCTGGTTGCCATTTACCCTACTCCCAAATACATAGGATCAATGCTCTCCTGTTCCTCTAACCACAAGGCATATTGTCCTGTAAAGGTGCTGGCACCGAATCAGACATTAGCCTAATATTAATCATTTATAAAATGTTTATTAAAAAGATTTTTTGTGGTAATTAGATTACCTTGCACCAAAAAAAAAAAATGCGTAAGAAAATAAAAGGGACCACGTTTTCAGTAAAAGACCTGGAATACGTATACTTCTTTGTAAATATGTCTTAATAGAGGATGAATAAGAAGAAGTTAGTTTCAAGTAAGGTTCAGTTCCTATAGTTAAATGTTTTCTAGATGGGAGTGTCAGATGCATCGCGCTCAGAAAACCAAAGTGCAGCCCTGTTCACAAAAAGTTTCCGTTAGATGAAAGGCCTACAATGAACATTAGCTGGAAGCATTAGAAGGCAGAGCTGAATTCTTACTGCCTTATGAAAAGAAAGCACAGCAACAAACTACAAATACATAGCGCATAACAACATCAAGGAACAGGAAGAATTGCTCAAAGACCTTCAGAGAAAAGTAGCCACAGGCAAACCTGAGGCCAAACATAAGAAAAGGTAGCCCCTCCTGCCCCCCTTTTATTTAACAGGTAATTAGAAGTCATACAGAAACCTTCCATGGTAAACCATGGGAATTTCCATCTTCAAAATTCAGCTTCACTACAGTTGATTAAATTATCATAGTAGTGCTAAATGCTGCCGTAAAGTCAAGTGTACAAAGAGACTGCAATACACCTAAGTGATACACACAGGATACAAATTTAAGACAGAAACAGCTACAAGTATAGTGAAACCTTGCAATTACCTTTGGTTCAGGTTAACCCAGCAATTGTTCATTTGGTCAGTGGTTTCCTTCACCCTCCTCGTGTCATCATCACGATACTCCCGAAGAAGTTTATTTGAAAGATCATTGAACGCAGCTACCGTGATGTCGCCTCTATGCAAATCTTGTACTAACAGCTAAAAAAGAATTCCAGAATGAGACGTCAAGCAAAACTGAAATCAGATTTTTCATATTATGCATTTTATCATTCATTGCAAGATCCTATTTTTTTTGCCTTCTTTTAAACAACAAATGTACATACTTTTTCTAAAATGAAGTTCCTAAAAGAAAATCTATTAGATAATAAGTATCAAAGTTGAGTAAGTGTCACTGACAACGAACTAAAACACAAATAAATGAGAAAAAATGGTATTTGCTAGAACCAAAGGCTAGAAAACCCCTCCCTATGTTGTCTCTTCATGAATGCATGTACGTATACACACATTTTAGAAGTCTAGTAAAATCTGTTCCAAGTACCGTCCTGATAAGAGCCCCTTCCTCAATGATTTGTCTCTTTAGTTCTCATCCTAAGCCACCTACAGCCTGCCTTTTTTCAGACAGCCACCAGGACAAAGGACATCAGAGTTATTGATTTATCACAGCAGGTTTGCTGTGATATGAAAAGCAGCAAAGATTGCATGGGATTCAGGTGGGGGGGGAAAAAAAAAAAAAAAAGAGTTGAATATACTTGGCACCCATCAGAAGTGAAATTCAGAATCATTTTAAATAAATTGGTCCGTTCTTGGATTTACTAAACTATTGTTAAAAGCTTTCTATGGAATAATACATGCTACATTTTGTGGTTGTACAATTAAAACTTCTATGTGAAAAATCATTTATTTGATGCTATACTGTACTCATTTCAAATATACTTATAAAAAGACACCCATGCATACATGCCACCTGTTCCCCTCCCAGAAAGCAATTTTCAGGAAGTCTGATTAAAAAAAGAAATGCAGAAACAATTTAGAACATATCATGCTCAAAAAGAGGAGTCTGACAGGGGGGAAGGGGGGTAGGGGGGCGGGGAGTAGGGGGGAGGGCAGAAAAAACCATCTGTGGGATGGCCTTACCTTGTTATCTGCAATCTGTTTGGCAAGCACCTCTTTCGGGGCCTGCATGAGCATACGCAGACGGATCTCACACTGCTCCATGAGATGCTCCATTTCTTTCCTCTGTTCATCCCACTGGATGCTGTCCGTCAGCATGTACTTCAGCTGCTGCTGCCGCACCTCCACGCCATGCTGGGTACTGTCCCACTGGTTCTTTACCTTCTCCACTGCAGGCAGCAACACAGAAAATCAAAAACTTGGGGCAACCAACGGAGTAGCCATAATTACTCTCAGGACAAAAGGACTCTTCTCAGGACAAAAGGCAATAACGTAACTCATTCTCAAGTACAGTCCTTCCACCATCCTGTATTTTAGTTCCCCATGTAATTTGCACGTTCACACAAGCAAACAGAAAACGCAGGTGTTTGGCTCCCTCTTGTTTAAGCAGGTCAGTATAAAAGTAACAACTAATATTTCTGGAAGACTTCAAAGGCATTACATTTTACAAACACAGCATGGAAAGCAGTTCTGCTGAGCTGCAGAGATGCCACCGGCAGGCTCCCAAGGGAGCACCGGGGCAGGGGGAGGGCTGTGCCAGCAAGTCACCCTCGTGCACTCGCAAGTTCAACCAGTACAAACAAACAAATCTTGTTTAGATCTGGATAGGTTTTACAAAGTGAACTAAAATTTACTGACCAGTGTGCTTGCTGGAGGTCGTCTAGTGGCCCCTGCACTACAGCACAGTGGCTAATGTAGAAGCACTCTAAACAACCTACTTAAGCACTTTCATTCCACCACAGGTTTTTACAGGCTTATGTAGATAACACAACAGAGAAGTTATTGATCACAGCCCATTTCCTTCAAGTATCACGTTCCTGTCTCAATGAACAGAGTTACATTAGACAATCAATAAATAAGCTTTAACCTTCAATAAACAAAGCGTGAAAAAGAGAACATGACAAAAGCCTAGAACAAAAAGAAATAGTGTCAGGGAAAGCAGGAAGTCAGACTGACAGAAAGAAATGAACAGCATCATATTTTTTTCTTAATACCTACAGACCAATAAAACATTTGTATCACTTGAGAGTCTACAGAGGTGGACGTAGGTCTTCCCTATTGCCTGACATGACAGTTAGTAGCAATGCATTGTACCAGTAAAAAAAGCAAATGTAAAAAAGCAAACAAAAGAAAGCCAGCTTGAGGTTTTTCAGTTGGGAACATTTGTATTCTCAGCAGCAATGTATCAAGTGTAAATATCCTACCAGTAAGTACGTCATTTTACTTTATTAGGAAACTTACATACTTGATACTCAGGTCACTTTATTCCTCCATGAAGTTGCTTTAACTCTCCATGAAGTAAAAATGCCAAGGACTGTATAAACCACTTAAGAGAACTTTACCCTTTACATTTTTTTTATATTTTTTTTTTTAAAAATCTTTAAACTTTTTACTAACATCCAAGGTCATTACAGCTGCCTGAGAAGATCTCTTTAAGAAATACATTCAATACATTCAACAATATTCTGTTTATCCTCACAGAGCTCTTAGATTGTGGTCATGAAGCCCCTTTGTCAAAGTGACTATAATTTTTAAGCATGATGTGGGTCATGGTGAACTGAATGAGAACTCAGAAGAAAGCTTCAGTGCCCCAACAGCAAATAAATATATATACACACGCATACACATACGTTTTTTTTTTAATTAAAGATGTTACTGTGTTGGATAAAAAGTATGTTCAAAGCAAACACTCAGCTGCTGGGAAAGATCACTGATTTCACCAAAACAGCAAAAGCAAAAACAGCAGGAGTAAAAAAGGTATAACAATGCATGCTGGGTGACGAACTGTAGAGAAAAATCTCCTAAGCATTTAGGCTGTCCCCCACAAAGCTGGATATCCCTGAAAAGCAGCTGTCTACAATAGCAACTTGGTTGAAATGGGTACACATTTGAGAGTTCAATCGTGTTATTATTAGAGAATAAATATTTCTTGATTTGTGTTACATATTTTTGCTTATGTATGGACAAGTTTACCTTACTCTCTCTGCCTGGATTAAAACTCTTATCCACTCAGAGTTCCTAATGGATTTATCTACTGGTGACGTATTTCCCTTCTCTTCATTCTCCACCAAAACAGGACAGAAACTGAAATTCTTGGTAGCCTCAAGGATCTGCCTGTGGCTTCAAAGTGGGAAATAACTCCTGATTAGATGTTACTTTTAATTCCCCATGACTATGCAGTTATTGGGAAGGAAGTTCCAGAGAAGGAAACTTTTCCATGTCTGTGTTCCTAGATATTAGTTAGGCTTCATCTAATGACACATTGCAGATTCACAGGAATCTATAGAATTTGTATATTCCCCTCAGCATTTAAATAAGGTGCATAAAACAATCCTGATCTTCACTTTTCTTCAGAGAAAAGCAAACTGCTACTAAGCTCCTCTAACAAAATCACCCTTTACAAGAGTAAAAAAGCCTTCAGTTCTTTCATGTTTTGTAACAGGTAACAAAATCTTCACACACATCTGGAGTAGCTATTGGAAGCTTCGTTCATGGCAGTATATACAGCTTCTCTGCTTCTATCTTGGATGTCCATGACTATCAGGGAGCACAATCTAAGTTTTTAAAATACAGTCGCTTTATTCACTTTTTCCAAAGAATCAGGAATGTTTTGCAACTGACCAGATCTCCCCTTGTTAACTGACTCCACTGGATTACAACAGATGCTATTCTCCCCAAAGTTTCCACTTGAAACTCTCTTGGCTTTGTGAGCCCGTTATTATCTTCAGCAAGTTCTATGGACACCAAAGAAATTCATGTGAATGTAGCAAAGGAAAATTACTTAGCATAAAAAGAAGATGGGGAAATACATATTTCAATTGTTCCATAGGTTCTTTTTTCTTCTGCGATATTTCCTGCTGCATGAATTCTCTAATCTTAGCAACCGGCAGTGCCTTAGGAGTTCCAAGAATATGCTGTCCCTTGGTTTCTAATTGTGTCAGTTGTGTTTTCCTTCCTCCAGTAAAAGAAACTTTCACATTATGTTTTTGTTTTTTTTTTTTTTAAGTACATATCAGTGACTTAAAAGCTCTACTAACATCCAGCCCAATGTTAGACTCTTAAGAAAACATATGCGTGCTTTTTACTAACTGCCTAGTGTATCATAGCTCAGTAAAAATAAACACATTATTATCTCCTTTATATGAGGGAATAAAAAATCCTTTTCCCTAGATCTGTCTGTCAAGTAACCCAAGTTTTTCATAAGATATTTTCAAATCCCAGCAAACATATTTACATTTATACCTCAAAAAAAAAAAAATGCTAGTCTAGAAAAAAAGTAGCACTTCTTCTTCCATGAATTTTCAGTAGACTGAAAGCTACTGAAAGCTATTACACTGAAGCTATACTATTATACTGAAGCTATTTAATAGCTAAGCTTTCAGGTGTTTTAAGGAAGACAACTTCAACTAGGATCAAAATCAAAAGCTTAGTAGAAAGATATGAGGATTATTTTACTGTCCCAGAAACACTGTATTTGCAAACACAGAATGAAGGAACTTACATTTTTCTGTGATCACTGTTCTGATGTCTGAACTGGAAGTTTTATTTTTCAAATTTTGAGCCAATGTAAAAACAGAATCAAGCTGAGGATGCCGCTGGTCCAAATCTGCTTTTGTTATCTGTTGAGAATTAGGATACAATTTTTAGGTACAAAAAGAAGAATGTAGTTAACAACAATATCTGTATTATTTATACCTAAAACAAAACATGTATGTGTTCAGAGACAGATGGCTATTCCATCACTATTACAAACCTTGAATTGTCACAGTATTATAGCACTGCTTTAAAAGGCAAAAGTATTCTGCCTTAAAGCTGAAAATTCTGATGTAAAGGCTAACCTGTACAAACCACACTGATACTATGGTCATTGCAAAGTATTTTCTAGCATCTGGCCTCACCTCAAGTAGTGTGTGCAGTTTTGAGCACCACAATATAAGAAGGGCATAAAACTATTAGAGTGTCCAAAGAAGACATATGAAGATGATGAAGGGTCTAAAGGGAAGATGCGTGAGGAGCAGCTGAGGCCCCTTGGTTTGTTCAGCTCAGAGCAGAGGAGGCTGAGGGCCTTATGGCGGCCTGCAGCTTCCTCACAAGGTTAGCTGAGGGGCAGATGCTGAGCTCAGCTCTCTGGGGACAGTGACAGGACCTGAGGGATCTGCATGGAGCTGGGAGGTTCAGGGAGGTTTCAGGAAAAGGATCACCCTCTCAGTGAAGAACAGGCACTGGAACAGACTCCCCAGGGAACTGGTTGTAGCACTGAGCATGCCAGTTCAAGAAGCATTTGGGCAATGCTCTCAGACACAGGGTCTGGTTTTTGGGTGGTTCTGTGTAGAGCCAGGAGTTGGACTCAATGATTATTGTAGGTCCCTTCCAACTCAGGATATTCTATGATTCTACTTTTCACTCTCCTACTTATTATTCTCTTACCAAGCTCTGATCTTTTATATATGCACACCATACAGATACACACATTTACAGGAAGAGGGTAAAGGCTTGTCCTTATGGGGGACTTCAGCTTGCCAAACATCCACTGGGATTACCACATGGATGACTGGAGCAGGTCCAGGAGGTTCCTAAAGCACCTCGATGATAACTTCTTGGTGCAGGTGCTAAGGGAACCAAGTAGGAAAGGTGCCTTCCTAGATCTGTTGCTGGAGAACAGAGAGGGTCTTGTGGGGGACATGGCAATTGGTGGCCATCTTGGTCATAGTGACCATGAAGTGGTTAAGTTTAAAATTTTTGGTGACAGAAGGAAAACTGCCACCAAAACTTCAGCCCTGGATATGGGGAGAGCAGACTTCAGCCTGCTTAGGGAACAAGTTAGCAAGGTCCCCTGGGAAACAGCTTTTGAAGGCATTGGCATCCATCAGTGCTGGTCAGTCTTTAAGCACTGCCTCCTAAAAGCACAGGATCAGGCAATTCCAAAATATCCCAAGTCAAGCAGGCAGGGCAGAAGGCTGGCCTGGCTGACCAGGGATATTCTACTGGAGCTTATGGAGAAAAAGAAAGTGTACAGCTACTAGACCGAGGATCAGACAACGTGGAAGGAATACAGGGACGCTGTTTGCGTTTGTAGGGAGAGAAGAGAGAAAATTCATGCAGCCAAAGCCCAGTTAGAGTTGAAGCTGGCCAGGTCTGTAGGAGACAACAAGAAGTTTTTGTTTTAATATGTGAACAGAAAAAGGTGGACCAAAGAAGAAATAGGTCCACTACTTGATGTGGAAGGTCACCTCACAGACAAGGACATAGGCAAAGTAGAGACATTTAATGCCTTCTTTGCCTCCATCTTCAATGCTGATGATGGGCTTCTGAACCCCGGTTGCCCTGAGCTGGAGAACCCTGATGGTGGGAACGATAAACTCCCAATCGATCCCAAACATGTGCGGGATTTACCGTTCCACCTGGATCCATACAAGTCCATGGGTCCGGATGGGATTCATCCGGAGATGAACTGGCTGATGTCATCACGTGATCTCTCTCACTTATTTTTCAATGGTCTTTGGAATCTGGAGAGGTCCTGGTAGACTGGAAGATGGCAAATGTTGTGCCAATTTTCAGGAAGGGTAAGAAAGAAGACCCTGGCAATTACGGGCCTGTCAGTCTCATGTCAGTGCCTGGTAAAATTATGGAGAAGATAATCCCTGAAGTTACTGAAGCGCACCTTGGGGGGTAATGCAGTCATTGGTCCCAGCCAACATGGGTTCACGAGGAGTAGGTCCTGTTTGACTAACTTGATTTCCTTTTATGATAACATCACCCATCTAGTCGATCAAGGGAAACCAGCTGATGTGATCTTTTTGGATTTCATCAAGGCTTTTGACACAGTTTCCTGCAGTATTCTACTGGACAAAATGTCCAGCATACAACTAAAAAACATCATACAATGGGTGAGCAATTAGCTGATGGACTGGGCTCAAAGGGTTGTGGTAAATGGGGCCACATCAGGCTGGCAGCCGGTCACTAGTGGGGTCCCCCATGGCTCCCTTTTAGGGCCAGTCCTCTTCAACATTTTTATAAACGATTTGGATGTAGGACTAGAAGATATTTTGAGCCAATTTGCAGACAGTAAACTTAGTTGTTTACACTTTTGAGAGTGGAAACGCCTTTCAGAGAGATCTGGACAGATTGGAGAGCTGGGTAATCACCAACCACATGAAGTTTAACAAAAGCTAGTGCTGGGTCCTGCGCCTGAGACGGGGCAACCCTAGCCGTACATACAGACTGGGTGATGAGACGCTGGAGAGCAACCCTGCAGAGAGGGATCTGAGGGCTGTGGTTGATAAGAAGTTGAATGAGCCAGCAGTGTGCCCTGGCAGCCAGGAGGGCCAACCATATCCTTAGGTGCATCAAGCACAGCATTGCTAGTCAATCAAGGGAAGTGATTGTTCCGCTCTACTCTGCACTGGTGCGGCCTCACCTCGAGTACTGTGTGCAGTTCTGGGCACCACAGTACAAAAGGATGTAAAACTGCTGGAGAGGGTCCAGAGGAGGGCTACTAAGATGGTGAAGGGTCTAGAGGGGAAGACATATGAGGAGTGGCTGAGATTACTTGGCCTGTTCAGCCTGGAATACAGGAGGCTGAGGGGAGAGTCTCTTTAGTGACCAGCAATAGGACCCAATGGAATGGTGGCAAGCTGCGACAGGGGAGGGTCAGGCTGGATATCAGGAAAAGGTTCCTCACTGAGACGGTTGTCGCACACTGGAACAGGCTCCCCAGGGACATAGCCACAGCACCAACCCTGGCTGTGATCCTTATGGGTCCCTTCCAACTTGGGATATTCTATGATTTTATGATCATGCTATTCTATGAAATTACAAATTACACTGCATACCCACAGGAAGTTGTAGTTATCCAAACATTTCTAAAAAGATGCCATTTGTAGGAGTTCTTCAAAAAAATAGTAGTGCTGTCTACCTCACATCTTGCTCACAAAGGCAGGCAAGGAATTAACAGGAAATGGTAGAGAGGAGAGGAGCATAATATCAACACATTTTGAAGTGTAATTTGAAGGCTATGCATTTACTGCAGTTTCTTAAAAAAAAAAAAAAAAAAAAAAATATTAGCCTGTACATTCAGTAAAGAAATTGCAAGTGTCTTCACTAAAACACATACTTTCATTCGTGCAATAGTCCGGTTGATCTCTTCTGCATTTCCCACAGTGACTATGTTTGACTTGAGCATCTGGTCAATCAATACCAACCAGTCAGCCAGCTCTGTTGTAGTTTTATCCAGATCAGCAGGTGCAGAAAGTTCCAAAGCCTGCTGAGTCTGAATAGGAATTTCCATTGAAGATGATAATAGCACCACCTTTTGGACATCTGAAACAGAGTTTAGGTGTTGTTTTTTTTTAAAAAGAACAAAAAAATCATGGCCACAAACACAGTTTCAGGAATTATATTTTTTGGGGGGTAGTTTCTATGAATATGCAACAGCATCTACAAAAAACGCATAGAAAAAAATGTATTTGAGGCTTTCTAACCACAAGAAACCAAGTCACTACAATGTTATTTGTTTTTTGTGAAGTTACGATTTCATTGCACTCCAAAGAGTCACTCAAATGTGTCACAACACAAACAAGAAGAAAACTTGCAGAAGCAAAACAGCATTAACTCTAACAGAGTGAAGCTAAACCCTCTTTGACATGAATGGGAACAGATGCCTATTAAGCATACAAAATTATTTCACTTATGGTGTCTAAAATTGTCTTCCTCACTTTTGTATCATGTGGCAGAAAAGTTTTCCCATTCTTGACTCAGAATTCACTTAAGCACAAATATGTCAAGTTACTACAATAAATGCTCCATGGACTCGGCGATACACAGCTGTCCTAAAAAGGGACAGATGCCCACTAGCTCAGTCCCACACTTTCTATCTGTTCAACTTGACACTATAAAGAAGCAAGGCGAAATAAGCTCCAGCAAGACAAGTTAAATTAAGCTGGAGCATAAATATTACACACTTGCCTCAATCAAAGAAAGACAGAAGCTTTACTTAAGAAATGGCCTGCATGAAAGGGAAACAAGCTGAATCAGAGTCTTGAAAGGCTTAAGTAAAAGCTGTTTGCCCTCCTTGAACTTTTTTTTTGGTGTTCCTGAATTAAATATATATATGTGTATACATACATACATATATATGTACGTATACACACACAGACAGATAATTTACTGAAGTTCAAGATGTTTTTTTTCAGGCAAGGACTGTCTTTTTACCTGATTTTCTAAAATGGAGACCTGGGCATCTTGTTTACACCGTATCTGCTGATCTGCCTTCAATAACTTTTAAGATTGCCAGTATCAGTGTCCAATACAAAAACACATTTTCTGACAGCTTCCCTTACGGGGTTTAGGAAAATAAGTAGCTAGTAGATGGGCACCTACTTGTGCCCATACCGAGCCAAAAGATGCAGAATTACCATTTACAGGACTGCAGAAAATCTGCACACAGGAGATACTACAGAAGTACAGCTGTAGGGAAAGTTTCTATAGGGGCTCAGTTACTAAAAGGCATGATCGCAATGTACAAATCTACTGGAAAACAATCTGTCACAAACAGAGCTAATTTGGCTTTTTTTCCTGTATGTAGTACTCCTGATGTAGCTCCTGATGAGGACATCTAAGTTTTACTAAGCCATTCTTTCAACACATTTAGGGGAATGACAAAGAACACCCCCAAAAACTGAGTGACTTTTTTATTGCCCAGATCTTCCCTCTCTCTTCTAGTAACATGAAGATAGGCCCAAGCGATGGATAACATTTCTTATTTCTGCCTAAGTTCACAAGGAAGGTTTTCCTTTTTATATTATTGTTAAAAAAAAAAAAAAATCATCCAAGGATTAAACTCAGTACAATTAAGCAAAACACAAGGACTGGTCACTCACCAGAAGGCTTTGTCTGTGAAACAAGATGAGTCTGCCCAACAAATGCCTCTAGTTCTCTCAGTCTGTCAGGCACTTCTCTGAACACCTACAGCTCAGCAGAGAGGAACAAAAGCAGTAAGAAAAATCTCTATTAATAACAAAAAAAATGTGTATTAGAACACACAAAATGTTCTGTATCACATTTGCTACAACAGCATGTTTCATATTTCAATTAAGTTTTCCAGAGTATAATTTTAAAGAAATAAAAATGCCAAGAGGTACTCAGTGTGTTTGTTATTCTAAAGTCTTCCAGTGCCTTACCTAAATCTTGGAGAAATAAATGAAGTTTTTTAGATAGACTGTTTGCATAGATTTTACTGCCTAGGTAGCAAAGCTATGACTCATTATTTGACTACACCTCAAATGAATTATGATGTTTTGCTGTCATCACCAACAGAGAACTATAGAAATAGGTAATTAAGAAAAAAAGTAACCCGATTGTAGTGAAAATAAATCAGCCTGCAGTTTCTAGAAGTGACTGAAAACCAGTATACAAAGGAAAAAATAAAATCCCTGTTTTCCATGTCTGGCTGGGTTAAAAAAAATAAAATAAAAATAAAAATATCAAAAGCACCTTCTCAGCAAATTCTTACTCCCCTTATCCATACTAAAAATCCCAAATAATTCTATTCCTTTTTTTCACCTGGCTCTCCAAGCTCCACTTGAAAAAAAAAAAAAAAATCCAATTTTCTCTAACCAATGAGTTCTTTTCTTCTCTTTGGTCAGTATGTGAGATCAAATTGGTACAGTTCACTACAATTTTTAATTTACACCATCTATATCCAAAAAGAATCCCAGACACACTTGACTGAGGGTTTTCTCAAGGAGTTTTACCTCAGCTTCACTTGTTTTCCTCTTAGCAGCTGCAAACATTCAACTTTCCTATAAAGCAAAGATTTATCGTGACACTCTCAGTTTCAAATTAATGCTATTGTTTGACTCAAACAAGTGAAATTGGCTGTATGGCCACGTTCATAGAGTTTCAGACAATGGCTTGATATCTAGGTGAAAACCAGCAATGAGTGGTATCCCTCAGGGATCTGTGTATTGGGACTGATACTATTTAATACACCATTGTCAGCAACATGGACAGTGGGACTGAGTGCACTGTCAGCAAGTTTGTGGACGACACTAAGTTGAGTCGTGCAGTCAACATGCTGGAGGGAAGGGATGCCATCCACAGGGACTCTGACAGGTGGGCTTGTGTGAGCCTCATGAATTTCAACAAGGCCAAACACAAGGTCTGCACCTGGGCTGGGGCAATCCCAAACATTAATACAGACTGAGCAACGAGTGGATTGAGAAGTCCTGTGGAGAAGGACTTGGGGGTACTGGTGGATGAAAAACTGAACCTGAGCTGACAGTGTGCACCTGCAGCCCAGAATGCAAACTGGAGTACTGGATCCAACTCTGGGACCCCCGGCACAGGAGAGACATGGACCAGTTTAAATGGGTCCAGAAGAGGTCCATGAAGATAATCAGAGGGCTGGAACACCTCTTCTGTGATGAGATGCTGAGATAGATGGCATTACTTAGCCTAGAGAAGAAAAGGCTCTGAGAAGACCCTACAGCAGCCTTCTAGTACTTAAACGTGGCCTACAGAAAAGATGAGGAGACTCTTTATCAGGGAGTATAGTGAAAGGACAAGGGAGTAACAGTTTTAAACAAAGTGTAGGTTTAGATTAGACAGTACAAAGAAATTCTTTACACTCTAGTAAAGAGTGGGAGGCACTGGAACAGGTTGCCCAGAGAAGTCGTGGATGCCTCAATCCCTGGAAATATTTAAGGCCAAGCTGGATCATACTTTGGGCAACTTGAACTGGTATTCCTGCCCATCAGAGGGGTTGGAACTGGATAATTTTCAAGGTCCATTCCAAACCAAACCATTCTATAATTCTGTGACTGTAAATATTTTTAACTCAGCTGTTTGAAAGAAAGCCAATACAAAAAAAATAAAAATAAAAATAAAATAAAAATAAATTAAACCAACTTATTCTGATGGAGCAAATGTCCACAAGGGTTTTGATATGGACATGGATTAAGAATTCATGCCTGGGAGACTATTCCCTCAACATACATGCACAGCTTCCAAGACATTTTACATGTCACAGATACGTGTGAAACCCAAATTCTGAGTACAGCACTGTATCTTCAGCCGCATGTAAAAATGCTGAATAAATGCATACCTTATTCCACCTCACATTGAGGGACTGCAGGCTATCAGAAAGTTTGTTTTTCTCCTGAAGACTGACATTTTTATCCAGAATAACTTCGGGTTCTGTTCTGTTCAACCATTCCAGTTTGTCTCCCTGTACTTCCATCTCTTCATTTAAGACCTAAAAGGGACAGAAGAGTTTTGAACTGAAGCCAAACACACACAGGCTTAAACAGTAATAGGTAAAAAAGAGTTTTCCTTTTACTCCAATATTTAGAGTTTTTAGAATTTTCCCTTGAAATATGTAACAAAAGGGGTGGTTTGTTTGGTGTGGTTTTTTGAGGGGGGATTCTGTTAGGTTTGGAAACTTCATTGAAATACCAGCATTTTTTGCTACCTGGAAAACGTCCATAAAGATGCAAATATAATAGCCAAGGTACCTACACAGCCTCGTATCACGCACACTGATTCTCATCTCACAGATGTTTCTGTTTGATCACCTCTGGATGTACCATGTATCCAAAAGGCAACATGTTGCCAAAATTATTGCCTTCCATAATTAAAAAATAAAAATAAAAACTAAGGGCCCACTCCACGTGGGCTACAAGTACATGGTAGATGACTACCATCCCAAGGTAATTTCTTAACAAAATGTGCTCTAAAGATTTTTAAAAACTAAACGTAACCTTACAATTTGGTTTTGACCAACTTCTCAAAGTCATCTTTCTCTTTAAAGATAAAAGCACCGGGCAGATCCTACAAAAAGAAGGTTATGGTTTGATGCACTTCCCATTGACTTTAATATAATTATACTATTATTTGCCCATAGACCAAGAGCACTGTGGAACAGGAATCACAAATTTTATCTTTAAGCACTGGAATAAACAAATTACAATAGCAAATATACATTAGGCCTATCCACTCCAATATAGTGCCTTTGCTAAGTTTTCAAGGGTGTATTTTTTAAAAAAGTGGGTGGTTTTTGGTTTTGATTTTTTTTTTGGTTGGTTGTTTTTTTTTCCCTTCCATATACTATAACATCTTAGGTATTTCAGAACCTTTATTTAGAAATCTCCATGTCATTCCCAGATTGTATTTATTCCTAACTGATCAGTTAACATCTGTTATTTCCACCTCCCCAATAGTTGCTTTTAATAATAGCTCATTTCCCCTTTATTATCTTGTCATCAATAGGTCTGTTCTCATTGTTCTTTATTTGACTGGATAAAATAAGGTGAGCTCTTGGAGTTTGTTTACATATGAGGAGTTCACCCTCCTGAATAGCCCAGTAATCTCACCAGTACCTTTCTACTGCGAACTCACCTTCCCTTAATATGCATAACTGTAATCCCATGTGACATTCCTGCTGTAGCAGGGCTGAATATGGCACTTAGTAATTCCCTGTCAGTGTTTGTCTAGCAAATTTCCTCCCCACCTCCCCTTAATTTAGTTCTACCTTTCACTTCAGGCATCTATATTAAGGTGGACCACAAGAAAAAAATAAATGTTCATGAAAGCTAGTTAGCCATTACTCAATTGCTATAAAAGACTGAACTTGTTTAGGCAAACAACAGCAACTAATTTGCATACTTAGACATATTTGTTGTAACTTGAAGGTTTTCCATCTGATTTGATCTAGCAGTAGACTTTTTTTAATATTATTTATTAATTTAAAAAAAGAGTAAAGCAAGTTTGGGATTGACTATTCCTCCCATTCTTCCTAGGATTCCAGAAGCATTCTCTTTCACCCATCCGAGAACCAAAGTTATTTTGCTGTCACAGCTAGACACAAACAGGGAAAATACACGTGCGCATATGCATTTAAGTAACACAAAATGACCAAAATCTTTACAAGACTAAACAGCAGGTTAAATAAAATCTTAAACAGGAAACACAAAGTATAAAAGGTGCCCAGTAAACTGACAGTGGCACAAAGTATAAAAGGTGCCCAGTAAACTGACAGTGGCACATGCTCACCCATCTTAGAAACTTGTCAGTTTCTATTGGCTTTTTGCTGAAGTTTTCACAGTTATTAAGCAGATTTGTAGATAACAGAGTAAAATTCCACTTAGTAACTGTATAGGTTTTACGTTTATTTCTCACTTTCTGAAACAGCCACCATCATCTGGCTAGAGAACGTAGTTATCAACTTGACCTGACTTCATTATTAGACACTCCTTGCTTGGGTAAGTAAGCTCACAGAACTTTCACATGACTGTAACATTTATTTGGCAATTTACATTGTGAAAATTCCCCTCTCCAAAAGACAGGTCTTGATACTTTTCATGAAACATACATGCATACACACACACTAATGGATCTTACCTGTAATTCTCGTAAGTTTTCTTCATGGTTGAATGTAAATCTCGTATCCAGCACATTCTCTGCATTTTCCAGCCAGCAACGCAGCTCATCGAGCTTCTTTCTGTAATCTATCAACTGCTGATTCTCTCCTTTTAGCCTTAAAAATTAAAACAAAAAATCCATGTGCACTTCTGCAGTGAACATGGCATGCCATTTCTGCATCTGATTAATAGTTTCATGTTTTTCAGTGGTCAAAGAACTTTAAAGTATTAATTCTAATCACATCATTAAAATGCAACATACTTTCAAATTAATTCTACCACCTTAAAAATAGATAAATTTCAGTTCCAAAGTCACAAAATAGACTTTTAAAAGTCTGTAGCAAACATTAAACATGAATGACAGTAATGACAACACTTTCAGGCCTAATCATTTAAAGCCACAATAAGACCAACGCTTGTGAAAATATCAGAAATATGCCTAGACCTTCCAAGGGAAAAATCCCCCAAATCACACACAGCTTTAACGTAACTTTTTAAACTAAAATAATTAAGAAAAATCTTATTCTGTTCTTCAATGTATCACACAATATTAGAATATGTATATATATGACCATATAAATAACTCCAAAAAAAACTATTCATTCCAGGGATTTATCCTAACATATTTCTTTAACATTGAGAATTGAGGGGAGAACCTTGTATTCTCAGATACACTGAAAATTTGTGTATTCATCTCAGAAAATCTTGCACTTTGATCTTTTGAAGGAAATTTCAGACTTCTTTTCACAAGTGATTTTAATTTTGTTCAGAATGTACCTAGTCAGCTTAACTAAACTGTAGTGAACACAAACCAAAAGCTTTTGTTTTGTAGTATTGTTCTTGAACTCCATAATTCAGTTGTTTCAAATAGCCTATCTTTGATAATGCAAAAGCAGAAATCAAGGTAATGTACTTACAGTTCAGCTTCTAGATGAGTAGTCCTTCTAAAAAAACTGTCTGGCTTAACAATGAAATGATTGTGAAAACTAACAAAAATATTAAGAGTTTTTCGTGGTTTTCATTTGGTGGGTTGAGTTAAACACTGACTTACGAGGCAGTCAATTGCAGCTGCATTTATGAGGAATCTGTTCTAGGTGATGGTTCAAAACAAACAAAAAAGAGGTCTGAATGTCAGGAAAATTTAAATTTACGGCAGCATGCCACAGAATGTGCTACCCCTCCCCTTTAAAGTCTTCTAAATGAGATTCTCCTCATCACGTCTGGTTAGACATCCAAATTTCTGATTAACTTATTACCTCTGCTGTCTATCCATGACCTCTGCAGTGATTGCTTTCCAGCGCCTATTCAGACCTGCTAACTTCTCCTGCAGGAAGCTCCCATCTGTAGCAGAGAGTTTCTGTATGATCCCTTCCCCAGTTCTGTTCAGTGCCGAAACACTGGTCTGATGGCTGCTGACTCCCTCTTCAAGTTCCTGTCAAAAGCATAAAAGCGACACAGAATTTTATCACTGACCTGAAGTGACTTTGATCTGTGGTTCCTAACATGCAGAATGAATCCTGGGTACATATTATTTTACTGGAACAGGCACTTAAAGCCATCTCACTTAAAACTGGATGCTGTTGATTTACGTAATTAAGAGTCTATTGTTAAATCTGGTTTAGTTTTCTAATGAGTGTCATAAAAAGAGGTAATGATACATAATAGGCTGCTGAATACTATTTAGGATCACAAGAATTCATTTAAACCAGCGTCAGAATTCACACTCACTTTTGATTCCTTTCCTTTTAATGTACAGCACTTTCTAGTACTGCTAACAGATGGTGAGAATTTTTTTTAAGCACTTCTTCTCATAAGCCATGGCCATGACTATTTCTGTAACTTAATGGTATTTTAGCTAGGATAATTATATCCATGCTCCCCAGACATGACAACAAATCCGTGAAACTGAAGGAAGTCAGAACTTATCAGGATCAAACCTTCAAATATCCCTAACAACCATAAAAAGCTTACATTGTTAGTACAAATATCTCTGCAGCTAGAATAGAAACAAGGTAATTCAAGAAAGAGACAGGAAATGCCCTAGAAAAAAACTCCAAGCAGTAACAAGGATAAATACAAACGGTACGTTAGGATAACACTTGGATAACAATTTCTCACAAAGAAAAAAAAAAAAATCTTAAAAACTTATGTTTTCTTCTCTTTATTTAACACGGAGTAGTTTAGTTAAACACAAAAGTCTGCTCTTCCATAACGAGAATCCAGAGAAACATCAGGAAATTAAATTGTAGAATTGAATCCTGAAACAGTCAAATCTATAGCACTCATAACTGATATCTTCTAATTTTCTGAATTACTTATATGAAGCAGGATCTTGAAAAATAATTAGTTTAAAAATACATATAATTTGGTAAGTTATAATTGACCATATTTTTTTTAATTATGAGTAGGAAGTAAATGAAATAATGTGCTGCATTTCTTAACTGATTAAGACAATTTTAAAGCCGTAACGAAACAACAAAAATTATGCCAACATTTGCATTACCAAATTATCTCAAAACCTTCCACAACAGTAGTCATCATAATATAAGCTGGAGTCATGATCTTCCCCATGAATCATTTTAAACTGCAATTGAAAATTACATAATTTCACAGTCTTAACAGTAGACACCTACATAGAAAACTACAGGTTTAGACAAAAAAATGTAGATTTTCCAGCTTGCCCACTGTCTGCACATATTGTACATACCTGCTGATGCAGCCCAGCTGTCTGCAGATCCAGGCTGCCATCTGGACCACGGGCATCAGCTAATAACCCTTCGGCTTCCGTTATCCACTGGGAGAGGTCATTGAGATCACAGTGGAACTGCCTCCATGCCTCAATCGCTCTATCAAAGCAACTGTTTGAAAATCAAGTGTTGAAAATTATCCAAATATTTCAGTGGAAAAAATATAAGATTTCTGCTCTAGTGATATTTAAGAATTCCATACAACTTGCCTTGCGAAACAGAAAGACTAGCATATAGCTTGGATAATCAACTCCAAGTACTGAGAGCTCCCTGACATAGTAATAGCTGGTAGAAGCCCACAGCATAAACTGTCATTAACCCCCAGCTAAAGGAAAAAAGGCAGTCCTAAGTGAACTTTTGTTTCTATCACTTAGAAAAATAAAGATTGATTAGCTGCAACAAATTGGTCTGCAGAACCTTTTTTCTTTATTATAAAGTAGTTCAGAGATCAGACAGCAGAAAATGTGAAATATGATTAATTGCTCAGATTATTATTTTTTTTTTTTTTCTAATTTATAAACTGAGCAGTGCTGGTGCCTGGAATTTAATAAGTGAAGGTGATTTTGACTGTATAGAACTGACTGTATTACCAGTAGACCTGCACAAGTAGTTCTTCTATAATTGAATCCAACAATTTCCCATGCATTTTGCTATTATTACCGTATTTGCAGCCTCAAATTAATGTGTGGCTTAACCCAAAGGGTAACATTTTCAAGTATGGAAAAGGATGAATTGCAATAGTCAGAAAGTTGTTTTTAATTAAGTGAGAGATCTACAATGTTAACAGACCAACAAACAACAGTCCGTGAACGTTAAATAAGAAAACCATGTCAGAAAAGTATAGTGAGAGACTCGTTTTCAATTCATTGATCACTAACAAATTGTTAGCAATTACAGAACAAATAGGACAGATGTCTCAATAGACTCAAGACAAAACACAAGACCTATATCATCTCTTGCAGACTAGATAGTATCCCATTCCCAAGTAATAAAAACAGCCTTCTTTAAAGACACAGGAGGCCAAGTCTCCTGAGAATCAGAGGGTCCTTGCTGAAGACCTTGCTGAGGGGGGAGAAAGACCTCATCTGCAGCCCATTACTTTTTCTTAAACAATTTCAACAGCAAAGACTCGAGGGTTACTGTGTATATGCAAACGTAATCTGAAATCAGCAGTGTAACAACAAAGGTATCTGAAATCAGGCTTGAAAGAGTTATGTTGCATTTATTTACTTCACTAATTAAATTCAGCAATCCCAGAGTTCTAATGAGATTATTTTCATCAAGTGTTATATCATTTTTATCAAGGATTATCCACATTTCCTGGCACATACAGGTGTTTTTTTTGTTGTTTTGTTTTGTTTTTTTTTTTATTGTTATCATTCTTCGTATGGGTTTAATTCTAATAAAGAAGAAAGCCTAAGAACATCTCTACATCATTTTTTCTGACCCTATTTCCTAGTTCTACCACTTCAGCTACTTACGCATATCTCAGCGCAATACACTAGACCAGTCTGTAGACTGACCCCAAATCTCATTCTCCTTTTATTTCTCAGGTACATTTTACAAGCTTTAACTGAACATCTTGTCTCAGGATAGTATCTAATTTCACACTTAATGAGATGAGATATTCTAAGCACTTGAGGTAGTTTATAAGAATACTTTAATGGCTTCCTTCAAAATGAACTTTTCCGTGGGAGTTTGGCACACATGACTTTTTCCAGAATCTAGAATTTTAAAATTTTAGAAGGAGAACATTGAAGATACAAAGCCTTAACTCCTGCATTTTCCATTTCCTGCCTACAGCTCCAACAGCATTTTGTGCACCCAGCTGAAGTTTCTGGCTCCCGTTTTGAGCCAGACGCACCTGCTGCTGTTTCGCCACGCAGACTGCCTCAGCTGAAAGATTAAAGCCCTAAAGCCCTGTCACCACAGCACCAAGATTTGGCTACATCCAGCCTCCTCAAAGGGAAGGCACTTACTTTCAAACCACGGCACATTCCCAAACTACCAGCACTTGTAGCTCTGGTGGAAAGTCTAAGGCAGAAGCAGCAGTACAAGCAAACCAGCGTTGTTTCATATAGCCCAACAAGTCGTTAGGTCAGTACATACACAGACACACACACACAAAAACCCATACCAAAAAAAATCACGTTTTATTTTACATGTGTTTAACTTAAACTGGAGTCAATCGGATTTAGCTGAGCCGTTAAAAGCCTTTCTAAATGCAGTTGAATTAAACTTGTTTGGCTACATCTGAGCTTTTATACAAGGTTTAGCTACTTAGCTGGTACTCAATCACAAAATCATTACTACCTCTGAAAACTAAATCAGTCTTTTGCAAAAGACTTCAGATGCTGTTTCTACTGCTGTCAAAGTTTCCATGCACCTCAGAAATAGAAAAAAAGCCAGAGGTTATTAAGGAGATGGAGTTTTCTAGTCTTCTTTCTTATACTTAGGGCAAGAATGGAAAAAAAAAAAAAATGTAAAAAAAAAAAAAAAAAAAAAAAAAACACTTTCATTTAAAAAAAAAAAAAACAGTAAGTTCTCAGTAACAGAAAAGGTTTAGGAATACTACTACCAAAATACAGTGTTTTAACATTGATGCTAAAACTGTCTTCATTAATCAAAATACATCCTCCCATTAAAACTGCAGCACTTAAATTTAAGAAGTTATATACCATTTTAGCTTTAGCAGTCCCTTTTGTGTGAAAATCATGCCCGATAATATTCTCATTAGGATGCAAAGCTTTACAACTGTTACCAAGTTCAGGATTAATTTGTACTCAGTGAACCAACTGAGGGGGTGATTTGTTGTATTTTGCCAGCTAATCAAAAACACTGAAGTTACTCTTTGATACAATTATCTTCTTCAATGGGAAGATTAGGTTTCTGGTTAACCCTGACTACTTAATGAAACGAAGCTTTAGTCGTAAATGTAAAACACTTATAGATGTTGTGGATTAGACATTTTCTATTTAGAATATCTTCTGTATAAATTAAAGTTTAAGTTGTATTTTCCCCCCACTTTTGGGGATAAGTGATATTACAGCTACTTGATATTTTTTGTGGGAAGAAAACAGGAACTGCAGCATTTTTCTTGAGCATTTACTGCAATACTCTCTTGTTCTCTCAAATACAAAACAGTGTAATACAGTAATCTCTCATCCTCAACTATTGACAACAGAGATATTAGCAGCTATCATACATGGAGCTGAACTCAATGAACCTTGTGGGTCCCTTCCAACTCAGGATATTCTATGATTCTAAGCTATATTTTAAAGACCTTTTCTTGCAAGTTCCCTCCCTCCTTCAAAAGGACCATAAGCTTTGAATTCTTTGTTAAAAGATTTCTCACTCTCTGTTTTTCTGCTGGAACTTTTCTTTGCAGTAGCCTTACAAAAGTTTTATGTTTTATAAACAAAATATTCTACAATATTAAGTAAAACTAATCTCCATAAAAATACCCAAACTACCTTTTGCATGTTGTTTCAATGTTCAGTAAATTCTGGCAATTATTTTGTAATACTGACATACTACAGATGATTATTCCCAAACTTTATCTTCATTGTCAGAGTACATTTGTACAACACTTACATTCCAGGATAAAATATTTACCACTAGGTCACAGACACCAAACATCCTTGACTTACCACTTCCGATCATTGTACATCCGATTAATTCTGTCCCATTCCGCATTCAGCTGGGTTAGTGCATCTCCTATTTGTATTGCCTCAGGTCCAGATGCTTCCAGAATAACATCAGGCTGCTTCTCATGTATGACCTCAATCTGATCCCCAAGTTTATCCAAAATATCTTTTACGTTCTATACGTACAATAATAACACAAGCCATCAGTAAGGTCAACACCAGCAGAAGAAAAAAAATACCAGAAAGTAACCTCTTCAAAATGCTGTTTCAAAAGAGTACCTACAAGTCCTTGGCTGTTAGCAGTTCATAGCAATGAACTATAGCAACTGAACTTGACTGTCAATCACAACTTTTTAAGCAGGTCTTCATTATTTATTTTTTTTTTTTAAATAAAGACAGTTAACTATTTTATACAGCTAAACCTTTTCCTCAGGAAAAAGGACATATCATACTTCTCAAAAAACTACCTTGTTAAACAAATCAACATTTGTAACATGAGGACACTGTACATATTCCTTCCCCACATAAAAAATTAGCTA
Organism: Nettapus auritus; assembly: GCA_011076525.1. Classification (NCBI taxonomy): domain Eukaryota; kingdom Metazoa; phylum Chordata; class Aves; order Anseriformes; family Anatidae; genus Nettapus; species Nettapus auritus. The sequence continues at coordinate 48,541,767 of CM021767.1, read as the reverse complement.
CAAGATGTGTGACTTTGTTTTACATAATTTTTCATATGCACAGAACTGCAAAGGCAAAAACTACATAAAAATTTTAATATTTAAATGAAAAAGTTAAAAGTAATGCAAATCAAATATCGGTGAGATACGATACAGATATACCTTAAAACCAGACCCTGTTTTAAGACTGCCTTTGCATTCAGAGGACAAACCAACCAAACAGCACAATTTACTGTTTTTTGTTTTTTGTTTTTTTTTAATTTAAAACATCAACACTTCTAACAAGTCTGTAGTCTGTCTGCTATTTTCTTCTTCTGGAAAGATTTTAGAATATGCCAAAATTTCAAAATTAGATGAGACCTGCACCTAAATGATGTATTTTAAACCCATCTTAACATAAACACTCCCAGTCATACTTAAGGTAATGTGCAAAGCAAACAATGAAAAGAAAACCTTATCAACAAAACAAAAGAGTAGCCAACTTGGACTGGCATCATTCCCCTTTTTGTTTCAGAAGACAAAGGACAAATACAAAACATGACTGCCCCATGGAGCAAAACAGCCTTGAAAACCAAATGTTCTGCTGTTCCTGAGCTATTAAAAGGTAAATGTTCAAAATAATGCTCAGCATAAAGCATATGGGAAGCTAGTAAGTGAGCTAGCAAGCTATTCTCCCTTTCATTCAGCTGCTTTTATTTAAAAAGGAATTACATGGTGTCAGAATGTGTACAAACATGTCCAGGAAAAAACAAAAGCGACCAGTCTTTCCTCCATCACAGTACCATGCGAAGCAAGAATTAATCAGCAGGAATAATAAGGTATCAGGGAAACATATGTGAAGCACATGGGACACCAGAAGGTAGGTACACAGCAAAAAGAAAAACAGGTGGGAAAAGTGGACTGTGTAAAAATTCTGAAAAACTTTTAAAGGACATGTATAATAGCTGCAGTAACAGCTAAACTAGCTTTAGGTGAGAGGCAAAGGCTGACTACCTCAACTATAAGGACACATGAACCCCACCACTATGCTTCTCAACCCTCATAGGTACATCCCCACTGCAAATCATGTGCAATTCCCATGTCCCATGGATGTTTTCTCTGGAAATCTCTGCATCATGCTCCCTTGCATGCTCAGAATTAACTAGAGGACTCAGACTTCTGCATACATAATTCACACGTGACAGGAGGATTCAATATTTTCAAGCAAACTTTCTTCTTCCCCTTTTGAAGAGCAAATTCTTAGCTACTTCCTCATTTTTAATCACACAGGTAAATCCACTAGCTGGCAATGAGGAGTAGTGGGAGCTTAAAACTGAGCACATATTGGTTCTTGCTCATCAGAGCAGGTATTGCTGTCTTGTTGCCTCATTTATAGCTCCATAAAAATTAAAGAATCTCCCTTTCTCACACTTCCCATGTAAGGAATTGTTTTTACATGACAAAGAACAGCTATAGCTGTTATAATCAGCTTTAGTGTTTCTCTATATAAGAGAATATCATATCATCATGCAGGGTACATGATGAAAGACATGATGGTTTATCTAACTTAAAAAGCCAAACTATCTATTTATCTAACTATGTATCTAACTTAAACTATTTATTTAACTTAAAAAGCCAAACCCTTTCTCTGCCCCCAACTTTTCCCCACAGCTTCCACTCTTCTCCACTGTACTTTCAAAGACAACATTCTGCACAGAAACAAGAAGTAGCCACATAACTGCCTCATTCTGTAATTCTCAATAAATCGATAGACTACATCCAGCACACAATGAGCAAAAATACAAATACAGCCATACAGCTGCTATTTTTTTCTGCTAATATTCCCTTCTCTCCTCCTTCCCTCTTAATGTAATGCTTAGACAACATGCAATACCTTCAGTGCATCTTCCTGAGTTGAAAAATCCTCATAGACGCCAGTGTTTAGCTCAGGTGCATTCAGCAGCAGTTCAACATCAGCCATAGCTAGCAAGACTTTGTTGATTTCAACCAGGTATTCAGCGGAAAAAGGCAAGGTCCTAACCCCTGCGGCAAAGTGGCCTTTTAACCTCTGCTGGACAGTGATTGCCTAGAAGGATGAAAGTTCATTTTGTATTTCAAAGAGAAAGAAACTTTATGAAAAAAAAAAAAAAAATCATAAATCAATAGACTACATTCAGGAATAAAATTTTCTAAATTTTAGAAAAGACAAAACAAAAGGCTTTCTAGCAAAGTTGTCTTTTTCAGGAAGTTCCAAGCCCTGCAGTTTCACAACAGCATGCTTCATAATAAGGCTGTATTATTCTTTATTAAAATTCTGTGGAAGGGCACTTTTGTTGTTTCTCTCACCTTGATTCTCATCTCTCCGGTTACAAGTTACAATTCTTGACTGGGCATACATCTAGTTGCCATTAAGAGCCATCATCTATCTGCCTTCCTCATTGTCAAGGATTCCCGTTAAGTTACCAATTTACCAAAGCAGACTCATTTTCTCTCACATTCTTCTCAGTAAGCACCCACATCAATGTTTCCCAACCATTTTTAAATAAATTAGTGCTTTACCAGTACCACTTATTACTGCAAAATGAATATTAACTCCTCAAAATGTTGGCATCTGTTACCTGCTCTGGCTGTAAGACCAGGCTATCTAGCCAAGAACCACGTTAGCAGATAAAAAAAAAAAGGCAAGAACAGTAATTTCATGCACCTTTTCCTTGGATGATAAATGATGCCCTGAATCTGAAGTGTTGGGAAGCCAGCTGTAAGAAGCTGTACACTGCCACACGTAGCAAAGGTAGCAGAGTGTGAAGCAAGTACTCCAAAGACGGAAGACAGTTTCTTGCTGAAAAGGTTTCTTTTCCAACAGAATTCTGCTACCATCCTTGAAAAGAGCCCAGTTCTTTAAAATCAGCAATGAAAAAGTAAACTAGTTCCAAATACCAAGGAATTCAAGCAAATTCTGTGTTCAAGGAATTCAAGCAACTTCCTGTACTTGATGAAATTGAATTATCATCAAGACAGAGGCACTCAGGTGTCTGTATGGTTTCCTAAGAGCAATGGCTTAGAATATGCTTAAGAGTATGAAGGCACAAAATTAAATGCATGTTCAGAGTGGTTTCAATCACTGCATTTTACTTTGCAATTACTTTGTACTGGACACACATGCAGGCAGTTAGCACAGCTGACAACAGAAAAAATAGTAAGTCCCACTAATGAAGTTGCTGTGAGCACCTGTCTGCATTTTCCTCCTATATATGTTTCTGAGCATTTCAAATGTTATCTCAAGTCAACTGGAGTGACTTATATGGTATACGTAATGCAGTTAAAAAGCAGAAGAACTGCAGCCAAAAATGTATGTTAAAGTATTCATCAATCAGGATTTCTCATGCATTAAATGCTCCTACGGATTTTATTTATCTGAAGTACACAGTCATTGCTGTATCAAAACAGGAGACATGGATGTATTTCCACAAGACCTTTATCACCTAACATGGTGTGTTTTCAGTCATTCAGTGCACACCAAAGAAACAGGATGTCCAGGCACATAGGTATAAAGCAGAGTCGACTGAAATCAAGTATTAAAGACTAACTCAGACATCATAAAATAATCAGCATTACTTTTGATCCAGTAACACTAATGCAAGCAGGCAGCACAGCCAAAACCCTAAGCTATATGCTTTAGTTACAAATCTAACATTTTGGCTCCTGATGCTCCCCAGACAAACATTATTTTCTTGAGGTGCTGTACTTATTTTGTTAGCTTCCATCACTGAAATTTGGAGCAGATACCCAAGACTTTGTCGTGGGTATGATTCTTCTGTAGAAGAAGCAGCCCCACCTCCACAAAAGGAGACAAGGTCTATGCAATTCAAAGTGTTTTCTACCCAGCAGTGTGGGACATGACAGTTTGAACAAACAGTTCAAACAGCATGCCTGTTACGGTGCAGCAGCCTAGAACACCATGAAGTGTTTTCTTTAAATCTCCATCATGCCACAAGTCTTGTTCTCATGCAGGCAAGAGTCCAGAAACTGAGCTTCACCTAAAGGAATAGATCTAGACTGACTTTATTATTTTCCTACACACACATTGCTTCATGTCTCATTAGGGAAAATAATTAAAAAAAAAAAAAAAAAAAAAAGCCTTGCCCAAGATTTAAAACGGCATCTGCGATCTGTGACATACAGTGAAGTGGCTTTTCACTTGTTAACAATGCTGAAACTTTCTGCTTCCCCATTAGCCTCATCCAGGGCACCAGGTTGCTGCTCTTCTACACAGCACTGAATTCCTCCTACTGGTGCTGTTCCTGCAGAGCACATCTCATTATTAATCTCTTCCAGCTGCTTCCCATCACCAAGATGATGTTTCCTTCTTTCACAACCCTCCTTCTAAGGGTGAACATATGTAAGCATTCAGCTGAGTTTTAAGAGTTCTGATGTTCTCTACCTTGCACCGTAGACTAGCAGCTTCTAAATCACAGCACTAAGCATTAAAAACTGCAGGAGCAGAGATTTGACACAACTATGTCTCATGCAGTGCAAACACCTAAATCTCATGGACGCTTTTTTTTTTTTTTCTTTTCAAACCACACAAGCATACTGTTTTCTTAGGCAAACACAAATAAAAGTTAATCAAAGATTATATAGGAGGAGATCTGACTGGATGACTTAATTGCTCTTTTCTATTTAATTTCAGTGGTTAGAGAACATGTTTATTAAATTTGCTCTCTCTTTAAATACTAGGAAAAATATAGCACTGGGAAAGATTGGGGAATACTCAGTTACAAGTGTACATCCTATAAACAAGGACTCTGAATGAGAGCTGCTAAAAATAATTTTAATTCAGTGGCCAAATAAATGTTTCTTCACATATTTAGCATCTACTTTGACATGCAGTTTAATATTTTGTTTCAGATTTTTCTCTTTCATCTTTCACATTTAAATATATTTTGAAACTAAACATACCAAAGATTCAGCTTAAGGAGATATTCTGACTTGCTTCCAAAGTAGATTTTGGAAAATACTGCCCAAGAAATTAACATAAAATACTATGTAAAAGCTTTAACCAAAAGTGCTTAACACAGTCTTATCTCAGACTACCCCCACAGTATTTATTCTCTTTGCAAATACATACCATTCTGTTTAGAAAATGCCCCCTTCTTAACCAATCCTTCCCCCTTCTTTCTCTCACCTAAAATACTTCATAACCAGTTTCTGAGAAAAATTTGCTGAAGCTAAACTCTTGCAACCATTTTATTTGTTCTTCTGGCTTAATTAACGAAGTCAGTAAATAACATATTTGTGGACAACATAGCTAATGGTTCCTATTTAAGTAATCCTGAACTTCCCCTATAAAAAGCACAATAGGCAAACAACGTGTTTTCTTTATTACAGGAATAACACTTGTCTGTGTTTCAGTTTATAAGAAAAACTGCACTGTGCATGAAGCAGCAAGTTTGCTTACCATCTGCGAAATGATCATTTTCACTTCAGAACAGCTTTCTAAAATGTGGAAAATTGTCTCAGGAACTTTAGTCAACCAATTAACTGTGCAATCTAAGGTTTAATTTTTCCTTCCCCTCATTCCCAGCTAAGCCAGAACAGAACAATTCAAATAAATACTAAAGCAAGGTTAGAAAAGAAGCAGCTTGAGGTGATACTCAACATTCCTACAAATTTCCAACATGGTTTTTTCTAGGTAACACATGGATTGCAAGGCAAAGGTTATTCAGAAGTACTTGATATGCAGAAGGATTACCAATATTTCAGAAATACCTGTAACCCCATAATAACCCTAGAAGTATACACGATGAGTATTATTTATGATCCAGCTACTTCTAGCAAATCAATTTATGGATATGGCCTTCAAACACTATAAGTAAATTCTCCCTTCCACACTCATTCACAAAACTGTAAATAATGTATACATAAGGCCTTAATTGGAGTCTTTTACCTAACTTGGTTGCTGAAATCTTTCTTTCCCGGTTTCAAATAGTAGTTTCTCTTCCTCTTCAGCCTGCAACTTCCTTACATCAAAGTGAAGTGTTGAGCCAGTTGTCCACTGGTGGGCCAGGATTTCATTTAATGCTTCTCAGCTGTGAGTTCAAGTGAACAAAAGGGGCTGCAATTTGTTACTTGATAGACTGGGGGACCTATGGATACATCCAGGGCTTCCCTTTCCCCACCTTCATCAGGCACCCTTACTGACTAAAGGAGGCAGGGGGCCAAGCACACGTTAGATGGTAACAACTGGGAGTAGAGGGGTGTTCTTAAGGAATTTTAATATTAGGATTCCTCCTAATTGTGAGAGCAAGTCAAGTCTATTGGCTCCAAGGGAATTCTGAAGCAACCATGTTCACATGAAGTGACTATCTTTCTTCACAACACTATTACTCCCTACAAAAACTGTGTAGTCCCTACATAAAATTAAAATAAATAAATAAATAATAAAAAGAAGCAGCCTCAGGGCACAATCTTCCTGGCAAGTGTTCAAGATCAATTAGTAAAGGAGATGAGAAAACAAACCACAAAAGTAAAATATTATCACCTGAGGCAGGCTGGCTAACCACTCAAGTACAAGAAGGCTAGAGGCACAGACAGCTAAGGAAAAGCAGCAGTTTCATTTTCACAGCATTAACGAAAACTGCTCTGGTCCCTTTCTAAAAGCCCAGCTGACACATCCAGACTAGGAACTACATCTAGAAATGTGAAGATGTTATGTAATTTAACTAATTCTGAGCAAAGACAACATTCCTCAAGCCATCATCTACTGTAATCGCTGTTGCAATCGGTATGTACACGATCTTCCGCATTCAGCCCCAAGATACCAAGATGTAGTAATTCAAGAATTCCCTCTATCCAGAAATGCTAGGGATCAGCTGCAGTATATCCCTAAATACAAGGGCTTTATAGAATGCAAGGATCTTCCTTAGAGAAGATCAGTCAACCAGCAGTGAGAACAGCAGAGACAAGGAGGAACAGTCTTTGGCACTACTAGACTGTTCCCGCTGGGGAAAAACATCTAGGTACACATTTTCCTCTTTTCAGTATGGCAATTGGTTCACTCAGAAAGCAGCTGATGGTCAAACAGGCAACTGAATCATATTGCTTTACTTCAAAGATGGCAGGACCCTTCCAAGGACAGCAGATTGCCTGCCACAACTCAACAGCAAGCGCAGGCAGCTGGAGCCACATAGCACTACAGCTCTGTATAAAGAGCACCGCATTACAATTTCATGGTATGAGTCTCACAGGGAACCAGAGCATTTTACCCCTGCCTTCACGTTAATTGGTGCTGGGTTAAAAAGTTACAGAGCGGTCAAAAAGAGATTGATTGGTTTTAATTACAAAGCTTCATATGCAGAAACTGAGAAGTACTTGACAGATTGCCTAGCCCCCAAGCCCATCCAAGAAATTACTGCTTCACAAGGTTCCTCACTGTTATTGCCTAAAATATTAAAGTAATTACCATGCAGCCACAGTGTTCTGAAGTATACAAGACAGAATAAAATACAACTATGCAAGACAAATAAAATACAATACAAAATACACGCCACTGAAGGTATCTGTACCATCAACAACTAAGTCATACAGCTTTTGGGGAAGTAAATTTTATCAGATCCTGACATTCTATTATATCAGTTGTAAAACTGTTTGTCAAGACTCGCTCACACACTGAGATACATAACTCTTCTCATCAGAAACGCTTCAACCTTTGTCACTTTTTTAATCTTCATCGTGTACAGTAGTATTAATCACGAGGGTATTACTCACATTAAGCGGTGAAAGGAAGCACCAAAGTAGTTACAGTATCACTACCACTGCATGCAGAGGCACCGAGTTTAAGCCTTAAACCTGACTTTTATCATAATTGCACCAACTTGACATTGAATCAAACTATTTGAGCCAGGGTATCAAAAACAGATAAGCATAATCCCTGTGTGCAAGACTGACAAGAGAAACTGTCTTGATTTAACCACTCTAAGACTTGGGCCTGATGGCTTGGACATTCTGAACCTATGATCAGTAGGTAGAAAACCCAAACTGGTATATGCAGATCACTTCTTGCTGAAAAATGAATGCTGTTATTTTGAACACACTTCTTCCCACGAAATTATCAACAGAATAGCCATAAAGCCTAATATATCAATCTCTAAAGTTCATACTTAGCCTTCACTCTGTTTGCTCTATGGAAAAAAGTCTCATTTACCTGCAGTTTTTGTTCGTCTTCCATTCCTTGCAGCCCTGACATACGGTGCTCAGTCTCATCCAGCCACTTCATTAGGCTGTCACGGTCCTTCTTATACTGGGAAAACACTGGAGAGAGTTCCACCACCTGTCTCCTTTGAAATGACCTGCATTCCTACAATCCAATGTAACAGGAAAAACAGTATGAGAAGAGGGAAGTAATGAACAGGATAGGTCCTATTTATCTTAAAAAATAAAAATAAAAAATTATCCCCTATGAGGGATTCAATTGATGACAGAAATTCCAAAATATACAACAGTAGAAGCCATATAATTTTTTAAAAATATTCTATTCATCTGCACAGACTATATCATAGCCTGCCTAACAGTCTTACTCTGTCTTTGAGCTACACCTCATCTGAGCTATACCTCATCTTACCAACTAATATTCAGGTGAGCTGAAAGGAGTATAAGAATATAGACTCCCTCTGTCCTACATAAAAAGCATTTTAAATATGATGTATGTGAAAGCACCACTACATACTAGAGTGAGCAATTGCTGATAATACCTATTACAGGAACAGAGAGGAATTCAGGGTCACTTTCGCTTGAGAAGTCCATGAATATGTTTGTGTAATGCATCTATGAGCTACTCTTAACACAGCCTTGTGTTGGAGATATAGCCTTGCCAGAGAGCCAGCAAAGACATCTGGAGCAAATGCCCAGTTGCCTGCACCCATCTGTGTAAAGAAACATTTACACCCTGGATGTATCCACAGGGTGGCCCTCTATGAAGTTGTAAAAAGGACTTCAACATCAAAACCACTGTCCCAAAACTTTGTAATGACAAAATTAATATTTTCGAATTGCAAAGATTCAGAGTCATGTGTACGTGCATATTTAACTCTTCCATGGAGACTCTTCCATACTAAAAAACGTTATAACCAGATCGTAAGTGGGATACCAAACGGAAGACAACAAAAATGTGCTGTAACTGTAATATTTGTCATAATCATACCTGTACATTGTTGTACTTAGTCTGCAGAAGCAACAGCTGCATGCGGATCTTCTCTCTCTTACTGTCCTCCATAGGCTGCTGTAACAGCTGCCCTCCCCTCTGTAAAACCTCCTCAATGTGAGCTCTTTCTTGATCCAGCTAAATTCCGACAATTAGACAGGAAGAAGAGGAGAAGGAGAAAAAGTAGGAGAGGGAGAAAAAAAAAAAAAAAAAAAAAAAAAAAAACACATATTGCACCATATTACTTCACAGTAAGCAAACCTTATAAACAACTACTTTGAGTAGAACAAAAGGAAGAGATGTACATCAAATTTCACTACCTGGCACAGATTATGTAAAACCAAGATAAAAATACAGACTAACACAGGTCTAGATGCTCTCAAAGCATGAACCAAGAAGACAGAGCAGCTATGGGAAAAGCACAGAAAAACTGTAGCATCTTTCAAACAGCCTAATGATTCCCTTCATTTCTATCTTAAAAAGACTTTCTCAGAAGAATTTCCCCTGGTAGTCAGAGGGAACATAACATGGACAAAATAGAAAAGGATTTAGCCAGTTATTTAATTCTCCCATTGCTCACAAACCTTTTCATCTCCCTCACTCAATTCCTGATGCTTTTCCACAACTTTTAACATGTTTTGTATGTCACTCTCAAATTTTTCCAGGTCAGGAAAAGCCACTCTGACTTCATGAGGCTCTGACATGACAGGGAGTCGTTCTTGTCCAACAAGCATCTGGAAAGTAACAACCAAAAAAAATGTACCATAAAATCTTTCGTAAAGATCTACACTTAACAGAGAATCAAAAGCAGGTAAGTGACATTTTAACACAGATCTATTTCCCAAAGTATCTGTCATTGTTTTGACACCCAATGCATATTTTGTGACACTCTCCTCACCTTAGCACTTTTGATGTGCTGAGAGACCTTCTCAAAGTTACGGTTCAGTTCTGCCAGCTTGGGTTCAACAAGCTCACGGCATGACACTCCTCGTCCATTCATTAGGATGATAGCCTGATCACGCACATGATCAACCCTCAGACTAACATCATCTAATTCAGATGTTAAACGCTAAGTGAAAGAAAAAGCAAATGGTTACACCAGGAAAGGGAAATAGTATTAACAAAAAAAAAAAAAAAAAAAAAATCAGGCAGCAGACCTGAACTGATTTAATTTAGAATACAAAATTGACTTGACAGCTTCCCCCTTAAAATGCAAGATTTCTTACCTTCACAGTTTCCTCCTTTTTGCTTGCTGACTTTTTCTCAATCTCATCCAAAAGAGCTTCAGCCTGATATAGCCAAGTACTTATGTGGGCAACATTTTCATCAAAGATTTCCAGCTGACTCTGATGATTCTGGAAAAAAGATTAAAAAGATCTATCAATGTGAAAAGAAAAGAAAACAAAACAAAAACACAATTCTGAGCAGAAAGTAGATCAGTGGAATAGAAACTGTTATGGATACACCTTGTAAAGAAACACGGAAAATTAGATTGTACCTTTCACCTTCAGTAGGTAATTACAAGATTGCAATTTCCATTCCATAGCCTTCAATGTTATTGTTCATAATTCATAGAAAGAGAAACAGAAATAGCTGAGTTGGTTTGTCCAAATAAAGACATACAGTGTATTACAATATTACAGCCAGACCACAACGTCTCTCTCAACCAAACACATTTTTTCAGTTATTGCTAGCAGAAAGAACAGTACACATTGTGTGGTTAGTTTGGCTTTTTTTTTTTTTTTTTTTTTTAACTGAAAGTGTATTACAACAAAATCTACAAATCATAACATATGCAGGTTTTCATATTTTACTGATTACATTAAAATATTTCTTCCTCTTGGGAAAAAACACATTAATGACATTTTAATTAGGTCTCTTTTCATGTGCAGTCAGAAATTGTAATGTTAGGTCCAAAAGACAGAAACACATTTTTTCTGTCTACAGATATGGGCAAATTCCAAAGTTCTCACAGGAAGGTCTTAACAGAAATAGCAGCAATATTTTATGAAAAGATTTATGCCTTTACAAGAAAAGAATAATCTAGGAACAGAAAAGAGGAGATAAAGGAAAAAAGGCTGAAAGACATAATACAAAAAGGCGAATTTTTGGACTTGAAGATTAATATGTAAGACTGTTTACCATATATGAAACCTGGTCAGCTGTGAAGAGGAGAAAAAGATAGAAAGTTGTAGTAGCAACTACATTTACCCCAAAATTTAACAGCTGTTTGCAAAAAAAAAAATGCAGCCATGAAATGTACAAAAGGAGTTACTTCCTGTAAACACAGAAGCAATTCTGTTGGTCAAAATCCTGAGGGACAGGCATCTGGATTGATGGTACATTTCTGATCATCTAGGATTAAGCAAATCTATAGTATCTAGTGAAGTACCACCCTGCTTAACCATGTAGCTTATTATTCAAACAAAGAGGAGCTGAGCTTTTGCTTTTTTAGACAAACACCACAAAGGGAGGAGAAGGGGAGGATTGCTCTCTGTATCAACACACTTGTTTCTTCCCCTGCAGAGAGAACAATTTAATCTAACAGTACACAAGGGTAATAAAATTAATTTAGAAGGCTTTTAGTTGTAGCTCATTCTTGCAGCATTATAAAAGTAATGCTTACTTTTACCTTACTATTCCTAAGATGAACATCATCAGATTATGAAATGAATTTTATGACCTGCAACAGGCAATGAACAGGATCCACAAGACTCATCTTCTAGGTCTTTCCCAAAGTTTCCACAGTTTCAGCCCGTATCACCTTCTGAAGGAGGAATATCAAACTAGCTGAACATAGCAATACCCTATCTGAAAATATCAGTCTGATACAAAGATCAGTTGTAGACTCTTTCAAGTCCATTTAGCAAAACTTGCAGCCTTAGACTGCAATACACTTAGTCTTCCATTTATTCAGCCAAACAGACACAGCTGGTGTCAATTCAGAGGTGGCATATGTTTAAACATTTGCACTTATGGGCTGTCCGAAAGAGCAATAGGCTGATAGAGGGTCCCAAGTGCTTTGCCGAAAACAACTAGGAAGTTATCTAATGCCTGCTAAACAGCCATGATTTGGGTCCCAAGGAAGGCTATCAACACAGAAACACTCTCTTCATGCTAGAGCTTGCAAATAGGTTTCTTCCAGGCTGAATAAGAGAAGCACACACTGCAACATCTGGGAAAGCAATCCTTTTGGGGCTAGTTTTATTAGTTTTGTTTTTCTAGTTTGTTTTCTATTTACGTTAATAAATCCATGACCTTAAAGAAAGTTACACAGAAAACTTAAGAGCCATCTTCTGGGCTCTCAGTAAGCTCTATGAAACAGCTACTTGGAAGAAAATTAACTCTATCCCAGATAAAACCAGGACAGTTCACTAAGCATGTTTCTATAGAAAAGACAAAGTCAAATCACAAAGTCCATGGAAAGTTAAAACCTAGAAAAGACTCCTAGCACTGATGCCAGGAGAAAGACAAACAAAAGTAGAACTAAGCCAACAGCTTTATTCTCTGCAACTAAAGCAAGTTATTCCCACTTAGTCAACAGTCTGCCTGGGACAACTACCTAACTTTACCACTCTCACATCCATATTCCACATTTTCATCTCCTACCCACTGAGCATTACCCTGTTCTACTGAGCACATGGCACCAATGCCTATCAGCATGTCTAAAACCTTGTGAAATAGTTTCCCACATTCTTCATTGCGTATCCCCTCTACAATCACCTCTTCATCTACATAGAATAGATTTTTGGTTACTATGTTCCTTTAAGACCACGAGGCACCATAGAAGCTTCGCATCTCAGCAAAGTGAAACAAATTCGAATTCCTCCAAGCATGCAAAGGGAAAACTTCTTGCAGTATTTGTCCCAAGAAACTTACCAACAAGGTGTCACACCAGTCCTCAGTCCAAGTCCGAACTCTGCTCCAGCCAGCATTTAGGACACAAAGCTTCTCCTCTAAGGAAGTCTCACTCCCTTCCACTAGAGCCTGGAGCGCAGTGCAGCTTTCTGTGATGCTCTTCAGATCAGCCTTCCTCCTCTCCAGCTCCCTCAGCACATTCTGTAATAAGAAGGAACCATTCACAGCACACTGCAAACTACTCCCAGTCACAAAGGCAAGTGAGCCAGACATGAGAATTAAATAATATGCCATCTCTTGAATATCAGTGTATGGATTCCACACGGAAAGCAGCATCTTCTGCCATACAATATCTCCAATTATTTATTATTCATAACATCCAGCTATTTAGAAAATTCTTTGAAGTCTGTGTACAGCGTGTGAAAGAATGCATTTAATCACAAATAATGTCTGGAGCTTCTTGAACATCTTATTACCCATGAGTTAAATAATTTATTTTAGTTTATTATCTTAGAGAAAGCGAAAACCTTCCAAATTGCTACATTCTAAAATTACCTCCAGAAAACCTTAGGATGGAAAGGACTACTTTTCATGCAACATAAAGAGTTTGCCCTCCTGGTGGTGCAGCATAAGAGCTCATGAATTATTTGCATTTCTTACAAAGGTATAGTAAATATAGTTCAGTAACTATTGCACATGCCTGTTTAGAAAGAAATCTTAGGAATATTCCCACAGCAGAAGTGGAGTACTAATGATTGTTTATCCTGAGTCAAACTGGTGAGAACAGATTGTAATTAGATGCTTTCCCAATTTTGTAAGCTTGAAATGTTAGGGTTGTTCATAGACCTACTCCAAAAGGAAAAGGTGACAGAAATCAAAGACTGGAAAGATCAGAATTGCTGGAGTGTATCAATTGACATTTATTCCTAACTCCAACCATCACACATACAAACTTCCCCAGTGCTAGAAAATTTATGCTTTTCTTCAGAATAATTAGAACTCATACTTTTCCTTCTGTGAAAAGTTCAAATTTATGGATTTAAAAAGAAAATAAGGAAATATTGCTGCTTTTTGTTTTGTAAAGTCAATTTTGAAGACAGAGCTGTTTCAATGAAAAGTTAAAAACTGAACTTCTCATTAAAAAAACCTAAGAGTTTTCAATTTGCTGTCCCAGTAAAATATTTTATAGGGCCCAAATTGTATTTCCTGAAAATTTCAAATATTACACTTATGAACTGTTAGAGACACGCTAAGTCACTTAGATACTAAATATGCAGTAATATCTTTTAATATTTCACTGGCCATCTGAGTCAAGATGCCTGAGATGAAACAGATTACATTCAGTAAGCTACTATACATGACCTACTGAATCTACTAAAATTTCATCATGAGATGGGATTTAGGAACAAATTACAGGGATTTAAATTCTCAGTCACTTCCACATAGCATTGATGTAATGTTTAAAATGTTAATTTATTCAACATATTTTTAAAGTATGCTCACCTTAGCCCAGGCAATTTCTGAATCCAGATCAGAAAGCAAGCTCTCTGAAGTGGACTTCTGCACTAGCTCTGCTTCAGTGGTAGCTAGCCACTCTGACAAAGAGGAAGCCTCTTTCCTCATTTTGCGTGCTAGCTGACATGCTCTTTCAAGGTCTTGTTTTCCTTCTGTCACCTACAATACGAAAAATAAAGCAAAGAAAACAAAAAAGCATTTAAAAGAGCAAAAATGAAAGGGCTAATCAACTAAAATATTCACTTGAATACATCAAATCTTGGCATTTCAAAGCTGCTTTGCACTAGGAAGAACCCTGAAAAATTAGTTATAAACATCAGAACTTTACTATATAAAGCAGAATATATAAAACCAGAATAATTTTAAATTAAGATACTCTTTAAAAAAAATGCACACCACTTATTTCACTTATTTATAGCTAATTATAATCACCAAACTGAAGTTTAAACTATGTTTGTTATGACCTTTAACCAAAATTCAAGGGGATATAGAATCCAACTACTAACACATAGATAAAATTCAGATTTATTTTTTTTTTTTGTATTTTTTTGGACAGAGCTGATACAGAAAGCTATAAAGAAAAGTTTCACTGAAAATCTAGTTTGCCCTTGAAAACAGCTCAGTAAGGTGAATATGAAAAGTGATGTTTGCTGCAGTATAATCAATTCCGTTTCATACTGCCTATACACTTTGTCTGGTCAAACTTTAACGCTTGAGAATAAAACCAACCACAGAAGTTGGAATCAATTGACATTTCAAAAAATTGTTCTTTCTCAATTTAATGTTTGCATGTACTTATTGAAAATGATACACTCTTTGAAGATCTAAAAAAATAAATTCAGAGACAAACAAAATTGTCATCTTACCACTGTAAATAACCCTGCCTTTCTGTCCTTCCCTAATTTATTGTCCTCATATGTTACCATCACAGGTTCCACTAGAATACACACCTTGAGCATTCTGCACTTTACAAAAATAAAATACTTTTGAAGACCCATTTCAATAATGTCATCTATGCATTTACCCACAGAACACTGAACAGGCCCAAGTCTGCTTCAACATCTGTCTTAATTTTGGCAGGAAAAAAAATTTCTTCTGGATGTAGCAAATAGCCTAACAGCTGTAGAATCATAGTAAAACGTCATCTGACATCAAAACAAAGAAGGGAATTTACATGCATAAAAATGGTCACATATAGATTTAATTTTCTTACCTGTGCCCCCAAGTCATTGTAAAGAAATTTCAATGCTGTCAGTTGTTCATCCATTCCTTTGGGATTATCTGTCTGTTGCTTCTGCACGATTTGCCTTCCTGTCTTGATGACAGTTTCAACCTCCAATTTCACCTCACTGAGGGTTTTATAGAGTTTCTAAAAGCACAAATTTGAACAATACTGATTTATTTGTAGTTCACATTTTCAGATTGCTTGATATGGTGTAATTAAACTCTGAGCTGTGGATTAAGAGCAAATCAAAACAGCTAACAGTAGGCAATGAGAATAATGTCTGTCAGGTATATTTCAAACTCATGATGTTCCATAATTTATTCCGTTTTCATGTTTATTTTACAAAAGTAAATTTTATCCCAATAGTTTAGCAGTGTTTATTCAATAACATCAACACATACTGCAAGACTGACGTTGCGGTCTGTACTAGACCTTATGTATAGTATTTAAACAAATACAAAGAACCAAGCAAACTTGCCCCTTGAGTCATTCCTCTTCAACTATCACGAGCCAGGGAGAGGAGTTTATAAAACTCAGGTATTCCACCACATCTTGTGATCAACAAGCCACTACTTTTATGTCCATATTCTCACTCAAAATAACCATAGGCTTTTAGTTTTCAATTATTCTGTTGGTGTTTCATGAAAAGTTAGAGCAGTGTTTCCTTCAATCAGGAAATGAAGCTAAGTTTCCTCAAGACAGGGTTTAGGCTGGAAGAACCACACATTAAAGAACCAATCCCAGTGACTTATGAACACTGTATACTTACCATGCACCTGTCCAGATGAGTTTGGATTACATCTGGGTCAGTATCCTTCACATCCAAGACATGAAGTTCTGCTTTTACACCATCTAACACCCGCTCACAATCTAACATACGCTGCTCAAAATTGGCGGGTTTCTGAAAGAGCTGATACTTTGTAGACACTTCACGAAGTTTTCTCTGTTTTAATGAACATAATGTTAAAAGATTGGCTTAAATTAATATTTGTACTTTAATAAAATATTGAAAGCATCTCACTCTGCAGGTTTTAATCCATCTCTCATGCCACCACAACTCAGTATGCATGTCAACACCAATTGCCAAGCCAAATTCCATCATATTTCCAATCTCTATCTGTGGTGCACAAAAGCTATAATTCTCTCTTTCACTTTCAAATCATACATCCCACTAAAATGTGGAGACTTTTTAACTTTCAGTATTTTTTCTATGATACTTATGGGATTTCAGCTTCTTTATTGAATTCATTTAGTCATCCTTGTTTCCTAATGACAGCATGTAAAAGCATATGTTATTTATCTTGGAGATTTGGTCAAAAACAGCAAGTAACATACAGGCTGATAATAGCAGCATGTAATTGAAAACCACCAGCTCTTCACATTTAAATTCTGAGTGTGACCCTCATATTTTTACCTGCAGAGCATCCAGCTGAGTTCCACCTCGGGGAGATCTGCATTCAGGTGAAGCAGGAGGGAAAGTGCGAGAGCTTTTCTTGAGCTCCTCTAAGGTAGACTCATGAGCTGCAATCTCAGCCTGAATTTTCTGCCACATCATAAAAACAATGGAAAAAAATGTTACAAGAGATCCAGAGAAGAGAGGACAAGGAGTTGGGTTACCACTTACTAGCCACCAGAAGTAAATCTGCTCTGTAAAAGTTAAATGCTATCCAGCATTTATTTTATTTTAAATTTAAGTATTTAAAACATGGTTCTGGTCACTGCTTGCTAAATTGAAAGCTATTAAGATTGTTATGCAACACAACTTTCTTAAAGCAGGAAAACAATCCAGATGACAAAAGCTTTAACTTAGTACATCAGCACAGGACTGAAATGAATTACTACATCTAAGCTGAGCAATATTATCCGAAATTTAAACTGCTTTGTAGTGGAAAGCTATACTGTAATACCTGGGCCTCCTGGGGCATCTGAAAGGCATCTATCCTATCAGTCAGATACGATGTCAGCTGTCTGTCCAGTTCTGTCAAGTTTTCTTGCAAGACTTGCAGCATGTGGTCAGTTTCTCGCATGGTCTGAAGCTGCTGTTCCAAGGCAATCTGCCGGCTTACCGCCTTAATGGGACAGAAAGGTAAAAAAAGAGGAATCAGTTGTTCATTAAGAATGATATTAATCTTTCTCAAAACAAGGTGGGGGAGATCAAAAAAAATGCCATGCCACGAGGACTGTCTAAAAGACAAAAAAGCCTGCTATGTGATTTATACTAGCAGCGGACAAATAGTGACATGAAAGGACAGTTCTGCTGCTAGACATAAGATAGTGAAGATAGGCCTCTCCTGTCACTTCAGGAGGAAAGTATGCTGTTAAGATTAGACATTTCAAAAATTACCTAGTCATTGGGAATCGGGGATTTTGTAATACACTATAGCTTAGTATTGTTCCCTGTGTAAACCTGTACATTTTCATTCAAAAGAATAAATTCTGTTTTTCTGTTAAAGTGTGAAAACAGAGTTCACATTTCCTTCCCTCCACTGCTCCTCCCTTAAACACAAAAATTCTAAGTTAATCTGAAACATCACTACCTGCAAGGGAGCACAAATTCCCCATTAGCACACACAAGCCAGCAGGCGTGTACACACATAAACACACACACTCAGATTTAGCAAGCAGGCAACAGCCCAGCATGTCAGCACTGCAGCTGCAAAAGCTGATAGCTTTCATATGGCAGTGAAGTGCTGCAACAGAAAAAACAACAGTGAATGTTCACTTGCCTGACAGCACGTAACCCCCAGCTGAGGGCAGTGCATTCATGTTGCTCACTGTAATGAGAATCAACTGAAACTCTCTCTGACTACATTTTGGTATTGACATTTAAAAAACTCTTGTTCTACAAATCTGGCAAGAAATCTGGCAAGGGCCTGCAATACCAGGATAGAGAACTCAAGAACTCAAGTAACAAATTTATGCAACATGAAATACAGCTAATCCTCTTCTACCCAGTAAACCTAGAACAGATGAAACTGAACTACGAGAAGAGGAAGGAGCTGTAATAGATGAGGAATGGAAAGAATGCTTTCTTTCTGTTCCTTATTTCTGTGTGACATTCCAAGCCACTTCAAAGACTGCAAACATCACTATTCATGTTCTTCATTTTTACAGTTACTGAGCAGCACAACGGTGTTTATGGCAGTAGTATGGGAAGATTAACCTCAGTTATTGAACTGTCCCTCTTGAGATCAGAGATTATTTTTTAGTCAAAATTATCTGGAAAATGTGGAGGGAGGTGGGAGGAAGGTGGGAATGCAAATGTGCAAAACAAAACATGACTGGAACAAGGTGAAAAATGTATCTTGCTCTTAGGCCATTATTCCAGATTGAAAGCAGCTGGCATTTTTCCTCTTTTCCTGTACTGCAGTCCTGCACCCATGAATTTAGCTATCTAACAGGAATCACTTCAGCCCGCTGAGCTGAAAAACGTGGTATTCTTGAACCCTGCCCCCTAATTCTTACCAAGTGACTCAATTCTTCATAGCGGGCATTGAACGCCTCCAATTTTTCACTGATGATATCATCAAGAATCCCTCCATCAATCAGTGTCTGCCCAAGTTCCCGAATTTGGGTTCGATTATCAGCTGGATGACGCAGGACTGATTCCAAGGACTGGAAATTAGCAGAGAAAGTGATGAAGATCAAGGCACTGAATATTTCTGCACTCTTGGAGGTGGAAATCTGGCTGCATGCACATAAGTTTGTACACTTCAAATCTCTTGAGAGTGCTCTAAAAGCATGAATTAGTTATGGTTTAATCCACAGTGGTACAAGGCAACTACAGTAGTTGTTTTGGTTTGGATAACTAAACTTCACAGCACTTCTCACCTATTCATCAGTATTTCATACCGTAGTGCTGGAAGGAATTAATAAATTTAGAGAGGACAAAAGACAGCATTGAATTTTACCTCTTCATGGTACCAAGTATGGCACAATAGTTACAAACAACAAAACATCTTTTCTGGGGAGGTAATCTTACAAATACCCATTCCAAATTCAGAGTAATATGTTCATTTAACGTGAAGAATCGTAATACTCTATAAAAAATGCAGTACTTTACTGAAGTATATAATTCATGTTTGGTTTGGTTTGATTTGTTTTAATTGTGACTATCTGAAAATTCACCAATCTTATAGAATGACTACAATACCTCAAGAGCATCATTGACAACATCCAACTTATCAGACAGATTTTCTGCCATTTGCACCCTTTCTTCCAGAGTGTTCAGCCAAGCTGTTTCTAAATCAAGATATTGAAGCAGCTCAATCCAACAGGACCACACCTCCTAGAAGCAACAGGAAAAACTGCAATTAGCCTAAAATGCCAGGCATAGCCCATGTATACAATGAACACTCCAAAAAGAATATATTTGAAAGATATTCACCTAAAATAGGCAGGTAGAACGCATTCAAGAACATGCCATTCTACAGTACGTTCCAGACAGAAAAATCCACAACTACTGCATATTTATTTTTACCTTGTTGCTAAAACAGGCATAAAAATCTTGAAATTAAGACTAAAATATCAGATATCTAGATTCTTATAATAATTTAAAAATTTAACAAAATTTATCCACTTGTCCTGAAATGTAGGACATACACAGCCTACCCCAAACTATAGTCAACCTGTTCTAATTCTCATCATATGAGAATCTATAACCTCTGAGAATTTTCCTTTTGTCGTTTTGGAAGAGGCAAGGATAGATAACAGAGCTGTGAGATAAGGTTACTTATTTGCACAAGTGTTGATTACAGTACAGATTTTAAAAGCAAGTTCAGATGGTTTCTCACGGATTCCAGTCTCAGAAAGGCACCAAAGCAAAATGCATTTATATCAAAGTTACTGCATTCAACAACACTGTCAGAGATTTTCAGCATCCTTCTCTACTTTTCATGTCATCTGTCTCAGTTTTGTTTAGTTGAGAGCTATCGCTCTTACCTCCAAAGTGTGGCATTTCCCCCGGATCCGATTACACAGAAGCTGGTAGTTCTCCAGCACAACATTCAGCTCAGTCGCCAGCTCCTGACCGCCAGACGGCACTTTAGCAGCCAACAACTTGATGTTGTCTTTGAGAATCTTCACCCGCACCTCCTTCTGCAACACATCCTCCTTCGCTCTCTGCCCAAAGAAACATATTACACAATTCATTTGCCGCACATTCAGCTATTCACCATACAAACGATAGATCAGCAGTTTGACTTCATAAATGTAGTTGCTGAAGTAGTCTTGAGTCTGAGCACAGCAAAATATGGTGTTAACTTACAAAGAATTCAAATGACATTAGTGAGCATCAAAAATCCAATTTCATTAAACATATAGTTGTATTTACCATTTGCAGATTGTTCATTAAAAGATCCATGACTCAAAGACAAAAAAAAACAAATGTAATTTCCACTTCAGCATACAGATATGAAGAAAGAGAACTGCACAAAAAAAAAAAAAAATAACAGAGGTTTTGCAAACACAAACTAATCAGGGAGAAAAAGGTAGGGTGAATTTACAGAAGTTACAAGACTCAGATCTCAGTAACTGTCTCCAAAGTTATCCAGGAAAGAAGTTGTAATTACCCAAGACATGAAAGTAAAAAGTTAGGACCTCTCCCACAGGTGTTGAGTGGGCTGGAGGACCATGCAAAAAGGACCACCGAGAATAATTTTTTCAACCTAGCTGCATTCAGAAGAGCTTGGTAAAAAACATACAGGATAAGCACAACACAACTCCTAGCTCATAGGCCTACAGAGATCATATTATTGGTTGTTGAATTTTGCCTTAATCACAATTTACAAAGTAGGATAGCTGGAAGACAGATAAGAGACAGACTTGTACTGGTCAGCACGGAGACAACCTGAAGGAAGCAGAAACAGATCGTCCTTCATCTCTTTCTTTTCAGGTTTCAAGGATAGTTTCATGAAGCTGAAATACCTCTGACACATAAGGCACTGAATTTTATAGTATAATTTAGCACATGAAGCATTATTGTTGGGCATACTGTTCCAAATCTCTAAATGTAAATCATTCCCCCAGAAAAATCCAGTTAATGAAAAGGCAAAGGATAGAAACCTGGGGAACATACTACTTTATGAGAGGATTATCAAAACCAACCTAACCTCATCTTAAATTTACTCTTTCAAATTAGAGAGTTTCACTCTTCATTCAAATGAGAGCAGAATTAGGCAAGCTGGAGTGTTTTTCAAGACCTTGTGCAAGAAAATGGTCCTGGTTGAATATACAGAGAACACTCTTTCCCAATACCGAAGGCAGTCCCAGCATAATATTCTTAATGCAAATACAAGATAATATGCAAACGTTAAAGCAGGCTTACAGACTCACTGACATACCTGCCAAATTAAAAAGCACAGAATGCAATCTGGATTTGACAGAGGTAACTGTGCTAAAAGTCTCTCTTAATCAAAAGAGGGTTCTTTCTTTTTCTTGGCATGTGTTTAGCAGGCTGTCAGACTATGAAATCTCAAATAGCTTCAAAGGACATGAATGTATTAAAACACTTGTTAAAAAACTGCTTCAGAAAGCCCCTTCAAAAAGAACAATTCAGAACTTCAAGTAGATTTGTCAAAGCACTTGTAAAGAGGAAAAAAAAATCCTTTATTTTATACTCTACTGTGTAACACGGTAGTGAATACTCAAAATATTTGTCAAGACATGCCTGAATTCTCATTAAATCATTTAAAAACAGAGAGAATTGGTGTTTACTCTGTACATACATCCAAGAAAATTACCTATTCAACTGGTAATTTATTTTAAAACAAAAATAACTCCTCCTTCCCCATTTTTTTTTTGCCATGGTCTCAAAATTACCAAGAAGGAAGGACCAGCTTTTTTTGTTTGCAACAGATGATGAACACAAGATAACCTTCACAACAAAACTGTTTTAAATTGTTTTTCTAAATATGGAGCTACTATATCACGGGACAAGAAACCGGAGCCCAACAGCTGGAATCAGAAGAATATGTTTTTTACAACTGCTAATTTAGGCAGATAGAATAGCACATTTTCTTTCTTTCTCAAGTTTCTTCTCCTGTAATAAGGTTCCATGTTCTCAGGGTTAAACACGCTATACATAGCAAGCCTGGCTTAGCAGGCTCTGCATGCTACTATTCATTATGAAATCCCTACGCCTTGTAGCCAAATAGAACATCTGCTTTTATAGTTTGTGCTTTAAAACAAAAAAGAAATCCATGAAGCAAAACTGAAAAACACCACTAATCTTGCCGTGACCTGAGCTCCTTTCCACACAGATAATTCCACACAAGGTCAGCCCCTAGAAATCATTAAGTTTTGTTTCCCTTTGATCAGGTCTCTATAATGACCTAGTATTCCTGACCTTCATTTCCTCCACTGCATTCTCTAGCTCTTCAGGGGACTTGTATTCAAAATCTTTCTCCAAATATTCTTCTTCAGCTTGGGTCATCCATTCCTGCATCTCTGCCAAATCCTTCTTCAGATTTACAGCTTTTTCCTGACTTTCAGACAGGCGATTTTTCTGACTAATGATCTAGAATCCAAGGTGAAAAAAGAAACAGCAGTTTAGGTACTTATATATCCTTTTCTACATGAAAAACTACATCTTTTTTAAAACATTTCATTCCAAAGCATTTTTCAGACCTTTTTATTAGCAAAAATAATTCAAATTTTATACACACATATACATTCATGAATCATTTTTATCAGATCAACACAATCTAGAGGTGAAGGAAGGAGGAAATATTTGTTTTCTCGTCACATGTAGACTGGTGACAATCCCTAAGAAAACAGTCATATTTTGCAGGGGGTTAGGGGGAACATTCTTCTGCTCACTGATATCATATAGTTAGATACATCTTTATACAGAGCACTTAAATTCCTACAGGCGTCGCTTTTTTCCCCCACAGCCCAGCCAATCTGGATCAAGGTTCATCAATAGCAAGGTTCTCCTCGCCAGGCATTGCAACTAAAGAAAAATGTTTCTACAGACAGCAAAAACCTTCCACCCAAAAGAAACACCCACGTACTCCAGACTGAAGCGGTAGTCTATTTATAGCTATTTATTTTTCAAAGCTGCTTGGAAAGAGGCTGAAATTACTCAGGTTCACAATAATATTCCAGATTTGAGGGACAAAAGAAGAAGGTCAGGCTTTTTTTTTTTTTTTTTTCCTGAAAAGGGATAAAGCAGCATGAAAGTAAAAAACTTCATTTTTATCTACAAGCTAGTACACTGCAAGCAGCACATGAACTGAGAAGTACATATATTTAAACAAAATTACTGTTGCACAGGTATCCCCTAACATATTTACATTTGTGAAGGATTTACTAGAACAAGATGGACTTCAGCCACTTTGACAGTAGAACACGTAGAACATATTCATCCAACCATTTCACTGCTTCACCTCTTCACCACCCTAAACTGAAAAACCAGCTGCATTAACAAGTAAACATTGGCAACATATGGAGAACTCACCTGTTTGCTCAGTTTTTCCCATTGTGTCTGGCAGTCTACTAGCCTAGATTTTGCCCAAGCATTTACGCCTGCAATAGGCTGACTTCTTAAAGTAGACTCTACTTCTTTCATCTCTTTCAGTGATGGTTCAATCTTCTCCATTTCATTAACAAACACCTGAGCACACAGAAAGTGAATATATGGAATACCAATAATTTCACAATTTTTCATTATTTTAGAAAAACTTTAATAAAAAAGCAACGTTACGCTGTGTTCAATACCAGCCTGTTAAGAACAATCCTTCAGTGGCCCAAAACATTAGAGCTGTGCAACTGAAAAACAAAATACAGCTTGCCGCACACAGTGCAAACATTCTCACATGCTAGATGTCAACAATGGAACAATTCAAGTTTGAAGACAATATGCATTAAATACGCTGATGTTTCTAACATACCTCAGACTCATGTTCTTCCCCTGGAAACAAATATTTGAGGGTACACTGCAGTCACTTACTGTTGGATGACATTCTATCTGTGATCATTATGTAGCACTAGCTAAGAAGGAATCTTATTTATAAGGCACATACAACTCCTAAACCATGGGATTTTCATCACCTGACATAATTGCTTTTTATTTTTAACATCCTTGAAAGTTTAATGCAGAAAGCATTTTTCACTCTTAGATTCAATTCCTCTATCATAAAGTTAGGAAAAGTATAATAAATAGCATTTACAGAAGAGCTAGAGTCAACTTGAAGATAAGTATTTGTAAATATAGTGAAGACTCTGAAAAGTACAAACTGCTATAGCTATACAACGTGCCCTGTGTATTAAAATATGTCCTGTAAGGCCTGGAAGGCTTTACTGAATATACCATGGACAATATTTAATAATAGTAGCAAAACAATAATGAAGAGATGCTAATCATATTATTTATTTCAAAAGATTCCTTAGAAAAACAAAACTCACCGTGTACTGGTCAAGCTGTCTTTGAAGTCCTTCACTATCTCCTTGAGCAGCTTTTTCTGTTAGCAAGAAGTCTTTCACGCTATCCATCCACTTCTGAATGACTTTTGCATTGGCCTAAACCAAGTACAGTAACAAAGAGTTGATAATGCTGTCATGAAGAGTGTACGGCTGTTGCATTTCAACAAATTCACACGAGGGACCTGTCAGAAGGCTGGAAATTACGTTTTCCTCATTATATTAACCACATAAAACCACCTTCACACTGTTTTGAGAGGCATGTTGCACTCCAAGGAGATATGGCCCTATAGATATATATGTGAGGAGAACATGAGAGAGCAATGCTAAATAAACTGGACAGATAGAAGCTATGCAGACAAAGGCTTGCAGAGAAACGTAGTCATAAAATAAAGAACTACACAGGATTAGACTAACTAAAAAAAAAAAAAAAAATCTAGCTGCTTGGGTCCAATAGCAGCTACTGTACTCAGTAGAGCAATACACAGAAATAAATTAATAAATGCAGAATTGCACAGTCATTGACCTAAAATTCACCAGCTGCCTTAAATCCCTGGGTAAAACAAGCAGGGCGGGACACAGGTTTGGCATCTCCTTTCTACACAATTGTGGATGTTCCCAATGACCCTTGCAAACAAAACAAGCACCACAAATTAGAAATGGGAGGAAGACTTTTGTACTGATTCAATTAGGTTATATGGTTGCCGTTTTTAATAACATAGTTGAACTTTTTTTAATCAACACTTTTGGGCTATTTGGTTGGGTTTTTTAATAGATGGCATCTTTTTATTTTGAAACAGTGGAGAGAAACAAACAAACAAAGCACCGTTAATTGAGAAACCAAGTCAAAGTTCATGTCACCAAGGAAGACAGCACATATTTTTCTTTAAAACCTTGCAGGAAGTGTTCTTTCCATATCAACACATTACACATTGCTTTTCGGAGAAAAAAAAAGTCAATGCTAACGAAAACCCATTAGACTAAAATCAAGTTTATTTTTAGGCCAATGCTACTATTAGAGGTCAAATTCATGACATTTTTTTTCATTCCTTTTCCTTTTGGGGGGAATTTCTTGCAGCAGATTAGCCTGAAAATTATTTTCCAACAAAGAAACCCCAGGAGGCTCTGACAGCGAACCGTAGCTTAAAAATTATATATATATATATATATACACACACACACATACATATTTATAAAGGATGTCATTTGACAAGGCATTTTACCATATATCTAATTTAGCTTGCTTACAGAAAGCTGCTTACAATTCAGCTAAACTGAATTAAATGGGATTACTCACAAAGTTAGACACATTTAAATAACTTGCTGAATCACAAGCCAAGTATACACAAGTTCAATGAAGTAAATGCTCTTGCACTGTACAGGCAAATAATTACCAGTGGTCAAACACCCAGCATAGGCTGTGGATGTACAAGGGTACATCTAGTTCCAACCCCCCTGCCGTGGCCAGGGATGCCACACACTACATAAGATTGCTCTGGGCCCCATCCAACCTGTCCTTGAACACTTCTAGAACTGTTTCCCATAACCATTTCAGTTCTCAATCAGCATCATCTGGATGCAGGAATATGAAGAAAGAAAGAGCTCTAAAAAAAAAAAAAAAAAATGTTGTGCAACAACAACAAAAATCCTATTGTTTTACCTCAAACATTCTCAACTTGGATGTAATTTCTTCCAGTAGTTTAACATCTTTTGAAGTCTTGAGCTTTAATTTGTCCCAGTGTCCTTGCACATGCCTGAACTCTTGCATGTATACCTTGGTTATATCAGAAGCCTGTTTCTCCAAAGTTTTTGTTTCTTCAGCAAGTTTATCTACCTTGGGCTTCTGAGCTTCCAGTGTCTCACAAACAGTCTACAAGGAGGGGGAAAAAAGAGATGCACTGATAAGTTTGCTTGCAGTATCAGACATACAACATTCGCATACACGTGCAAGTACATCCACGGTTTAATGACACAGAGTACAGATACAGTAAAGAGATGAATTACAGTTACTGCAGTTATTGAAGCAGAAGTGTCCAAACAGCTCTTTAAGCAGCAAAACCTTCATCTGCTCTGCTGGAGCAGTAGCAGAGATTACAGAATGGCCTCTAAGGCCTGGCCATATAGCTAAATACACCCAGGTACCTCCACCTCTACTGTGCTGTGTAGTACTGGCACTCAAGTTGGCAAAGCAATGGCTACACTACGCTGCAGTCACAAAAGAAACTGCCATCTAGACATACTAGGAGCTCAGTTTTTTCATTCCGGATGTATATGGGGGTGAGGGGCAGATTGCTACACATAAACAGCAGTGAGTGTGTGCTTCCCAGTTACGTAAAATAAAATGATTTTAACACCTAGTTGAAATAAAAACTCTGGATACTTTCGTTTTGACAGCTACTCTTCAAGCTGGAATAGGAGGATACAGTCTAAATATATTCACTAAGGTATGTCAGATGCAAGGAGTCACATGAGCTGAAATAGTTATTTTACCAATTTTAAGGAAAAGCAGCTCAAGGTATAATGCAAGACATGAAAAAATGCTGCTGCTTCATTAAATTGGGCATTTTGGTTATTTAAAAATATTTAAAATTTAAGGGAGAAATTTGGAATTGAGACATGAAATCATTACTTATTTCATGAACTTAACTTTGTGAATATATACAGTTAACATGTACATGTGGGATGTGTAGGCATATATTTTACTGGATTGTACTGAGGAAGAAACCTTTTTTTGGTATGCTTATGTTCTCAATTTTACTTCTTATTTACAGGAAAGAAACAGCATAAAGTGTACCATTTCCTCTAAAATTATAGGCAGTGAAGTGGCAATGAGACTGGGAGCTGGGATTTGTGTTCTGATCTTCCACCACACTCCTTAAAGCTCCCACACTGACATGGTATGTCCTTTCTGGTTAATTAGTCTCTGAAGAAAATGGGGAGGAGGGATTCAGAAAGAAACAGGAAAAGACAAACCTCCAAAGACTAAAAGCCACTACAATTGAGCCAGCGTACTAACCAAAAAAATCTCTGCCAGCTTTAAACAATAGAGAAATACCATCAAAAGAGAAAACCAAAGAACATGGAACCTTTTTTAATAGACCAAACAGAGAAGGATAGAAAGACAAAGCCTTCCCCACACCCAGCAACTGGAATTCAAGAGATACTCCAGAATGATCTGCAGCCCTCTTGTGTTGCCACACAGGAGAAAAAAATAAATATGCATTTCTGAGTTTGGCATTATTCTACAAAAGCACTAGGAGGCAGGGAAGGGAGGAAGGAATTACTTGTTTCTCCCTTCCCCCACTCCCACCCATCTATTTATAAAGCAGTTGTCATCCACAGATTTTCACCTACTTTGTATGTTCACAATAGGAAACAAAATTCCACTTCTAGGCTGACTTTGTGCATCAATTAATTACCTTTATTGCTCACAAGCACTTTCCATTTGAAATATAATCTGGAGACCACAGAAGTACAGTTACCCTCTCCTGACACCCCAGCAGGATGAAACGGGATCAAGTTGTTATCGAGGTGAACTTTGGAAGCAGTTTCACCATGAAGGCATCCGTCCCACATTGGGACAGGCTACAGGCAGCACTTGCAGGAGAGGCACTGGGTGGCATGGACCCCCAGAGGCTGCTTCCAGGCACTGTTCCATGACAGACTTCCCACTGTGTAACATTTTCATTACCTCACTGAAAACTCTCCCTCACTGAAAAGGGACGGAGAGCAGAGGATGACAGTGGCAGAACAAGTAACTTCCTTGCTTCAGTGTGAAGGGAAGGATTACCTTTGTCTGCTGTAAGGCTTTCTCAACCTTACTAGGGTCATTCAGCCCGCTAGCGATGGCCTGCTGCTTGCATTCCACCTCACTCAGCACATCCTTCAGCCTCTGCAGAGAGTCCACGTAGTCCTGGCTAGGTTGACTTTCTGTCTCTGGTATTGTTAATGAGAGTAATTAAAACAAATACAAGGTAAGAACATAGACACTAGACCCAAATCATAAGACATGAATTAGCAGATTCACTTAAAGAAAAAAATACGAAGAAATCATGTGAGATACACTCGTACATTGAATCCTGCTGAGACACCCCAAGAGCTAGAACTCTTCTGCTAATATCAACACCTTTTCCTTTAAAAAATATTTTACATAAAGCTCAATCCCGTTTTATGTAATTAAGAACCTAAATCACTTGAAGGGGAGGAAATCAACAGTACTTGGGCTTTTGCACACTTAAATCCCCTCAACTTAATATTTTTCATATTATTAATTTTTAATAGATATCTACTATTTGTATACAAATACACACACAGGTATCTACCATGTATAGCATGTAAAGCATAGTGTTTGTAAGAACTATATATTAAAGTTATATACACATGCTACATATGGTAACTACATATATGTCATATTTTATAAAAATATACACAGAAAAGTGAGCATAATTTTAGTAGTAGGTTTATGTATATAAATGGTATGTATACATGTATATTTACATGTATCAATGCATACATAGACTTAAGTACAAAAACAGCAACATTCAGCCTATTGCCAGAATAGATGAGCTATCTGGGAACACTGCAAAGAGAATTAAGTTTGGATAGAGCATCTGCTTGCAGTCTGTTTGCACCTCTGATTTTAATCAGACCAGTCCTCTGTGGAATCCCACACAGGAGGCAACACATAATACTGGAATTTCAGAATGAAAACTTCAATTTTCAAAAACTGCAACAAACATGGGTTTAGTTGTAAGAACAGTACTATGGTATGCACATTCTCTGGCCATGGATTCCTAAGCAATTTCATCACTGACACAAGTGAAAATTAAGTTAAGCCTTGTTCTGACTCACCAGGTAGCTTTTCAACAGCTTGCTGTCAGAACTGTCATGCCATTTATAACTAAGAAATGAGTCAACATGTCTAGAGAATCACAGTTATCTAACTTTCCCTTCTCAAAAATCCAGTATCGATTTAAAGGGAAAATAAGAAGAATTTGGTATAAAGCAAATAGGAGCACCGTCACTAAAATACAACAAATGCTGAAGGAGAAAAAAAAAATAGTTAATAGTAAAAATAGCCTCCCATTAATAAAAAAATAAGTCACAATTCCCATCAAAAATGCCACAGAGATGGTACTATGTACCACTCAATCAGGGAGTTTTCAGAGGCTCAAATAACAGTGATGAAAGGAGTTGGACTTACTGACATTAGGACAGAGTGCCAAGCTCACAAATGCTTGATCGCTATCACTAGCTGTTTCTCCCCTTTACACGGTTCTGGAAATTCTTTCAACTTGCAGCAATTTAAACTTGTTTTAAACAAACAAAACACTGAAACCCTAAACTTTCATTTCCCTTGGCGTTTAACTATAGGCAATCCGCAGAGAAACGATCATTAAAAAAATACAAAAATGCAAGTTTAACTCACCAAGATACATAAAATGTTTTTACTAAGTATTCACTGGTTCAGATATACTAACAATGCCTCAAGTGATGTGTGGCATGAAAAAGTGTATTTTAGTCACATCATGTAATGATTTTATAGATATTGCATATGAACCATCTCATAACAATCATAATTATTCTTTGCAGTAGGAATGCAGGTATATGCTGTAATTTGAGTATAGCAGACATTACTCATACTGTTTTCTGCACTGATATAAGTGAAGTATTCATGCCTTACTGATGCTCACTGTTATAGATGACCTAGTAATTTAGTAATTGAGTCTATTTTTACTCCACACAGAATAAAGTGTTAATGCTTCTCCATCTGGGGCTATTAGCAAAATGCTTCCTCCCATTTCTCAGAAACAAAATGAAAAAAAAAAAACACAAACTCCTTATGGGTTTGTGTTCTTTGTATTCACCTGTAAAATATTAACAGAGATATGTACTTTGTGAACTATATTTAAAATCCTTCCAGAGTCAGCATGACTGGTTTGAATGTTCATCTAATGAAATTTTTAATGCAACAAAAACACAAGCAGAATGTGCCTGAAAAGTAAACCAAATAACTTCAAATATGAAAGCTTCAAGAGGAATTATTAGAGGAATTATAGAGGAACAACTAATATGTTCAACTAAGCTGTGAAAAAAGAACAAATTCCATATGTACATTTCAATTTTAATCTTAATCTTCCATTTTCCATTTCCAGTACTATTATTTGTTTCTGTTAGGGGCAGACCCACACAACTTTTGAAACTGTATCATTCACCTTAAGTATCTTTTTGCTAATCCATTAAACATGGTTTCAGGAATGCTGTGTTATTTATGTATTTAGGTACATTTGACAATTATTATTTTACCAAATGATTATCCAAAAGAAAATGGTTTCCTAAACTATTAATCCCTCTTTTTTAATTTGTAAATGCTGTAAAAAAAAAAAAAAATCACAAACACAACTGTTTTTCCTTGTTTGGACCACAGTTGATTAGCATCAGTTCTGACCTCGCTGTTGTCATGAAACAGAAACCACCAACTAGACAACAAGGAATAGTGCCATAAAAAAGCAGATTCAGATTTGCAACTTTGTTTCCCCTATTACAAATTTTGTTCCAGGAGAATCCTAGTTCAAAACTGGGAAGAAAAACCTTAGACAAAAATACATAGTGTGTGAAAAACGCCTTCATTGACCATTATAAAAATATTTCTTCCCTCTAATACTCTTAGTATTCTTTCTTTACAACTACATTCCCAGCTGCATTTGGAAATGTCTAATATTAAACCTTTGGAAATGTCTAATATTAAACCTTTGACAATATGTCACCAATAACTAATGGAAACTAAATGATCCAAATGCTCTTTCAAAAAGCATCACCACATCCTGTGGCTGAAAGGGAAAAGTAAGATATAAAAAAACTTAAGGAAGGTACTGTCTTGCAAAAACAGCTGTAAACTCTGAACAACACTTTCAGGGTGACTTCATTAATTCCCAAGTCTCATTAAAGACCAATATGCGGCAGCTCTGCTGTGCAAAGGCTCTGAGAGCATCAGACTGTTTGTTCATCAAGACATCAAAAAATAAATAAAACTATTATTCAAGGGAAAAAGAAAAAAAAAAAAAAAAAGGAACAGAAAAGAATTAGCAGGACCTATATAAAAGAGCATTTACCTTTCTTCAGCTGCTGGTGACGTTCCTCTAGTTTCTGGCGAGTCACCTTGAAGTGATCAAGAAAACCATTCAAGCTTTCCTTAATGAAGTTTGGAGGCATGGGCTGAGAGGTGAGCACCTTGCAGGTGGCTTTCAGGTGTTCCAGCCGTGGACTCAGGCTTACAAGATGAGTTAACTCCCGCTGTGAGAGAGTGAAAACAGAATCAAATCATACCTTGTTAACACAAGGGTTTTAGTAAGCTCCTAAAAAAGCTGCTCTACATTACTAGAGCAACAACGTAAAGCACTCCTGTGACAGAGGTACCAAAATCTTCCAGTCAAATCTGGTGCCCTGAAGGCTCTTGGGAAATTATGATTTCCCAAGAATTATTGATTATGCTAATCTCCTCTGAGGTATCCTCTGCTCCTATCAGTTTCCAACCAACAGTAACAAGTTTTCCCAGACTTACCTGACACAAATCTTTCAAGACTGCTGAGGACTGGGATGCTGAAGAAGCATTGTTTTTCAGCCAGCCATCCTTTTCAGCTACAGTCTTCTCAAGCTCATTCAGTTCCTTAAAATAAGCATTTATATCTTCCTGGTACTTTATCTTTCTGGCCAGTTCTTCCAGATGTTGTACCACCTCTTTCCACCCCGACAACATTTTCTCCATCATATTTTTTAAATCCGCTGCAGGAAGTCCCTCTAAACAGATAATACAAATTATTGTTAGATTAACTGCGACACATTTTGATTAACAAAGTTTTAACCATTCTCCTCTTCAGACACAGGTACACGGTTGCACTAAATGCAAAACGCTTTGCTTCCAAGTCAAGCATCTCTAAAAATTGTACTTATTACTAACAGTGGTTTGGCTTTTTATTTCCACATTAGTGGTTAAAATGAAAAATGAAATGTTCCACTTTGTCTTCTCTTTTGACAACTTTTTAGTTTTTAACAATGTCCTAACTCTCAAAAATCCTGACTCTCTTCATCATGATGATTTGTGACTAAACGCTGATGGAAGATTTTAATAAGCTTTTTTTCCTCCCCTCTCTACAGAGGAAAATAGAAGCTGCAACTTGGAAAGCAGCGATAAATTCATTGAAAAGGTAAATGGAAATCCAGCAGTGTCTGCCTGGGAGAGAGAGGGAACAGTGTCTGACAATGTCACATTGCGTGCAGACATGATTAAGAACTAGGTAACACGAATAGCTACAAAAGCAGCACGACAAAACACAAAGTTATTTCTCATTCACAGTGACTACCCCAAGCACTT
Organism: Nettapus auritus; assembly: GCA_011076525.1. Taxonomy (NCBI): domain Eukaryota; kingdom Metazoa; phylum Chordata; class Aves; order Anseriformes; family Anatidae; genus Nettapus; species Nettapus auritus. Next base: position 48,508,221 of record CM021767.1, on the reverse strand, counting down.
GCTACACCATCCTTCTGGTGAATCAATTCACTACTTGAGGACGCAGCACCGTAAGCAAAGTCTTCCCACCCACATGCACTCCCTGCTCCATTTCCTTGAGTGCCAAAAGTAACTGACAAATTTGCTGATATGTGAAAAAAAAATCAGTGCAATGTGTGTTCAACAATACATTCTCACCACTGCAAAGTTTCTGATACAGATCCTGATTCAAGGTACCACTTCTTTTTATAAGGCTTATTTGGGTCATGTGAACTTACCTGCACTGTAATTTAGACTGGAGTGTAAGCAAAAGATTCATACGGAAGGGTCCGTTTTCTGTACTGCTATAGTTTAAGTGGAGCCAAGTATTTTTTTCTGGGGCAGCCAGCCAGCTACTACATGGGCACTTGAAGGCTCTGCTTCACACAGTGGCCTTACACACGGAAGCACAGCAGCTGCAGCCAGCCATGTAACAAGCGTGCACGCAGGGATCGCTCACTGCACTACGGCAGGGCCTCTGCATGCCAGAAACAGATGTATACACATGTATGCCTGTGCTGGGCATCATTCTACACATGCACAGATGAGCTTGGTTTTGGAAAGAAAGGCTGTCATTCTGAGTTGGACAAAACATACTAGCAGACCCTAGCAAAGCGAAGGCTGTACATTGGTCACCGATGCCTTATTTTCTATAGATTCCTAACTTTAAGGCGGCAAACATTAGGAAGCAGTTTGCATCTTATTTTTTGATAATGCATGCCAATTTTTCACCTATGCATTTCTCAGTATGATCAACAGATACTTGTTTACTTGTTAGTTAACCAGGATTGATAGATCAAGCTGGGGAGGACAAATACAGCTGAGGGAGAGAAAAAAAAAAAAAAAAAAGGTGGACAGGTGGGAAGATCCCTAACAAGGGACAAGGTCTGAAGACTAGGAACAGTCACAAGTTTTTAATAACCCAAACTTCAGGTCAAATCAGTGGCTTTGAGAGCAACCTTTAGAGCAACAGCAACCCCTGTAAAAAATTTCACCTGTATTAAACAAGGAGGGAAAGACTCAAAATGCTTAGCAGATTGCAGCATCCTAGCAAAGGGACTGTCTGGAAAAAAAAAGTGTGGCAGTTGGAAACTCCAATGGAAACCAGTATGCAAGACAGTGATACCATCCTTACACCTGTCTGAATGCTACCAGCTACAGGAAGTTCACCAGAAGTCATATGCATGGCAGATCTAAAAGACTGTTTCTAGATGATATGAACACCTCTTTTGTGAAGAAAGTGACTTTTTGCTGATGAAATTTTGTCATATTATGAAACAAAATTTTGGCAAGGCTTAAAGATTCAGCTTTCGCTGATGTTTCCAGGGATAAGTGTTTTAATTGACAATCAGTTTCTCAAGCATGTAGGCTTCTCTCTTGCCTTTGAACCATAAATTGTGACTGTCATCAAAACATCCTGACAGTTTTCACAAAAAAATAGCGAAAACTATGAATAAGAAGACATGCACACATATACTCAAATTTCAGTTCAAGATTTCCACTTCAAGGTTGTTACATTTTAAAATCTCTTACTTTTTCCACATGATTTAAAATAGAAAGTCCTTTCCCCAAAAGCATGTGACTGCAATTTTAAGAAATTATTTCTATTTCAATAAAGATAACCCTTACAAGGTTGCAGACAAACAAACACACATTAAAAAAATCATTTTGTTTTTCTATAAGCTTCACTAGTAATTTATGTGTTTTGTTTCTATTAAGAGTAACAATGATGAATGTCTTTCAAGGAAAGAAAGTGGAAGGAGAGAGAAGGAATAACTGCAGTGCTTAACTGGAGATAATAAACATATATATCAGTACTATTTCTCAGCAATTTGTCTGATTAAATCACAGAACAGAAAAACCTTTCAAGTCTCTTACCTTTTCCCATTTGATCCAATAGAACATGTCCGCTTCGTTTGAGTTCATCTAACTTTTGGCTTTTTTCAGCCCTTTCTTTTTCTATCACCTACAAATTGAACCCCAGAAGAATATTTTCAGAGAGTGTCATTTTTCTTGACTTTTTTTTTTGGAGGGGAAACAGAAAAGAAGTTAGATCTCACAAGCAGCAAATATACAAAAAGACTAATACAAAGACACCAGAAACAAAATATTGTTAGAAAGGTTGGCGATCCTGTTAGGTATTTGGACACCAGCTACAACGTGACACTTGTGACAAAGAAAAATTATTTGATGTGAACCAGTGGACAAAAGATTTTAATACTCTTTTTGCCTCTACACTGTCTACTGAGATTTCCATCAGAAACTAACAACAACCTGTTACCTAGAATTCCAGCTAGCAAAAACTACAGCAGACTAGCAGTACTCTAGTACTCCAATCTACGAAGCTCTAAAGCTTCACTCTCCCTCATGATAAAGATTCAGTGAGGAAAATCCTATGTGGCTACCAAGATTTTTTTTAAAGGAATACATCCCTCCCTCAAGATATACATATCAGTGTACGACCCTCTGTGAGCCAAGAGGCAGAACATATTCAGACCGGAAAGGGTTCCTTGGCCATAAGGCCATAATTTCAGTGCCCTCTGAGACTGTAATAAAATCAATCCAAATTAAAATCCTTTTGAAACAAATGTCCAAAGTTATCTCTCTGGTTTAGACTTCCTACCGTATTTTTGAAAGAAGTACTCATTCATTTGCACAGTTGGGAAGCACAAAGATTGTCCCATCCCCTCAGAGCCCAATCATTTAAAAACAGGGTTATTCATGAGAACCTGGTGTTCTTGGAGCCTGTTTTATAAAGGGCTACAAACATCCATGAAGCTATATAAATAAACTATATAAAGCTATATAAATCGAGTGGGTTTTGTTGTTTTTTATTTCCAACAGTACTATCATTCCAATCATTCCTACTGGCACCATTTTGCACTCTAGCACTGAGAAGGAGTCTCCTTATACGTATTTTTAAGTATTAGGAGTTGGACTCGATGATCTTTATGGGACCCTTCCAACTCGGGATATTCCATGATTCTATGATTCTGTTGTCTTTGATTTCAAAGGCAGGTTTCCTGCTAAAGCTCCACTAAGCTTTCATTAACCAAGCATGCTCAAGGAACAGAGAAAGCAAGAATATGTTCCTGAAACAGAAGGAACAGAAAACAAAATAGTTATCTCATGGCTTCCACAAGATACAGTAGAATTCTGTGTTCTGTCTTGCAGGTCACATGAGTTGTAACTATCATTATTTTCTCTGAAAATAACAGACCAAGCAACAATGCATCCAAATACTGGACACAACCTTGGACCCTAGGTGGTAAAGGGTGTGCAACGTCACAGGGATCTCTTGAGCAGCACACTGGCACATCTCTGCCAAATTTATAAGCATGGTATCAGTCAAGTCTATCTCCAACTATGAAACATTAAGCCAAAATATGCTGCTTTGTAGAAAAGATAATAATCCTGAAGACATTCATTTATCACAATTCCAAAAGAGACCGTTACATATGCTTTTAAAATTTCCTGTGGATTGTGTGACCCAACACCAACAACAGGCTGTGTCCAGCTGGTCAGATTTCCATGTCTGTCCAGTTCAGGAACTATTCAACAAAGAGACTTAATCCCCATGAAGCATGTGGATCTTCCCACATATCCAGCTGACAGCCAGCCTAAAGAAACAAAATATATTATTCACTGGAAAACCCTCTATCTTCCCATTTTACCTTTAACTTTTCTTTCAAGTTTGAAGTCTCTCTCATCTTCTTATACTCTTTGATATCTGCGGCCTGAATGGCAGCTTTTGATTTCGAAATCCAGTTCAACAGCTCAGCACTTTCAGCGTCAAACCTGGTTTAGAAGGTTGGACAATTTTAGTTTTTGTCATTTTTCTCTATTCGCCGTCTTAAAAATCATAAGTCTTAAAGTTCAGCACATTCTAGATTTTGTAAAAGTCTGCAATGCTATTTAGTCTGAAGAAAATTCTAGCAGCTTAAGTACTCATGATAATGAGTACAGAAGAACCTTCCTGAATGTTTAGCTGACTGAAGATTAGCTTATCATTTAAGATTTTTTGCTACAGCTGGATTTTTCTAGATTCACATGACTTTCTCATGCCTAAAACTAAGCTACAACTCACCACCACGAAAAAAAAAAAAAAAAAAAAAAAACTCCCAGATTAACCAATACTGTACACAATTTTAGAGAAGGACAAAGCAGACATACTATGTGGACCACTGGTCAGACCATACTACAATTATATGACTTAACACAATGTAAATCCTAATGTGGAACAACAGCCTGCCAACAGATGCAGAAGCTATTGATAACCACTCAGGTTTTTTTTGTGGGAAACCTGCAAAATTCCAGTTACTGGTCATTTGTTGGTTTCAACATAAGTAATCAGAATCAGGTAAAAGCATCAAATGAAAGTTTAGCTCATTTTACCTGACTCTGTCCTTACTACAGTTTAAACTCTTGGCTATTGAAGCAGCCCTCTAACGTCTCCCTAGAGAACCTGTCAACACTAGTGACGCCTCAAATAAATGTTTGTTTTCTCAGGTAAACAAACAGCAAAATAACGAGTACATGGTATTTACCTTCTTCATTTTTTTAAATAATTCCTTTAGTTTTATGTATGCTACTTAATGAAAGCATTGCAATGTGTTATTAGAATATATGTAAATAAATCAGTCACTCCAGACACACTTGTGAAAAGAGACATCACTACAATGTTGTGTCTATTAGTAAATACCGGGGAGATAGAATAGGTTTCTGAGCTTTTTTGCAAAGTTTCTCCCACATATTTTGCAGAGACCAGAAATACATAACAAATCAAAATACTTGGTCCTTTCATAACACTATGTATCCCAACATATGAAGACTGTTTTTTCCAAAAGAAAGGAAATATAATTAATTCTATCTTTCAGCAAAGGAACTGAGGCACAAAGAACCACAGACCTGCTTTTTTGAAAAATAAAACATATCCTTTTTCCTTTGAAATTGATGGAGGCTGCAGGCTTTCTGTTTCTCTGAAAACTAGGGCGTACATAACAGTCCCTCCCCACTCCCCAAATGCAACTTCACAACTGCAACTTAAATATTCTTTACTAGCATAAAAGGAGATTCAAAACCCAAGACTAATGGAAATGAGCTTCTGTTATCTACTGAGCACAGAAAAATGGCAGTGACATATACTTACCTTTTCTTTGCTTCACTCTCCCCTGGGATTTGCCTTTTCTTTGGAGGTGGTGGTGGAGGTGATTCCTGCCTGGATTGTCTAACCACTACCGGGTCCTTCATAGACAGTGTTTCTCCAGGAGCCTTCTGTGAAATCTGTGACATACCTACACTTCCTACAGCTTGAGTTACCTACACAAAATGATTTAGCAAAAAGGGTTAAATAACTTTTCTGATGCAAACTGTAACTTGTTTTGTTCCTTTCATTCATCAGTCATAAAAGCCCTTTCATTCGCTCCTACAAATGATCACACCTAGCTTTCAGAAAGCACATTTACCATAGATGCCAAAGCACTCCAAAGAAAAACAGTATTCTTCTCATTTTACAGATGGGAACCAAGCACCAAAATTCTCAAGAACAAGTACAATTTCATGCCAGAACAAGTGAATTTAAATCAACAAAATACACTACGTATTTTCTTTCATAATTGCTTGGCTCACAGAAAGAACCAAGGTTCTTTGGATTTAATAATATACAATTCTATATCTCATATACATTCCCCATAAAACCTAACATACAACTCAAAGAGCTGACACACAGTGGATTTGACCTAAAAACTAACCTACAAGCTCACTCAAGTCAATAGAAACCTTCCACACTCTTTAACGGGTTATAAAGTAAGTCTCGTAGGAATCATCCTGTAAGTTTTAGCTAAACACATGCTTGATGTTTAGGGGGAATGAAAGGATGCACACAGGATTTGGTACTCTGCACTACTTTGACTCAAACAGAAAGAACAAATTAAAAGCTGCGTGGCTGAAATGCCTCCCTACTCATAGGCTGCACAGCTCATTCACTGCACAGTAAATGGATCATGAAGCAGTGCTGCAGCCATCACCATAATGATCTTTTAATATCACACAAAAAAGGGCATGTGAGTCATAAAACTGTCAAATAAAATTCTTACAGAAGCCAATGGAATTTCCATCTAAATGAAATATTAGTAAACACTCTTAATAGTGAAATAAAAACTTTACCGTCCAGCTTGGCTATCATCCTTACAGGTCTAACAACAACCTTTTCAACAGGTGAGAAATTGTACTCAGAGCATAAATGCTTGTATGACTCCCATTTATTTATCTATTCTGCATTTGGGGGTTTGTCTTTATTTTCTTTTAGTATGAGGTTTAATCCAGTCCCAGTGCTCTCATGACGTTCAAAACAGTATTTGCATCGATTGATAATACATGTTAAACCTGCTTTACTCATCAGAAAAAAATGAAGCTTAATCTGTGTGAGAAAGGAGTAACGGTATTATTCAGGTTAACAACTTGTTTTGAAAGCCAAAAAACCCAAACAGCTTTTCTGCAGATAAAATCAGCCCCACGTGAAACAGAACTCACCTGCCTCTAGCCAGGTGCCAAGAACTTGTCTGGGCACTTTTGCTTACAGCATCAGCGAGGTTTGCATACATCTAAACAGCTAAGAAGTGACAGAGCATACATAAGTACCTGGTTAGAGTAATCCTCTAGCTTCTGAACCAAGCTGTCCCACCTCTGAGTTAGTTCTTCTTGATCATGGTCAATTTTATCAGATGCTCTGCTATTGCCAAGGATTTGGGCCACATCCTGACCTAGCTCATTCAGCTGGTCTAGTGTTTGTCGTTTCATACCCATGTCCTCCTTCAAAATCTGAAGTTAAAAGAAAACATTAAAAGACGACGTCAGGTGTTCTGCCACCTCTAGCTTTTCATTCCAAGAGGAAACGTACTACCTGAGCCAGATGCATCATAGGTTTCAAAACAGTTCTCGTTTAATAAAGCACTAACAGACACTTAAGAAAAACACGTCCCTGAGAAAGCTACTAGAGCAATCTGCTGTAGCTCTTGAGTTACAGTTACAAATGATTAGTTTAGGTACAAGCTGTACCAATGTATTTAAACAAAAACAGAACAAAAAAAAACAAAAAACGACACTTAAGAAAAACACCTTAGAAAACCCAGCTGTCTGGTGGACTGCACAAAACTACAAACCCTGTAAAATGCCCAGGATGGCTGTTCCAAAATAAGTCACATCAGCCTAGCATGGCCATGGAGAAAGTTGTACACAGCTTTTTAAAATTTAAGTGATAGTGTCTGACAAGGAGAGAATATAAACCTGGCTTCAAATACATAGTTCATTCACAGCTCCTGCTGAAGTCAAACTCATAACTTGCCATTCATTTAGACTCTCAGATTTGGCAGGATAGATGAGCACAGCAATACTCACTGCTAGTTTTCGAACATTGACACTCAGGTCGGTTTGATCTTTGAAGTTGCTTGTCTGGACCTTACTTAAGGCCTCTTCTTTCTCAGTCAACCAAGCTTTCAATAAGCACTGCAGATTAAAAGGAAAATAGTACAAGAACATACCAAGTTTGTCAAACAATTGATAATTCCGTCTTTAAGTTCTTTGCATTCCAAACACTGCTCTGAAATCCTTACGTGCAGGAATTTCAGTTGGCATTAACCAAAATACTACATAAAGGGGAACAAAAAATATCAGACCAGAGAACTATGTAATACTTTTCAGCAAAACCTGTTCTCAGTATATTAGAGTGCCCACCCCCCAGGTTATTCATACAGACCAGATATGCACCACAAAGCAAACCTAGGATTTATAAGTTATATTGGAATTAAATGTAGCAAACTGCACGCATGCTCCCTTTCCTTCCCCACCCTTCTTCCTCTGTGATTCAAAACCAGCCATTACAAACAGTTTCTCACAGAAGCTACGTTGTTAATTCAGAGCTCTTTTAGTCAGACAGTGGGCTACAGACTCAAACGTGTATTATTAGTTACCACCCTGTTTATTTTACCTATTTCTAATTGCAAAATAGCTTTAAACACTATCTCATTAACTCCAGAAAGCTGGAGTGGAGTGGTCTGCTCATCGAGCTTTAAACTTTTTTTCTAGGAAATCTGTCCTGGATCTCGCTCTAGTCACACAGCACTCCTATGGAAACTCCAGCAGCCTCCAGCGTCAGGAAGGATTTTTCGCATTTCATATTATGTTGCTGCACGTTGCTGCTGCTGCAAAGTTATTTCCATAGACTGTAATACCCAGCTAGCTTTTTTCTCAGTCAAGCTCAGTTGCACACTGCTTCCCTCTGTGTTTAAAAATAAAATAATACAACGAGGCAGATCTTTTTTTTTCATTGAACAACACACTTTACAACAGTCACTAGCTCCTCAGTCTAGCTGTATACTTTTGGCATTGTCCCAGAACTGACTACAGCAACTTCTGGGCCAAAGGGTTAAGGCAGTTTTCATTGCCAATGTAAACCAATGTGCAAAATGTTCAGACAGCAAATATGATAGTGGTGGAAATGCCATAAGGCTGGAAGAACAACATTTAAACACCACATACTCTTTGGGAAAAATCAAGCTGGCAGCCCAGCCAACTTTATGCATAATAGAGGAGTTTAAAAATCCTTCAGCATATACAATTAATTTCTGCTAAATCAGCAGTCAATGATAACTCTCCCCAGGAAACTGAAACATAATTATCACAGTGCTAAGAAATATCTGGCACTGATTGAGGAATTTGTTTCCTGAGTGGTAAGAATTGTGTTGACTTGGCAATGTGGTTTCCAAAAAACTTTCCAGGCAGCCACAAAAAGGCTGATGCATCACTGCTGCTCATCTCCCCATCTGGTTGGGTGAAATGGAAAAGTGATAGTACCTAAACGTTTTATCTGACATTCTACATTAAACAAACATTGATGAAGGTTTTTTCCACTTTTTCAGAGCAATTTAATTAAAAGAAACTGAAAGCCAAGCAACTCCAACAGAAGATGACACTCCTAACAGTTTTATAATAGCCAACAAGTGGTCATTTTTCCCTAGACAAAAATGAGGGTGGAAGAGGCCTGAAACATGTTCAAATAGGGTCATCAAAGCTAAGAGGCTCCTGTAGTTTGTACCTTGACATAAAGAGTAAGGCTTTCTTGGAATTCCTTATTTCTCAGTTTAGAGTCTTACCTTGCTCAATAGTTGTCAGAAAACATTAGCACAGTTTTCTATATGTACGTACGTAACGACAGAATTTTAAAGTAAGAAATACACATTAATAGATACGTGAAATTGAATAAACCAGAAGCTGAACCTTGCATCCTTATTAACAAGGTCACATGAGCTGCAAGTTTGGCTTAGCAATATACTGCAGATAGATATGGGGTCAGGGAGAAACACGTAAGAAACCCAAAACGTGCAGACAAAACATCTGTCAAAAAAAACAGGCTGTAAGTGATAACAAGAAATGCATCAGCACTGTTCTCCTTCTTTTAAGTGTCTAAACACTCTGTGCACTGCAGAGTTTAAAAAACAGTTTACAGTGATAAATATCATCATATAAGAAAACAAAAGAATTTAAGAAAATCTTCAAAGGAATAGCCATCAAATATTTTGAAACTTAGTCACAAAACAAGCCTCGGCAGTAGGTATGCAAAACTGACTCACACAGCTGACAGCATGTAGTTGTTACCATTTTTTTCAGATGCCGTTGCCTAATTCATATTTGAGTGGTATATTCAAGGTCCACCCAAAACACACAAGATCAAAGCAAGAGAAAACACACGATGCCATCTTCTTAACAATTCAACTGCTTGCCTAAACTCAGCAAAATGAGATGAGCTAAACGCTTCACCATATTGACCAAGTATTTTATGTTACTGATTTTGTAAACAGCATTTATCGCTTGGTTGATTGCAAAATTGTGTACATGTATCTACGTTGGAAACACTGGTGCCTTAGGAAAAATTCTGCAATTACCAAACCACCAAATACTTAGTGATTCATTGCCATCAGGGATATTCCTGCTTCTTGGCCATTTTGCAAATCTTCACTGATCTTAAACCCAGTAAAATCAGTTTGTTAATGTCAACTTGTCTCCTGAAAACTGTAGATCAAATATAAATCAGTTAGAAGTCCTTCAATTATTTAACTACTTATCAAGAAGACAGGAATATTTATGAGAAGCTCTCTCCCATAAATTTTCTAAGGCAAGATGCTCATACTTGCATCCTCATATTTCTCCATTAAATTCACCAAGAAAGGTCAGAGTTCATTATGCATGAATTTGACATTCAAAGTACAGTAATTCTTGTTTTTTAATATAATAAATCTTGTGGAATTCATTGACATTGATGAATATAAGGCAACAGAAATTTCAAAAGGATGATGTCCACAGGAATATTAAATATCTACCTTGGAAATTATTTTATAAGGAGGCATAAATTTTCCTGCTTAAACTTAAGTAAATACTTTTCTTAGGCTGCACAACTTCTTCAAGAAATGCTAGGAACCCAAACAATAACTGAAATTCTTGTTCTTTACAGCTATTTTCTTAGAGTTGTTAAACCCTAGTAAGAGTTTTTTAAAAAATACAATCTACAACTGTGGGTAACCAGAGAGTTACTAACCTGCTCTTCTAGAAGCTCCTGCCATAAGAGCTGAATTTCTTGCAACTTGACTCGTCGTTCCTCAGTCCATCGACAAACTGCTGTCCACCGCTCACCCAGCCTCTACAAAAGCAGAAGATATCATGAATATTCACAAGCCTCATAAGGAGGATCAGAACTATATACACAAGAGCAAAATTTCTACTTCACAGTAACCTCTTTCTATATTGTAATTACCTTGTTGCTATTAACTGCTGTTGTTGTATTGTACAAAGCCTGAGGTTAAAACTATCAAGAGCATTCACCTATGGCCTTATCTCTGCACTCGCTGAACTCAGGCAACTATTTCAATTGATTTCAAAAGGAGTAATGGAAGTAGCACGAATTCCATTACAATAAATCCTATGTTCTATACTCCTTATGATTTACTCAGCTTGCAGCCCAAGTCCAAAAAGAAAACAGGAAAACAATTCACACAATATCACCTCAATTAATTCTGTTAGTGTATTTAAATATTTTTCAATCAGATTTTAATTTCCTAATGGAAATTACCTATTTGAAATGAAAGAGTTGTATTGTGCATCTTCCCATTTTAGTGAAATTGCTGCGAATATATGCTCAAAAGTGCTTAAGTCACTGCAGATGCAAGCAGCTCAACTCATCAGGAATTGAGCTTGAAGGTCAAATAACTTCTGCAGGTGTTATCCTGAGCAAGTTTAATAATTCTTTGCATTGATATTACATTTAAAAATATATTACTTTAAATTACTTTCTAGGACAAATTCTCTTTAGACACAAAAAAAATGATTAACAATTATATGCAAAGATTTTAAGTGTCTGCTATTACAGTTTTGGATTTTGAGGTTTATTTGGTTTTGTTTTTTAAAAAAGAGGGCCCTAATATTTTACCTGCAACTGTTCCTCCAGAATAGCTGTTGCACTTTCCCCACTGCTTTCATCGACAATGACGACCATGTGCGTTAGGGAGTTTACCTTCACTTGTTCTGTCTCTAGGTCACTTTGCAGGCTCTAGAAAAACACATAGCTGTTACAAATTTTGAGTGCTTATCAAATTGTTATTTTGCCCACAGTGACTAAAACAAATGTGGCAAAGCACTACAGATTCAACACTTAAGCAAATATTTTTACCACTGCGAATTCACTGCACAGTTAAAACAAACAATCAAAGATTGCTAGAAAAGAACCTAAAACCATTCTTTTAAAGTGCTGGAAAATACACACAAAAAAATGTTTTAAAATGTATACACCATTCTTGACTAGGAAGATCATATGACTGCACTGACTTTCTATATGTCTATGGCTATGGATAAGAGAACTTAAGCATTTCATAAAAAGAGTTGCTTTTATTAAGCAAGTATCATAGGGCATGCCAAACGGGTAAAAATCACTATGAACATCTAATAGTCGACATTTCTCAAAACGTAATATCAAAGACAATACCCACAAACTGATACCTAGCAACTGCAAAAGACATACAGTTCCAATTAGCTTAAAATACATCTGTACATTTAAATATTCATACAACTTCTGGCAGAACAGATTACGTGGTTAAAGCCTACCTCCAAAATAACTCTACAGCATCAACATGCCCTTAAACTACTGTAAATACCACTTTTCATCCCAGAAAATCCTAAACTACTTTATGAACAACAGGCCTCAAGCTCCCTAGCCTTTGAAGACAGAGCAAAAAATGCAACTGTGGGACAAGAAATTACACAGACTGAGAATACTTAACAGTTCTTGCCCTGTGAGGTATGTCTCAAGCTGGAGAGAAGGTCAAACCTCAGCAATGACTACAAAAAACAAAGCTGCAACCATGACTAATATTAAAAGGGCATCTTTCTTCTCCAAAAAACACTCTAGGCTAGAAAGACTGGACTCCCATCAAGAAACTTAATTGAGAGCCAAACCGATTTGCAAATTGCTTTAATAGGAATAGCTTTAACTCCTCTATTATTTCAAGCAGCAAGTCTCAAATGTGCCCTAGCATTGCTGCCAGTCATTAAAGGCCAGTTATCTACAATACATTTCATACTGTCCCTAACACCAACAATTCACCTGGGGAGGCCTCATTTCCTGCATGTAGCAAAGATAACACAATTTCTGCTGTAGTCATCACAGCTGAAGTGTTCAGCTAAGAAGGCTGAACATGTCTAATTCCTTTTGTCCAATCAACATCCTTTAGCAAGTTTATTAGCTAGGGAAACCTACCAGCCTACACTTATTCCAAATACTTCTCCCATACACATTACAGAACAGACAAAAAGGTTTACTTTGTGTTCTTCCAGCTGTTTTTGAAGGGACTCTATATCTTCAGCTAAGAGTTGAGACTCCATCTTCTGAATGCGTTCTTCTGTGATGGTCAGCCAGTCAGACAGCTGCTGCAACTGCTTCTTCTGCAGCTCCATCAGCATGTCATGCAGGCTGCAGGGGGAAGCACAGGCAGAGTCTTGTCAGGAACAGTCTTCCCAAGGAAAAAAAATAAGTTCTAGTTCTTAAAGGAAAGACACATAGCCATTCATAAACCAGTTATGTATCATCCAATATAATTTTCACCATTAACCCAAGGAACGCAGAATTAACTGTTCCTGTTCCTATTGCAACAGAATGAAAATGAGTGAATTATGCAATTTATACAAAGGACTGCTTCTTGCAACTGGGATTTTCTGTTCACTAACAGAACCACTGCTACAAGTGGCAATCAAATGCAGTTTCTCCTTTGATGCGCAACTCTGAGCCTGACAACTACAGGCGGGAAAAAAGTTCTTTTAAGTGCTCTTTAGCTGTGTAAACACACATAGCTATTCACATCTCTTGCATGTTTTATTCAGGAACCTAAACTCCTGAAAATATTAAAAATACATTTATGTAACTGCTGAATGTAGGTATCATATTTAGTCTGGTACACTTATATAACATAAATCTCAAAATACTCTTACATAAGAATCCAAAAAAACAGCTTATATCCATTTCCTCCGTTTCATCTTGGAGAGTACGAAGAGGGTGGACTTCATGTCCCAAACGGAAGAGCTACTTCAGACAAAAATATCTTACAAATGGACGCAAAGCAATTCCTCTGAGACACAGTAAGCACCAGAGACGAGTCCTTCAGCTTTAGGAGAGGTCGTGCAGGATGACTCACCGGGACTGCCTGTCCATGCTCTCCACCCTGAGCTCCTCCCAGCGGGAGTTCAGCAGCAGCATTTGCTCCTGGATCTCAAACTCCTCTTCAGAAGACAGATTTCCCTGTGCCACCAGTTGGTTCCCAGCCTGCAGGACACTGCCCACATTGCTCTGGTGTGCAGTCAGTTCCATCATAAAAGCCTGGAAACGGTACAACCAGCCATATCAACATGATCTGTGAGCTCCTATCAGGAATCTATCTCAAAGTGCCCAAGACCAGGTTGGATGGGGCATTGGGCAACCTGCCCATGGCTGGGGAGTCAGAACTGGATGATCTTTAAGGTCCCTTCCAACCCAAACCACTCTGTGATTCTATGACAACAAGGGGTCAGCCACGGAAAGCTGACACAAAAATACAATGAAATTCCAAAACCTGTTCCACTGAAAACTCTCTTAAAAAGATCCGTTTCCACTGCCAAGAAACTATTATTTGTCGATTACAAAACTAACTATAATAATAATTTTAAAACCACCATTCAGTTAGAGGTGCTTTCACTTTAGGAAAAGGCACAAGAAAGAGAATGGCAGTGTTTGGATAAGGACTAGGGAAAGAAAATTTTCAGCTCCCACACAAAAAAGCAAAACTACACAAAAAGAACTTAAGAAAAGCTTACTTCATGAGTGGCAAATTGCTCTTTGACTTCTTCAACATCACCAGATATTTCCTCCTGTTCCCGAAATGCATCCTCAGCTGACAGCAACCACGTGAGGACTTCTTCCAGAGCAACTTGGTAGCTATCTAAGTCCATATCCACCTCTGTCACTGTGCTGGGGGTCTCTGCTCTAGAACTGCCCTGCTCCTCTTCAAGTGCTACAACCTAGGCAGCCAAGAGAAAAGTGATGCCTCAGAAGTGCTGAGAAGATGCTGTCCCAAATGATACTAAGAATAGAACAACTAAGATCCCTTTCAATCCTTCATAAAATTTTAAAACTAACTGTTAGGTACATTTCTAATGAGAGGGGCCAACAGTCAGCACTAATGAATTTCCATTTTAATTAAAAATTTCCATTTTAAAATAACCTGGGTAGAAAACTTTAATTTTGCTTATTTAACACAGCAGTGGACCTCTCACGCAAACAAAAACCCACCAAATACCACCACCACAACTCCTGCTACAAACTTAGTTGAAGACTTCAGGCCATTTGTCAAGACACATAAGGAAAACAAACAGAAGAAAGAAGCATAATGAAGATGTAGCTTTCTACCTCAGCAAAAAGGATTTTGTATATGAATCAGGAAACAAACAAACAAACATAAAAACAACAATGAAGTCAATCACAAAGACAATGCTATGATTTTTCATGTTCTCCCAATAGCGTTGAACAAGATAGAAGACACGTTCAAGCGTCAGAGAACTGACAAGCCTGAAGATCACCTAAAATTACAACTCAAGAAGATTCAGACAGGCTTCAATGACAAACACACCTGCTGCATGTTGAATTCTCCATCCTCACATTCCTGCTTGTATCTCCGTGGAAGGGTCTCCACTTCCCGAATGTCTTCCATGGTGACTTGCTTAGGAAGGACCTCAAATAAAGAGGTTAAATACATGATAATAGACTTTTTGTCTGGAAGCTGTACAGCAACATCTGCATCAAAAAAAAAGAATATATGGGAGAACATTAATAAAGAAACAGCTTTTCTAAATCATCATGCAGAATACAGTCAAGATTCCAATATTTCACATATAGTGCAAAGCATAGGTTCTCCTGTTAATTAGCCTTTAGCTTTCTGTTAAAAGACCAGATTTTACAGATGTTGAAAGCAGTACAAAGAAAAAATATTTTTAAAAAATCCACATTTGCAAGTGAATTTACATTAAGAGACATGATCTTTTGGAAGTAAGAACGCAAATCTGAAGTTACTGAGGAATAAAAATTGTTTTGGAAACATTCTGGAGTGTTTTCCAAGCAGAAATGCAATTCAGGAACTGTATCCCTCAAACACACACTTCCGTGTATGTTCTAACCCCACTCTCAGTATCGGTAAGTTCACTTGCTTATTTTTCATATGGAAAAGAATTTCACAGATTCAGGTTCACATATCCCTGGGGTTATGACTTCTACTCATTCCACTCTTTTCTTTTTTTTCTTTTTAAGGTGGTGGTGCTCGAATCCATAAAGTTTGACAGTTTGTCTTACAGAATGGATCTTCAGAGGTTCACTTCAAAGCAGAGTGACAGCTCAGGGTTTTTAGAAGGGGCCATAAAAAGTTTCCTGGCAAGCATTCCTACATAGTAAGTACTCACAGCACTGGCAGCTACTGTTACTCAGCATATATAACAAAGAACAAAAGATCGTGAGCTCTTAAGCTATTCCATTCTACAAAATGCTCTGCTTGGTCTGAAAAGCACAGACACTTGTAATGGAACCGCTACTTAAAATAAAATAAAACCAGGGAACCAACTTCACCTTCCTGTGCACTGTCTCTGAAAGGTAACCCAATATGAACCTTAATGTTCAAGAAGCTGAAGAGTACATACACACAGTAATACCCTTACCCTACAATTTACATATTTTTTAAGCCCAAATGTAAGGGATTGAAACAAGATATCACTGCACAAAACTGCTGGGATTTTGTTAACATAATAAATGTCTATATAAGCACTTTCTTTCAAAAGAGCTCAAAACATTTAAAATCAAATAGAATAACTATATCGCACCTTCAGGATCCAACAGTTTCTCAATTTCCAGGTGGTTTTTGGCTATGCTGAAAGCATGTTCCAGTCTCTCAACTGGGGACATCTTTATAACTTCATCCCAGCTGAAAAGCTCAGGTCTAAAAATAAAATACGAAACAGAAAATACTAAATTTAATTCAAAAAAAAAAAGCTATACCATTCAGAATTTGAAGTTATGGATATGGACGGAGCTACATAAGCTATACAGACACACAGGTATGTATAAAATACAAATATAAGTGCATATAAGCAAATACAAGACAGACAAAAATATTCTTAATGAGAACGTGACAATCACATATCAATTAATTGACCGCATGCCTGCAGTGCCATCCACCTTCCATTCTATACATACTATTTGACTGCAACTGGAGATTAAATGCTACTGACAAGAAAATAAATAAACCCTGTACTTAAAATTTGTTCCAGAACCATTTTTCTTCAACTGGTTCTTTCACAGCATTATTATTACATGATTTTTGTGTCTGGTTCTGCTGGGTAATCAAGAGTGATTCTCTTCCTAGAAAGCCTCATTCCAAACTTGTGAGGTGGCTCGGTGACCACCCCAGACCAGGAGCAGCAGCAGTCTCCACACCACTTGCTCGCTCACCCTGCCACGTGGCCCTTCCCCTGGTTTAAAAAAAAAGAAGAAAAAAATCACAAGGACTCATGAGAATCATGATGTGAATCAGACCACGGAGCCGATCGATTTACAGTGCCAGCACCCTACATCTTGTATTAGTGTTTAACAAACCAAATCTTCAGCATGGCTGTGCATGAAAAAACCTACTGGCACGTCTAGGGAGGAAAGAGCCCTTAGCTATTGGAGTAGGAAAAAGGATCAGCGAAGAGGGCCCCCTCCTCGTGGTATCTGTACCTACAGGGCATGAACAGCCAAGTGCTTTGGCAGCACAGCTGTAAAACTACAAACCATTAAAATACTTTCCATTCCGCTCTCGTAGTGGCTTCTCATTAAAACACTTATTGATCCTGTGTTTTATAGAACTTGGGGAGGAAGAGATGGGCTTGCCTTTAATTCTTTAAAGCTTAATTCAGTTGTAAATTGACCTGAGAGTATCCTTTAACATCTGTTGAATCATGACACTTTGTGAAACAGGAAGGCTATAAACCAGCAGGGGCTGAGAAGCAAAAAGCCAGAAGGGTTGGGGCAGGGAAAAATATGCAAAGATCCTGATATGAGCTTATGGAATACTGTACCTCGATGCAAGAAAAGCAACAAGGATAACCACATAGACTCACATAACGTTTTAGAAGAGACTTAATTTGGGAAACATATTGCAGTAAGTGTGTCATGTATGCACTACTTGCCCACTGTCACAGTAACACAAATTTTAATGAACTGCAACTTAGGTATCAGCCTACAAGCAAGAAAACTGTATCAAAGAACAGAATTCAATTTGAAGAAGAACAGCTAGGCTAATATTAGGAAATGAAAGAAAGTAACACAATGAAATGTTACATGTCCTATTCCCTCATATAACTTTAAGTACTGCTAGCCTTACAAAGTTATAGCCAAGAAGTAAGGCAGATAGCAATAGTTCATAGACACATACAGACAAAAGTGAGCTACTAAACATCTTAATGGGATCCACAAAAATGCCCCTACATTAAGTGTCATAGGACAAAGCTAAGCAAAAACCACAATGCTGACAATACCCTTTAGGCAGGGGAGCAGTACCAGTCCAGGTAAGCTATACAGCTTTGCTGTCCTACCAATTCTACATCCTGCCTCAATCCCCTTGTTCCTTGCAAGCCTTTTAGAGCTTTTCTTTCAAATCCAGACTAAATATAAAGCCAGCTGAAGATTTCTCAGATGTGGGGAAAATGGTGCTTCATTGGCTAAAGGACTGGTGTTCAGGGACAGCAAAGATGAGTTTTGAAGCATTAGCAGCTGCTAGGCGCAAAGGATGGGGGAGTAACAGGCTCAGAGAGATCAGCAAAGTCAGGTAACGGTGAAAAATTTTACGAAGCCAGAGAAAAGCACAGTTACTCAAAGGTTTCAGCAGGGGCTTTTGCCACATAGCAGTGCTCTGGGAAGGGCAGAGCTCACAGACTTGAGATCCCACAAAGCCCAAGCAGATAGTCATGGGGCAGAAGGACAACAAACAGCCTGAAACTGATTTTGCTACCTCTGCCCTTCTTGGTATCCTGGGGAAAGGAGGTCTCACCTACAACTACAGCTGGTGCTCTCTCCATCACAAAGTTTCCCATTCAGTGGCAGAGCTACGCCACTACAATTAAGCTGATAAGACAACCACCAGTACAAGCTCCCATCTTGTTAATACTTCTGACAGTGTAAACTCAGACACTTTTGCTAGTATTTCTCTGCCTTTGCAGAACAGCCCTCAGGAGCCCTCAACGTGGTGCAGGTGTTCCCCATGCATCATTCATGAAGGCTGAACACCAGCCAGGTCCAGAAGGTGCACAGGTACGTGAGACCAGACCCTGGCTGAAGCCAGCAAGCCTGCGATAGAGCCTGTTAGTTCAGTCAGCATAGGCCAGAGAACAGCAGGCTCCAAGTCAACAAATGCTTTTGTGACCATTGAATATCTGCTGAGTATAAGTATTCGGGTGTTTGTAAAGTATTTGCCATGACAGATACCTGGTGGCCAGGAGGAAATATCATCATAGCATTACCACACTGAAACAGTGATTTGTGATAAAGAACAGCCAACCCTTGCAAAAAGAATGAGCTGACTTCATCTAAGATACACCAGACTAGAATCGATTGCCTAGAAGTAGATCTCACACACACGCAGATGTGCAAGTTTCGTAAGAGTCTGTAACAAACATTTCTTTAGACTACCAAGAAATTGTCCAAAATCAAAAAGAACACAAGAGATTCTGCAGAAAGATGCTTTAAACAACATTATTTATAAAGTATAATGAACAAACAAATATACTACAGACACCTGAAGCAATCCATTATCTTTTGGTTCTTCTACTCAGCAAATGCAAAAAGGTGCTCTCCTGAAAGAACTGAATACAGTCTTTCAAGTAACACATATTCAAAATTTAAGAAGAACTATCAAGCCTGTCTTTCTCATTCTTTCATTTTGAAGCTTCTGTATCTTCCAACTGAAGCGTTATGGCAGACTGAGGAGCTTTTTCCCTCTGCAGGGGAGGGAAGCCAGCATGAAGAAAGTGCAGGGGAAGGGAAGTAATCAACCCTCGCCTACAGATGCCCATTCAGCATGCTCTCCATATAGTAGGTACTTTGGTGGGCTGTAAATCCACCCAGCGAGTGTGCATGTGAGAACAGTTACACCACTGTCTTGGCCCCATCCTTTGCAAGGTTCTGGCAATAACTTTGAGTTGTTATTGTTATCACAACAACAGTGAACTACTGAAACAGGCTAGAAGCTGTCAAATGCTCAAGCATGAAGACAGGAGGGCAAAAAAAGCTGCTTACTTCACTAGGTCTGAGAGGAGCTATGTCACTTACCTGTGTCTGTGGATGACAGCATTAAAAGCAAGCCCATCTGCCCAACTCGTCGTGAAGTTCAGGACATTGACTTGACTGTAAGGTCTCGAGGACTGCCGAACCCAGCTCAGCAGGATCTTCTCGCTGTTAGTCTGCTGCAAATCTGACATGATGTTCTTCATCACATCCTTCACCTGCAAGACAGCAGCAACTACTCCATACAGACACGATCTCATCTTTTCCTGCTTACAAAACCTTTGAACCAAGCTAGTTCACAAATCAGGCAAGGGTCTTTTCTGTGAAAAGGCGTCAAGCTCTAACTCCTTACATGAAATGTAGGAATAGGAGCCTTCAGGCCATCTTTACACTCTGCTGATTACAAGAACTAGTAATGCATACGTAATAAACAAAAAGTTACCTCTACCTTACAGCTCTCCCCCCACTCCTCAGTGCTGCTGGCACTCAGCACAGACTATAATATTTCCCACTGCCTTGTGCTAGGGTTCCACTAACAAGCAAACCCCAAAAATACAGCTTTGCAGAAGTTTTTGGCAAGAACAGGACAACTGCTCAGCCAACACAGGAAGTCTGCTGTTTGATGTGCTATGTACAAGCATCTGCTGAAGTTCCTCCAAGAGAATTCCATGATCCTCTCAGGTATGTGGATAAGCCAGGAGCAATTCAATCTATGTGGCTGAGAAACAAACCTACAGAGCAGCAAATAAAGGTGCAAACCCAACACAGCTACCAAGACAGTAGAAAAATGTCTGCAAACAGAAGCACCTAAGTATTGAGGAAGGAATATAAACACAATGCCTAGCATGAAAGGCCTCTGCAATAGCCCTAGGAACTGAACCGAGTGACTGAGTTCAACTTAGCACATATGAGAACGTGTACTGTGGGAGGCAGCCAACAGAGAAGTCAGAAACCAAACACTGGCCTGCCTTTATTTACCAGCCCAGAATAGAAGCAGTTATTTTCTGCTGCCAAAAACCCAGAAAAGTTTGCGAGAATCCCAGAAGACAGATGCGCATGATTCCTGGAAAATAAGAGATCTCACAGCAGCTTCCTCACCTGCCAGTGCAAGATAATGCTCCACAGCAACCCCAGTGTCAGCTTGTGATTTCCATCAACGATGTCGGTTCCTCCAATATTCACCAGCTCCACCTGGAGAGGACAGACCAACTCTGTATCAAACAGTGTTACCAGAGCTCCAAGTTGCAACCCCATCCCATATCCCTGGCTGTCCAGCCATGTGTTATCAAGTGTTCTGAAATAACCAGCAGGAAGAAAGAGACAATACTCTGTCATCTCTGGTTCTATCTCAGCTTTTCATGACAACTGCTTAAACAGGACACCGAAAGATGGCACCAATGAAGACGTTCACTTGGAAGAGTTGTATCCTCTCCTCTAATATACCATACATACCAGCAGATAAAACTGAGCAATAGGAAAAAAAACATAAAAAAATTTAAAAAAAAAAAAAAAAAAAAAAAAACCTTAAGAAGCAGTCCTGCTCCTAAAAAAAAATAAAAAACACTAACTCCTTAAATAAAAATAGGTTTGTCCTTTGCATGAACCAGCAACCAAATGGGACAAGTTTATATAAGGAAACCAAAAATTCAAGGGAAAAATCAAATGTTGAAGTTTCCTATATGCATAGGACCCCATTTAAACTTGGTGGCATTATAACTGAGAATACTTTAAACATAAAAACATGGAAGGAGAGGCAGGGAGATTACATCAGTACATGGGAGGGCACAAGAGGCTACCCACTCCAGCATCAAGTATGCAGCTCTCAGGAGAAGAGAAGCCCAGAGCACACCACCAGACACTCGCTCACTGCTACTTCAGAGTCTGAATCCGGGCACCTACTCTCCATTGAGACGTTTCAGAGAAAGTGGCACCAACTCTGAACCAGCTTTTGGAGGAAGCCAACAGCAGCACGTTGCATTAGTCACCACCACAACCTACAGAAAGGGGGCTAGGAACAGCTGCCTGTGGCTGATGAGAGAAATACCTCCTGGGGTGTATGTTCACATACTGCAACACGCTCCCGTACAGGGCAGAAAGTGGGGCTCATTCTTGCAAATATCCTCAGCCAGGAGCCATCCTCCAGCCCCAGGAGTACTGTGTACTTCACCTCTGTGGTGAAACTTTCCTCTCCCTTGCTCACCCCTGCTCCAGAACAATGCAGTGTTACCCACAGTGCCTACCAGAAACAGATCCTAGCTTGCACTAACCCTACGCACTAAATCTGGGAATGTCACTGTTCATTTTGACAAAGCCTGCACCAAGGAGCTGGCTAGCAATTCAACAGCAGGGACAGTCAGAAGACAGTAACTGAACCCGTGCTCCGGCGGTCAGTGGATTTAGCCTAAAGTAGACAAGAACAAACACAAAGTTTCATTTTGTTTTAGAGGACATCCCTGGTATGTAAGAACATAATGGCATTCTGTATTTTTCCTCTTATCACACAATCGTGAATAGCTTGAATTTTGCAAAATGTGCTTGTAACCTCACTGCTTTCAGATATCATCTAGGCAATTTCCAGTTCCCCATAGCTGTCTCAATTAGCAAAAAATCAAATCAAAACTCTGTTGCTGAGATTAACATGGAACCACAAATTATACTTCAAAGTACTAAGGAAGTTTGGAATTGTGGGTTATCCTCTCCTAATTTTCACAGCAGCTGGAACAGAATCTTAATGTAAGCCTCTTTGCAAATGCTGGGCATGTACCTTATAAAGGCAACTGTAAATTAAACAGGCCAAAACAGGTCAAAAAAGTCACCAGTGCACACCATTAAACATCTCACTGTAAAACACTGTAGAACATAAGGAGCAGAAAGCACGACTAAAGGGCAGGGGCACAAAAATAAAGCAATTACATTACAAGAGCTTTTTTCACCTGCAATAGAAGAGAAACATTCCTGAGAATGGGTAGTAAAAACCAAAATTCTTAATCACAAGTATTATGATTACTGTTAAGTACTGTATTCCCCTTGCAACGTACACCATACATGAAAGACGCCACATGCCCACTTTTGTATTTTAATGATTCTGAATTAAGCTACTGTTTTCAGCAGCCAGCAAGCAATCCATTAGTTGGTAAGAGGACTACTAAGATCTCAGCAAAGACAACCAATAAAAGGAATCTGACTGTAGACTGTGTGTCGTGTGTCTTCTCACACACATACACACTTTCTAATGAAGTTAAGCAGTAGGCATAAGCCTCCTATAAACCTGACCTTAATAACCTTCAGTTAACTAAGGCCACCTCTTTATTTCTAGAAATCCTGATCCTGCCAGCTTAAGGAAGAATTAATTAATTATTGTAACTCAATATCATTTCATTTATTATCTTCATAAAATAAATCAGTTTCAAGCTGGAAAGACACATTACTTATCCTCAGAAAAGAAAAAAAAAAAAATCAATATTTACAGTACTTCACAGAAGAAAAACAACCCACCACTAAACTTTGGCTGCTTCCTAGAAATATAACACTAGTCCACCAAGGTAGAGGGGAAAGTGCAGCATTATGCAGCATGTTTGTACCACTCTTCAATTAGCAGTTTACATAAATATGTCAGTGCCTTTTTGCATTAGATGTATTTCGTTGCCAGAATGTTGCTATTAAACTATTTCAGTGCCTTGACATTTGCAAATAGAAATTCTAATTATAGAGAGCTATGCTTATCAGGATTTGTTATCCAGGGGAAAAATAAAATCACTACTAGTTTCCAGGCAGAAAGAACAAAAAAAAATAAAATAAACAACTATTAATTCTCATTTTTCTTAAAGAACAGTGGTTGGTTCTTTTTGTTTGCTTGTTTTTCCTCATCAATTAGCCAAGGACAAAGTTAGGAACACTCAAGAACAATTTGGCACAAGGATGACAGATGTCACTGGAAAGATCCTCAAGGATTTTGAGAGCAGGACATGGAAACACAGAGACCTCTCATACCCTTACTGATTTGAATACAAGTTAGGCATCTTCACTGGAAATTAGCTATTTGTCCTGCCATGCTCATGAGCTATGCATAGCAGGGTTTCAAGTCAGCTTTGTTTATGGAACTGAACACATCTTAGCAAAACAGAGTTCAGTTATCTTAGTATTAAGTTAACATTTTAAGATTTCACAAAGCTGCCAGACACTGAAATACTACACTGGATAAAGAAAACTCAGAACAGTTTATCCATTCCTGCTGAATTCTGTTTCTAGGTGCCAAAATCTTTATCCTCTGCATTATGAACTCATTTACAAACAAGAATAAATTAAAGAGTATATCAGAAACAGTTGTGGAAAAACATGCTCACGTTGTTTTGATGCAAGACTTGCAGCACTCGGTTGACATTATTTAAGGCATGTACTCTTGTAGAACCTCGTTCTTTAGGCTGGAAATAAAAATGTACAATCTGTTTATATCAGAACAAACTTGACTGATCAAAGCAAAATAAGTGAGTAAACAATAGGAAATTTGTCTTTTTTTTTTTTTTTTTTTTTTTTAATAGGAACAAGCCCAAACAAGATTACCCACAACAATTTCAAAATAAATATCAAAATGAAAACTGGTCAGAACAATATTCCTCAATCTGAGGTACAGGACAAGTCTTGGGTTTAAAATATGCTTCAGTTCATCTTAAGCAAGTCCAGAGTTTGTATTCCCAACATCTGCAGAATTAGGTACTGGCAACACAACAGCAAAGTGGGAGTTCCCGGGGAAAATCTGAGGGTTTTGAATGTTTGCCAGAGTAGTTGAAATTTTTTGGCTCCCAAGAGGGAACAAGCAGCAATTGATTTTTCTGGCACTGAAAGCCTGCTAAATCTTTGCACACTGGGAAGAAGTTATACTTCCTGACTTTCTCTTCCTTTTAATATCGTGAGGAGAAAAACAAAAAATACTGCAACTCCTGACAATACCTGCCACTCTGTTTGCCTTTAATCACCACAATTTAATTCCTGGAGCAGAACGTGATCAAATTGCAATAGAATGGAGCTGACCTTGGAACACAATAATCAACAAAATCAGAAACCAAAAAACTCCTGTTGTCTTCAATAGATTTCAAATCAGACCCCCAAATCATTAGAAGAACTAGTGTAATGCATCTATTCAGAAAAATAAGGCAAGCTTACAAAAATTTAAATGACTAAAGATTTCCTGTTAAAGGCAATAAATCAACTGGAGATTTTTTTTATAAAAAGTGAAATCAAGAATTTAGTTCCAAGCGATGGCACAGGTTTCACCATGCCTCATCTATCTGACCGAAAAGGCACCGATGTTAGCAGGGGAAGATGTTTCAGCCCTGCAAGCATTTTCTCAAATCTGAACAAGCCTTAAGCAGGTTTTCAGCCCTTTGCTATCTGTAGGACCACAAAGGATTTTTCCAACGGAGATGCAGACTTGTTTTGCCTACTGCATGTTGATTTTTTGTTTGTTTTGATTTTCTTTTTAGGAATTTTTTTCATGAGCATATTAGAAAAAGTCTGCAGGTATCCAGCTAAAAGCCACTCTTCTGGATCATCCAGAAACAGACCTTTAAAATATCTCTATTAAAATATATATATACTATGTGAGTAACACTGGTGGCTTTACATGCTTTGCTAAACAGCATCTTAACCTTCAAAAGAAACATTTACACAATTAGCTCCAGCCTGACCCCATCCTCCATGAGTCAATCTCCATGGAATTCCACTAGAACTGTAGACAGCATGTCAGATTACACACCACAAGCATTTTTAAAATGAAGAATCCCATGACAGCTTTTGTTTTGATAGGAAAGCAACTCATATAACATTTCTCTTACCAGAGGTTTCCCTGTCAGACCTTCCAAAAGGTCCAAAAGCTTCCTTCCATCCTTCAGATCTGTGAACATGTCCTTGACTGGGGGTATCCCACTCTGCAGAACAAACAAATAAAAGTGGTAATAAAAACAATGCGTATAAGCAGGACACCCCTGAAAATGGCACTCTTTATCTTCCAATTTGTTGTTATTTATTACTGAACAAAGTAAAAACTAAGGGATTGTGACAGCGATCAGGAAGGTACCCCTTCTTTCTCCCCCCCCTTTTTTTTTTCTTCTCCTCACCTCTGTTTTTGTGTTTCAGCAGCCCATTACCAAAAAACTAAATGAACATATCCTAGCCCACATTGGATAGATGCTTTAACATGCAAGGATGGCAGAGGACAAAACCTAGCAAGTTTGATGAATCATTTGCAGAACAATGTTTTGCTCTGACTAAATCTATGGATGGAGGAAAACGGGGCTTTTCAGAAAAAATCTGTTGGAACAAATTCTCTGATTTTACACTAGAGGTGACCGAGGGGGGAATAACAAAGAAGACACAGGCAGTCAGCAGCTAAGTACAATTACTTTTTAATATTAATCTACTGATTGCCAGGAGTTCAATTAAGCTGCTGCTTTCATTGTCCCTTTGAAAGGCCAATTTGAGAAGAATAATATTTTTTAAGAAGTACCTAAAACTGTAATATTTCCTTTTTTTCTTATCCCCTTGTTTTTACAACATTGCTCTTCAGAAAGAAGGCTGTCAAAAGTCCACTTGACAAGACACGTATTAGATGATATAGATCTGCACCTTCATTCATCTCCTCCTGCCCTGACATCCATTACTGATTACCAAATGTTGGATAACAAATTACAACTAAAAAAAAAAAAAAATGGAGCTCAACAGCTCAAATCCACATTTTCTGAAAAAAATACCTGTTTTCCCCAAAAGTTCATAAAGGTCCAATTTAATTCAGTTTGATACTACTGAAACTATGCACATGAAAGCAGAGCTGAATAGCCGCAGAACCACCTATTGATCTCCTGTACAGAAACACACCTTGCTCACCCGCAGCGTAAACCACCTCAACTAACAGTACAAAGAATGGCCACATAACTAGGTCCCTTAGATAGCATACACAGATACTGGCCCATTTCCAAAGCTAAATTAGTTTTGCAGTGAATTTTCCTGACAAATTTATTCTCCAATTACTTCAGTCTTGCCTAAAAAATGTGTATATACACGCTTACACGTACTTGGGTAAAGGTTGTAGAAAGATACGTAGCTGGCAGACTGACACCACGTATGAGCATTCACTACATGCCAGCGATGACATTCTGCTGTCACCTATTGCCACTGGCTGAGCTCAGCCATAGCCTTCCTACCACAGGAAGGGACGAGGCTTTTACCCTAATGCATGCACTTTTCAGATGCCTCAGATGCTTTGCTTCTGCATAGCAACTTAACCAAACCTATAAAGCACGCTGGAGCACGAGTGCTGGCATACACTAGAGCATATCCAGGGAAACCTCTCGTACAGTTTATGGTGTGTAAGGGGAGGAGGTGATCCACAGGAGCAGGATGACAGCGACATTTAGTTGAAATGTGGTTTGCATCACCACACAGAAGGTTCTAAAAGCCAGTCGCTAATGGCATGGAGAAATTGTTCGTGTGTCCAGGAGAGCAGACAGGAGCGAGCTAGCAGAGGTCTGACTGGATGCAATACCACTCAGACACTAGTTGTAAAAGCAAATACCTGTTAGCTATAAAGTGGCTGCTCACAGCCTAGCATGACCGGGCTCTGTGAAAGCACAGCACAGTCACGAGGCAGGGAGGAATTCGGACAGCTTCCACTGCAAGCACCTACAGACTTCTTCCCCTTGGCAAGGGATTATCCAGCTGCTATTACACTTAAGCTTATAGCTTGTTATTTTTTCTTCTCTAAATTACAGAAAGTGTTTAAATACCTACATACATACTCAGAGCAATAAAGCCAGGCTCTGCACGACTCCTAAACCGGGCATCTTTTCATATAACAGACTGTTAAACACAACTAAAGCAATGCATTCATGTATAACACACACAAATGAGAAACACCAAAACTGAGAATGCTATACTTATGCTATGCTATATCCTCAGTAAGTTTGTTGCCTTAGGTCCAAAAATTAAAAGGGGGGGGGGGGAAAAAAAAAAAAAAAAAAAAGCATCTGCTGAAAAAGTGGAAAGACGTCTCATTTACCACAGTGTAATAAGGAGCTGAGAGCATACACCCTTCTTTCTTCCTTTCCCATCTTCTCCCTTCACACCCATGAAAGTAAAATGAGTAACTTGGTGCTCTCAGCCATTCGTTCAGCAGGTAGTGGTACGTTCCAGCCCTATGCAATGCACCCCTGCTGTGATAGTGGAAATAATCCAGATTCACTTTCTCACGAGAATGATTTTTTTCATCACTGGCCATCAGAGCACCACTTCTTTTGGTCAATTAAAGAGTCAGCAGAAGAATATTAAATTAATTCTGCAATCTAAACTACTCCTTCCTGGATTATTAAAGTATCCACTATCCTCAGAACAAACAGATACAGCAACGTTAAAAGCCTATGTATTTAATGGATTAAGCCTAGCAAAATGTTCTCAATGGGAAGGAATTCAGTCCATAGGTAACCCTTCTGCAAGAACAGGTGGCTGCAGTTGGCTAGGAGGGAGCTGTAGCACCCACCTCCACTGCAGCACTGCATCACAGCCCATGCAGGAGCAGGGGTCTGGGGGGAGCTGCAGCCGTGGGGGACCCGTGCTGGAGCAGTTTGCTCCTGGGGGATGGACCCCGTGGTATGGAGCCGTGTGGGAGCAGTGCTTGGAGAGCTGCTGCCTGTGGGCAGCCCCCGCAGGCTCAGTTCAGGAAGGACGGCATCCCGTGGGAGGGACCCCACAGGGAGCAGGGGCAGAGTGACCTGGGAGCAATAGAGACAAAGTGCTAGGGACTGACCACAGCCCCCATTCTCCTGCACTGCTTGGGGTGGGGGAAGAAGGTAGAAGAGGGTGGGTGGTAGCAGGAAGGTGATTCTAGTTCACTTTTAGTTCTCACTGCTCTAGTCTGTTAGCAGTTGGCAATAAATTATATTAATATATCCCAACACTGAATGTGTTTTGTCCATAATACTGATTGTTAAGTGGCCCATATGTCAACCCATCAGCCTTTTTTTCCATGTCATATTTCCTCTGTGTTCCTTTGAAGAGGGGGACTGAGAGCATGGTGCGGTGGGGCTGAGCAGCCTGCGGTGTGAAACCAGCACAGCCCAAGGGGCACTGGAGGGCCCCACGCAGGCAGCACCATCCACACCGTCCACACCAGGCTGAGGTGCAGCACAGGGCCCTGCTGTCAGCCAGGTGCTGGGCAGGCCGGCGTGCTGCTGATGCCAAGCAGAAGCCCTCTCCCAGCCTGCCAGGTGAGGCCCTGTGTGCCGTGGGCTGCTTTCCCCTCTGTCCCTGCCCACAGCCCTGAATCCGCAGCTCCAGAACAAGATCTGGCCTCCTAAAGTCTGGATGTGCAGATATGTAAACAAACACACACACACCCCTGAATTAGATAAAAAGCATCTCTCTGTATAGTCCATGGTATGCTAAGCCAATCTAAATTTCTCCTTTTTATAGTATTTCACTCACTTTTTACAGACAACACAAGCAGAAGGCGGTTCAACCTCTGCCAGTATGCCACGAGGAGCGGCACTCCATCACCAAACATAATAAATGAAGAAATCTAAGTTTGTGCATTTTTTAGACTGACAGTGACAAACCATATTAAGCCCTCAAGCAAGGGCAAATTGCTAGTCACGGTTGTGTTGGTAAGTGCTTAAGGGCCAGCCTACACTGAGCTAAGCACTGTACAAACACAAGGCAGATAATGGGTCCTTTCTCCAAGACAAAACAGGGCCCAGCTTACACTAGTAAGATAGCATAAAGGACAGGCAGGGACACACAGTGTACCAGAAGAACGGTGCCAGTTCAGGGTATAAAACATTCACATCCCCCTCACCTAGCACTTGTACCAGTTAACAGAAGGTAGTTTTTCTCAGCTTAGCTTACGTTTGCTGTGACAGAAAAAAAGAAAAAAAAGCTGGCAGAAACCTCTTCCACAGCCTGAGAGGGCTTTGCCAGCAAAGCTGCGGGCAGAGTTTCTACAATAGAGACAAGGGCTTCTAAGGCAGACAAAAGAACATAATTAACAGTCTTAAGAAAAGGCCCCATTGGCTCCCAAATGCTTTAAACTGGCAGCAGGATAGGAGCTGATTCATTTAACAGGGATTGGCATAAGAAAAAGACGAAGAGGGAAGAAGAGAAAGTAAAGCAGAGCAATAGGAAGGAAAGCAAAATAAAGAAAGAACTAGAGACCGCAGGTAATCTATGGACAGGTCTAATCGTGCTGCTGTAACCTTGGTGTGACAACACAAATTATCTACCACAGGATTCATAAACAAGGATCAGAACCAGCCCACTCCCTTACACTGAGATTTGGTAGTGCTTTTGGTGCCAAGCCTTGCCCTAACACAAG
>CM021767.1:48411531-48477873 GCA_011076525.1 Nettapus auritus | reverse complement strand
TTAGCATTTTGTATTTACTCCTAAAATCTGGAGAGAAGGAGGCTGAGTGGAAGCTGGAGAAGGGGGGGGGGGGGGGAAGACCTAGCTGCTGTCTTCAGCTACCTGAAGGGAGGCTGCAGCGAACTGGGCGTTGGTCTCTTTTCTCAGGTGAGAAGTGATAAGACTTGAGTAAACATCTTCAAGTTGTGCCAGGGGAGGTTGAGACTGGGTATCAGGAATAATTTCTTCTCAGGAAGGGCGATCAGGCATTGGAACAGGCTGCCCAGGGAAGCGATGGAGTCACCATCCCTGGAGGTATTTAAGAGACACGCGGATGTGGCACTTAGGGACATGGTGGTTACGGTAGGTAACGGTTGGACTTGATGATCTTAAAGGTTTATTTTTCAACCTAAATGATTCTATGCCTCAGGCAGCAGCTACCTCTGCTCATTGACCTCTGAGCTGGAGACCAGAGAGTCAGTGGTGAGGCCAGTCAGCACAGGCTTCAGCTTTGCACGTTCCAGCAAGAGCACCGCCCCACCTGGGGAGAAGCACCCAATGCAGCAACCCCTTCCTCACGGCAGCAGCTCTCACATACCCACTGGCCGTCTTGCAGCCTCTCAACCTGGATCAAGTTTAAGACCGTGACTCACACTTCCTTGCACACATCTAGCATTACTTGCTGTGTCAAGGGAAATGCAAAGAAAGCTAGTCTAGGCCAGCCAACATGACTGCAGAAATCACTCCTCCCGTTTGCCAGAAAACGTTCCCAGGAAATAAAGGAAGCTACAAGCAAAATCTGGATCAGTTTTTTTTAATTTTTTTATTTTTTTTTAAGAGTCATCCAGTACTATTGACTCTACAAAGATCAGCCATAAGCATTCACAGTTTGTTGCACTAAAACCATACATAGCTGCAAGGCAATATTCCTTGAATACTTTTGTTTTGTTTTACAGTAGAACATTCTCAACTTTCTCTTTATTACAAAAGAGGAAGTGTATCAAATTGAGTTTTGAGTCAAGTTACAGTGAATTAAAGGGAGTCACAGATTCTCCATAAGACATAGGCTCATTTTGTGTTTTTTTTTTGTTTGTTTGTTTTTAATGCAAGTTTTCATCACAACTATTAATGCTTTTGCATATTGTTCTTGGACATGAGATTATATGCAAAGTTAACCATTAACTGTAAAGGAAGTTTCAATGTCTCCTTAGCTGTTTAACTAGAAATATGCAGGTTTTCTTATGTCATCAGTTACTTGCAGCAGAGAGTTTGCACGTTCTTTAAAACAAGTAGAGAGGGTATGTTATTGGAATCATTTTCCAGTAAATGAATGCCAAAGATATTCAGGAGTAAAAGACAAGCCAATTATTTCAAATCTTCTTCCACGACACTAATTCAGACCTCCTAGCAGCAGCAAGACTGAAATCAGGATGAAAGGTCCTCTCGGTTCCACAGTAATGCATGCTGATGATCACCAGGGAAGTAATGCATATTGTACAAGTGTATGTAGGATTTTCCCTAGTCAGTGCAAGAAGATGAGTTTTTGTTGCTCAGAGCAGTCACTGTACAGATCATCTGTCACCTCAGAAACACCAAAACACCCTGAAAGTATATAGGAAATGGGACATCCTGATTTTCCAACAGATTCTTCTGATATTTCAATGATGCTTATATAAGGACAGAATAGTTTTGGTTAAAAAAAAAAAGTGTTTTTTATGTCTAATAAAATGCTTAGTAAATAGGTCAAAACAGTAGTAGAACTGCAAAGACTCTTTTCCCCTTTTTCAAGAAAAAGGGGAAATACTGAACAGGTTTGGCACTTAAAAACATGAGTCATTTGTCAAGTTCAAGAACATTCCCAGAGAATTCATAGTAATCACCTACTCAGTTTAAACTCAGTCACAAACAAGGCAAGGAGTAAGAGCTACACTTTATCACGACCAAGAGGGCCTAAGAAACATACCAAGTGCTGCTACATCATGAGACCAGTACATGGGAACTCAATGTGGGAAACAATTCAGAAAGCGAAAAGGTCATTGCAAAAAGTAAACAACTACGTCAACAAATAAGGAGTGATAAATCTTGCCAATTTCTAATTTCAGACCATAATCATTGTTTACAGAAGTATTTTTATTTAAAAATGTGACACTTTCTGCACTCTCCTTCCATTGACATGGAGGAGTTGCAGAACAGCAGACAACTGCTCCCTGCACTGTGAGCTGGCAGATGTACTTTGAGTATGCTCTACTACAGCATTTACTGTTTCTTTGCTCAATATGCCTGAGCAGTTGTGGAATCAGTATACAACACTAGTATCAAGACTATAAATTCAAATAAAAAATAAGTTAGTCATAGGAAAAGCACACCTTACAGACAGAATTAAATATCACTACTAGTGCTTAAAAAATAGTAATAATTGCAAACAACTGAATAACTATTTAAAGCTCCGGACTAACAGGGAAAAATAAAAATCTGACATTCTGTCATTGAGATACAGTATAAAGTTTAATTCTACCAAAAGATGGACAGAAGTTTACAGAACTCCAAAGCTGAAAAAGCTTCATTACATATCATTACTAACAGTGGCTACTTCTTATCACTGTAGGGGGTTTGTTGTTTGTTTGTTTTTAAGAGCCAGCTAAATTTCAGCATTTTAACTTGGTGCCTAAAAAAAAAAAAAAAAAAAGAAAGCTGACCAGGGTGACTACTGTTCTCATTAGCAACTAGCAGTTACAGGAATGGCTCTGCTTCAGTGTAGTGAACTCGGCTGAGAAGAACTGACAGACATGAACACTCCAACAGCTGGGAGGGTAACCATCTGAGATCATGAGTCAAACCCTAATTCAAGTCCAGAGCACTGACCGAAACCAGCAGTGATTGCAGTCCGTATCACCATCGCAAGCTTCAAAGTCCAGCACGGGAGATGCCGTCTGCAGGCTGTTCTTAGAGCAGAGGCCAACAGCAGTTAAGAGGAAGGCACAACACTGGCAATTCTCATGCTGTATCTAAATCTAGGAGATCCTGAACTGCTTTGCATTATTGCTATTACGATATAAGTTCATCATTCTTACCATATCTCATAACCTATTAGAAAAGAAAATATTTATTTTCCTGCATCTTGGTTAATTCACATCCTATTTGACCAATTCTCAGAGGAGGCACTAAGTAATCCAGTAAAGAAACAAAAAGCAGATTAAAGGGAAGGGTTTCAAGGCTTGTGTGAGCTTTACTCAGTTCACACAAACACTCATTCTTTTCCATCCAGGTGGTTTCTCAGGCTGATGCTTTTTTTAAGCAAGCTTTGGCTACATTTTTGAGCGAGGTTACATCTTACAGTTTAATTCAGCAGTAGAAAATGACAAGAACAAGCTGACAGAATAATGTTTTACAAAGAAGCAATTACTTCCTTGCTTGTACCACAAAAACCGAACTGGGAAAAGAACGAGAGACCACCTTAGGTGATGTCTCCTTGGACAGATAAAATTGCCTAATCAATCTTTTTGATCTCTATTCTTGCATGATTAACACATTTAGCTATGTAACTCTCCTGACCAAAAAATCCCAGCCAAAATGTCTTCAGCTTCAGGTATCCCAGGTCATGCGAAATTAATTATCCTGAATAGGCATGCTTTTGTCTTTAAAAAGATTTATCACATTTGCTAAGAGTCAGCAGTGGAGCAGCAAAATGTCTTCACAAGTACAGGGTCAGACATTTATTATATGGTAAAACAACCCTTAGAGGAAAGAAGAAAATTAAGGTGCAAAGTTTTTGGAAGAGATCTATAGAGCACACCACTCAAAATTAAACAAGACTGTGCATTTATCACAAGAATTAATTCCTAGTGTAATGCAGGAGGGAATGTTTAAATTTTAAAGACAGCTTTAAAGCCATCACATTGCAAAGCATTCCAAGTACAGGCTCACCAATTTGTCCATTGCCCCAACTTCTCTTCTTTATTTTATTTGGTGTCCCACTAGGGGAGAGAAATGTAAGAGCCCAGGAAAATAAATGCACAGGAGCCCCACACCAAACATCTGACTTCTGGCCAGCTTCACCAGAGCTCAGCCCTGGAGGATGCAGTCTGCCCTATGCTGCACCTCTGCCTCTTTGGTCTTTAACCCTAAATTCTGGAAAAAATCTTAGAGCAGGAGAGAGCTTAAAGTGCTTTAAGGTTGGGTGATGTGGCATATTAGCAGGTCCAGCTCCAAGCCCTGCCAGTGCTGCAACCGCTGGCCAGTGAAGATGTCAGGGCAGAAGCACAGGACCTGGGGAATCAGGATCGCAGAAATACACGCAACAGGAATGCTGCGGCTGCAAGACTGTAGAAGGCTTCTGTATACAAGAACAAGAAAATTGAGAGCTTGGTTAGGGAAGAGAGGGAAGTACACTACAAAAATGGAAGGGGAGACAGCTCACAGACACCCAAGCATTTTGAAGCTCCTGACACCTTGGAACAGTGCCCCCAGCTGGCTCCCATTCAACTGAGAATTCAGCATTCATCTGCACCAATGCCTACTGAAAATAATAAATAAAGTGTCCTTTTCACTGAATACCATAAACATCTCCAGGGGTTCAATGTTCTCTCAGCAAGCACAACTTTCTTAACAATCAAGTGTTTTTGCCGTCCCTGTGGGAAAACTTCCCAAATGCAATGAAGATAGGATTCCCCAGGGAAAAGGAAAGTCTCAGTTTGCCCATGCTGGATCCGGGAGCTTATTCTAGAGTGACGGCACGAAGCTCTGACAGGCTGTGA
Organism: Nettapus auritus; assembly: GCA_011076525.1. Classification (NCBI taxonomy): domain Eukaryota; kingdom Metazoa; phylum Chordata; class Aves; order Anseriformes; family Anatidae; genus Nettapus; species Nettapus auritus. The sequence continues at coordinate 48,473,140 of CM021767.1, read as the reverse complement.
CAGATCTGACTCCACAGATCTAAATTAAGAGATAGGGCATCATGTTTCTTGTGCTGACTCCAGGACCTACCTGCCAAGTTCAGGAACAGCGGAAGAAGAAAGTAACCCATCTCAAAGCAAACTTGGAAAAGGAATACCTTGGAAAATGAGAACATAAAAGCCAGCAGAGACTGTCTCCTGCCAGGAGATAAAGACAACAAAACTAGGACTGCTTACACAAGAAGATGCAAAAATATTACTGACCACACAAGTATCAAATCCTGTAAGGGCTGGGAAGATGAAGAGATGTAGAGTGGAAGAAGGAAAAAGGAAGGACAGACAGACCAGGTCTGCAGTTTTGACAGGAAAACCTGTGTCTCACTGCGCAAACAACTAAGCAACAAAGAGGGGACAAAATAGGCAAGGTGACTGAAAACCCAGATTTGCCATGGTTTGCTGGGCATTCAAGCTCTCTGACACAAGAGGTTGTAATTGTAAGTGAAGAGAAAACAGTCACAGGACGGAGGAGCTGTAAAGAAACAGGGCAGGAAACTCTGTACTTGCAGCAAGTGGGACACGAGACTGCTGAATATTTCAGCATGCCTGTAAGATCTCCTAGAGGCCTTACAGACTTGTCCAGACTGAAAATGCAAATAAACTCTTCAGTAATTTCAATCTGAGTCTGAAAAAGTCAAAATTAGGGTTGATTGCAAAATCTCTGTTCACTCCTGTTATTTATGTGTAACAAAAACTGTATTCATACACATTATCAAACAATTTCTGTACCTTCTCCTGGAGTACCCGACTTATACTGTACAGAGACCAGACCTGCTCAAGCAAGAAGTCAGCACCGTGCAGAAGAGCTATCTGGAAATGCTGCCTTATTCCATCCTGTAGTAGAAGTCAGTAAGCACGTATTAAGTGCAGGAAAACTTTGCAAGAAGGAAAAAGCCTAGCACTATGGTTAATGGAGCAGAAAGCCATCCTGTGAAACTGGATTCAAACTCTACTTTTAGCCAAGAGTCCCCCTGTAATGCTAAACAGAATAACTTAAAGTGTAATTTTATAAGTAATCAGTAACTATATGCAAGACTGAGACCTCCCTAGACCATTAAGCCCAGTCCTTGATGACACAGGCATCGTCGTCTTGGAGTCCCTTCTCTTGGCTGGATCAAGCTCCATCTGAAAACCTATTATATATTTTGAATTGTTTGCAGAAAAGATGAACCATCTGAGGAGCTCTAAATTATCTGAAGATATTTCTGTAAATATCAAACCCTCTCGATAAGCTAATCAAGGTTTGGTTGGGTAGTGAAAATTAGTAACTACTGATATTTACCTTTATTTGCAATGGCTGTAAATACACAAGACAGCCTCCTGCATTGCAGAAGGGTGTTCTGAAAATATATCTATTAAAGCCTGCAAACTAGTAAACCTTAAAGTCACAGTATAATGGAAACTGAGGAAAATGTTACCTTTAGCTTCATGTCATGGTTTAGTAATAATGCAGTGTATACTAAGTGAATGCGCGTGGCCATATACTCAGCAGAAAAAATACTAGATAACTGAGTAATAGATAAATGAGGATAATCCATTCTGAGTAACAAAGTTCAGCAGAAGAAGCAGTACAAGATACTTTTCACTCCTGAGAAGTTCAGTAAAGCATAAGGCTAAGGTACATTAATTTTAGCACTTTTTTCTCTACTTTTGACCTCCCGATTTTAGAACCTGAATAGCCTTTTTTCAATGCACAGCCATAAATATGCAGCCACAAAAATAAAATTAAGAGGTGACATGGGAGTGTCAAAGATATAGAAAATACACTTTTAACATATTGTCTTCAAACTTAATAGTTATCCATACAATTCGATGCATTAATTAGTGGGCTATACACAAAGAAGCAGCTAAACCCGACTCCTAAAGTTACACTGGACAGAGCAATGGAAAAAAGCATATAAGGAAAAACACCACATGTAGCTCAAGATAAAGAGATATGCTGAGGTGTTCTGTGTTAGTATTTGTTTTCAACGTCAACTTCCCTATTGGTTAAAGCGTGGTAAAATAGATTATTTATCCAACAATTTTATAGTAGCTACAAACTACAAAGCAGCTAGATTCACTTTAACAAAATATCCCTGCTACATAACCATCGTAGGCTTCTGAGTTGTAGCACTTACTGCTCTGCAGAGGTGAAGATTTCTGTAGTAAGCACTGAGGCTTTGTTGAGTGCATTTATTGACCTTAAGTCACAATCCACTTTAAATATACTTGTGCCTACATTTCAAAAAATAAGTGCAGGTAAGATGCATTTAAAGTATATATGAAGGGCACAAAACCAAATTAACTGTACTCTAAAATAGAGCAAGAACTTTTATCTCGCTGAATAGCTGCCCAAAGCAGACATTGGCACCTCCCAGCATACTCGAGCCTTACTGTTATCAGTCATCTACCTGTTCTCTGATGCAAGAACAGAGAGACACTTCTCTTTTCCTAGATCCTTTCTAAATCTACACTGAATTGGTTTAAATCATTCACATTAAATAATTTTGAGTACATTGTGCAATGGCATACAAAAATCTTAACATTGCAAAAACAGGTTATAGAGCCTCAGTTGTTTACGTTTTGCATTTATGCATCTAAATGAAGAGAAACTATAAGACAGTTAATGTGGAAGGACAACTGAAATTCTTAGAGTAAAACTTACAATTCCATACAAAATTCTCCAGTTTCTCTTTCATTTTCTGCTAGAGATGTCAGAAACATTCACCCAGCCTCTAAAATATCTCAGTCCTACAAAGCAGCTCAATCTAGTTCACAAAAAGAGGAATTTTAAACAACTTGGTAAATGCAAAAACGTCAATAACACTAATCCTTCTCTGTACATTTTCAAAGCACAATTGAAACTAGACTTTCTTGCACAGGGAGATTTCTGCCTAGCACCAGCAATTTCTTTGCAATTCGAACTTCCCAGCTCATGAATCTTCATATATCTTGATCTTAATATGGAAATATAGGCATGCTCAAGTTTGAATGAGATATGCAGTAGTCAGAAGTATGTCCTTTAATATAATTCTCTTCAATTATTAACATAGCTTTCATAACTTCAGGTACTTTAATGGGCCATGAAGTCATGAAGTTATTTCAAATTCAACATCTATCCACACCCTATAGGCAGAGAATTCCAGGGACTAAGCAGGATCCGTGCAAATACATGGCATAAAAAGAAAAGCCATTTCATATGATATTTCCATAGGTATACAAGTATAAAGGCTGAAAACAATTGTATGTATTTCAATACAAATCACGTCCATAACGCGTACGAACAAGCCACATAACACATTCTCAGTATCGCTACCATTTCCGTGTTCGTGCCATCTTTAAGCCAGGGTAAGTCTCTAAAAATAAGCCTTCCTTTCTCACCAAGTTTTCAGTCCTTACATGATCCTGCCCTGCCTAACCCTGCTCCCAGAGGACTGTTCTTCTTTTTCAGCAGCAAAGGCAGAATAGAAGCGACCAGTTATGCATACGCGCCGCTCCCCTAAAGAGGAAACTAGCCAAGCATGCCTTGGATTAAGAGTGCAGGATATCAGCTTTCAATCAAAACAAAGCTAGGCCAAAAATGAATCAACCAAGGCCACAAGCCTTGCATTGCCCAGTGTCCTATTGCACAGGAAGGGAAGGAAGGTAAATTTTTTTTTCTGCTGACCAAGAACTTCAGAAGGGCAATGCTCCAGAGGAAGCCACTCATTGCCATAGCACTGTCACATTGCTTTATTTAAAGGACACCAACATTCCTACTACACTTGCACCAACTTCCAGTATTGCACGCACACAGCCCTTTTCAAAGTGGGATCACCAGTAGTATCCCACTTTCAGCACCGTACTGGCTAGAAGAAAAAAACAACTATGATTTTTCTCTGATGATAGCCCAGGTTCGTTCACACATTCAAACTGTAAAAGAGAAACTTCCCACAGGCACAGCATGCCGGGGCAATGTGTCTTTTTTCACTATCAGCAGAATGGCATAAAAAGCAGGCTTTAAATAACATCCCAAAGCAACCACCACTTCCTTTCTCTTCCCAAAGCATAAAACAAGAACCTCGACAAGTCTCAAGTCAATAAAGAGAATTAAAAGAAGTGTACAGCATGAGAGCCAAGAAAAAATCAAAATGAGCAAGCAATTATACAAGATTTCACAGTCAAGACTCAAAGTAGCAATACTATGTGGCCTCAACTGGAGGTGTGCAGAGGGTTTCTGATGAGTAAAGCTGACTCAGCAGCACAGAGTAAACACAGTGACTAGGGCTCAGAATCTACTTTAATGCGCTCATACAAAAATAAACCATTTAAAGTAAGAGGACTAAAATCCAGACACCCACCATGCAGATATCTGCGCATTTGAAAATATTAACAAATAGAATCTTTCATTTTGAGCTTTTAAGTCAGGTGCATAGTATTTTTAAGTTGTAACAAATGCTTATGTGCATGTGGAATCATAGAAGGAATATATATTATTTTGTTTAGCAGAGTGTTTTCATTAGGCATTTTGATGCATTTTACTAGGGGTATTCTACAAAAGTAAGAACAAAGCCTACTTAACCAATATTGTTCTAGGCAATACATCACAAAGAAAAAAAAAGTACTTTCAAACTAATGTTACCTTGGAAAACCGAGCATTTATCCATTTTGTAAACGTCTTTTTCTGTACATCATTGTGTTCATCTGGAGAGAGAAAGTAAGAAAAACATGAGTGTAAATGCATTCTTCTTAATCTTAGTTTGTTCAAAACAAGTCATATTAAACACTGCTCAGACTCAATGGCAGAGGCGTTGTACTTTTTTAAACCCAACCTGTCAATAAAGCTATGAAACCCATACCAAACTTTGGTACTTGTAGAGTCACAGAGTCACACAAGTGTTTCAGCCTTGACAGCAATCACAGCATCTGCTGTGCATTAGACTCAGCATCTCAGCACTGGGGAGGACAAACACTTATCAGAATCACAGGCTTCTCAGTGAAGAGCAGCAGCCTATGAAACCATGGGCTTTTGATCTACAGACTTTGTCAACACTTCTTCACCCTGATACATTTCTCTAAGAGCTGCTGAGGTACTTCCTCATGCTTCTAATACAGGTAACAGCCTCCTTCAGGAAGGAGATCACTGAGCTCACATGTCCTGAAGGAATGTGGAATGCCACCACCGGGGGCCAGCCAACAGCTGGAAGGACCAGACAGGATGAGGAGGAAGGATGGAAGAGCACCTACGGGTTAAAGTGCAGGGAGGAACAGTGGCCTCCAGCTCAAAGAGAAGACAACTTTCCAGACTGTTTATAAAAAAAAAGCCATTTAGAAGTCAGCTGTAGTTTTACAGAGCCTGTCCCACTAAACCAGGCTGTCACTTCCAGCATAGCTCTGGCCATGCTGCAAAACACCTCTCAGGTAAAGCTACACTGAGCAGTGCTAAGGGTCAGGCCATGTCTCATCACCTGCACTTAAACAGCAGTGAATTACCTGCTGACTACAGACCAGGCAAAGCAAGTTCACATACCATGAGTTTTCAGGCCTGGTTGCTGCAGCCAACAAGGAAAAGAACTGAACACGTGCAGCCCGTCACAGGCCTTAACCTCCAAACCCATGCAGTGGACCCCAGCCAAGGCAGGCAGTGTCTTCCACTGGGCAAACAATCAGAATCACGGGGTGGTTTGGGTTGGAAGGGACCTTAAACACCACCCAACTGCAACCCCCTGCCATGGGCAGGGACACCTCCCACCAGACCAGGTTGCCTAAAGCCCCTGTTCAACCTGGCCTTGAACACCTCCAGGGATGGGGCATCCACAGCTTCTCTGGGCAGCCTGATCCAGTGCCTCACCACCCTTAAAGAATTTCCTCTTTGTATCTAACTTAAGCCTACCCTCTTCTATTTTAAAGCCATCCCCTCTTGTCCTATCCCTCCCCAGCTTTCCTGTAGGCCACCTTTAGGTACAGGAAAGCCACTATAAAGCCTCCCCAGAGCCTCCTCTTCTCCAGGCTTAACAACCCCAACTCCCTCAGCCTGTCTTCATAGGAGAGGTGCTCCAGCCCTGTGATCATCTTTGTGGCTCTACCCTGGTCTCATTCAATACTTCCATGTCACCTGCAGCCCAGATCAATACTTCCAGTCTGACAGCTGCAGCCCAGATCAGTCTCCAGAAGGCCTTCAAGACTCCATGAACCTCTTGACAGCCCAGCCCAGAGATTTGCTTCAAGGCAAACCACAGCCCACTGCTGCCCTGGTTGCTTGTTTGCAAAAGCTCTCAGTGGCAGCGGGCACTGATTGCCCCAAGCCCTTTACTCCAACAAGACGTCCTACTGCGATGTTCAAACAATGAACACCAAGTCCTTTCACTGGGATGAAGCCATAACAAGACCAGATTGAAAATTAAGTGTTCCACTTCATGAAACCATGAAGAAGGGAAAAAATATATACAAGCTGAAGAGAAGTGAGATGATTAAAAGGCACCACTTAAAAGATTATATGCTTCAAAGAGCAGCAGTTGAGACTGTTCTACAGGAATATTTTATTTACTTTATTTAAAAAATAAAAGTCACAGAATATGACCAGATGATGTGAAGGGCCTCAAAATTTATTTTCTTGCCCACTGTGCATATCTGAAACTGAGGACATCTCTAATGTACCCACCCACAGATATGTGGGCTATTGGTGTACTGGAACAAGTGTTTGTTTTAATGTAACAGACATGAACAAGGAAGGCTCAGCTGAGACGAGAGATGTCACATTGGAATTGACATAAGCTTTATGAAAAATTTTGATATCAATTTAGAATAAAGCCTCAGTTCTGAGTTCCTTTGAGGTTACCACTCAAAAAGTCAGCTTATAGCATGACAAAGAGTCCATGTCTCCTGCAACACAGTGGACAGCAGTCATTATTTCACCTCTGTGATTCTCTTTTGTGCCATCACTGATCCAGCACAGTCTCCTCCTCAGCTGCTCCTTAAGCTCAACCAGAAATCTAAGATAGCTCAAGAAAAAAGTTTTTGCCAAAGAGATACCTGCAGTACATAAGCATCAGGTCATGCTTAAAACACCTGTTTGAGATTCTAGGTGGTACTGTGGGGGACAGTTACCTAAAAGACCTCATTAATCCTGTTGGACTCCCTCAGTAAAATAGCACTCCTTGACATTGAAGACAGGTAGGATTTACCAGCACGTTACTCTGTGCCAAACACTCATCTCATAGGATCAAGACTTAAAACTCCAAATGTAACACATATTTAGACTATTTTTCCTCCAACTTTTTGTTCAAGAGACAGGAACAGACTGGATTATTAACTGACACCGGTGAACTAAAAGCCTAGCCTTGCACAAAATTCAGTCCCACAGCCTGGCCACCTCCTGATAAAGCACATTAATTGCAAATACTATCTGTATAGAACACATGGAGTTTTAAATGTCATTCTCTTTTTAAGCATCATTCAGTAACCTCTTTTCCTTTTCTGCTGATACCCCCAAGTACATACATACACACCAGGATGCTTTCCTAAAGCTAGGTCTGCCTTTCACTTCCCTAAGCTTTTGTGAAAATCAAGAAGAGAAACCCTGAAGTTTGGTGGGTTTGCATTCTTTTAACGTTGCTACTCCTTAAGATGATAAAGGCAAATCACAAAGGAGACCAAGACTAGCTGCACTGACTGTGGCAAAGGGTAAGAGCAGTTCTGAAAATGGCCATGGATGTGTAAATGCTGCATGGCAGGAGCTCTGCACAGCCCAGGCCTTAGGGGGCTTGGCCCCATCCAGGCACACATGCAGTGGGAGGCAACACTTCTTATCCCGCTCCTCAGCATCCCACTAGCTCCAGCTGGCCGGGCCTTGCTCCTACTGCTCCTCCCTCCAGCCCCAGGTCAATTTAACTGCTTAGACCACGTGCACTGCAGTCGCACACATGACATTTACTAAAAACCCAGCCCCTTTTCCCTCAGTGCAAAATGAAGGTTTCCTAGGGAGGGGGAGAAAAGTAAATAAATTTAAAAAAAAAAAAAAGGACAAATGACTTCAACACAAATTGACTACTTCAGTGGAGACAGGAGCAATATGAATTTATACGCTGCATTACCTCTTCAGTATCAGAGCATCCTTTCTACTTTGGTTAAGCAAGGAACTGGAACCCACACAGCCTTTGTCTCTGACGTATTCTGCTCAGCTCTAAAACCCACAGGGGATGACTTCCCGGCCAGGCCACCCTTTCATGTTCACTTTATAAAAGCCTGTGAAACTAAGATTTTTGTAATTCGACATTATAGCTAGGGCTGTGTCAAGCTTTCTGCTATAAATCGTCGGAAAGAAACTTGAAACCAATATATGGGCGCTTTGTTAACTGCAGTGACAAGTTACTTTATCCCTCAAATTAATTTTCTTTAGATTCCTACGAGTCTGTAAAGCTAACCCCTGGAGGCTGACGTTATGACTCAGATAACAAATTAGCTATATTCAGTCAAAGAACAGTATTACCATTCAACAAAGCACATGGTACTACATACCATCAATTTTTCACACAAGACATTAAAAATGTCAGCAAGTTGTAGCCAAGTGCAAAACAAATTCAGCAAGTTGCTAAAATATTTGTGTTTCTTTCTGCACTGCCACAGCCTCGATGAATAAGACTGCATAACAGCAAAGGACAGAGTGTGGGCCAGCTTCTGCTTCATCATCCTACCAATTGTTTACTCTAAAATAAAAAGTTTCTGCCTGCCCTCCAGTCAGTTAATGGGCTTGTAATGGCTGATGTCAGAACAGTTTGTTCCTTTAAGAGGAAATAAAAGGAAACCAAACACATACACACAGAAAATTAAACTCTTGTGATGACAACAGAGAAGAGCAAAGCTTCCTACTCCGGATGCTTGTTTGCTATACAACACGATGCACATCCATACAACCAGAGTATGCTCAAAACAAACGTCTCTGGTGCCCTGATGCCCTGGCATTCAATCACCCCCAGTAGTCACTTCTATGGCCTTACGTACCTCCTCCACCAAGAGCACTGTCCTGTAACTGGGCTGGGGCACTTTGAAACTGCAGTTCAAGTACAAGTTACTACCTTGCAAATATCATGTTCAGGAGCAAAACGATCTAAAAATAGAGAGGTAAAAACCAAAAACCTCACTGGATTGCGGTTTGCCCTTTATTTAACCTCCGCTTTACACTGAGAGCCAGCTTCCTTATTTCCCCAAAATGCATTATGTGCTTACATGACAGAACTGCGCTATTCAGTTTTTGAAAGACAAAAGTTATCACACCCAAAATAGCTGGCAGAGCAACACTTGTAACGAAAGTGCCCTGGAGAAGTGCACAGACTAGACTAGGCAAATCTGCATCTCATTTGCCAACCAATCTAGCACAAGATACCAAGGGTCATCTCACATTTTAAAACTTCAGTAAAGACGTGGGGAAGGCAAATTTAAGTTCTCACTTAAGCTCAGTGAAGGAATTTAGAAATAAAAGAAGGAATTAGCCTGTGGGTTTCAATTAAGAAACTAGGAATTAAAGTTAGAAACATCCCTTTGCCTTCAGGCAAGCAGGAGCATCCATCACAGGCACTGCCCCACCCAGGACTAGCACGCACCTGCCAGCCTGACATTAACTAGAAGAGGTGATTTTATTCTCACGTGCAAGATTTTCTGGACTTTAAAAACGTTTTGCAAGTAACTATGTCTGTCAAACAAACGCAGAGTAATTCACATATAAAAAGACATAAAATAAGCATTGAAAACTTAAGGATGGAAACCAGAGTGTTTTTATCCCCCCAGCATAAATCCAGGCAAACCACAAAGCACCAGAGTTCACAGCCACACAGCTCACAGAAGAACCTCCACGCTCATCTTGGGCCCTGACTTCATTAACACAGAATAAGCCTAATTAGCAGCTCTTTTTTTGTGCACGTTCTATTGTTGTTGTTCTTGCTTTCAAATAAACAGCAAGCGAAACTTCGGGTTGTGCTGCAGACCCCTCTGCTCTCACATGGCTGTAGCAAAGCAAATGGCTCCAGCAGCAAGGTACCCGCTTTGTAAGCTTTGGCCTTCACACTGCAGCTTAAATCCCTGCAGTCGGTGGGTGGTACAATGGTTCCCTCCATCCCTTCCCTCTCCATCAAACCCCAGCAGCTGGGCAAGAACACAGTTACAGGAATAGTTTCTCTAACAAAAGAGCAATGGCGCCTGTCTACAGCAGCTCCTGCACAAAACACAGTTGGCCAAGTCATAAATTCTCTGTATAGACTCAACTACGAAATAAGCACTGCTAAAAAAAATAAATTGAAAACCTTGCACCTCACTCCCTGGTGTTTCCCAACAGACACCGTCGGGAACAAACCACCACAGACCAGTAATGAGGAACCCCTGTGGTTCTCACTGAAGTGCGCTGTGAGTCTAAGCTAAATTGGATTTACTTCACAATAAAAAAAGAAAATCCCCCAGCAACTGATAACTTAGAAGAAGGCATCCTCACAGCTGAAGCAATATTAAAATAGCTGTTCCCATACCTCCCAGCAAAAACAATCCAACACACCACGCTGCCGGTCTCGGCGCGTTGGAATGATGTTTAGGAGGAACACAAAGCTCAGAGACAGAAATAATGCTGCCGCGCCACACAGCAGGCCTGCTCCAACTCCCACGCTCATCAGCCAGCAACCCGACTGTTTCCACGCAATGGCAGTGCCAAACCAACAATCCCAGACAAGGTGCCCCAAAACCTGCAGGGAGCTGCTCCAGAGGGTGTATTACAGCTCCCCATACCTGACAGGAGTGAGGAGCAGCACACGGGCAGGCAGAAGGCAGAGGTGGAAGGGGTTGGAGAAGGGGAGGCACACACTTTGGGCTCTCTCCTGCCCAAACCAGGCCTCCCAGGTCAGTCCCCAAGCTGCCACAGCTTTGTTGTGCTGCCTTCCTGTGGTAAGCCAGCTGTAAGAGAAGACAGACACGGGGGTGACAGCAAACATCGCACTGCGCAGGCAGAACCAAAGGAAGACCCCAATCATTTGGGCAGAGCTCTCTAATGACAGCACCCCCTCTCCCCCCATTTCTCTCCATCAGCTCCCTAAGTTTTGGTCGAGCTAACCAGTATCAGCCCCCAGTTTAAAAAAAAAAAAAAAAAAATGAAATAAAGGTATCCCAAATACCTCTGTCATGAGGGTGACTGCCTTGGGTAACACACGCCCTGGAGATACCAAGGGACAAGCATCACCCACAGGGACAGGGGGAGGATGCCCCTCTCACCATCTCCCCAGGATCCCAGCCACCATGGCTGGCACGTGGGAAGGGAGGAGAAGGGGGGGACAATTCCTGCCCAGTTCTGGCAATTGAGATGTTTCCAAGCAGGCAAACACTGAGGCATTGAAAGAGACGGAGTAAATCTGCAGGCATAATAAAAAGGTAGCAATTACAAACCAGATTTACTGCAGCTGTTTGTTACAAACACAGATCAGGTCTCTGCATTTCTGAGTGGTTACAGAGAAAACAGAATCGCTTTCTCCAAGTTCATGTTAGCCATCTGCCCTTTCTTCTCTGTCCAAATTAGAACTATTATTAGGCTCACTTGCATTTGCAGAGGTGATTCATAGGATATCATGTCAGAGGGATCATTGTGATCATCTAGTGTAATCTCCTGCATAACACAGGAGCCATCCCCACAAAAAGCCCATCTGCATACCAGAAGGAAGCAGACAACAGATGTTGGAGACCCTGCGCAGACCCAAATAAGCAGTACTGCTGGGGCAGAGAAAGAAGCTGAGCCATAAACTGAACGTATGCAAATTTCTGCTGCTTACAGAAGAGTTTTAGATTGGACAGACATCACAAACAACCTAGTTGAACATCTTCGGGAAACAATGTTCATGGTACAAAAGACTTAATGTTGTTTTCCAACTGATGTCATACTTTGTGGCAAACTTAGAAAAAAAATAACCAATCTTGCACACAGGAGTAATTTTTTCAAAAGTTTTATTTTTCTCCAGTCCATTATTAGGTCTGATGTGGCAGAGAGAAATACAGTAATATCCCCAAGGCAACTGCTCAGAAGAACTATAAAAGACAACATCCTCCATGTGGTGCTCTTCCCGATGCTGGAGCTCTGCCCAGGGCCCACACCATTTGCGTCAGGCCATTTGCTGGCTGCAGTTAGGACAAGTGGCTGTGCTTCAGATAACAAAAACCCAGCTGGACAGATTGTATCGTTCTGTGACAGGCAGGTAAAGACAGGAGCGCTCTGCCAAGTTCTCCCTCAAAACACTGAGCTTCCACCCCCTCACAGAGCAGTCTGTTATCCCAACTCTGTTAACCCAGACATTTTCTTATCTTCCTGTTCCAAAATCCCAACATCTGCAGTCCCAAATTCCCCTAATCCCCTGGTCTGTCTTCTCACTCCCAAATACCAAAACATTTCCCGACCCTTCAGAGCTGCCCGTACTTCTCCCATGCTTTCCCTTACATCTCTCCCTACCTCATCCAAAATCTCCTTCCACCACAGCCTTTCATCATTCCTGCCCTAAACCTCCTTGGGTCAACAGCTTTCCCTACATGAAATCAAATCACTTCCTGAGAAGTCAACTGACAATACATGGTTCCTCTATATTACTAATGTGCTCCAATTTCTTAAGTAGTAGACTAGTGATGAATGCTTGGCTTCCTACACATTACTACATGACCCACTGGTATCAGCTCCTCCCCACTAGATCTCTGGTCTCTTGCTGTAAGCTCCCATCCACTCCTTCAGCACACAGGGTAACAGCAGCACACAGTAGGACATGCACCAGACTGTACCCACTCCACACACAGACAGACCATCCACTAGGGAACAGGAAAGACATCTACACATTTAAAAAATCCACCACCAACAAAAAACCTCTTCAGCAGAGGCAACGTGTTCAGGGCCTCGCCTTCCTTCAGCCGATTTTCACACTGTAGCTGTTCAGCTAGCTTTGTGACAAAAATGGTTCAACTCTCCTACTGGTTAATCTAAATCAATACAGGTTAATACTAATCAATACTTTTGAAGAGTATATGCTGTTAACATATTGAAAAAAATTACATAAATGCTATGTAAATATTTCTGTGAGTTAATTAAGTACAACCTGATACAAACGATGTAGGTGCCATTTCAGTGACAGCAGCATGCAGGCTAGAGTCACTTAAAAACAAATGGAATGTGCAGTCCTACGAAATTTAAGTCTTTTCTAGTAATCCAGTATATAAAATGTTCATAATGGAGCAACTAGAGCACCTCAGTTAAAAGTTTTTTTTTAAGTTTTAAAAAAAGCACATAATTGGGTTTCAACCATGGAAGGTGTTGTTTTGTTTTACACTTCCCAGTACTAATTAACTTAAGATTTTAAAAAAAGAGATCAGTGAAGAATTGTCTTAGAGCAGTAAGCTGTCACTTGGAACAAGATCTCCTGGCAAAGAGATAGACAATTAACAGCTATATTGCATTTATCTGTTGCAACACTGTAAGCATTAAAATCATTAAATGCGGTACCATTAAAGGCCTTCAACTGCTTTCCTACTAATCATACCTCAGGCCATCTCGCAAGTATTACTCAAGCTTCATCATCCACATGAATCCAGCCCTGTCCACACTGTTCCCAGGAAGTCTGGCAAACTTTTGCATTAGCGTTTTGACAGAAATCACAGGCTGATCACCTAGTCCAGCTTCAACAAGCTGCCCAGGGCCATGCCGCATCAGGCTGTGACATCTCCTAGGAGGAAGGCTCCACAGCCTCCCACAGTTCTTAAGTATGAATGAAATTGCCTCTGTTTCAGTTTGTGCCCATTGCCTCTTGTCCTGGCTCTGGGCACCCCTGAGAAGAGCCTGGCTGTGCCTTCTTTGCACCCTCCCTTCAGGTATTTGTGTGCAGTGATGAGATCCCCCCGAGCCCCCTCGTCTCCAAGCTGAGCAGCCCCAGCTCTCTCAGCCTCTCCTATGAGAGATGCTCCAGCCCCTTCATGGGGCTCACCCCAGTGCATCCATGCCTCTTGTACTGCGGAGCTCGGCAATGGACACAGTACTCCAGGTGTCTCACCAGTGCTGAGTAGAGGGGAGCATGTCTAAGAACATGCAGCATGCTTGTGGTAAAGGAAAGGAAGAAAGGAAGCAAGCTCCTGTTTCACTGTTTCTGCCACCACAAACAAGCGCACTGCAGGATCTTCTTTCACAAATGTATCAGCATCTACCTTAAAGCTCAGTGAGCGACTTGCTGGAAAGCTGCTCGCTGACAATTTCACTTCACAGACCGAGTACCGGAAAGCTTCCACATTCTTCTGTGGCCAACTCATAGCCATTTATTCACAGCATTACATGCTTCAGTTCTTCACAACCAGGACTCACACCAAACCACATTACTCTTACTAATCCCCAGTGCAGGCAATGCTTGAAGACAGAATACAGGGAAGGAGCAAGCCCCGGGCCCAAAGTATTCCTCAACCTGCTGCATACTGACCTCAGCAACAACGTGGAGCCCGGTCCTTAAAGAAAGCAAACAGGCAAATAAGAAAAGGCATAAATTGTTTATTTTGTTCCCAGACATGTTAAGTCTGAACTTCATTAGCTATTCCATTGTTTTCTCAAGGATCAGAGTCATGCTGATGCCTGTAAATTATTTACCTCAGCCTATTAACCTTTGTCATTACTAAGAGGAAGCCTGAAATGTAGAAGGTTTAAAGGAAGTCCATAAAATTCATTCGCTCTAGTGGTGCTCTGAACATAAAGGGGAAGCAAATGAAATAACAAATAGGATGATCGAAGAATTAAAATTCAAATTCCTGTAAGAGCAAGCCACACCAGAAGTGCTCTCATTTCTACTCCTAAAACACTACTGCAAGTTCACCACAGGAACCATGGCCGTAAGTTAACCTGTTCCTATCTTCACATGACCTACCTAAAACACATCAAGTGTTTTGTACTGTTACCTAGTACTAGCGAGGAAGATGAAGCAGAAGGCACATCCATCTCAAACTGAGTATTTCATTTCCCCGCCACATTTTTTTTCTGGTCAAGGAAAACTGGCATTGCACAACTGGGGATAAGGAAACCTTTGTGCAGAAAAGCATGATGCAGACCAAAACTTTGAACAGTCTGTATGTAGAGGAATTACTACTCTTGCTCCAGAAGCAAGAAGCACCACAGTCATAAAGGTGTATTATCCAGTTCATGTACTTACAGAGACACCTTAATACGGAAAGAATGAAAGAGAAAGTGAAATCAAGCAGTTGGAAAGGTCCTTTCTTATGCCTCCTGACAAAGATGAGACTTTTCTCCTTTGTCACTTGATCCGATCAGCAGTAGGTTGAGGCACTGCTATTCCTACATCCTAATTAAACTCATGTTTCCTTCCATGGCTTAGTCATTAATTACCCCCAAAGCTGAACCCCCTCCTTGATTAACTGCTTTGGAAGTACGTACATATCCTGCAATTGTCAAACAGAATTTATCTGGAATGCATTAAAATAAGTATTTATGCAATCAAGCAAGACACTGATCATCAGCGGGAGCCTACATAAGACGTCTCACTTCATTACAGAAACTCCTGTGGGACACACTGCTCCAACAGGGTGCCCAAAATTGGAGAGTATACAGGAACAGAACAGTGAAGCAACCAAAGCTTAAAGCCTGTCACGGCTTTGGCAGAACCTGAGCCAAGGAATTTCAGCAGCCAATTGTTTAGGTAAAGGATTATGCGTACATAATCCTGATCCCTGTGTTTTTATTATTTAATGGCCAGCTTTTAGGAGCACTGTGATGAAACCTGTAATAATGTGGGTTTTAAGTACCGTCACTAACACATCGTAAGGTTTTGTGAGGGCACGTGAAATCTGGAACACATTTCACCTTTGCCAGCCTAGAAACTGACTACACAGAAAGTAAGCTCGCCTAATGAAAGCGGGTAATTACGAATCAGACTCCTACCACCGCCTCCAGCAACAACTTCAATAGATCAGCTATGCTCACAGGCATAATCCTCTCCTGGGCATGTGTTCAGGAAGGGTTCTTGCACTGCATCCCGGCTCGTCGGCAGTCACGCACCACACGGGCTCAGGATGGGCAGCAGCTGCCAAGCTGGGGCAACCCAAAAGCTTGCTGCCCCCAGCTTTCTGCCTCACCTGCTGCCAATGGCAAACGTCCCAGCAGCAGGGCAGGTGATGCCTGCACCTTGCTGAGGCTGAAGTCTTCAATTTTTTATTTTTATTTTTTTAAGATCTACTGAGGAATTCTTCTGAAGGAGTATGTCCTGAGTCTTTGAGTGGCCTCTGAAATGAAAACTGGCTTACAACACAGGAAGAAGCATTGTCAGCCTTAGTCTAAAGAAGGTTTTTAACCACCAATAGGCCTAAGTCAGCACCTAAGCACGGACATACCCTGCTACGTTTTGGTCCAACACTACATTGCCTTGGTATATGAAAAGCACCTATGTACATCACTAGTAACAGACCTCTGACATAGCCAAAGCTGTGACAAGAACAATATTTTGCTGGTTTAAATCATTTATTTTGAAGAGAAGACTATAACCACATGGCAAGTCAGCTCCTGCCAGTGAGCAAGGAAGGCTTCAGAGCAGAGCAGAAGAAAGAAGTACAAAATACAAACTCTATCATAAACGTTTTTGTCAGCAATAATTTCCTCAATTCAAAGGTTCATCCTGAAACACAGCGTATTTAGGATATATAGGATATTTTAATCAATAAAAATACTTAAGCCTTCACAGTGTAGTACTAGCTTAAAAACAAGGTCAGCATTTTGAAAAAATCTGGAAAAAAAGACAGGACAGCATCACCATTGCTGAGTCACACAAGGCAAGATAGAATTTCTCCAGAAGCTTTCACACCACCACCCTCACCCCACCCCAGGAAGAAAAACTGTTTGCAAGTAGCATCAAATAACATTACTTAGGACAAACAGTGAGGACTAGAAAAGCATTTCCAGCAAACCTCCCAAAACAAGTAAGTGACAGAAGCACAGCTAAAACAAGAGCTGGGCTTAAGGGCACAGCTAAGTACCACAGCAGTGTCAGATTGGCTCTGAGCACCTTACTGCCAGCCCTGGCTCTCCCGAGAGCTGGCCATGGGCCATGCCCATGGGACCTGCCCACGAGAGCACTCCCAAGCACAGCCGGATCGCTGCGATGCACATGAGCGGGTTGTGAAGGGGCTGGATTCATGTTTATTCCTTCAGAGGTGAAGGGGCAAACAAGGGCAGGAGAGGACACGAGGAAAAAGCAGATATACGGTTCTACGAGCATGCAAAAGGACTGGCTCTTTATCAAAGCAAAGAGAAGCACTTTCATGTGGTTTCCCAATGGCGTTAAGAGAGCCTTGCTTTCTATTTAACACGTATTTGCACTTCTCTGAATGGAAAAGCTACCGTAACAAATTAACTTCATGCACATTTACAAGACTTTCAAATTTCAAAGTCTCAATAAAATAACACGCTTAACCTATCACAAACTACAAAGCTCAGTAGTAAGAAAAAAACAAAACATGCATCTCACAGACTGCAGGTTACGAAAATAGAATGGAGCACATTAACACAAGTAGGAGGAGGAAGGTTTCTGAAATGTGAGAAGGACATTGCCATCTCATAAAGATGGAGAGGCAAGCAACAGGGTGAAATACAGGTATAAAACACAAGCCACAGGTCCTTAAGATGCTATAGCCCATACATGACCTGCCTGTGAATTGCTGGTTTTATATACTGTAAACTAGGGGTGGGGAGAAAGGGGAGAATGTATCTAGAAAGTACTTAGTCCAATTTTAGATCGTTTTCTAGAGATGTAAAAGATTTTTAAAATGCAGAATATCTAGCATGTAGCTATTTATTATTTTTACTACCAACAGTAATTTCAGTACTCCTGCATCACAAAGGTCAAAACTAAAAATAAGATTATTGCTAAAGTTTGCTTTCAAGTTGTTGCATTTCACCTTTTAATTTGCAGATGCACGATCAATTCCAAGAGCACCACGCGCTGCCACATGGACTTCATAAGCCAGAGGAGCCTAACAGCAGCGCTGCTCACTCTGCACCTGGTAACAGGGAACCTACAGCAGGAACAGGTCAGAAAACCTCAACTGGATGCATGGCGTATTGGCCCCGAGTTAAACAGCAGGACTCTCGCATACGTCTTTCACCAAGGTTCCTCCCCCTGCCTGAACTCACAAGGGCAGTACAGTGAATCTGGAATACTCTGCAACTTTAGCTCTACCATAGGCTTTGGCTTTGTTTTTATTATTTGTTTGTTTTTAATCCTGCTCTGAAGTTCCCAGCAATGTGAATTTGCAGTGATACACAGATGTATGCATAGGGGAAAAAATTATGTGACCTAAATTGGCAGGGGATAGTCGGCAATTCTGCCTTCAAAGACAATCAGAGAGGAAGATACAGCATACGAGATGTTCAAAAAGTCAGCCAATGTCTGGCTGCTTAGTGATTGCCAAATACTTACAACACTTAACAGTGTTATCAAGACTGCATTTTAGTCAGATTCCATTTTCCACCTACATAGCTCTTTTAAGTTGTTCCACATCACTGTATCATCCCAAACCACTATAATATGATTACAGCTGAAAACACTGAATGCATTAATATTAAACAGCCACTCCAAGATGTTTCTTCAGCTGCTTGCTGCTTTGGTCAACAGTCCCAAAAAGCAATCACAAAATCACTCAGGTGTTTGTGTGTTTAGTTGTTGGTTTGGTTTCATACAATTTTCATCTACAACACGCTGATATAATTCACATATTACAGAACAGATCTTCAGATCTGAAGACCTGTAATTCAACATCACCCACTACTTCTGATTTTCCACTCTACTGCTATGCTAAGGCTACTCTTGAAAGCCATAGTATTTTGTTAACAAGAGCAAACATGCAAAGCTACTATATAGAAAACAGAAAAACAATTTATTAAAGCTACAAAGCAGCAAGGAAGTGGGAAACAGTAGTAATGACATGGAAGAGAATGTAAACTCATGCACACAGCTGTCTGAAACATAGATCAGGCTGCAATACACTGCTCATATTTCAGATTGTCCACTGCTGACACATAGGACCAACCTGTGGCAGACGTGGGATCATTTGCAAAACCCAGGTATTCATGAAGCCTACCACATCACAGTCACAAGGAAGGAATTCCTGCAACTGCACATTTTGTCTGCAAGTTGGCATAGCAGGGCCAAAGGCACTTTGAATAATCACAGTCACCTACCTGCTGCTTGCTCTAGTAGCACAAGAAGTGTTATCACCGTTCAACATGTTTGCAAAGGAAAATTCTCCCTTGAAGAGTAAATTCAAATGGCCAGAAGCTACACGGTCTTCCCTTTGTTATCCAATTACGTTACCAAATGCTGCTATCATTTCCGCCTAAAATCACACAGCCCAGCTAACAAGGGCTCTGGAAATGCTAAAAAGGCAGTTTGGACTGAACTATGGCTTCCTGGCTTTGTCCTGCAGCATCTTTTCAGTTTCACTACAGACTGGCATGACTGGCTGCGCAAGAACACTTTTGCAAGCTTCTGTTTATTGAGATACAGAACTCCCAAATGTTTTAGATGACAAGTGAAAATTGAGTGAAAGAAAAGTTTGAGAAGTAAGGATCACCAGGGTGTCAAAGAGACAACCTCTGAGGCGGCTAGAAAAAGGAATACATGTGAAGAATTTTGCTCTCAAAAGAATTAGTGTGACTAAGTGCTGACTTAGCACCCTATTATGCCAGTCTGAATTTTGGTGCATTTAATTACAGCCCACTACATGCAGGAGACTTGTCTGCAGTCCTGCAGAGATAAGTATACGATGAAAAAAATAAATAACAACCTGCCAAAGACTAAATAAATAAAAGCTCCGAAGCTTTAGTCTTGTCTATAATCAGAGTCACATTGTTCCACGTTTTCTATTCATGTCACAATGCTTCTCTATTATTTCTCAAGTCTTTACATGGCTATAGAAAGAAAGAAACAGCAACCAAGGGTGACTACTAGCCTTTACACCCTTCAAATGCAGAATGTGATTTGGGATCAGTAAGGGAGCATTAGAAGATGACAGAACTCCAGCTGCCGGGCTGTACTACTTGCACCTCCTGCACACAAACATTTGGGAGGGGAAGGGGGGAGAGATCTTCCAGAACAGAATGAACTCTACCTTTAACAGAGTGAAAGAGACCCATACAAGAAAGCAGTGTATGTGAACACAGCGTATGTGAACACCCATTCTGGGACAGGTGGGGGGAAGACTGGGATTACAAAACACCAAGAGCGGGCAAGGGTGAAACATGATGTTCATATCTACTCTATCACATCATCTCCAACCCAATGACACAAGTTCATCATCTAGTTCATGGACTGTGTCAATCCCCAAATGACAGAATAGCAGAAAGGAATTTAGGGAGGGGGTAAAATGTAAAAATTATAGTATCAGGAAAGAAAAGCCTGAGAGATTGAAGATATTTACCAAAGGACTTCAAAGAGGTACTTCAACATAATTGAAAAGTAGGAAAGACAGAGACCACAAGAAAACAGAACACCACACCCAGCTATTAGCAATATAATACTTAAGTTTAAAAAAAAAATAATAATAACTTGCCTACATCAGGGAGGAGTTTTTCTCTCCCAAAAATATTTCTTTTACAAAAAAAGTCACCACCTTGGAACTTTGTTTTGACTCCTTCCTCCACCATATATTTGGTTTGTGTTTCTTGCAAAGGTAAATGCTCAATAATTCACTTATGCTGGCACAAAAACACCAGCGGATAATGAATATACAGAGATGGAGGAAAAAAGTTTCCGTGATTTATTAAACGAGAGCACTCTTCCACTGCAAAGCGATCAATAACAAAACAAGTCAATCGGATGATCTTGTTGCCTCAGAAGTCTAAGAGTTACTGCTAAGCCAATACAACTTTTCCCACAAAACCTGTTGCTTTCCATGCTGACTGAGCCACTTCACAAGAAGTTTTGCCAATATTTGAATCAACTTTGATGTGCTCCCATGGACTATACTATGAAAACGGATTTATTCCTAGTGCAACATTCAATTTGCAACTGAATTGGGGTGAACTGCTGAGGCAGGACTGCATCTTAAACTACATAGCTGTTGAAAAAAATTGATTTTTTTTTTTTTAAATGCCTCTCAAAACACTAATAATTTATGTACACAAACAGATATACTTGCCTTTTTGTTTTATTTTGAATGGCTACAGTGAGTATTTTGAGGCTAGCCAATTAGTCTGCCTACCTTACAGATAAAGAGCACCTTAATGCTGTCAAAACAATAGCTAATTATTTGCCAGTGAAGACTCCACTGCGTGTAATGTTCAAGGATATTTGCTAGGACACTGCTATCACTTGAATACAAAAGCTCTGTCACCGTGACCTAGTTCACCCTCTATCGCTCTGGGAAGGGCCAGTTTCAATGCATGTGGTTTTGCACAGTAAGGACCAGAGACAGTACAGTGAGAAGGAAATAAGGAATGCCATACCAGAATATCAGCAAGAGGGGCTAGAAAACACCTGCTTCTCCTGTATATGCTGGCTGTAAACTAGTCGTACTGTTCCTGCAGGCTACTTCAGTTGATGCCATTAAAAATAACAATATAGTATTTAAACAGAACAGCAGAACATTTTGCCTGCTTAGCAGCTACTGTTTCCAAGATGATGCAAATATTTAATACAAGTCTGCTTGCCTCCAAGTAGGTTTTGTTTGTATTGGTTTTTAGAGTCGCACACCATAAAAGAAAGTACATGGAAACATTAAGTATCAGCCAAACATTTTCCCCACCAGTATTAGTATTTTGCTAAATCATTTTCATATTTGCTAAATCATATTTTGAATTATTGTCAAATCTACTTAAGTTTATTTCAGAGCAAGAGCCCTTTTTATTTTTAAAGCCATCTGGAATCTTTTGGACCACAGGTTTTTAAGCTCATGCTCTTGCTAAGCATTGACCGTACGCAGCTGCCAAAAGACAGCTTTTCTCACAAATAAAAAACATTTATATTTAATGACATAATTAAAACAAGCAGACTTTTTCATTCCCACTGATCTATTTCCCATAATACATTAAAAGGAAGACTCCTAATACCAAATATCCAAATCAGCACTGCTTACAAGTTCACTATCAACCAAAAAGTCGTTTTCAACAGCAGCAGCCACAGTCAAAAGCAGACACAAAAAGCCTTCTACACACACGCCACAACCATCTATACACACTACGTCAAAACGAAGAGCCTGCAAAAGCAGTAACATAAAATACAACTCGTTTTTACACTGCACAGGAGCTACATCTTAAGTGGAAAAGGAGATTTCTGCTTTAATTTCACTGGGACGCACCCAGCTGCTGCTAACCTGATCCAGGCACTGTTTTGAGGTGCTGCTCCAGGACCCACTCTCCCTACTCTGCATGCAAGCTTGAAAGTGTTCTGCAATAACAGCTTAGGAGTTATGTCTCCACATTTATTTAATATTTACACTGTAATTCCCAAACATTTGGGTCTTATTTGGAAAGAAACATGCCAAGTTTCATCTGTGCACTGGAGTTGGGCTGCTGCATTCAACCTGGACAGCTGGCCTTACTAGTTACTCTTTGAAACTCCGCAGGTTGCAAGGTAACAAAGATAACTGGAAAAGAAGTGTGGGCTCCTTGAATTGTGGGCTCGTGAGGACCTTGAATTCATTGAACTGAACAATTTTATGCTGGGAGATCAACAGGGGCCTCCAACACCCTTGGAGGCCAGCTTCCTGCCACCAGCCCTGAGCACCCAGCAGGGCCCACAGGCGGCCCAGCTCGCCCACACCACCCCGCGGGGAGGGCTGGCTTCGGTGTGGCCACCAATTCCCACTCCATATATTTAAAGAAAATGTTATTAAAACTTCTTAGAAAGCACGTGTTAAAGACTCCATTTGCCACTGAAATGTAAGTAAGATGCATTTCCAGGAGAGCTCTCACCTACCTCGAAGGCACACAGCTGTCACTGTCTGGTATGCCATCAGGCTGAGTGCCTGAACAGGATTTTGCTCCCTGTAACTATTACAGGCATGAGGAAAAACTGCTCTGGGCCCATGTCATAGCAGAACAAGACTATGGTCAGGGGTCAAATCCAAGCCATGCTTATGTCCTTCACACCTGCAAGCCAAGCCATAATCCCTAAGAAGTGACTGCATGCTCTGGGGTACAGGTGCTGTTTGGGACACAGCTTCAACAGCCCCACCGCAGAGCATGGCTGCGTCCAGCAGGCAACATGGCACAGCACCTGGGAAAGGTATTTAAGAAAGGGTACACTGCAAGGCACAGAAAGGAGTGAGGAAAGGAGTGCTAGAAACAGCCCCAGGGGCACAAACAGCAGTGAAGGAGGGCAGGAGGTGCTCCAGGCACTGGAGCATAAGTTCCCCTGCAGCCTGTGTAGAAGACCATGGTGGAGAAGGCTGTCTGCCCTCATGGAAGGACCTCACACAGGACATGGTGACCATTTGCTGAAGGACTGCATCCCATGGGAGGAATCCCAACTGGAGTGGGGGACAGTGTGAGGAACTGCTATGGACTGGTGCACCCCAAACTTTCCACATCGTCCTGGGCTGCTCAGAGGGTAGACAAGACAAGAGGAAAGGAGTGGAGAAGTTGAGCCTGGGAAGAAGTTGGGAGAGGGCATTTTATTTGTTTTTGCTGTTGTTTCTCATCATCCAACCCTATTTTAATCAGCAATGAATTAAATCAATTTTCCTCAAGTCAAGTCCACTTTGTCCACAATGGTAACTGTTGAGCCATCTCCTTGTCCATATTTCAACCCATAAACTTTTCCATCTTTCTCCTCCCCCAGTCTTGCTGAGGAGAGTGAGCAAAAGCACAGCAAGGTGGGTGCATAGCCGCTAGCCAAGGTCCACTCACAACAGGGCGGAACAACAAAGCCACTTTGCAGTTAATAAAGACAGCGCCAACTGCCGTAAGGCATCCTTACTGCTATTTATACAGGAAAATGTTTCTCCATAGCTCAGGGAAGAATGTCAGATAAGACAGCATGACGGTTTACCTGGCCATAAAATAATTTCAGCTCAACTCTTGAGGATACCACTCTTGAAGATGTTTTTATTGCTAAGGAAGTTTAAAAAAAAAAAAAAAAGAAGATGGATGTTCTACACATGAGAAAGTGCATTATAGTATTGCACATTGTCATTCATATAAATCATTTGATCCTAGCAATGAATTAAAACAGTGCTGATTTCTGATATTCATCTACTGCCAAAGTGAAATATCACAAGATGACCATGTATCTTATTTGGCCAGCAATGTTTTGCTTTCTCTTTCAATTGCAAAACCAGTAAAAAAGACTTGGTTAAAACAATTACTTTTCTCCCCCTTAGTCACTGACAGATAAATTACTCAAAAACTAAAATATTTCTGATAGTATATTAGCACTCTATCTTTAAATGGGAATAACAGACTGATTATTTTCAAGAATACACCATGTGGCTACACTAAAGACAAAAATAAAACCACATCAGACTAACTAAAAATGTAAGAGGTGCAATGCAATTTAATCCTGCCTTGGTATTATCACTTGCAACTCTTGCTGCTAATGTTAACTTTGATATGATCAGCTCTGCCGAGAGGTCAAAAAAACCCTTGCTTCTATAACTGTACAGAGCATTTACTGCTTCTTTACTATCACAAAGTACACTATGACTAAGTCATCATTTGATACTGATGTTCATCAGTAATATTCTCTCCTATTTAATGAACTGTCAAATGAGCTTGGTCATTGGGAGAGACTCAAGGTTGCCAAACAAAAGGCTGAAGCATGTCCCCATAGGAAAGTTATCTGTCTAACCCCCACTTGGAACTTTTTTTTTAAAGCTACTTTTTGTAGATTAGATAAGGCTGACATGAGATTTTAAGAAAACAGATACAGGGGTGATGGTGAGGCATCAACTGACAGCGTTTTCTGCTTTTCTTTTGCTAAGAATTCCAGAGTATAATCTTCAATCTTAATCTGTCATAAGGAAGCTGAAGCTTAAAACATTTTCATTGAAAGGAAAATTACACCAAAATTTAGTAGTAAATTATTTGGTCAAAAAATATAAAGTAAAACCTACATTATAGAGAATCAGAGAAAAGAAAGCAAATGTTATTTAGTTACACTAATTCGTTTTCAGCTATTCAATTCCAGGTTTATATTTCAACACTAAAAATATCAATCATATTTATTTGCTTTTTGGGTTATAAGTGGATAAGCAAATTTTTTTTTTTTTTTTTTAAGAAAGTGTATGCCTGACAGAAATTTGACAAAAATCTACAGAGAGACTGCCTCTATGAAAGATAAAAGACTGATGAAACTATATTATTTAGAGGGATCTATTGTTCTACTTTCAGAAAATACGGAGTTTATTACTTCTTTCTACCTTAAAAGCAGCAGTGGAAGTAAATATTTTCCTTATATATAAAAAGACTTCGGTCATACAGGCCAAGTAAATATTGATTTTACTATAGCTGAGCTTGGGGCAAGAAGTTGATTTCAGTAGTGTGCAAAGAGAGTTTTGTGAACTGCTTTAAAAATATTGTGTGTTGCAGCACATTAAACCAGCTAAGAACCTTTTAAAACAATCTGAAGCTGAAAGTGATTGAGCTATACTTTTCCTGGTCTAGAAACGTATATCTGAAAGAAAACAAGCAGTATGACAGGATTTGCTTCACCAACTCAAAAAAAACAGTGTGATTCTCTTTCTAGCTAAGGAAGGTAGCCTTGAAGCCTCAGTGTGAGTGTGAGGATAGACACGCAACTCAATCCCACAAAAGTGCTGGGCTTGGACCAGTCACCAACACAGAAGGAGACTGACTGAGACAGGACCTGCCTGATCATCATATACACTCTCTTTATGAAGTTAGTCTTGGGTAAAAATATATATATATATATTCCCCTTTCAAATAGTTTCCTGGAACAATGGGAAATATGTGCTCTTTTACTAACATGGCCACAGTTCCAGTAACTGCCCAGCCCACTTTTTATTCCAGGCATACAACAAAATAATGCATCTACATACTATAAATCAGCAGTTCTCAGGTCCTAATTTCAAGTTAATCACACCCAGTGTAGTTAAACAGGCCTGAATGGTGCTTTACATCACCAAAAAGGAGATATTCCATCCGTGCAGTATGAAAGCCACAATTAGTGAAAGACAGATCCAACCATGCTGCTTGCCATCTGAAGTGATACCACAAGCTCTTTTAACTGCCAAATGCTACATAAAGCTATCAGTGACTGCTGCTGCATGCCAGCTCTGATCCGGGGGGACACGAGGGGAAAGCTGCGGACTGCTGCTCCACACCGCCCTGAACTCAGCCACCACACCCCCTGCTTCCAAATTTTAGAAGAGAACTCTAATCATTTTCTTTGCTGCTTGTCTGAATGCTCAGATAAAAATCCATCTCAGCCTCTCCTTCCCTCGTAAAACAAGCCCGCTTTTTATCCGCGGGAAGGATCAGCGAGGGAATTACTGCGACTCGCTTTCTCAGCCCCTCGCTCCGTGACGATTACAATGCACTCCACCCAGACGCCACACAAATTAGGTCACATAGCAGACCATATCCCTGCCAATTCCTGCCCTATTCATAAGGGACCAGAACAGGAAGCATATGGAGCCCTCCAGTTAAGGGTCAGAACATTTCAGTGAAAACATAAAAGTGAACCAACATCAGATTATTCACTAGCGAGAGGAACAGTTTCTCCATACGGCAAGAGTGAGTCACAGGCACTAACTGCATCCGACAATGCAAAGGGGCACGGGCTACATCCAACAGCAAAAAAAAATTCCCCTGCAGCCTACTGAAGTGACTGGGCTATAAGAAAGAAAACACAGAAATATTTTCCACTTTTTCGGTATGCATGTGTACTTAATTTAATATACATAGGAAGAGGAGAGCTAAGAAAAAAAGTCCTTCAGAGCCTTAAAAACAGTTCACGTGAAGACTCAAAATGAGACTATGCAATATGAAAACTATCTGTGATTTCATCTAAAACTACGCTGTGTTTCAAAGCACATTCATCATCACCTGCTGCCAAGAAATATACAGTTTCCATGTGTGCAAAAAGCCAGAGTTGCTTTAAATAAAGCAAATTTGAAACCGACCCTCCAGCACATCTCTGCTAAGCAAACCAACCAACCCGGGACTTCACGACTGCTCACAGTAACATGAACAACACAGTAAGTATTCTTGCTATTGTAACAGTTTACAATCTCATGATAAAAATCATTTCAAGCTGCTGTCAGTGCATGTATCTTGTGAGAACACAAATTTCTTCCCACCTGAAAGGAAGCTTTTAAATTTGTACCCCAGTGTTCCTCAGATTTCCAAAGGGAGGGTATTGATCAAGAAGGGATACCCAAATGTTAACAGAAGCTAAATGCACAATTAAACACACACACAGAAAACTATTACTTTGAAAAACACCTCAGTTTTGTCATTGCCGTTATTTCCCATTGCTATAAAAAATAAAGGGGGAGGGGGCTGCCCAGGACAGCTCACACAATAACATGTAAACTGATCTCTTTTACTTCTGTTGACAACAGTTTGAAAAAAGCTATCAGTAACAAAGGTCATTCAATTACTGCAGACTGCTATATTGGCCTCCAGAGCTGGTATTTTATAGAAACAGTGCCAAAGGGCAATGCATTTCCAGAAAGTTTCACACAACTTGCAACTCTTTCCTACCTTCTTCATATAGATAAGGAACCTCCCCACAAATGGAGGAGAGACAATCGTCTAGACAACAAGGCACTTGAGGCAGGAAGAAAAGTTTTTAAAAGCATCACATGAAATGCAGCTACACTGCTAGGGCATGCACAGATAAACACAGCTACAATTTAGCCCACTAGTTTTTCTGGAACAGTTTCAGAAGTTCTCCTGGAAGAAGATAAACACTTTCCCATGGCGTGGAATAGTGATGAACAGGAGAGCCCATCTTCTTGATCACGTGAAGAAAGTGAGAGATCCTTTCTCTTGTTCCCCCCGTCAGATAAAGATCCAGCATTGGCCACGGGCTCACCAGTGCCATGGCACTTCCAGCACTGACCTGAGAGCTTTCAAGGTTTTTAGGAGAGATTAGACCTTCATAAAGAAGGACATCCCACTACACAAACTAAAGTAATACTTAGTATGCTTCAGGCCACAAACCAAATCTCCAACTTAACGTGCTCATTTTAAAGAGACGATGCTATAATTTTCATTACCGGCTTTCCTGCACTGCTCTCCAAAGCGTTTAGTACAGTTTCACAAAAAAGACCCCACGCAGGTTCAATAGTCCTTGGAGAAATCACAATCCTTTTTACCCACATCAGGTTGGAGGCAGGGGAGAAGCCTCCCCTGCCCTTTCCCATGCTGTTCAGACTCCAGAGGACAGAAGACTCTCACCCATTTAGGCTTCACCTGAACAAACACATTTACGTTCACACACTTCACCAGATAAATGCTCCCTGCCACCAGCCCCACCAATTCTTACCCACCCACATTTCTTACTGTTCAGGAAATCTACAGCATTTAAACAACAAACCAACAAGACCAAGGCTGCACCTCTGCCAACACTACATTTACGAGCTAACAAACAACCCCTGTACCTTCTAGCCAAAGAGCTACACACAAGGTGCTTCCTAAACTTCAAGTGTCCCCATGTTTACATTCTGGACTTACGTGAATACTGATGGATGTGAAGAAGAATCACTTAATGCTTGAGTATAGTTCTAGAACTGCTTTATTAACATTTCTGTCCTCTCTTAATTGGAGAAATTTTCTCCTCTGCCCCAATGTTGAGATTTCACTTTTTACTTTCAGTTTTTCAAGTTTTTGCTTCCACGCCTCTCCCCTTCTACCTTTTTTCAGATTTTTTTTTGCTCTCTTCTCTGCTCATTTTCAACTCAGTTGTCCAAAGACTCAAGTCTATCAATTGCTCCAAATACAGAGTGAAAAAAAAAAGTGTTTGAGAATGAGCAGATGACGGACTTCAAGACCATCACTCTCCCAGGAAGCAGGTCTACAGTCCCACACTTCGTGGAAAGTTCACAACATTACAGTATAGGGATTTTCTTAGAAAAAAAATCTGCCGTTTGACTGCAAATACATTTTATTTATATAAAAATATATATTTTGGATTTATATATTAAGATATAATTGCAATATAGCAGCCACAACATGTGTGCTTTTAAAAACAGGGGGCTCTCAGCTCATAGGGAGGTATACTGGCCTTAAGAAACAGTCCCTAAGCACTGCCTGCTCGAATGTATAAAGCATGGGAACAAACAAGTAGCCACCTCTTAACTAGGACTTTTACACTAGCTTAGCATGCAAACATCACTCTATCTTACCTGCATACAAAAGTAATCAACCAAAGTTGTACCTCATTAGCAGGTTGAATAATACAGATTCTGAAGAACAGCAGATCTCTCTAACCTGTAATGTAACGAGCTCTCCAGATTCACTGTCCAAAGGAACTCCACCCATGATACGGAATTTTCACGACATTTTTTTCAGTTCTAGAAGTTCAGATTGGGCCATGAGAGAATAGCTCCTGATCTCAACCCAACTGGCATATACCCAAACACACTTCATTGTTCTAACTGCAAGCACACGTAAGACCAGAGTCTCAGCCCATCTTTTTATTTATTTAAAGTTAGACATTCTGCTGCTATATCTTAAGACATCGCTTTTCTTGCTGTAAAAGCCATAGACAGACTCCAGCTTTTGTACAAATACACACACACATATGTGTCATGCCAAAAGCCGAGTCAAATGAAATGGACCAAGTTCCCTGTGAGTTGGTCAATTCTGTATCAGCGAAGTTCTGACAATTCACAAAATCAGCTTCCATCTGTCAATTACTGCATCTAAAGAGCATATTTCCCATTTCCCACTCTGCCTCAAAGCAGGATGGCAGAAAGAAAAAGAAAGGGAAACATCACCAATTTCTCTTCCTCCAAAGCATCTGCCCCCAAAAGATATTGATCCTTGGAGATGTCAAAGTTAAACTAAAAAAATAGGGTTGAAGGAACTGTGTAAGTATGGAAGTCCCAGAAAACACAATACGCAGAGTTAGAGAATAAAAATACCACTGAATACTAAAATCACCATAACATCAAGCAGGGGTATCAAGTCCTTCAATTAGAGAGAACTGCAGTAAGACTTACGCCACAACACATAGCATCTTACTTGTGAAAGGGAACGTGCCGAGCGTTACAAAGCAGGTCCTGCAGCACTAGGTGTGGAGCAGGCACAGGTCTCATAGTGCTCACAGAGCCACAGAAACAAAGCAGACTGTAAAGAGTCTTCCCCTTGTACTGTTTCCTGCCATGCCTTCAACTGACTACCTGCTCCTGTTAGATTCAGCACACTTCAGCTAAATCAGTCAAAGTAGCTTGTAGAGAAGATAAGAACAGACCCTGGTGGCTGGATCCTTTCATCCACAGAGCTCTGAAAATACACTTAAACATGCACTCACCCAGCGGGGGATCACAGGTCTGTGTGTCAGTGTCCCGAGGCACGGCAGCCTTGTACTTTTTCCACGCAACCTTCTTGGCTGTTTGAACACTCATGATCAAGCTCAGCCTTTGAAAAACAGGAAAGTGAAGATGGAGAGGAAGTGCACGCGAACACCCGCACCAGAACTGCATGCCGGGATTCGAGGGGGAGGGAAGCGTTGGTTTCCCTCAGAGGGTTTGACACATTCAGTCACACCGTGACTGAAACCATCCAGGAAACAAACCTTTCTAAAAGCCACGTATAAGCAAGTAACAAGTTTCAAGCGAATTAAGGTATTTCTCCTCAGAAACAGATGAACACACCGCTTTGCTATTCCTTATGAAAACAGAAGAACACTCGAGCTTTCAAGCACTGACAAGTCACATCCTACGTGCAGAAAACAGGAAAGAAGGTGGCAACTTTCCTTTTCTGTTCAAACCGTCTGGTCAAATGTACTTATTTTAAGAACCCTAGGTATTTTTAGCATTTACTTTGCAAGAAGCATGCAATATTACTAAAACACTGGTTTTCCCCACATGCTTGTTAGGACGTGAAACCAGAACCAGTCTGCAAGGTGAGCAGCCATGCCATTTAATGGTACTTCAGAAGATCACAGGAAAACTTTAATGCCAGATTTCAGCATAAAAAGTCCCACAGATATCCTCGGTGTGGATGCAAGAATCACAGACTGTGACTAGGTATGAGATTTGCACTGTGCAGTAATTCCAAACGAGACAGACCCCAGCCTACCAGAGCAGGAGGTTAATAATAAAAGGCTACGACAGCATCAGAGTTACTTTACAATGGGCCTTCAAACTGTGGTTACTGTCGGTACGGAAGGGGAATCTAATCCCTTGACCTTCAACATCCTGTTGTCAACTTTATAATCAGATGGAGAGGACTTTCCATTCCGTACCTTTGAAAGACGTGGGATTCCAAATTCTACATTTTGGGATATTGAGCCGTACAGAATTCCAACAGTCACAAAAGAGTAATGCAAGAGAAGGTTAAATATAGCACAGAAATATGGGTGTTACAGTGAGGGAAGAGCTGTACACAGAAGAACTGGTTTCAGCAGCAGAAGGACAAGTGCTATTTGATTCGCCTGTATTGGTATATTCTGCTGTGATGGCTGTTCTAATTACAGCTTTTCTCTCTTAATTAGGATCCAGTTCACCATCACATACCTGAGAGACACTGCTGGAGGACAGGGCAGGAAAATATAAGTAAATGTATAAAATCAGTATTTTTCTAAGTTTACTGGGGGCAGGAATTAGTCTTACTTTGTTTTGTGGGGTGGGGTTGCTCCCGGCCCCCTCCAATTTTAAGAATTCCTCAAAGCTGAAGACTGAAAAATGCACACAAGAAGAGTTTTGTTTCCATGAACAAGGACAATCGCATATTCATGGGTCTAAATCAGACTTTTGTATCCCAACATTTCTGTGGACCATGCAAGCAAGAGCAACATGAAAAGGTAATAAAGTTTTAAAACTAGGATTCCTATTATTGAAACAAAACTAAGATGATTTATTTTGCCACAGCAAATACAAATCTAAACCTTACCGTACAAATCACTTTAAAAGCACAAGAAAGAGACATTGCCAATTCCACTAAGCACATGATGACAATTAGCAGTCAGCTATCCACACATGCCAGAATTACTACCAACAGCCCCTCAACTCTGCTTTTCAGGTCCTGATGAGACTGGTCTGCACTCCCTAGGAGAGCCCCCCTGTTAATCCCACACCTCATCTTACCTACTGCAGACAGGCCCTGCCTCCTCCTCCCAGGCGAGGCCTAAACCAAATCAAGACCTTCTCCATCAGGCACTTGCCAAGACTGAAAGATAGGCACAAGCTCCAGGAGTTGGCTGTCATTACAACACTGGGGTTTCCCACTCCTCAGTGAAGAAAAGGCACGCAGACAGCAAGGGCTGTTAGACCAACACCATCTCTCCCTGAGCTTCAGCATTAAGGTATTAGAGGGGCTGAGGGAAGCCATCGATTCACCACAGCTTCCAAAGAATTTATACTATGGAACTTTGCCTGCCACTGCAAGTTACATACCGCGCGTTAGAGAAGTTGCTTTAATCTAACAGCAGGTTTTATTCCAAAAATCCAACATTTCAATAAGATATACTGAGACTATTTATTACCTTAAAAAAAGTATTGGGGGAGGGAGAGGGAGTGGTTATGTTTTAAATTATTCAATTTAAACATAATGTCTTGCCTAAACAGAGACAGGTTCTGATGTGAAATAGTGTTACTAATTCTACATACAAAGAAGTTAGCTTTAGGACAGCTTTTTTTTTTTTTTAAAGCCGATTTTTAAAACATGAGGTTAAGACCTTTGCCAAAAGCTAAAGTATTGGGTGTGAAACTCATGCATTAACCACAAGAGGTGATAAGCAAGAAAGAAATGGGAGCTTTTGGGGAAAGTAATATTAGAAGAAGGCAAAAGAGGTTTGCTTTTGTTTGTTTTCCTAAACAAACTCAAGAGTTCAACACACTCACACACACTCTCCATAAAACACTTCATTCACTAGGAGATGGTCTATTCCTACTACTACTGCATTCAATAGGCCATTTATTTAGCAGCTCTCTGCCTAAACTATGTGCTCTCTTTTATTCACTCTGGTGTTGACAGCAGTAATCAAATTTTGTACATACCACCGACTCTATTATAGTTCAACAGCAGCTGGCTGTCTGCCTAGTCTTCTTATCGTCATGTAAGATAAAAAAGACCAGCCAAACAGAGCAGCTGAAACTACAGTAAGAAGCAAAAAGTAGAGTCAAGCCTAAACAAAAGTCTAGTAAGGAGAAATCACATGCTTTTATGCTTACCCATGTATTACAAATCATGGGAGAAAAGTAAGGCTAGGCTCAGCACAAGACAAGTTAACTTTACCAGTTTTCAGAACTGCAGCTTAGATGGCAGCTCGGACCTTGCAGAAGAGAAGGACAAAGCCAGCACCAGATTCAAAGTGAAATTAAAATTCACAGTTGCATGCAGTAATTGGAACAGAGGACAACATCCTTTAATTACAAATATCTCCCGTAAGCAATACAGTTATCTAGAATGAGATTGGTTTCCATTTCTTCCTTGCCATCTGGTTCCGGGGAGCCTTCCAAAGAGCCCTGAATGCCTTGACTTGGAGAAGAGGAAATTGGCTTTGTTTTCACTGCCTGCCTCCTCCCAGCTTTGTTCCAGGCAGGGCCTGGTTAACACATCTCTGAACTTCCACCCTTCCAGACAAGTTGGCAAGAAAAGGCTGGTTTTATGGAGGGGGTAAAGAGGGAAAAAAAAAACTGAGAGGGTTTCTTATGTGGTAGAACAAGAAAATACAGAGAAGGAAGGTGAAGGAGGAACTCTGTTGCAAGAAAGCCAAGAGCTTTTCTCCTTCCTAGAGACAGAGCACGCTTCTGCAGGGTTTCTGAGCTACCTCTCCAGCCCTACCCCTCCTAACACTGCTATAATGAGCTTCTAGTTGAGCGCTTCTCACGCTGTGTGACATTAACACCCCATAATTTTGTTCAGGATGTTTTATTTCACCACAACATGACAGACTTTTTTTCCACTGGCCTGACAAACATGTTTTGAATTAGCAGACCACCCAACGCTGGATCTTCAGCGAGCAAATAAGAGAGCTTAGAGGATGCTGAAAAGGCAATGACAGGAATTTAAACAGAAAGCAATGTTTTGAGTGCATTTTGATGGAAACTGGTAATTAGTTTAACCTCTGCTCCCAGGAAGCCCACAGCAACAGCAACATCAAATGGATAACGAAGAGCACTTATCTCAGTTGCAGCCCCTTTTGCGCAGCAGGTTCATGGCAGCATAAAGCACTCTGAACATAGTTTGCAGCACAGGAACTAGAACTGGCCTCACTACTGTGGAAAAGGAACATGGTTTTGAGTATTGCAGCTGTTAGAGCACCACGGTAAAGATAACGTGCTGATACCATCGCAGCGCTCACACGGACAGCTCCAACAGCAAACACTTCCAGCACACAGTGTTTTAGTAATGTTGGGCTTGACACATGGTGCCCTTGCACTCATAGCACTCATGTGGCTGCTGCAACTAACCAACTGGCTCATCCTGCAGAAGGAAATACCAGGAATTATAGATAAAGTGTGACATCCACAATTTTAGTTATTCTTATCTGGGGGAGGGCAGGCGGTGCAGAGGGAAGCATCCTTTAGCCTCTTGTACAGATACTAAAGGGAACGTTTCAAACATAAACTCAGTTAAATTTCTAGAGCACGTTAGTCTGCAGGACGTGTTGGTTACACTGCAGTCATACCTGGGAAACTCAACCAGCACCACCCTTCCACAGAGCACCCTGAGCCTCCTCTGCTCCCAGCAGCACCAGAGGAGCCGGGGCAGGTCCAACAGGAGGCACAGCTGCCTGCCACGTTTTTCTTCTCATTTCAAATGCTGAGCACTCCTCCTGAGAAAAGGCTCCTTCCCCCTTGTAGGCACCTTTATGAAACAAATCCTGATCGATCCCAGATAGACACATGGCTTGGTGCTTGTACACTGGGGCGTGATGTGTATTTCAGCAGGAGCCCAGTGCCTGCTGGCCACAGCCACAGGACAGTGCCTCCTTTTGTAAATGCCCGTTTCCGCCTCTGAGAACAAAAACATCTCAAAACTTTCTTCTGAATTTCATAGGGATTTTTTCAATAGAATGTATCTTTTGATACATTGTTATAATTTAGAAAGTGTGGGCTGGAAGAATGACAAACCTGCAAGATTTCATTCTTACCCGCAGTTACGTGGGTTGATCTACTTTTGAGTGGGCTGCATAGGCACCCATTCTGGTCTGCAGCAGTTAAGTGTAGTTGTGATAAGAAATGCTGGCCAAGATGAACACCGGGATAGAGAATACTCACAGAACAGTCCCGTCAGCAGCGTGAAATTAACCAAGTACTCCAAAGCCTATAGGCATGTGCATGGCTAAAAGCACTAGAAGCAACGTACACGTACCGCCACGCACCATATGCATATATACACACTCTGAGCAGCAACAGACCTTGCTAAGCCAGGAGGAGCAGCCATCCCACTCCTCTCAGTGTTCAGAGGCACTTGGATAACACCCTCGATAATGCTTTAACCTTTGGGTGGCTCTGAGGTGGGCAGGCAGTTGGGCTAGGTGGTATTGGAAGGTCCCTTCCAACTGAACTATTCCCTAAATGACGAAGCTCTCCCCAAGTAAAGCAGTGCTAAGGTGCTAGGTTTCACCTTGGGGCAGGCAGAGGGAACAGGAGGAAGGCTGGGGAGCACTTCTGGAGCACATGCAAGCCTGTGGCCCTCTGCTTGTCAAGGGACCCTCAGCAAAGGAAGCCTCTACCAGCTAATGTTGCCTTTATCCTGAAAGCAAAACCACGCTGCCTGATTTCCTGCTGCTGGGGATGAAGGAGGGAAGATGATCACTCTTAAGTTTATCACAAGCATATTTCCACAGTGGTACAGAGTGATGATTGAGGGGATGGTGGTTAGCAAGTGCCACGAGTAACTGTAGTATCAAGCACCTAGAAGGTGGATGTTTTTATTTCTGTGTCCTGCAATGACACTTGGGTGATCAAATAGCACCCTGCGAGGCATTAACTCTTCAGCTGTACCAGTTAGAGCACACAATATTTATTTTTCTATTGCCACTGAACTATCAGAAGAACACATGTTTATTATCAATCTTTTTAGAATTAGCATGACATTTCTCCCAACCAGACGATCTACTTCCCTCCCCATGCGCAACAATGGATTTTATTCATCCTTTTCCAAAAAGAAAAGCCACACAGGGCAAAGGGAAGGACAGCATCTCAAGGAGCTGTTCTGTCTTCTGCAGCAACCACTGCTGGAGTACTTCAGACTTCCCACAGCAACCAGGCTTGGATGGGAAGCTGTGTTACCCAGGAAAGGAGGGATCCACAGAAATGCAGGAAGCCATCCGGAGCCCTCAGCCCTCCCAGTCCATCACTGAACAGCACGAGTATTGTAGAGAGCTCCCCGAACTAAACAGGCTGTCTTAGTCCAGAAAGCTAAGAGCCAGTAAGAAACCATCAGAGGAACCACAGGACTAAGCGGAAAGACATCTGCTCACTGCAGTTATATGGATGACTGCAGGCAGCTCAGGGACAGCCCTCCTCCAAGCAGCTTCTTGTCCATTAGCACGCTTTGACAGACTCATATGAGAAGTTTGGCTCGTTTATGCTTACTAGACTTAGTCTTTTCCATCATTTTTCGTTGCAATTGCAGAGAAGAGAGTTAACACTGGCACACAAACCTCTCCAGATGAGCCCTCCTCTCTCCAGAAGAGGAAACTGTCTCCTGCTAAGGGTCCCATAAAAGCATCCCTCCTCCTCCTGGAATAACACTGCTGTTATCTGAGTAAATAAACAGAGCAACAGCATGCCTCCTTGGCTCAGGGCAGGCAGGCTGCACAGGAGCCAGCACAGCTACGCTGCACACAATGAGGCTTTCCTGAAAGGCTAAGGACCACAAAAGGGTGAAGACCACAAAAAACACACACCACCACACACAAAATGTGTGCTCCAGCTCAGCCTTCTGTAAATCCTCCAGCCAACTGCAAACTTACTATACCTCTTGCTAATTTGTCCCAACAGTTAAATGATGCTGAATGGTAAACAAAACAGAACAGCTTCTCCAGAGGTTACTGTACACACAAAGTCATGGGCAGAGATGTGACAGCGCTGAGGACAGGTGTGCATCCTTTCCAAACACTGTGCTCTGCCTCAAGCCCCATGCCTGTGCTCCCAGGCAGCCAGGGACCGTCCCATCCTGCACACCAGCTGAGGAGCTAAGTGACAGCCGGGCCAGCAGACACCCCTCCTAGCTCCACACCACACAAACTGCACGGAGAGCAGAAACGTGGTGGGAGGAGGACTGGGCAGGGGCAGGCAGCTAAGGGACAATAAGGGATTCCATTCTGCAAGCCAACAAAAGGCCGCGTGTTCCCATCCTCGCTCGCTTGTTTTCAAGAATTACCAGCAAGCTCTGTGCATATCCTTTGCAGGCTTCTGTCAGGTCAGATGGAAAACAACAGGCTCAGCTATTCGAGCTCAAGTGTGTGGAGGAGTAATTACCAAAGCTCCACTGGACAGAAGGATTGCATTCTTTTATTCTCTGCATGCCACCACCCACTAAGAAATCATAATAAAATTCACAGAAACCCTGTAAGCAAAGCCAGCACTGCCACACAGGAGTTAGCCTGCAGTCACTCAGTACGCATCCCAAAAACTCCACCTGTACCTCTCATGAGGACAGTGATGCTTGGATGCTGCTACTGCTGTCACCTGTATGGTTTTTGTCATCAGCACAACCAAGCACTACTTGAACTTAAATCACATGCAAACCTTGAGATACTGCCCCAGGTACCATAAGTTTTAGGAAGTCCTCCTGTGCAGGTCCTGCAAATCACACATTCCCAAGCCTGAGAAGTGAAGCCCCCAAACAATTGTTGCCTCAAAATTACCATAATCCAACATAGCATTCTCTCGTAAATATTCAGTATTAAAAATATGTTTTATTCCTGATTTTAAACTACTTTGAGGCTTGAAAGATGCTCATGCTACAGTGACACCATTATCGGTCACCTAGTGAAGCATCACACCTTAAACCTGTGGTGTGAGCAGGTACATGTGCTCGCTCTCATCACTCACCTGAACACCGGCTTTTCTGCTCTTCATTCCCCCTCACCACCCATTTTGTGCGATTTGTTATGAATCCATATGACATTTACTGGAACAACCTTACAACAGGCTAAATAACACTGTATGTTACTTTAACAAAAGCATTTTGAACCTGAAGCCTTTAAATTCAAAGGAAGGAGAAGAGGAAGAATATTCTACGCTGACAGCTTTAATGTATTTCACAATTTGTATACAGTGAATATATTCATACTTACAATTATTACATGAGTATGCAATGCACGAGTAACTCTGAAGAAAGGTTTTACACAGAGCAGATGTGATTATGGTTCTGAAATACCACGTACCACCTTGCACGCTCAGGACCCTCATTCCATTCAGCTGACAGGCTTTTCTAATCTCCCCAGCATGCAATGTAAAGCACCCTAAGTGGCACACCACGTTTGCCCATTTGTTCCCTGCTTTGTCTAGTCTTTCCTACTGTTCTAATTGCTGTTGTTGCTGCTACCAGGTACTGCGTAGGTGTTCTCAGAAGGTTTATTACTACCTTAACTTCTCTTTCTCAAGCAGCAACAGGGTGCTGCTAAAAAAAAAAAATTAAAAAAAAAATCCCATTTTTCTCTGCAAGACTTTCAGCACAGAGGCAAAAGCCAACCAACAAAGCTAGAACTGCAGCAAGTTGCACTCAAGTTGTTTAGAGGTATACTTTCAGCAGTCTTTTCCTCCTCCTCTATTTGTGTTGGAGTTCTACCAACATATAAAGAAAGAGGCAAAAAACAAAACAAGTTGTATGCCAATTGCAACCTACGGATGTAAATACAAGCGTGCAGCCCTCCGGGTCCTTTGTTACTCCACCTTCAGCTTGCCCTAGATTTGAGCAGTTCTGTATCATACCTGCACTCACCCTGACATCAGACGGCGTTTGTTACATAATGCAGTGTGTAACTGCAGCATTCCCACACATCTATACTTCCATATAAACTTTTATACTGTTTACATACAGTTCCCTCACTCCTAGTTTGACAGTTATATAAATGAAGCATTATAAAGTTTCATTGCTGCTTTGCTTTTTTTAAGCATTGCATCAGGACCAGATTAAAGAGAACAAAAAAATCTGCTTGTAGGTGCTTTTTTGTGTGCGGTGTTTTAAAAATCACTGTCAGTTCTGACACACTCTACTCCCCGTTACACAGTTTTCTGTCAAAGTCACTTCCTAATCACAAAACAACTTCACATCAGCCACAGGAGAGAAAGAGGAAAACACACACACATCTATGTGCGTGTGTATGTATATATACATTATATATATATACACACACAAAAAAAAAAAAAAACACTCTTCTCCCTCAATCCCTTCTTTCCATGTGATTTTCATAAACATGGAAGAAAGAGATCCTCATGATAACGGCTTTTATAGCTTAGATCTTAAGATGAGTACAGTGTTTTAGGAGAACTTTGGCTAGGTTTATTGTAAGTCAGAGCTTTGTACAGGTATAATTCAACTGTTTGCTTTTTTTAATGTTATTAAGCAGCATCAAAACAACTACCTACCTACGGTAAAATTTGTGCTACTGAGTGTGTGCAAGGCCCTAGGTCACTGAAAAGCAGCTCTGGTGGAGAGGCAGTTAAATGACTGCCAACAGTCACAAAGCCACATTACTCAACAGTTTTTAGAAAACTTCTGTACTGGGTCTGGCTGGGATGTTAACTTTCCCTGCAGCAGCCCATACAGTGCCATGCTCTGCACTTGTAGCTAGAACAGCAGCGTTATCACACCAGTGTTGTGTCTGCTGCTGAGAAGTGCTGGCACAGTATCAGGACTTTCTCTAACCCTCCTGGGGGGTGGGCAAAAAGTGAGAAAGAAACATCCCCAGGGCAGCTGACCTAAACCAACCAAAGAGATATTCCATCCCATATGATGTCACACTCAGCAATAAAAGGTGGAAGAAGGAGGAAGAGGGGAGGGGTGGGCTTTCGTTGCGAAAACGTCTGTCCTCCTCGCGAACACCAGCTATGTGCGTTGAGGCCCTGCTTCAAGGATGTGGTCAGGCATCGCTCATTTGTGGGAAGTAGAGAATAATTTCTTTCCTCTGCACTTCCATATAGCCTTTACTTGTTTTGTTTTACTGTTCCCTTCCCCCTCCCTTTCCTTTTTTCCCTTTAGTTGAATTGTTAATTAATAATATTTCCTTAATATATATATATATATATATTTCCCTTTAATTAAATTATCCTTGTCTCAACCCGTGAGTTGTTCTTTCCTTTACTTCTTCCCCTCCTCATCTGAGGAGGGGGAGCGAGAGAACAGGTGTGGTGTTCAGCTGCCCAGTACAGTAAAACCACCACAACTTCTTTGACTCAATCCTTTATATCCAGCTAACAACACCCAGTCCTGCTGTTTTCCATCCCCTATCTGTGTCCTCACTACCTCCATATACTCAACTACTCCTTCCACAAATAAGAACCTCACTGATGTTTAAAAAGGAAATTAAAAAAAAAAAAAAAATGAAACAGCTCTCAATACAAATCCCATCACAGGACAGTTCATTCACTCTTAACTCCCACTTGCTCATCAGGTTCACCGCATCCCAGCACAGTCCCAGTGAGGCGTGCAAAAACCCCTCTCAGCACTGCAAGCAAATACTGCACATCCCCTGGCTCTGTCCCTCGCAGAAGACGAGCAGGCGAAGCAGCAGAGCACAGGACATGCTCCAGGCAGCACCAGGTGAGACCATTGAACTCCCATCAGCGAGCAAAGCCAGGCAGGCACATGAGGGTGAGACATTGTCACGACAAACCTGCCTTACACGTGTCCCTGTGATGCCGTGTCAGCAGCCAGACAGACCAGGAGCCATAGGCATCCCCAGCACAGGGTTTCGGCTAAGCACAGCTCTGCAGCAGAGAGCTTTGCCAGCTCCCACGTCTAGGTCCATCAAAGAAATGAGGGCAGGGAAGCGCCCTGGGCCTGTCCCAGCCCTTGCTGCCTTCCCTGGGAACTGGGTGGAATTACTCCAACATATTTCAAACCCAGTTTTTCAATATTTAGTAGGGAGGAGGTGGACAGTACAAGCGTATGTGTC
Source organism: Nettapus auritus (assembly GCA_011076525.1). Taxonomy (NCBI): domain Eukaryota; kingdom Metazoa; phylum Chordata; class Aves; order Anseriformes; family Anatidae; genus Nettapus; species Nettapus auritus. The sequence continues at coordinate 48,431,888 of CM021767.1, read as the reverse complement.
CAGCTGCAGATAGCAAGAGGTTTGCAAATACTATGGGAACACCCAGAGCTCCTCTCAGTTACTATAAAGGCCATTCCATTCTCCACACCCTCAGCAACCAGTTCCAGCCAAAACCACTGAGGGCACTCTACTGATGCAGTCAGCTCGCCATTTGTTCCACTGTTTCAGCCAACCAATCTCAGCAGCAGCCTGCTTCCAAAACGGCTGAGCAAGTTAAAACCACTGCTCCAACCGAGAAGCCTGCTCAAAGGTCCTGCCAGAGCAGTGGTGACAACAGGAGGGGAGTCCTAGCATGCCACTTGTAAGCCATGGACAGCATGTGGCCATTGCTGGTCCACTCACCTCACAAACCCCAAGGATGGATCACAGATGCTGTGAGCAGGTAACAGGGTTTACGCATAAGTTTCCCCTCACCTGAATTCCATCTTCTGTCACAAATGAGACATGCCAGAAGATCTGTTAAGATCTGGGAGGAGACAAGGCCTGGCCAGATTCACGTTTCTGCTGCTGCTGGAGTGTGAGGAGGTTCGAGGTGCAGCAACCTCAAAGCCACGTAGGTATGGGAGGTGGAAATTGAGCAGTAAGCACTTCTAATCCAGCCTGCTGCCTACAAAAATGGTACAGGGAAACTGGGAGCTCCACTCCAGGCTTTTTTTCTGAAGATAAAAAGGTCAAACGTGGTAATTAAGCTTCATGACTAAAACCACAAGAAGAATAAGGAAGTTTCCATTTCATTTGCTTCAGCTTGCTCTACCCTGGAAGCTCCCACTGCAGCACGCTGGCAGCAGCCTGTAATCACTAATTCCCACCCAGTGCTCCCATCTACCCTCCCATCCACCTCAGCTACAGCAGGCATTCTTTAGTATCTGTAACAAATTTGATGGATATTAAAGCTCCTGCCAAAGAAGGCTCAGTTGTCAGGAAAACTACAAGTCAGGATAATGTTAGAAAAGCTTTGTGAACACTGCAAGTACAAAGTAGTGATCCCATCCAGGACAACTTCACACAAATGCAGCAGAAGTGTTCCAAGCAGCCAGCTTGAACAGATGTTCTCCAGAACGGCTCTGGGATAACCCAAGTGTCTTTACATTGTGCAAGCCAGAAAATGTGCACTGCAGAGATCAGCTTAATCAAGAGACCTTCTGGACTGCTCTCACTATCCTCCAAGTGCCCTCCAGCTACGCAGTGCAGAGTGCAGCCCTCCAAAGTCAGTCGCTCCTCCCTGGCACTCAGCAACCAGCAGCAATTGATAGACAAGGTAGGAGGGAAAGGGGCGGATCACCGCATATATAAATCCCCTGTGTCTATACACAAAATCCATTATGAAAGCGTGAGCTAGGGAAACTAGAGGAACTGTATGCCTCATGTTTGCATTAACAAGTCAGTGTGAGACCTTTGGCTAGGATTTATGAAGAACGCATGCAGGAAATGGAAGAAAAGAAGTCATAAAGCAATTCCCTTGTTTAAAAAGCTGAGCACACAGTGGAGTTGGTTAGCTTACAACACCATACAAACAGGAACCACAAGGAAGCTACACACACGATGCTTCAAGGCTGAGTCAAGTTTTGATTTCAACGAAGCCAAGCTCACAGGAGCAAGCCTAGCACAGCCACCACAGAAGTGCACAAGGCCCCCAGCAGCACAGGTACCTCTTGCTTAGAGTGAGGCCAAGATTTTCCAGCATGTCCATGAAATCACCCCTCATCCCTGCTCAGTTGAGCAACTCAATCACAGCTTCCACACTCACAAACAAGAAAGTACACAGGCGAGGAAGGAGAAAGCAATATTATAGAAGGACAGGAAATTTTAGCTAGGAATGCCCAGATTCTGACCCTGACCAACAAAAGAGATGTAGCATATCTTGGACCAAGCAGAAAACCAGATATCAGCTTGTCTCCAAGAGGATCAGAAAACAGCAGTGAATCATCTATCCATGCCCCCAGAGACTGGATGGTGCACAAATAAGAGAGAAACCAATGGGTGTCAGCCAATAAAGACGCCCACAATTAACCTTAGGAGCTGCTCTTACCAAGTGTGCAGAGCAGCTGAATCCAACACCCATACAAGAGTTGGGAGAAGTGACTGAGATTGCTCTTCACTTCAGATATCTGAGACGGCCAGGAAAGGGTGAGGGTCGGGGGTGGAAGGGAACCAGGAAAAGAGCAGCAATAAGTACTAACCCACAGAGGCTGCATATCTGAATTCCCTCAACTGTTTGGGCAAGAGACACTGTTTCTCGTCTGTACCTACTAGACCAAGCCTTGTGCAACGTAAAGATCTGCTGCTGCATTCAGGTCATCATCCAGCAGCTAGAACAACCCGTCTGCCACTTTTCTGAATTTCTCTCTCTTTATGAGTCTCTTTCCTGATGACTCAGAAGACTTAATAGAGTTAAGGCATTTCTTTTTAAAGTAAGTGAATAAGAGAGAATACATACTCTCCATCTGGCATACTTTCGTTCTTGAGGAAAGAATTCCAGTCACGACCTAGAAAGTTACCACTCAGGACCAACAGTATGTTCCACAAAATTGAACAAAAAAAAAAAAAAAAACCCACCTCAGAATTGTGTATACCAGTTTTTATACCAAATTTCAGGTGATTTTAAAAAAGATTGCATGTCATCAAGTTTATATGAATTGTTATCATTCAAGGTTTTCAGCCACATCCCCTATTTCCCCAGGAGCCCCCTGCATAACCTGGACATGGCAAGGAGGTAAACCCACTCCCTCGGGCTGGTTGAGCTGTGCCAGCAAGGCAGCACACACGTGCTCCTGGGCATGTGTGCATGCTCCCGTTGCTGAATGCCTCCAAGACACCCTGGCTAGATGGGAACAGCTTGGGCAGGAGGTCAAAAAAGCTGTCTCTACCACCAGCTGCTGTGTCTCTGTGGGCATGGACAGGTCACAAGAACTCACGCCCCAGCAAGAGATGGAGAAAGCACTGATTAGTACCAACAGAAGGGTTTATCATCCACCCAAGCAAACCACTGGAAACACCCTGTTACAGGCAGACTTCTGACAAAAAAATCTCAGATCCGCACAGTGCTGTATGGTTATTCTTAACTTGAAAGGACCGAATAACTCCTCAGGAATTTCACCATTTCCAAATGGAAATCCCAGAAGGGAAACATCTAGCTGCATGTGTGTGTGTATACACCAATACACACCTCTTATCTTTAAGCACATTACAAAGATGACAGAAAAACCACCATTGCATCTTGCTCCATTACTTAAAAAACACTGTCTGATTCTGTGGTTGTGTTTTACACATCAGGAAGAAACCTCCAAACCAAAGGTATGTCAACACATTTTTTGGTTACTTTACCATTCATTCTGATGCAAGGGAGGGGCAGGAACAGGAGCTTTTTAAAATGTGTTGCTCCCCTGAGGGCTAAAATTCGTGAAACATGTTTTTCAGAAACAGCTTTTTCTTCCCTGAAGCTCTCATCTCCATCCCCCTATCCTTATAATAACCTCAGTGGGTACAACACAGCACATTTGCTTATCCTGGCCTAATATATGTTGTATTTTGAATTTTATTTGGGGCCAGTTCTGCCACTTAAATTTTGTTGCCTTTCTCTAAAAGTTACCATCCTGGTGGACTCTTTTACACCCATGTACTGCTTATTAAAAAAATAAGTTATAGGAACATAATAATCTTTGAAACCTCTACCTTTTTGTGTTATGGAAGGCTTAGTCCACATCTGCAGTGATGAAACAGACAGGAGCAGGAAGTCATGTTAAGCTTTTTCTGTTTGTTTTCTTTTATGATTTGTTTGTTTTCTTAAGAAAAACTAGGCTGCAGTGCTAAAGATCAAGGCTGATCTTCCTGGATGTCCTTGACATCTTCCTGGACAAAGGCAGAGATCTGAGTTACGAATAACCTGAACATCACATGCATCTGTCAAGCCCAAGGTCTGTGACAATCAGAAGAGGCACAGAGGAAACTGATTTTATAGTTCTTTCTGATTATGAGAGAAGAAAACACTATTCCGCAGTACAGGTAGGCCTCACCTGCACAGAAGCCAGTTCCTTGACAAATCAACAGCAGCCACTGTAAGACAGTATCCCAAAATTATAATTTTAGCATAAAGAGGTCTTTAGGACTTCAAATTTCAGCTGCATATACATCTTAAAGAACACCATTTCTTATCAGGACAAAAAGATGAGTTAGATAAGATTGTTCTGACATTAAGAGCTGCATAGATTGAAGAACACAGTCAATAAAAGATTCAGCATTTAAAGTACACTGGGTCATTCACCGAAGGCACCAAAGACCTGCACTCAGACAGGAAGAGATAAATTATTGATGTGTTAGGTGTAGCAAATGCATTGTTTTCACTATTGTTCTTTTGTATTAAGTTGTAAGAATTTTCCAAATATTTCCAAGCATAAAAACAGGGAGTAGGTGGAAATGCATCAGCACTGACCCTTGTAGACTAGAAAGCCTGCAGAGAATCATCACTTGGGGTTAAATTTTAAACAGGCCAGGTTACATTTGCATAGGCCTGGTTAATGAAGAAGTGACTGGCAGCGGGTACAACATCCCAGCCTTCTGTCATGCATCTATTTGCCTGCAGACAGCCAAGCTCAGCCCTCCCTTCCCACCCGAGAAAACCCTTATGGGTTACTCCTCCCTCAATATTGCATGGCACTAGGCCCTCATGGTTTGCCCCCGGACGGGTGAAGCAGGGCAGTAGGCCCGGTGCGACTCACACACTGAAATGGAGGCATTGCCCCATCACCAAACCTAGGAATTCTACCCGGCAACACCACACTGTAAATCATGCCTTTTTTATTATTATTTTATTTACAGCCAGCCCTGTTCTCCTGACTTTTATGATTTCCACCACACTGCTAGGTTTGCCAAGCTTTACTCTTGGAAGTGAGATCTCCCTCAGCCCTTGCGCAGGCCCCCTCGGTCTGGGCAGGGTGCCACGGAAGAACAAGGCCATTCAAAGAAGAAAGTCAGCTTGAAAAAATTAAGGCAAAGAAGCAAGCGCTCCTCAAACCTCTCCACGAAATGAAGAATTTCGCTTTAACTGGAAAGAGCAAGCCTCTCCTTCTCCAGCACATTAATATCACCAGCAAGTCAGAACAGAACAAAGGACATTTATCACAGCTGAGACCAACTTGCAATTTCTGAAAAGCCTTTAATAAATGCTTTTATTTTAAAGAGTCTCTAATATGACTACTTGAATTTCAGTGAAACGTAGATATCCAGTGGAGGATGTACAAGGCTTTTCCCCTGCGTAAGCAGTTTAGAAACTGAAGATCTGACAGAATAAATGACAATCCATAATACAAGATGCCTTTGCAGGATCAAACATTGCCAGATTCAACTCTAGACATCCTCATTCAGCATATTTTATGTGCCTTTTTTTTTTTAATATGTACTTTTGCAAAGAAACCACTAACTTTGCATGGAGCAGCTTGTAAGATCCTAAAAAAAATTTCTGCCAAACCTCCTCTATGCCATGGTGTTAATTCTCCACATAAATATTCAAAGATATTCTTGAATGACTGCTGTAAGGCAATACTCTATTCTGTAGCCACACGACCACAGCCACGCTTAGCTCACTGCACTAACTCCACTCCCTGCAAGATCAGGTTGTACAAGTTTTTCTGAGAATTCAGCGAAGTCCCACTGTGATGAGGAGGCAGGAAATAAAGAGCAAGTGACATTGGCCAGCCCAGGACACTTTTATGCCAAGCTTTTTAGCTACCTAGAGTGAAGTAGGAATGTGAAATTCTTCCTTGGAGACGGAGCATACATAAAGGTCCACTTGGCACAGTGTAGTAGCTACTGCTTCTACACTTTCACCCAACTATGAATCAGAAGGAGACCCAAAACTTTTATGTCAGAATGAGCTTCCATATGAATATTTGCAAAGGGACAGAGGGAAAGGCGACCACCCTGTACATCAAGAATCCTTCAAGTACTAAAAAAACCACCAGAAGACCATCATGAGAGCTTAGAGTACCACATCACAACTAAACATGGAAGCTCAACAGCTAAAGATAGACATCTACATCCTCCACAGCTGATCAACAGGTCAAGAACTACACATACTTCAAAGCTAAAATAAGTTTGGGAACGGATGGGTTTGTTTTATACCAAGACAGAGTCTGGGAAAGTGGAGTAATCATAAAGGAAAAATGTAAGATCAGATGCCATTTTCTTCACGTTTTTCATCCATGGTCAAGAGGAAAGTATCATTTTAGAGATTAAATAAAGCAAACGAACTCAATGCCGAATTGGTGTTTTCTACTATTATTTCACCTAGATTTACATTAGATATCTTTTCTTGAGGTTGTCATTTTAAAAGTAGTCACTCTTGCATATATGCATTTTCTTACTTACACAGGAATTTAAAATAAATTATCTTTTTCAAAATTAAATGTGGTTATTCCTATTGAATTTAGTTGTTTATTCTACAGAAGGAAATTTGAAATAGGGTTTTAAGAAACTATTTAAAGCTGAGAGGACTTGTTTAACTAGTTCTGCTTATTATGAAAATGACAAATTATAATCACTGGATGAGCTCTTGTTAAGTTTTTAGCAAAGAAAAAAATCACTCACCTTGTATGAATGCACAACCCTTTATTACAGAGATGCAATTAAAGCTCCTTCCTCTTACTTTGCAAAAGTACAGAGGAGTTTTTGCACAGAAATTGTATAGCAGTAAGTTGCCTATTTAAATAAACAGTGGATGATTATTGTAATGAGCTGGATGACTTTGGAAGACATGACCTGGCTGACCCACCCAGGCTTCTCAGCTCTACTCCAGTCCTGCAAGAGGGGGGGTAAATAAAGATGTCTGAAGACTACTCGGGAAGGAAGTTTGCATGTAAGAAAAACCTATCCCTTGCTTAAGATAGCCAAAGGCTGCCTTATTTAAAATAGTAATTTCACTGAAAACTCCCTTTTGTTCCTGTTTTGTGCATTAATTGAACAGCTGTGCATGAAAACAGTCTGACAAAAAAGGCTTAACCTTAAACTACATCCACCTTATTTAGCAGGGAAAAACTGTTTATCATATACCAATTCTCACTGAAATTAGATTTTACAATTTGACAGACTTTTTCAAAGTCTCACAAGGTACCTTGAAGATTCCAAAAAGTAGCAGAGTTCTATTTATTCATCCAAAAAGAAGATGAAACAGAAATGGAAAAAATATATTCTCTACTAGGTATGCCACAATACAGGCACAAAGCAGATAAAAAGAAGAGTCCTATACAATTCACACACATCTTTTTTCCCCGACTTATAACACTGCATCCTAGATAATAGACGCAGATTAAAATCCACCTCAACAGCCACAGATTCTCAACAAGATCAAACATAATTAATTCAATTGCTTTTTAAAAGACTTCCAGTAACATAAGTTGTGATAATCACAACTCGTCTACTCTGCCAGCTGATAACCCTTTGGCTCTGCTAAATTCAGGACAGCCAAGAATGCATTATTTCCTCCCCTTCATTGTGCTGAGAGTTGAGTCCCAAATGTCTACAGCCTCTTTACATTTTCTCTGGCAGCACAAGAGGTTCTTAATAGGATAGCGAGTGAAGGTCCTTTCAGAGCACTGGAGCAGCATGAAAGGAGCCTTATTGCAAGTGGGAATACCAGGCAGACATAATATCTTGTAAGGAACAAAACCCCTTTTTCTGCCCTCCAGTCAGTAGGAGGAGAAAAATAATTGTGTGCATTTTGGTATAAAGGGGAAAAAAAAAGTGTCAGTTTAGAGGACATAAGGAACCAAATCCATAAAAAAAAAAAAGCAACTTAAACTGTAAGAAACAATAGAGGGTTAACATTTCACAGTTTCTCTCCTCCTTCCCATTTCCCATACCCACACAAATTATGCAGAATACTTTCTGCATCAGGTTGCACCAGTCCCAGTCCACATGAGTTTGTTTCACATGACCACTACAGCAGACTAGCATCCTCCAATTGTGCATTACATCACAAAAAATAATAATAATAATAATAAAATAATAATTATCCCTTTCCTTCTTCCCCTAGACAAGAAAATTGAGTTCAACTGAGAATTATAATTTCTAGTATTTTTATTATATAGGTATGTGAGTATAAGTTAAAGCCAGAGACAACAGGGCCAATAATAAGATCCTGTAACAAAAGGTGGCAAAAACCAGTGTGGAAAACAAAACACCAATGCATTTCTCAGCAGTTAGTCATTTTATCTGAGCATTATAGAGAGACTCTGCTTTCAGCACCTGGCTAATGGTCTCTGCTCTCTCCCAGCTCCCCTTCCCCGATGGCAGCAGGGGCAGTGCTATTGAGGAAAGGACACATCAGCACTTCCAAGGCAGAATATTCCAAGACCTCTTTTTTTTTTTTTCCCCCTCAGACCAAATCAGACTGAAACCAAAGCCTCCATACAAATACACCGCCCAGTGTGAATTACTTTTTCCTAACCAGCTCCAGTGGCAAGATTTGCAATGGCTCCTGTCTCCTCCAAGGACCTGCTCAATAAATTTGGACTAGTTCAGAGAGGACTTCACTGTCAGCCACAGGCTTCATCCTCAAACTGAATTTAATCATCTAAACTAAGGGCACTGAACCCTGTAAGGATGAATGTAACAGCCCAAGACTTCTGCAACCTTATACTGGAAGGAGACAGAGAACAAAAGCAAGTCTGGTATGTTCAAAATAGGTCAAGGTTTGTAGGACCCTTCACTGCTTTCATGCTAGCTTCTTCAGTGCTAACAGCACCACGAACAGTCAGCAAACAAACAAACCATTATCCCATGTGATGTTTTGCCTAGAATAAAATAAATGCATTGGGGTTGAATTATTTTTTCTTCTTGTAAAGCCAGAAACTATAGTATCCTCTAGGTATTACATTACCACCCCAGCTCCTGCTAAAAGTTTATTCTGCCTCAGAAGTGGGGATTACACACTGAAGTTATCCCTGACCTAACCCAGTAACCCCTCATTTCAGGTGTAGCATCAAGTGGACGAGCAAAAAGCAGTTTCAAGAGAAACACTGGAGTATCTGCAAGAGCCTGGAGCTGCAGCGGCAGAGCGCCCTGGAGCAGGCGCTCCGCTGGCACGTTGGCTTGCGGGGCTGGCACCTCCTGCAGCTGCGCTGACTGACACAACATGTACTAGCACGTGAATCCCGGGGGGAATTTAGGAGCCCCAGATGACAGCAACCTCCCCCAGCAAGTTACCAAGTTCAGCAACAGATGAAAGAATACCGCCAGGCCCAAGCTCATTAGCTCTGCACCATGCATGTCCTGTGCCAGGGTTCAGCATTCACTGAGCAGCACCAGGCCAGCCTGGGAACAGCTCTCCAAACACATCCCCCTCATCTCCTCATGTCAAACATGTGCTATGTTTTCTTGCCAAAAGAATCCAGTTATCTCCGTGGTGATGTAATGCCCCTCTACATACAACCCCAAGGTCCTCTTCTTTCAAGACGTCTCAGTCATTTGGAGTCTGACACTGGTATGAACTTCAGGATCATTATCACATCTGGGACTAACAACTCCAACAACAAAATCCCTCTTCCCCGCACTGGGTTTCTGTTCAGAATTGTATCAGAGCTGTTCCTGCATGCAGGCCAGCCACCCCGCAACACAAGGGCTGTTTATCATAATGCTAAGTGCTTGCAGCCACCAACCGCAGCAGTGGCCAGATGACTGCTAATGCCAGCAACACAAGGGTTTGGTTTAGTTGTCTTATTTTTGGCAGGGAAAGGGAGACCAATGCTCCTTTTCTCTAGCTCTTGATTAATGACCTTGCAATGTCTTTCTCCTGGGAAAAATACCAAGGCTTGTTGCAAGCCTGCTCTTCAACTTAGACCAGCATCTTTCAGCCCCAAATTTTGGTACTGATGTCCCAATGCAAGCTTCAGCAGGTGGGCAAGCTTCACAACTCCTCTTTTGGCCTTAAGGCCTGGACACCATCATTAAGCAGTACATCTATAGTGCAGAAATATATACGAACACAATTTTTTCCCCAGAGCGTGTTGGGATTTGGTGCCTGACTTATTATGAAATGCCCTGAATGCTCTCCAGCCCCTACATTCCTCCTGGCCCATCCTCTCACTATGCAATACGCAAGGAATTGGCCACATCTCACCCTACGCTCCTGCCTGGTGCTTAGGGCAATGGTCAGTGGTTCAAAACCATTTGAAGATTCAGACTGGCATTTCAAGAGCAACAAGGCAGCACGAGGGCTCTAATTAAGAGGCAATTACAGGAAAGATGGGCACCACCCCAAATTCCCCCCACCCGCCTAAGACAGTTTTGGAAGAAGTGACACCTGCACATTGGTCAGTGTGCCTGACAGCCGGGATGACTCAGGAGCAGGAACGCTGCGCGGGCTGCAGCCAGGATGAGCCTCCTCCAGCCGCTCAGCACTTCAGTACCAACACCATAATGACCCGGTAGCATGCTTTAGCAGCAACCTGTAGCTATTCAATTAGGCTTTGAGGATGATGCCTTAAGATACTTAGGTCCTTCGTAAATAGCTAAGGACTCTTTCCCTACCCGCTGGCCCTGGAAGCACCAGGTCCTTGAGTTCTCACTAGGTACCTGAAATATTTTCTGGTCTAGGCCACACAGTTACTGCCCTCAGCTCATTTTGCACAAAGCCTTCTCTACACAGACATTCATACCGGATTCTTGGCAAACAACTTGGTCTTCACTGGCGTTATCCCCTGCAAAGACAACTGGAGCAGCAGCCAAATCCTTGAGGGAGGCTTCTTCCCCTCCCTGCAGATGCCTTCTGGGTCAGGGAGATGAAGAGGGAGCAACAGCAGAGTGCAGTGTGAAAAGAGTATTATGACTTTTTCCACCCCGTCACTAGATTTTTAAACCGTCCCATCAAATTCCTTTCTGTCCACAGTGCAGAGGAGATGCCACCTGAAAAGCAGGAGCAGGGAAATCCCTTTTTGGGATAAAACATTTCAACTCCAGAACAATTTTGTATCTTCTTCTGACTCCAGGTTCTGCCAGCCCAACCAGGTGCACACAGCAAGGCAGGTTTAGACACTTGGGCAGATACCTGAATATCGTACTTTATGGCTGTAACGTGGGGAGTAATATGGCTGTAATGTAGGAAGTAAAATTGAGAAGTACAAATATCCCAGCTTCACTACTTGTAGTTAACCAGCCCTAGTGCTCCTGTGAGATGGATGAGAAAAGAGCTTGCTTCTGCAGGGTTTATGTTCTTCTAATTCAGCCCATCTCTTCTGGAGGCTGCTTGTCCTGCAGTGTGTGACACCTAAGGACAGCACACGCTGTCCCTGAAACCATCCTACTACATGACTCAGGCAGGACCTCACTTTTCCCACTGCATTTCTGGCACAAAAGTTCAGTTTCCCTTCAAGTGTAAGTGCCAAAATGAACTCTGGCTGCAGACAATCTGGGGGTGATCATCCACCAAAACCCACCCACTTCATGAGACCAACAGGTAACTACTATCTCCTCACTTAAGGGAAGTGAAAGCGTGTAAAAATTAAACCAGCTTCCTTTCTTCTCAATTATGGTACCTTATGGGATGCAAAGGGCTCTGTCATGCCCCACGTTGTTTGCCTCACTCAAAATTAAGTGGTATTTTAAACCTAAGAGAATTTGCAGATTTTCTGTTAGGAAGATATATATACATACATTTAATCAGAAAGGGTTGGTTATGACTTTCCTTTGTGGAGATGAACACACCCAATACTGTTAGTCACTATGCAAGCACAGTAACGACTATCCTTAAATGACGATTAAATATTTAACGCTGCCTGCTGAGAGGAGGTTATTACCACACAGAGACAGGAAACCCTCTCCAGCATTTTACAGGTAGAGGAGAAGGCCTCCAAGAACAGTTAGGATTTCTTTTTTATTGTTTTTAATTTTTTGCTTGTAAGAATTAGGAAAGCCAAATAGCCTTCATGACCTACTAGGGAAGTAATTTCCCCTCTTAAAGCAAATGCGAACAACAACACACAACTCACATGGAACTCATTAACTTCAAGTTTCCTAAGTTTTAGGACCACTTACTTCCCTAGAGGCTAAATGAAAACATTTTGGAAGAGCTGCTTTAGAACAGAGATCTGAAATTTGGTTCTTCTTGGGTCCCTGCCTCACTTCTCTAGAGGAGGGTCTACACAGAGACACCCTGGGAAGTCAGTCCTGAGGCTCCATGGCAGGAACTTGCACTCTCTCCGGCCATGCACGCATGAACATGGAAGAAAGGTGCAGATAGTGCATTAATCCTTTTGGTGTAAAAAAGGTATTTTGTCCAACTCTGAAGAGGTGTCATTCAGAGAGGTTCTGCTGTGGGACTGAAGTAACACCACCACAACTGATGCACCTCACCAGCTCTGTACGTCTCCACGGATTTAGCTTTCTTGGGATCAGAAAGGACCAAGAAAAGCATCCATGTGCAAACAGGCGCTATCAGTTACCCAACACCCAGAAACTGAAGAAAAAACAGAATGAAGCACCTGGGCATTTGAAGCGGTCTCACCAGAGCTGGAGTATTATTTGGTAAAACTGCATCTCTGCTCAATGTTTTTTCTGAGTTGCTCTTGACTGGGGCGAAAGGATCATGGAAGGGGGGCATTGGCAAGGCAGCAGCACATGAGAAGCCCAGCATCAACAGCAGGTCTGTGAAAAGCACCTCAGTAAAGGTGAGGATAGCACAGAAGGTCCGTTGCTGGAATATGAGCATTAAAGGAATCAGGAATGAACCTTCTGCTAACATTCAGAAGGCAGGGCAAAAAATGAACTCCATTTAGGTTTCAATGGCCTTTAACAAAAAGCCCTTACAACATGGTATGTATGACTTCTATGACGGGGAGCAACCCTATCTGAGCTCTTCCTTCCTCTTTCCCCTGTTTCATCTTGGAAGTGCTGATTGTGTGGTTCAGATAAAGCTCACTTCCACACTGATACTGATACGACCGTCAACACTTTATTTCTCTCATCAAGATAGCAACATAACCTTCCAGAAGCTGTGGTATGCTTAGTGGCTTTAAGCTCACAAATGCCTAGTGAACCAACACAGTGTTTGTCTGGGGTCTTCCTGGTTGTTTCTTCCTAAAGGGTCCCTTCGTTATGAATTACCCTGATATTCAAACAATGCTCAAATGCCAAAATAAATAAATAAAAGACAAGAGCAGAGGCAAAACCACAGAGGAACTCCCTGAAATGCAGCTTCTCCTCAGGCTTGGTGCCCAAGCCAAGGGGCACCTGCAGCAGCCTTGTGCATTTGTGGTGTCCTCAACCGCCAAGAGCTGGGCACTGTGCTCCTCTGACAGCCCACCAGACTGCTCTGCACAGACCGTGAGGCGTGCAAGTGCTTTTTGAGTAGAAAGGCCAGAGTGAACACTGCACTTCTGTACTCTGACCTGTAAAAACCTCTCGGATTAAGTTTAATAAACTCTGCTCCTACTGATCAGTGCATTAAGTTAACTAAAAATAGATTAAAATTATGTTTCTAAAAAACTGTGGTTTTGTTTTTTTGAAAAAAATCAAACCAGCAAGCTCTAAATTGGGGACTACAGCCAGGTCCAAGAGAAAAATTCCTGAGCACAGAGGAAAAGCATTCAAAGCAGAAGGATTACACACCACCGCCCAAACAGCAAAACTGTATTCAGAAGAAAGCTACCAGACTTTCAGCTTCCACAAAGTCCTCTCTAGGGAAAGAGGCACTGCATGAACAAAATGTGTTCCCTTGAAGCCCCACAAGGAGCTGCATCCAGGAACAAGATGTACATGTAGAAACCAAAAGAGAGAGAGCACTGAACTCCTGGAAGTTATTTGTGCTGACCATAGTAGTTGTTCATTATTAAGTCATAACAGAAGTAAAAGCCTAGAAAGAAGAAATAGAAAGGTCTTGGTCTATTGGCGTTTTACACTACTTTACTCTTCTTTTAACATAATCACATTTTATACTGTAACTATTAAAGTAATGTGGAGACCAACAGGCTTCACCCTATACCAAGCCTGATCTCACAGTGTTCAAATAAATCTCCTCCATTCGTTATTCACGCAGAGTGCTGCTCCCTGTTCATCCAGGACAGTGTGGCAATTCAATAGCAAATTAAAAAAGAAAATCTAGCAAAGCATTTCAGAACTTACACATCACACCACTTTCTCCAATCAATAATTGGTAACATTATATGTTAGGAGCACATTCCACCTTTGGTCCTCTGTCACAGTCTAAACTGGGAAAGAAGCAAAAACCCACATTTAATGCTAGGCAATAAAAGCAGAGTACAAATGAATTAACTGAAAATATTTGAAAAGTGTTACACAGACCCATCAAAGTATGTTGCTTCATGGCTTAAGTGCATATTTCTTCACAGTTAAATGCATGAGCCAGTGACTGTCCATATACATGTTGAATTCTTTCACAAAGCCATTAGGAAACACAATTTTTGGATGGTGTGTCCTATTTCTGTTTTCCACAAGGCAAGGGGAAGAAGGCGTCAAAGTCCCAAAGGGAGCTCTGTTACCAATAACTTCTGGCTGAAAAGTATTACTGCCCATTCCCTATGTTTATCAGCAAAACAACATTAACAAAACACATCTAATCTCTATCATTTAGCCACACAGCTTCCTACTAACATGTGTCCAGTATTTCTGATGGAAGTTACTCCTCTGTTACCCCAACATGCAGCCACCACATCTCCTACCAGCTGACTGCTCAGCAGAGCTTCACCACATGCAACAGGAGACCCCCACCCCTGAAAAACAGCCCAGCAGACAGAGAATGCTTTTACATGGGAGCAGCATATCTACAGTTTTAAAAGAACTCTCCCAACAAGTCCAGACGATGCTCAAGTTATCTTCTCAAGCAACTCCACACAGTTAATGCATCTCTCCCACACATCCAACAGGTTAATTCATCCCTAAACATGTAAATTACTAAAGACTGGTCACAGCCCTTCCAAGCATAAAGAAACCTTCCGAGAAGGCTACTATGGTAGATGTAGCCCTCTTGATAAGCAGGGAGTCAATTCTTGCTTCACTCCCAGAACTATGGTTTCCAAGAGAACAATATCATTGTTTTCTGTCAAATCCACAGATGCCAGAGGGCCCTTCTATTTACTTAGCCTGTTATTTTTGTCACTACCTTTAAAACTCCCAGCTTTCTTCTGAGGATATACAGTCACTTTCCGAAATTATAGCTCAGCTTGCTTCCTCATTTAATTCCAGAGACACAACGGGGGAAGGGAAGAAGACATAAAGCAGACTTCTGACAAACTAGGGAGCACTAAAACTTATTTTTTCATCAACACAATAAACAGCCAGAGAATGGAACTCCTCCCTCCCACATCACAATGTTTAAACCCTATTATTCATTCTTCAGGCTGTTATTAAGCCATCCAAACTAAATGCAGTTCTCCCCGGCTTTGGGCTATGAGCATCTCTGCTCCCAAGGCTGGTGCTGCACTAATGGTGTGCTTTTCTTCAAAGGAGTGACACCACACATCACAAGAGGAGCAGATCATGTGGGCTCTGAGTGGGCAGATCCATGCAGCTACCTGCAGCAGAGCAGCTGCACTGTCCCAAAATGAAGCAGGCTCAGCTGGGGTTTATTCCACGTGCTTTTCCTTGCCATACGCGTACACTGAATTACATACACAAGTCTGTCTCCCAATTTCTTTACATGCAGATGTTAATACAAACACTGCCCTACTCGTCCCTGCTGCCAAGAGTCGCACCACAGCCAGGAGGAACATCCGAGGAGAGGCAGGGAAGTGATGACCCATTGCAGAGACATGGCTAAACCTTTGCTGAACTGCCAGGTGTCATGGACACTGCAAATTTCTTTGCGCATGAACCTATTTTCCTCAGACTGCATGAGCTTCTCCCATCTTCTGCAGCCCCACAGGCTGGGGGGTGTCAGAGGAGGCAGCCACAGATATTAATCACCCCATGCCCACCAGTCTGCATGGACACCGCCTCCCAAGGGATCCGTGGCACTGAGGGGGCCCACACCAGCAGCAGCCCCCTCTCCCCGCCACAGCATCCCGAGGCTCTTAAACCACTACAGGCAGCGCCTCACGTAGCAGCTCCTGCCCAAGGTTATTTCTTCATTTCCTGGCAGAGCACACGCAAATCAATGGGTTGCTTTTATGGTTTGGGGTTGGTTTCTTTTCTCCCCCGAGGAGCCTTGCTTTCTATTCCAAGGCAAAGTCGTGCTTCAAGCACATGGAACGGCATATGTTATTTCTTTCCCCACCAATCAAGACACTAGAAGAAACCAGCCCGGTACGTATATACTCGCATTTCATAAAAGCTAGCGTCACCCCAGAACTGTCTTCATCGCAGCACCCAATCTGTCCACTCAGGACAAGGCGGCGACAGCTGACAGGAAGCAGCCAGCCTGAGGCAACCTAAAGTTTTGTTTCCAAAATCGCTCATTTTCACAGTTAAGAATGAGGAGCAGCAGGCTTGCCATTTGCCTCCACCACATCACCTGCACACGCTCTGCACAAACACCCACGAAGAGGTCACCTTACAGCAAAGCAGCTGTGCCCAGCCTGCATCCACGGGACAGATCCTGGGCAGCCACTGTTGTTCCCAGACACTTCTTGCTGACAGAGCCTAAGTGCCAACCAAGAAGTAGCACACGGGGCCATAGCACTTGGGTGGCAGGGCCGAAGGAACTGGCCCCAAAGGCAGCACATGGAGCCACCGGCCCAGGAGGTCCCAGGGCCCGGCAGCTGACGGCCAGTTTGGCACCACTTTGTGCAGACAGACAGACAGACAGCAGCACTACCCAGAAGCCTTGCCCGAGAACTACAAAAGTAAGTTACAGTTTCTGAAAGCAGCCTCTGAGCCAAACGTATTTATTGTAATTAAAAACATAAGGTAGATGAGGAGAATTAAGCTCCCCTCAATTTAGACAGGAACTCATATCTTAAAATGCACCAGAGGCACACGGTAATCTTCCAGAAATGTTTTTCCTGTCATGTCTTACTGTTTAATTATATATTGCCATTCCAAACTACCACAGCAGATTTTAAGCGACTTCTTCTTTTCTCCATAATTAATCATAGCAAAGACTCATCTGCTCTTCAAGCGCAGCACTGACAGCGCTGCTTTCACCACTGCAAGGTGAACAGCCCCCAGCAATCCCTCCCGAAAGCTGCTGCAGAGAGGGATGACCTCGTGCTCACAGGAGATGTCCTCCAAAAGGCCCTATAAGTGGTACAGACACCTGGGGATGAGCGGCAGCCACACCGAGCCACCAGCACCAGGCGGCGGCAGGATGGGCGGCCGAGCAATGCTGGAGCCATCTTAGGGGCAGCTCTGGTCGCCCCAGGGCCTGGTGGAAGCACAGAAGACACACCATCAAAACCGCTTGCCTCTACACGTAGATCAGCACTAACACTATCTAGTTAGAAGAGAGCCACATCAAAAGCAGGGAATAATAAAAAGGGTAACTGGACAACAGAAGGAAGCCCTACTCTCCCTCTGTGGAACCGCACATCACAAACCTGAGCTCACTGAGTAAACCTAACCCCCTTGCTTTCCAAATCAAACATCTATCACTTAAAACAGCTACAGCACATGGCAATCTAAGTTTTGCTGACCACTACAGAAGACAGTATTTTCTACTTCATCACTAACATACAAGATCTCTGCTCAAAAGCACTTTATCCTTCATCCTCTCCGCTCGAGGATTAATTAGATACTTGTAAAAGTACTTTTCCACCCATGAAAACCCGTGACATAGGTTCGTTTTCTACAAGCAACATACATAAAATCCCAACCCACTGTTAATTTATTTTGATTGCTCTATAGAAAAATGAGGATTTGCTGCAATGCTGCTATATCCCTCTCCTGGTATGTTGACAGCTTTCCAGCCACAAGTCATTAAGAAAAAAGTTACACAGCCAGTCCCACTCATGAGATCAGGCATGGATGGGCACAGTCCTGAGCAGCAGCAAAACTCCACGCATCTTTTTTACACTCTCCAAAGAGTAACTTTGGATCAAAGCTCAAGTTTTCAGTAACCAACCATCGTAGTAATCCTGCCATCCTTAGGACTTTTTAGCTGCTTCCCAGTTCTCCAAAGCAAGGTAGCTAAAGCAACAATGACGACAAAAGAGACAGTATTTTCAGTTTGACATGTTGCTAAAGTTTACATTTCTATCTGAGTATTTAACATTTGTATCCAAGTATTTAAAAACACGTCTGTTAAGGGCTACCTTTGAAAGAATCTTGAATTCCAAATATTTTTTTTATATACATATAAGCCAAAATAATTCAAATGCATATTTGCATGCTCTCCTGAATCATTTCTAGAGATGTCCCACACTGGCTAGGGACAAGCTTAGAGTGGCAAGAAACAGAAGGACAACTCAGGCACCTCATTTTCTATTACAAAAGAAAGTGGAGAACATAAACTTTGTCTGGCTCTGCCCTCTGTGCCCTCAGAAACAAGACTGACCCCAAGATACCCCACATATCAGCAGGTACAAAGGTAGCACTCCTACTGTACTTGTGTCATGCTGCAAATAGCATCCCATGCCACAGAAGCCGTCCCAGCAATAAAAGACTCTGCTCATTTTGACACTTGAAAAAGGAAAACCTTCTTCCAGATACCTATGAAAAGTGGAAACAGAGCTTATAATATTTTCCCTAGTCTCAACAGCTATCCTTTAATTTACTGCTACGGGTACTTCAGCCCTTTCATTAGGAAATCCCTCCCACAAGTTTACTTGTAGGGAAAGGTTCAGACTTGAGCTATGTAGTACAGTAATTAGTTTCAAGAAATCACACAACCAGATCCAAGCCGGCGTATCATTTTTAAAAGATCAATTATTTAAGATCAATCCCTGCTCACAGTTTTTAGTCTAATGCACAAGCCTTTCAGCCTTCCCAGCCTCAGAATATATACAATTCTCTCATTAAGAGAGAAGAGGAAAGTTGAAGCGGTTGTAAGAAGAGAGCTGCAATCGTCTGCCCTAGCCCAAACAACAGAAGTTGCTGTACAATCTGTTCATCCAAGGAAAACCTCAATACAGTCCTCAGACGGGCTACGAAAGCGTAGTACTCGTGTACACATTGGCACACCATCCATCCACAGGCTACCCCCAGACTCCAAGCCCTTAGAGGTTTCTGACTGCATGCTTATTATCAAATAAAGTCACATCCAAAGTAACAGAAGAAAAAGTACACAAGCACTACAGAACTCAAGGTTCACAGCCACAAAGCATTTCTGTTTCCTAAATTGCATTTCTGGAACAGTAGGACTCCATCCACCACAGGTTTCATCCCTCACAAAGACGACGTCTAAGAATGAACTCTGCAAACACCAGCATGATTTGGACTCAAACCTGCATCCTGCTTCATCTGACATATCAAATCACCGTCAATGAAAAACTTACATTTTTTTAATGCATGGGATTTTTTTAAAAGAATACTTGTTACTGGTTTTCAGGTATCAAAGAAAAACCTTTTTTTTGACAACAGGAGCATTTCACATTTAAGAGAGAATAGATGGTCTTTGAAACTAAAGACGTGTGCATCCAGACTCTGGATGTATCACAAATTTCTGCTGAGGTTTACGCATCTCACTTCTGCGCCCATAAACCCTCCGCCTTCCCACTGCCAAGACACGGATGGTTCCTCGCTCCTCCAGCATCCATCAGCACCTCAGCGAGACTCCAACGTCCCACAAATAAAAGCACGCTTTTACATTTCTCCAATAACCTTCAGATCTGTTCCACGAGGAGGAAATGCCTGAGCTGGCAGCCGTAGACCCCCGTGCTGTGTGAAGGAGGCAAGGCACCAGCCCGCGTTGGGGCGCCTTGTCAGAAGGCAGGGCGGCGGGGCAGCCACACCACTGGGGAAGGCAGACGGGAGCTGCCAACGCCAGGTTGCATAAGAGCACTCCGAGCGCGTGGTTATTTACAAAAGCAGGGGTAATTATAACGCGGGAGGTGGGTCCCAAACACACACACTTGACTAACACCGCGTTGGAAAGAGAGAGAGGAGCGGGAGAGCGCGCTCCTCCACTACCATCATCATCATCACCACCACCACCACCACACCACCACCACCACGGGCTCGCAGCTCGGGGCACACCGTGTCGGGAGCCCCGCGTGGGGCACCTCGGGGTTGCAGCTTACCCGAGCGGCACTTGATGATGTCGCTGAACTCTCCGGGCGCCCCGCCGGCTCCTTCCTCCGGCCGGGCGAGGCGGGCCATGCCGGGCTCCTACCCCCTCGGGCGGGGGGCTCCCATGGGTCCCGCTCAGCACCTGCCGGGGAGCACAGAGGCACCGTGACGCCGCCGTCCCGCCGCGGCCGTCCCCGGCACCGGGCGGCCGAGCTCCCACCCCCGGCGGGGCCCGGGGCCGCGGAGGC